>JAESUZ010004853.1:0-600000 GCA_017311185.1 Proteles cristata cristata | reverse complement strand
ATAGATAAACCACATCTTCTTGATCCATTCATCCATTGATGGACACTTAGGCTCTTTCCATGTTTTGGCTATTGTTGAGAGTGCTGCTATGAACATTGGGGTACATGTGCTCCCATGTACCCCATGATACATGTGCATCAGCATTCCTATATCCCTTGGGTAAATTCCTAGCAGTGCTATTGCTGGGTCATATGGGAGTTCTAATGTTAATTTTTTGAGGAATCTTGACACTGTCTTCCAGAGGGGCTGCACCAGTTTACATTCCCACCAACAGTGTAGGAGGGTGTCCGTTTCTCCACATCCTCGCCAGCATCTCGAGTTCTCTGATTTGCTCATTTTAGCCACTCTGACTGGCGTGAGGTGGTATCTCAGTGTAGTTTTGATTTGTATTCCCCTGATGAGGAGGGATGCTGAGCATCATTTCATGTGTTTGTTGGCCATCCGGATGTCCTCTTTGAAGAAGTGTCTGTTGATATCTTCTGCCCATTTCTTTACTGGGTTGTTTGTTTTTCATGTGTGGAGTTTGGTGAGTTCCTTATAGATTTTGGATATTAACCCTTTATCTGATATGTCATTTGCAACTATCTTTTCCCATTCCGTTGGTTGCCTATTAGTTTTGTGGGTTGTTTCCTTTGCTGTGCAGAAGCTTTTAATCTTGATGAGGTCCCAATTGTTTAATTTTGCTCTTGATTCCCTTGCTTTGGGGGATGTGTCAAGTAAGAGGTTGCTGCGGTGGAGGTCAAGGAGGTTGTTTCCTGCTTTCTCCTCTAAGGTTTTGATGGTTTTCTGTCTCACATTCAGGTCCTTGATCCGTTTTGAGTTTATTATTGTGTATGGTGTGAGAAATTGATCTAGTTTCATTCTTCTGCATGTTGCTGTCCAGTTCTCCCAGCACCATCTGTTAAAGAGGCTGTCTTTTTTCCATTGTATATTCTTTCCTGCTTTGTCAAAGATTAGTTGGCTGTATACCTTTGGGTCCAGCTCTGAGTTCTCAATTCTATTCCCCTGAATTATATCCTTTTATAGAAAACCAGTAATCCAGCAAATATAGTGTTTCTTGATAGCCAAGTGGTCAGAAGTACAGGTGACAACCTGGCCTTGCTGGGGCCGGGAGCATCCTTGTAGCAATGCCCTTAACCTGTAGTATCTGATGTTATCTCCAGGTGGACAATGTCAGAACTGAATTACATTGTAGGATAACCAGCTGGTGTCAGAGGATTGCTAGATGTTAGAATTTTACTTGGGGAACTTTTTATAACACAGTAAATGGCGGTGACCTCCAAAGAGTATCAGACTGGAAAAGATTTTTGAAAAATCTCCTGCCTCCCAAGTATATTTTGATGTACAACCACCCCCTCCAGGAACTGAGAAGTGCCCAGAGAAGGGCCTAGGCTACCAGAGAGAACTACAAGTGGTGGTAAGGATGCCACCGTAAATGCCTGGAGGCTAAGAACGATTTCTAATCCATATATAGTTCATTTATCTTAGTTAAATAAAAAATAAATAATTTTGCATTTGTTCCTCCCAGAAATATAACTTCACTCCTCCCACCCAGACACTCTTTCCTCTATCTTGCATACACACAACACACACAGCAAATACCAAATTTTGTTATACAACACAGTGCTGGCTCCTGCCCAGAAGCCACTGTTAGACAAGAGTAAGGCTGTATCCTGAATCTGTTAAGCACACTGATCATGACCTTGTCACCATGGAAAGTTTTCTGTACATTTCATGGGCCTCTGCTTTGTTCTATGAATTTGTGGCACAATCAGGTCTGACTAGCAGATTTCCTTAAAAAAAATAAAAAGCACAAGAGAAAATCTTTATAAATCTATTATACCCTAGGAGAATAAACTATCTTAAGTCTACTTAACACATCCATTCCATTGCAGTCAAGCAAACCACGTCCTTTACAAATTGCTTATGATTTGTAATCCTTATTATTTGCATCCTTATTATTGCCATGTGCCCAACTGAAATGAATTTCCCGATCCACAGATATGCTGTTGTGGAAAGAACACTTTTTCTGGAGCAGGAAAGGACTAGGTTCAAGCCTTGGCTCATGCTCATTGGGATGTGGGTTTCTTTCCTTATTTAAGAATAAGCCAGTCAGAGTAGCTAAAATGAACAAATCAGGAGACTATAGATTCTGGCAAGGATGTGGAGAAACGGCCACCTTCTTACACTGTTGATGGGAATGTAAACTGGTGCAGCTGCTCTGGAAAACAGTGTGGAGGTTCCTCAAAAAATTAACAATAGAACTCCCCTACAAGCCAGCAATAGCATTGTTAGGAATTTACCCAAAGGATACAGAAGTGCTGATGCACAGGGACACATGTACCCCAATGTTCATAGCAGCATTTTCAATAATAGCCAAATCATGGCAAGAGCCTAAATGTCCATCAACTGATGAATGAATCAAAAAGATGTGGTTTATCTATATGATGGAATAGTACATAGAAATGAGAAATAATGAAATCTGGCCATGTGTAGCAACGCGGACGGAACTCAAGGGTGTTATGCTAAGTGAAATAAGTCAGGCAGAGAAGGACAGATACCATATGTTTTCACTCATATGTGGAACAGGAGAACCCTAACAGAGGACCATAGGGGAAGGAAAGGGGAAAAAATAGTTGGGGAGAGGGAGGAAGGCAAACCATAAGAGACTTAAAAACTAAGAACAAACAGAATTGATGAGGGGTGGGGGAGAGGGGGAAATGAGTGATGGGCACTTGTGATGAGCACTGGGTGTTATATGGAAACCAACTTGACAATAAAATGTAATAAAAAATAAAAATAAATAAAAATAAAGGTTTATATGGTGATAAAAAAAGAATAAGGATAATTATACCTACCACATGGGGATGGCATGAGGCTTAAGTGATATAACTTCTGGACCCCAGGTTCTACAGTGTAGCAGCCAAGCTATGGAAGGTTCTAAAAGATGATCTCCTCGCCAAGTCACAACCAAACCATAGTCAGCTAATTGAACTTATGGGGTTGAATCAGTATACTGGGCTCTTAGGGTGGGAAGGAAAGCAGCAGGAGGAGCCCATGATGTCACAGGTAGACTAAATCAGCTTTAGACACAATATGTATACGTGGCAGGGAGCAGTCCAAGGCATTGTGACCTGGTGAATAACAGACAATAAAGAGAGATTATAACAGGGATACTGGTGCCAGTGTGCAAGCAAAAAAGAGAAGAAACAAAAGAACTGGGGTTTCAGACAGTGATGCAATGAAAAGACTAACAAATAATATTGGGCAAGTACCCAAAATGTGACTTGATGAAGTATTAACTGGGGTTTGTTGGGAGTTTAGAACGTGTGCCCAAATCCTCCCCTCTGGGATTCTCTGCTAGGAGAAGCATCTACATGAGAGAAAATTCTAAGTGTGAAATGAAACAAATCTTTCTCCTCCTTCCCCCCATACACTTTCTCCAAAACCTAAAAGGCAGGGACTGTAGCACAGACGTAGAGCACCCTTATATCAGCTCATGGGGGGCCAGCAGCCAGTGGGGAGCTCAGACGCTCTGCCTCTTGAAGACAGAAGCCTTGCCTGCACGCACTTTCCACACAGAAGAAACGCAAGAACTCTGGAAACCAGAAATTTGGTAACAAAACTTGACCTGAACTAATGGGAAGTGGACTGAACTGAGTGGCTTAAACGACAGACATTTTCTCACGGGTCTGGAGACTTGGAAGTCCCATATCAAGGTGCCAGTGGATATGGTGCTTGGTGAGGGCCTTCTTCTCTGGCTTGTAGGTGACTGTCTTCTCACTATGTCCTCACATGGTGGAGAGAGGAGATTCTAGAGTCGCTCTCTCCTCCTATAAGAGCACTGTTTCTCATCACCTCACAGAAATCTAATTACCTCATGAAGGCCCTAGTTCCAAATACTAGGAATTTTTAGGGGAGACACAAAAACTCAGTCTAACACTAATTGATCCTAAAGGTTTTCAAATTAGGAGTTGTGGCCATGTATCGCACCCAGATAATACCAATGTTAACATTTTGGTATCTAATCTA
The DNA here is from genome assembly GCA_017311185.1 of Proteles cristata cristata. Lineage (NCBI taxonomy): Eukaryota > Metazoa > Chordata > Mammalia > Carnivora > Hyaenidae > Proteles > Proteles cristata. The sequence continues at coordinate 595,968 of JAESUZ010004853.1, read as the reverse complement.
ATTTTTTTAAATTCTGCTGTTAGTGGATATTTAGAAAGATGTTTTCAATTTTCCCTATTAATAAAATCTGCAACAGTTATTTCCTTAAGGAAAAATCCCTAAAAGTAGCCTAAAGGAGCACTCATGTTGTAAGGCTCTTGAAACACATTGCCAAATTACTTTCCCACATAGCTGGCCAGTATTTAAGAAAGGCTATCAGCACATGAAGTCTTACTACTAAAGCATTATTTTTTATTTATAGAAAACCAGCACATATAGTGTTGTACATCAATTACAATTCAATAATAATAAAAAAAGAAAATCAGCACGTGTGTATGATGAAGTACTCACTGAGTACAGAAATGTATACAACCTTGCTTCCAACTTTCAGTCCCTTTCCCCAAAGGGAGGAGGGGAGGGAAGGAGGGAGAGAGCTTGAGGGAGGCCAACCATGTTCCATATATTTCCCTCAAGCCTGTTTTCGCCAGCTGCCTCCACCAACACTCTCCAATCCTGTGCTTTGAGAGGCCAGGTGAGGGTGACAACTCTCACTGTAGACCAAACCTGGCCTTCTCTCAGCTGTTGAATTCCTGGATTTTGCTAATCTTCACTATTCTAAGGCAATTTAAAATTCCCTTTATACCACCTATTTTCTTATTTTAGCAGAATTTGACCTCCTCTGGATATCAGTCCTGGCTGAGAAACTAGGAGAAAAAAGAACATTAAGATTTGTAAACCCCATTAGATCTCTGACTACCAATGTAATCTACTAGATCTTATGCAAACCAAATGTCTGGGGCCATATTTGAGAACATGCCTGTTGCAAGGCTAGTCTCCTCTGGCTTTAGTAAGGACTCTATCTGCTCTCTAGACTAGATCTCTTAGGCAGGGGTACAGTGGAGAGACAGGCTCTAGGTCAATGCCCCATGAATACTACATAATTAGAGTGACAGCCATAGGTGGGAGTAGGGGTGTCCTGACTAACCAGGATAAGAGTTGTACACCACAATAGTCATTGGTTCTGCCCACCAGGGTTCTCACCCTCTGGTTATTCTATCCTCCTGAACCCTCAGCGGACTATCATGGAGAAAAGAGGGAAACAATCCTCAAGTAGATTCACTGTAATCCTGCAAGGTAGGTCAGATCCATTCATTTTGGATGACGCATTCCCAAGTACCTACTTTGGGGTCACAGAAATGAATCTGACCCAGACATTGCCCAGGAGAGGACAAACCCTTTGATAGGTTTCCTTGTAAAGCTCTTCCCCTTTAAATCATAGTTGAAATTGTACAAAGCCATGCTCTGTAACAAGAAATAGGCTCCATGTGATGGAGCAGTTTCTGTAAATTATAGCTCTTGCAGGGAGAATTCATCAGGCTGTGCAAACTTCCCTAAGATGCTCAAATAACCGGCACCAGAGGTGCAAGTAAACAAGGAGTGGAAAGGAAGGAGCCACAGTTTCCTGTATCGGCTCCTGACTCCCAGCATCCTTTTCTGGCCTCTGAGCCCCAAGGACCCCATGCTGTGCTGTGATGCTGTCCCTATGCCTGTCTTCCCCTAAGTGCCGCCATCCACATAGCTCTATTCCTTCTCCCCCGAAAAGCCACAGGCCTGAGACTCTGCCACATTCTGTCCCCCTAGACTTCTCAAGTTCAAACCTCATTCCCTGGCTCCTATTTCTTTCTGGTCTTTAAGACCATTACCTCCCACTGCCTGAGATTCCCTTTCTCATTTACCAAAGATGTTAGTAAGACTGTTGGCCCTATTACACTTTCAGACTTGTAACACGTAAAAGAAGGTCTTCAAATCATATTTCCATTTCCTGATTTTTCCATAGACTTCATATGTCTGGCACTATGTTTCAAGTATTATGTTTTTCAGGGATATATCTGTCATACAATTGGGATTTCACTGTGCAAAGTAAGATTCCATTGCTAAAAAAATAATTTGCATCAACACAGGATACATTTTAATGGACACCCAAGTAGCCTACCTTTAAATTTTTTTTTTTTTAATATTTTATTTATTTCTAGGAGAGAGAGAGAGACAGCGTGAGCAGGGGAAGGTCAGAGAGAGAGGGAGTCACAGACTGAAACAGGCTCCAGGCTCCGAGCTGGCAGTCAGCACAGAGCCCGACGCGGGGCTCGAACCCACGAACCGCGAGATCATGACCTAAGCGAAAGTCGGCCGCTTAACCGACTAAGCCACCCAGGCGCCCCACCTACCTTTAAATTTAACTATAAATGTTTCTATTTTATGAAATTCTAATAATAAAAAACGACATAAGACTTCAATATACAGGCACATCTCTTTGACATACTTTCTAGATTTTTTTCCTTACCAATTATTTTGTATGCTTGGGCTGCAACTCCAGTCAAAGTTGTTCCACAGCCTGAAAAACATCTACACTGGACAAGTATATTATTAAACACATCAAAATTTAGGCTGAGACTTCTCTTTGAGGAAACATCTTGCAGATTGCTACTGAAGGATGTTTCTCAAGTTGTCATGTCCCTAACCCTTAATTAAGAATCCCTCTTCATTGGGGCGCCTGGGTGGCTTAGTAGGTTAAGGGTCCAGCTTTCGCTTAGGTCATGATCTTGCGGTTCGTGTGTTCAAGCCCCGCATAGGGCTCTGTGCTGACTGCCAGCTCAGAGCCTGGAGCCTGTTTCAGTCTGTGACTCCCTCTCTCTCTGACCCTCCCCTGCTCACGCTGTCTCTCTCTCTCTCCTAGAAATAAATAAAACATTAAAAAATAAAAAAAAAAGAATCCCTCTTGATTAAGAACAAGGAATGAAAAAGTTAGATGAGGGTGTTGACACTGGAGTGTGGACCCAGGCAAGAGGCCCAGAAATAGGGAGAGAAGCTGTCTTGATATGAACTGAAATTTTCTGACCAGAGAGCCAGGAAGAAGAAGGTTAAGACATTTTTGGTGATGTATCCAGGAGCAGAGGGTGGCCTCAGACACTTAGACATTCCAGCTCAGATTCTGGCCATCCTTAAAGATTCCCAAGACATGGGAATATAACAGGACCTCCTTCAGGCCCCAATCTTGGAACTGTTTTTGCAAGGAGGGCCAGAGAGGCTCTGTTTCCCACTGAGGCTCAGCTGAAGACACATCCCTCTGTAAGGGAAGCCACAGGAGATATATGACCCTTTCTGAAAGTTCTGGGGTCCACTATACTCTCCCCACAACTGAATACAGACAACCCTGTCCCTGGCTGGATCTGGCTCCCTGAGATGTTCCATGGTGCTGTTTCAAGCAAATGATTAAGTTGCTTTAGGGCCAAGGAACACATTGGGCTCACTGGGAGGCCTAGCAGCTCCTAATGGAATCAGCATGGGCCACAACACAAACTTATTCACTTTACCCCCCTATCTGTTACCAACTGTGAGACCTTAGGCAAGTTGCTTAACCTCTCTGAAGCCATTTCTTAACCTGTAAAATGTAGATAATACATATGGGAATGTGGTGGGCATACTGAATGCATGCACAAAGGAAAGTATTATGAAAACACCCAGTGCAATTATCAGTCTGGCAATATGTTGATGCTAGCCTTGAACAGTTTGTATTACTTTCTAAAAATAAAAAAGGCTGCTAAGAAAATTTTATGAGAATTCATCTTTCTACTTGTGTAATTTTCATAAAAACTCTGGAAGTGTTAGCATGTAAACAATGCCAGATACTCATTTTCTTTATAAATATCTATAATTGAAATCAGCTTTACAAAACAGAACAAACCCAAGTAAATTATATGCACGTGATTAATTACAAAATTTTTGTCTTATTAACAAAAGCTTATGTAAATCTGAATTAAGGATGTAAAGAGCATCCTTGAACTTTTTGATCCATTTCTTCAAGCTTAATTGCAAAAATCTTAAGAACCATACAACTATTTCCACTCCGTGCACTAAATCCAATTCAAGAGAGAATGGTGAAGAATGAGCCCAAACCCAAGCTGTGGGGATGCCCATACCTAAAAAGTGGGGGATGAGTGCTTAAAGTCATTGACAATCAAAGAAACAAAAATAAAAACTCCTAGAATGGCTGAAGTCAAAAAGACTAAAAAGATGTTGATGAGGATGTGAAGGAACCGGAACTCCCATACATTGCTGTTGGCAGTATCTAATGGTGCAGCTCTGGGAAGGTTAGTTTCTTATACAGTTTAATAGGTGTCTCTTGCACATTTACACCTTGGTGTTTACCCAAGAGAAAGGAAAATGTATATCCACTAGAAGACCTGTACAAGAATATTCATAGCAGCTTTATTCACAATGGTTAAAAACAGAAAACAACCCACATTTCTACTCCCAGAAAATGGATAAATGAACTGTGGTATATTTATAAGACAGAATGCTACACAGCATTAAATAGGAACAAGCTATTGATACATGATGGATGAATGTCATCAGCACTATGTTAAGCAAAGGAAGATAGAGATGTCATGGAAGACAGAGATTGTATGAATTTCTTTATGTGAAGTTCTCCAAAAGACAAAATTATAAAGAAAAAAAAAATAAATGGGTTGGCTCTGGGAGGATGGACTAAGAAGGGACATGAGGGAACTTTCTAGACATGATGGAAATGTTCTATGCTGTCATAAAAGTGTACATGTGCATGTATGTGTTCATTTGTCAAAATATATCAAATTGTACACTTATGATTTGTGCACTTCACTCTATAAATTTTACTTTAAAAATATCTTAAAAAATGCTGAACTCTAATTAGTGGGCTTGCTTTTTTCAGTATCACAATTTAACAATTTTGAAACTACTTTCTGTGTATCCCAGACTTGAGAAAATGAGTAAAGATATTTAGGGGAATAGAAGCCAGGTTTATACTGTCAGAGAAGAGTTACAAATACGGAAAGGAGGAAGATTAGACATTCTCTGAGGTTATGGATTGGAATTGGAAGTATCTGTATGAACTCATATAGATTTCAGTAGATATATAGATAAATAAATATATTTCCTAGCTCTGTACAATGAGAGCACCTAGAATCAATGACACCCCCATAGCAGTGAGCACACCTAGCACTTAGATCTCAAGTTCTAAATAATTCTCTAAGTCTCCACTAAAATAAACCATGTCTCCCTGGAGAAAAGTCTTATATGCCAGGACTGAAGTGTGAAAGGCACAAGATGAATCTAGGACATCTTATTACACCACAAACTAAGAAGATACTCAATCAATAGTTGAAAAATCCAAAAGTACCCAGGATTGGCTTGAAAGAACTTCCACTGGCCAAATCTGGGGAAACTTGAGCATCATGCATTATATTCCACTAAATAAAATAAAACTCCATGAGACCACACTGTTATAAATACACACACATGTACATATACACGCAGGGGGAAAGATAAAGCTATTCCTTAAGGAAAGATGCTGCCTAATAAATATAGAAGGAATGGTAACATTAGAAAATCATCAGTGGACTATAAAATGAGTTTGACAGGGTGCCTGGGTGGCTCAATTGGTTAAGTGTCCAACTTTGGCTCAGGTCAGGATCTCACTGTCTGTGGGTTCGAGCCCCCCATTGGGCTCTATGCTGACAGCTCAGAACCTGGAGCCTGATTCAGAATCTGTGTCTCCCTCTCTCTCTGCCCCTTCCATGCTCACACTCTGTCTCTGAATAATAAATAAACTTTAAAAAATATTTTTAAATAAAAGGAGTTTGACAAGAGTGAAAGTTTTATAAGGAACAGTATATTTACATATTCTCGAAGGTATTTCCCTACAAAGGGGAAATGGTAGCTTTATTGCTTACTAAGGGAAAATGATAACTTTATGGTGGAGGAATTTGGCAGACACCATCTATTCCAGTTACTATGGCTACATAACAAACCACTCCCAAACTCAGTACTATTAAACTATCATATGTTATGCTCATGGATTCTGGGATTTAGGAATTTGGACAGGGAACATCAGAGACAGCTTGTCTCTGCTCCATGGTTCTGGGACCTCAGCTGGGAGACATGAAGGCTAAAGGCTGGAATCATCCAAAGGCTCCTTCACTCACACACCTGCAGGTGATGCTCTGTCTCCAGGAGCCTGGAATCCTCTCCATGTGGCTAGTTTGGGCTTCCTCACTGGATGGTAGCTGCCCCACTAACTGCTGTGAAGTTACCACTTCTCACTTTGTACTTCATAATTTATAGGAACCTACTTTGAGATTATTATAAATATCCTATCTCTCAAGCATGCTTTCTTTTGTCCATTATTTTTAGTGTCCAGTGATATTTTTGCCTGCAACAATTACTATTGTGGTATTGTTGTAAACTCTTTTTTAAAATGCCAGTTGACTTCACAGAGATCTACATTTCTTCAAAAGCCCAAAGCCCAAACAGTAATTCTTGAAGTATAGAATCCATTCATTTGGCTCACAACCCTTTTCCTTTGAAATTGCACCTTGTTTTCTAATTTAATCATCTTTACTAATCTGATAGGTTAGAAAAAAAAGATAAATCATCATACCTTCTATTGGATTTCTATTATTATAAAGTTGAGCATCTTTTCATGTTTGAACCATTTGTATTTCCTTTTTTGATAACTGTTCTTATTATTTGTCCATTACATATAACTCATAGTTTTTTTATATACTATGAAATAATTATTAGAAAAAAATGTTATGGAAGACAGCCCTATATAGTTATACAAGTTGCAGGCATTTTACCCAGTTTTGTGTTTGCCCTTTTTCTTTTAATTTTTTTGAGTATTCTTTTTTGTGCATGCCTTTTTATTCTTTATATGTTATAGAATTTACCAACTGTGTGTGTGTGTGTGTGTGTGTGTGTGTGTGTGTGTGTGTGTGTGTTTTAGAAGAGCCTTTCTCATTCTGGTATTATTAGTTAAATCTCCCATATTTTTACATACTACTCTATGATTTAATTTTTTATGTTTGTATATTTGATCAATCTGGAATTTAATTTGGTGTAAGAAATGAGTCAGAGTTCCAACTTTCTTCTCATATAATGATCTGGTTGTCTCAACACCATTAAAAGAACAATTTACCTTTTCCTTACCAAAGCACCTTTTATCATATACTAAATTCCCATGTTTATTTCATTTGATTTTCTAGTTTGTAGTATTGATTTATTTATGTGTTTTTACCATGTTGTAATTATTGTAGACTTTTGATGTTTTAACATCTGGTAGGACTAATATCTCTTAATTACTCCTTTTTTTCCCCATAATTTTTCTCTCCAAGAAGATGATTATTTATTTAAAAAATTTTTAATGTTTATTTATTTTTGAGACGAGAGAGACAGAGCATGAGCTGGGGAGGGGCAGAGACAAAGAGGGAGACACAGAATCTGAAATAGGCTCCAGGCTCTGAGCTGTCAGCACAGAGCCCGATGCAGGGCTCGAACCCATGAACCTTGAGATCATGACCTGAACCGAAGTCAGATGTCTAACCAACTGAGCCAGCCAGGTGCCCCCTTATTTATTTTTCATGTGAACATTAAATTTGGTTTATATGCATTTCCTCATTTTTATCAGGAAAGTAATATATTTCTCAATTAGGGAGGCCTGATATCCTATGGTATTAACTCTTCACAAGTATGAAAGTTCAAACATAGCAGGACTTGGTTAAGCCTTCTTTGTGTCCTCCCTTTTTTGTGTGGCTTAAAATAGTTTTTTAAAAGTGTTTTTCAGTTAAAAACAGAGTTACCCTATGATCCAGCAATTTCACTACTAGGAATTTATCCAGAGGATACAAAAATACAGATTTGAAGAGGTACATGCAACCCTATATTTATAGCAACACAATCAACAATAGCCAAGTTAGGGAGAGAGCTCTAATGTCCATGGTTGATGAATGGATAAAGAAGATGTGGTATATATATATATACAATTGAGTATTGCTCAGCCATCAGAAAGAATGAAATCTTGTCATTTGCAATGACATGGATGGAGCTAGAGTGCATTATGCTACGCAAAATAAGTCATCAGAGAAAGACAAATACCACATGATTTCACTCATACGTGGAATTTAAGAAACAAAACAGATGAACATATGGGAGCAAGGAGAAAAAGAGAGAGGGAGACAAACCATGAGAGACTCTTAAAGACAGGGAACAAACTAAGGGTTAATCAGTGAGGGATGGGCTATATGGGTAATGTGTACTAAGGAGGGCACTTGTTATGATGAACATTGGGTGTTGTAAGTAAGTGATAAATCACTGAATTCTCCTCCTGAAACCAATATTATACTGTATATTAAATAACTAGAATTTAAATAAACATTTGAAAAGAAAAAATGATAATAAATAAGTGAAAATGTTTTTCATATAAATCTGTACGGTTAAATTTATTTGGGGGGTATTTTATCTGTTTTGTCATTATTGCAATGACAATGATGGATTCTTTTCTCCCATCATGTCTTTGATTGCTGATTACAAATAGTTTAACATTTACAAATAGTTAAATAGGTCACAAGTTCTGTAAGTTTATATAAACGAATAGGAGGAAGAGGATTTTATTTCTTTCTGTATCAGTCACCAATCCACAATGGTAGGAAATGAAACTAGGGCTATACACCAAAGCAACTTCAGGCAGTTCTCTCTTTTTGTCTTGATAGAATGATATAGAACATTCAGCACACTGGCTTTTGGACTGCCCATTTATTTTAAGGAATTTATATATATTTATAATTTATATAAATTGAATGTGTTTCATTCAATAAATAAATAAATTTTTTTCTTTCATAGTTTATTGTCAAGTTGTTTTCCATATAACACCCCGTGCTCAATCCAACAAGTGCCCTCCTCCATGCCCATCATCCCCCTTCCCCTCTATCCCATCCCCATCAGCCCTCAGTTTGTTCTCAGTATTCAAGAGTCTCTCACGGTTTGCCTCCCTCCCTCTCCCCAACCGTATTTCCCCTTTTCCTCCCCCTAAATAAACTCTTTAATATAAAAAAAGACTGTTTCAAGTTACCTAACTATATCAGAGCTGGTTAATACAAATGAAGAGATGGTGAGAAAAGAAACTGAGGCATGAGATACAGAAGATTTACAGTGTTAATCAAAAGTAATAACCATATGCTGGGAGAACTGGACAGCAACATGCAGAAGAATGAAACTAGATCATTTTCTCACACCATATACAAAAATAAACTCAAAATGGAAGGACCTGAATGTGAGATAGGAAACCATCAAAACCCTAGAGAAGAAAGCAGGAAACAACCTCCTTGACCTCAACCATAGCAATTTCTTACCTGACACATCCCCAAAGGCAAGGGAATCAAGAGCAAAAATGAACTATTGGGACCTCATCAAGATTAAAAGCTTCTGCACAGCAAAGGAAACAACCCATAAAACTAATAGACAACCGACGGAATGGGAAATGATATTTACAAATGACATATCAGATAAAGGGCTAGTATCCAATATCTATAAGGAACTCACCAAACTCCACACCCGAAAAACAAATAATCCAGTGAAGAAATGGGCAGAAGATATGAACAGACACTTCTCCAAAGAGGACATCCAGATGGCCAACATACACATGAAACGATGCTCAGCATCCCTCCTCATCAGGGGAATACAAATCAAAACTACACTGAGATACCACCTCATGCCAGTCAGAGTGGCTAAAATGAGCAAATCAGAGAACTCGAGATGCTGGCGAGGATGTGGAGAAACGGACACCCTCCTACACTGTTGGTGGGAATGTAAACTGGTGCAGCCCCTCTGGAAAACAGTGTCAAGATTCCTCAAAATTAACAATAGAACCCCCCTATCACCCAGCAATAGCACTGCCAGGAATTTACCCAAGGGATACAGGAGTGCTGACACATAGGAACACATGTACCCCAATGTTCATAGCAGCACTCTCAACAATAGCCAAAACATGGAAAGAGCCTAAGTGTCCATCAACGGACGAATGGATCAAGAAGATGTGGTTTATCTATACGATGGAATGCTACATGGCAATGAGAAAGAATGAAATCTGGCCATGTGTAGCAACATGGATGGATCTTGAGGGTGTTATGCTGAGTGAAATAAGTCAGTCAGAGAAGGACAAATATGTTTGCATGTATAGGAGGATTAGGAGGAACTTAACGAAGGACCATGGGGAGAAGAAGGGGGAAAATAGTTGGGGAGAGGGAGGAAGGCAAACCATGAGAGACTCTTGAATGCTGAGAACAAACTAGGGCAGATGGGGTGGGGGGAGCGGGAGGGGGGTGTTGGGCATGGAGTAGGGCACTTGTGGGAATGAGCACTGGGTGTTATATGGAAACCAACTTGACAATAAACTATTTTTAAAAAAATCTCCCTGGATTGTGCTGGTCATGTGGTTAGATTGGCTAGCCTTTAAGCCTTGAGTTCCAAGGCCATTTGGTAAAGATGAGTGGGACTGTAATTTTTACTGGGCCCAAGCAGGGAGCTGGTCAGGGATGTATTTGCTTCCGAAATTTACCCCCTTGCCATGGAGTTGCTGCAAGCCAGGCCCCTCTTCACTCATCTCTCTCCCCAAGACCCAAGTGTCCAGCATGTGCAGGAGAACTGGGAATACAGGGCCAGCTCCTGTCTGCTGTCAATGCTGTGGTATACTTAGGGAAATGGCTGAGCCCCCTTTGAGTCTCACTCCATTTTTGTGCTTAACATTCTTGAAGGCTACCAGACCCTACCTATCCCATCTTAAGAAACATGAGTTGAAATAATAAACTCTTTGAAAAACTAAAAAAAAAAGTCATAACCATACACCCACTTAGGGTATGGGCTTTGCAGTCACCACATTGCCATTCCAGGAAAAAAATGTTTTTAAGTTTATTTATTTATTTTGAAAGAGAGAGAAAGAAAGTGTGAGCAGGAGAGGGAGCAGAGACAGAGGAAGAGAGAGAGAGAGAGAGAGAGAGAATCCCAAGCCAAGAAGTTCCACTCAGGGCTCGAACTCACGAACCATGAGATCATGACCTGAGCCTAAATCAAGAATCGGATGCTCTGGGGCGCCTGGGTGGCTTAGTCGGTTAAGCATCCGACTTTCACTTAGGTCATGATCTCGCGGTTCGTGGGTTCGAGCCGCGTCGGGCTCTGTGCTGACTGCCAACTCAGAGCCTGGAGCCTGTTTCAGTCTGTGACTCCCTCTCTCTCTGACCCTCCCCTGCTCACGCTGTCTCTCTCTCTCTCCCTAGAAATAAATAAAACATTAAAAAAAAAATTAAAAAAAAAAAAAAAAAAAGAATCGGATGCTCAACGGACTAAGCCAACTAAGCATCCCCCACAAAAAATATTTTTAACATGAGTATGCACAATTCCCAGAGGTCACAAACTCATGCTAAAACAGGTGATGTAAATGAGTGAAGCAGACCTGAGGATAATGAAATAGGGAAAGGTGGGGACTGGGGCCGAGGGCCTACCTCCTACCCCACCAAAGGGGCAGCTGCCCTCAGCACCAAACAGTGGCTTCCGTGTGGTAGTAAAATCCACGTTGCTGTATTTTCCAATTGTTGAGAGAAGCCAGAAGTCCATATTTAACATATGAAAGTTCCCACTTGTTAAATGCTTTCTCAAAATATAAAAACAAAAGACAAGGATGCAGACCAGCTGTAACCCAGGCCCTCAGGCCAACCAGCACAAGTTCCTTCCTGCTCTGACCCTCACTCCTGCACCTCTGTGTGAGTGGCAGACACAGCAAAAACGAATTCCATTTCTGCCAGCTCTGGACTCTAGACTGAGTGTTACCACCCCAGTTTGATGGGATATTAATAACGTGCTTTGCACTGGAGACAGAAGTGGAAATTTACTTCTGAATTCTAATGATCTTTAATTATGGTGATGGCCAGCTCCAGGAAACCACTGGTTTCCTATTGGCCTCCTCCCAGTGAGGCAGCCATTGGCCACATCATTTGGGCTGACCGCACACGGGGCACAGAGCTGATTTCTAATGGAATGGCAGCTGAGCTGAGGTTCTAGACTCCAGAAACACAGCAGAGGGTATGCTCCAGTTCCACAGTTGTCAATTTTATTGGAAGAATCCTCCAAAGCTAGCATGCTTTTTAAAATTAACTATGGGGTACCTGGGTGGCTCAGTCAGTTGAGTGTCCATCTTCAGCTCTGGTCATCTCACGGTTTATGGGTTCAAGCTGCCCATCAGGCTCTGTGCTGACAGATTAGAGCCTGGGGCCTGCTTCGGATTCTGTATCTCCCTCTCTCTCTGCCCCTCCCCTGCTTATGCTTGCCCGCTCTCTCTCGCTCTCTCTCAAAAAAATCAAAAAATTTTTAAAAATTAAAATAAAACTTTTAATGTTTATTTATTTTTGAAGGAGAGAAGGACAGAGTACGAGCAGGGAAGGGGCAGAGAGAGAGGGAGACACAGAATATGAAGCAGGCTCCAGGCTCTGACCTGTCAGCACAAAGCCCGATGCAGGGCTTGAACTCATGATCTGTGAGATCATGACCTGAGCGAAGTGGGATGCTTAACCCACTGAGCCACCCAGGTGCCCCCCAAAATATTTTTAAATAATAAAACAAAATTAACTAAATGGCTCCTCGTCCACAACAGCATATTTTAAAAAGAGATCTATTGATCTATAGCATTGGTACAATGATTTGCAATTTTCAGAATGTCTCCTATCCTCTTTTTACCCAATCTTGACACAGCCGCCTTTTGGGGTTTTTATGATAACCCTTGTTTTAGGTGAGAAAGCGGAGATCAGAGAGGTCTGATGGCTTATGCAAGCTCTACAGAGTAAGTGCTTCTGTTCATGCAGCTGAAAAAGCCTTCTCTGTCCATTTTCAAGTAGTTAATCAAATAACCTGTAGAGCAAGCCTTTGCCCCTGCTTTTTGTAAAAATCTATGTAGGAGGAAGGAGACAAATAGTGCAGTTCTTTCAAACCTTAGGAAAATGCAGAAATAAACTCCACAAAATCACAGAAGAGAAGCTGATACAGACAGAACTCTAAAAGAATGTCTACTAAAACTTCTAAGTCATGACTTTTTTTTTAATGTGTATTTATTTATTTTGAGAGAAAGGGAGGCAGGTGGAGGATCCTAAGCAGGCTCCATGCTATGAGAGCAGCTCCCAATGCTGGGCTCAATCACATGAACCATAAGATCATGACCTGAGCTGAAACCAAGAGTTGGATGCTTAACCAACTGAGTCAACCTGAGTCATGCACTCCTGAGTCATGAATTCTTTTTTTTTTTTTTTCTTTTTTTGGTTTGTTTTTGTTTCTCTTTTTGTTGAGTCATGAATTCTTAAAAGAAGTCAGGCTGGATACTGCCTGGTTAGAGAAAAAAAAAGATCATTAGACTTGTTTGTAAATCTTTTCTTGGTAGCTTTTCCAAGAATCTTCAGATATATCTTTGGAAAAATTTCCACCGTTTCATATAATGAAGTTTTACATATATATATATAAAGAATAATCTGTTTTAGAGCTGGAATAGAAGTGAGGCTAATTTTGCATCTCAAAAAGCAAACCCTTGGGAAGGAGGCAAGTGAGTCTCTGTTGCCACCTGGTGGAAATTTCTTTTTTTAATTTATTTATTTATTGTTTAATTTACATCCAAATTAGTTAGCACATAGTGCAACAATGATTTCAGGAGTAGATTCCTTAATGCCTCTTACCCATTTAGTCCATCCCCCACCCCACAACCCCTCCAGCAACCCTCTGTTTATTCTCTATTTTTAAGAGTCTCTTATGCTTTGTTCCCCTCCTTGTTTTTATATTATTTTTGCTTCCCTTCCCTTATGTTCATCTGTTTTGTATCTTAAATTACACATATGTGAAGTCACGTATTTGCCTTTCTCTGACTGACTAATTTCACTTAGCATAATACCCTCTGGTTTCATCTGCATAGTTGCTAATGGCAAGATTTCATTCTTTTTGACTGCTGAGTAATACTCCTCATATATATGTGCATATATATATGTGTATATATACATATATATACACCACATCTTCTTTATCCATTTGGGCCCTTTTCCATACTTTGGCTACTGTTGATAACACTGCTTTAAACATTGGAGTGCATGTGTCCCTTCAAATCAGCACACCTGTATCCCTGGTGGATATTTCTAAATAGCAAACAGCAGAGAACACTAGGAGATGGTGCATGGAGCCTCCAACCACAGTGTACCAATGATGTCATATGACAGCCACTAAGAGGACAAAGCAGTCTTGGCAGACTGACCCACAACTGTCATTCCTGATTAGAAACACATCATATTTAAAAGATCTTGAAAATTTACTTGTAGTATTTGCAATGAAGCATCAGAAATTGAATGCATGCTCTCCCTTGATCTATGTGTCATGATCCTCTTCTGGTTTCTAGTATTATTTTCACATTTTCTCTTAACCACAGTGCTGCCTTGTTGACAAATATTCGTATCCAGCATATGGACCATTTGAGCTGACTATATATCCAAATTCAAACTACTGATTCTTCTGGCCTTCAAACCTTGTTTTCACCTAAATATTGTGCTTCCTTCTCCAGTGATGACAGCTTGTCATTCAGGCCTATTATTTTTGCTTTCAAAATATTTTAAAAAATTAATCCTTTCCTCCCTGTATGTTAACTAACTCTGATTTCAATTTAATTTTTTTAATTTTTTAAATTAAAAAAATTTAAAAATATTAATCCTTTCCTCTTTCCTCCTACGGCTACATCCCAAACATGGTCTTTATCCCCAAATTCTGGTTTCCTTTATTTATTCAGTACATTTTGACTGGGCACCGAATGCCGGTACACATAGCTATGGCCCTGGGCATGAGGTAGAGAGATAGGGGCACTTCCACCTGTGGACTCACAGAAGACATGTTTACAGGTAAGAAATATTTTCAGGTAAAAACTGGGTCGTTCAGGTTGAGAAGGATGAGTTCTTGCTTGAGTTCCTGACATCAACTCTTTCCAGTTTGACTCACCATGCCTCCTCTTCAGCCTTCTCACCTGCATTCCTGCCTCAAAAGCCCTCAGAGCTCCCTCTTTCACCCATAAGCTCATCCAAAGAGTCTGTGTAGCTCTGGACTTGGAGACACAGGTAGGGTGAATTCATGGCCTTAAGGATCTTAGCAGGAGGAAGATAGACTAGTAGACCCACAAGTGTGCAGAGATCTTCCCAGAGGCTGGGATAATAGGCACTCTGGGCCCAGAGAGGGTGTGAACAATTCTGGCAAGAGTGAGAAGGGGAGGTTTCCAAGGGAAGGTTACATTCATATTGGTCTCTGAAAGACCAGAGGTGGGGGGGAGGGGGTAGATGAGGCAGACAGCATCCTGGGCAGAGGGAGATGTAGGTGGAAAGGCACAGAGAAATGGAAGAGTATAAGGGTCAGGGGCAGCAGTCCAT
Organism: Proteles cristata cristata; assembly: GCA_017311185.1. NCBI lineage: Eukaryota > Metazoa > Chordata > Mammalia > Carnivora > Hyaenidae > Proteles > Proteles cristata. The sequence goes on along the minus strand of JAESUZ010004853.1, from coordinate 580,693 downwards.
CTGCATGGCCAGAGAGAAAGTACATGGATAGCCTGACAATGATCCATATTCTAAATGTATCACTGGATGTGATAGCCATATGTTTACCCTCACCTCATGGATTTATCATCCCTGAGGTTTCCTAAGGCAATAGAACTAATAATAAGATTTCAAATGAGTCAAATCCCATGCAGCCACTTCTGACTCTCATTTCACATACCACTGCACTTATATGGCTAGGGCTATATGGGGAATAGCAGTCATTGTTAATCAGGCTGTGAGAGCAAGGTTCATATTCACAAATCACAGTGTGGACTAAAGTTGTAGGAATGAGGAATTAATTGCTCATTGGTGGCTGCAGGAGTACTGGCAGTTGATAGCTCAGATAAGTTTTCCTTCATGACTTGCTCTCAGTTGAAGAGAGATCATCGAAAGTCATATCCTCTTCCCAATGATGGAGGCAGGGAACAAAGCTTGAACCTCTTACCCTTATACAAATAGCTTTGAAGGATCATCCCAGCTCCAGAGCCCCCAACAGGATTAGCTGAGACCTTTGTCACATCTGCATCACAACTCACCTTCTTCACCTTACCAATCCTTCACTCCACTATAGGGTCCATCCCAAGAGCACTCCATAGCACACAAATCTCTGTCTCTTAGTTTATTTTCCAGAGAACCTGATCTGCAACAGACAGCTCAAGGAAACTGGTTCCCATTCAGACAAGATTTGATGGCATCAGCATAGCTTAAGAAAGATCTTGTCACTCATAAGAAAGCTGATCCAGCCATGGAAAGCTGATCAGCCATCCTGGAGGTCACACTGGCAGTGCTCACCCACTTCCAGGAGCCACTCAGAACCTCATGAGCCCTTTCACCTGGCAGGACTCTTTCCTCCCAGGAGATGAGTATGTAGGGCTGTTGGAATCTGGTGCCAGTAAATGAAAACCATATTCTACAACTAACTCCTCTTTCTCCCCCCTCAAGCTCATCAAGAGACATTTTGATTCTCATTAGCCATTCTGTGTGCCTCGGTCTGCAGTGAAAAAAAATAACTGAATGTATAATTACAATTTCTTATTTTCTTTTTTTAAATTTTTAAATGTTTATTTTAATATTTTTGAGAGAGAGAGAGAGAAACAGAGAACAAGTTGGGGAGATGCAGAGAGAGAGGGAGACACAGAATCTGAAGTAGGCTCTAGGCTCTGAGCTGTCAGCACAGAGCCTGATGTGGGGTTGAACCCACCAACTGTGAGATCATGACTATGAAATCATGACCTGAGCCAAAGTCAGACACTTAACCAACTGAGCCACCCAGGCACCCCTACAATTTCTTATTTTCAATCAGCATATTGACATTTAGGCTTGGAGTCAGTCTCTTGCAAACCTTGTTAGCCCAAGTGGACAGATCAGTACTGAGACAGTGAGAAGGACAAATGTCCAAGCCCACAGGCAGAGATCAAAACTTGGATGATGGTCAATTCACCATGGCAACCCCCCTTCTGGGAGGTCTTGTGGTAGACAGACAGTCCACTGCTTCTTTTTTTATTTATTAAAAATTTTTAAGTGTCTATTTTAAGAGAGTGAGCAAGAGAGGGGCAGAGAGAGACAGGGAGAGAGAGAATCCCAAGCAGGCTCTTTGCAGTCAGGATAGAGCCTGATACAGGGCGCGATCTCACAAACCATGAGATCATGACCTGAGCCAAGATCAAGAGTTGAATGCTCAACCAACTGAGCCACCCAGGCACCCTGGTCCACTGCTTCTTATAATATCTCTGCCTTGGCTTTCAAATGTCTATAAACTTAACCAAAAGTGAATCCAGAAACAGTTCTGCTTCCCTCAGTATAGCCCCTTCTCAGTTCAAACTCTCTAGGAAGTAGACTTCTTTTCCCCCAGAGGTCAGGAGAGATGACTATTTGGGAGTTTACATGAGCTTTTTCACAAGCAAAGGAAACTAAAGGAATAGATAGCTCCCCCAGGGGTAAGCCACACTAAGATCCTCTCATGAGGAGACAGTGTCAATATACTTAAAAGCAAGAATTTCCATAAATAATCCCTTCAGAATAAAGGAGATGGTTTTACTAATAACTGCTTTCTGACTTCATTTTAAAACCTCAACAGTAAAGTGATTGACTTTATAAGTAAATAGCCAATCTGCATAGCCTGCTAGGTGCTATTGAGGAACATCCACTTAGCTTCCAGTCCCTGAGAGTAAAGGCCAGAAGGGCAGGATGTTAGCCTCCAGATCCCATCTTTGCTAAATGGAATTCTAGATACATATTTCCTGCCTTTCACAAGCTAGGTGTTTCTTTGGGGGAACAGTGGGTATTCTCCAAGTCTCTGCTTTTGCAAATTGAATTCAAAATAGAATTTAGGAATTTTCTCTAATATCTACACCATCTTTATCTCCTCCCCACTCCCTTCCTCAAGCTCTACATTATCTCCCTGCCCCCCCCCCCGAAGTATGGGTACCCAGAAGTCTACAAGAGAAGAACATGTGTAGCCACTGGTTACTTGGTCAGTTGAGGAAATAATTCCTCCAGGACAGGTCTATGAGCCACCTGGACCTGGTGACATTACTTTAGAGGTGCTAACAAGACCTGTCTCAGGCTGGCAGTGCTCAGAGGCTCAGGGAAAAAAGTGAGCAGAGCCCAGATATAATTCCTAGATCAGTACCCCTCCTCCTGGGATATTCTGCTAAGGTGCTCTCACTCAGGCACAAGTCAATCACATAGTTAGTCAACCACTTCATCAAAAGATGTTCATGAAGTCCCTACCATTGGCAAGCCCAGATCTGGGTTCACTGAAAGGATCTAGAACAAATGTTAGGTGGAGCCAAAGGCATAAGAGGAAGACATGATGGTGAACCCTAAAGATGCACCCAGTGTCTACAGGAAACCATAGTTCCAATAGGCAGAAGAGGACACAGAAAGGCTAAAGGGTTCAAGGGCAAATGTCTCCAACCTCTCAGCTTGGCAAGGGCTGGCATTCACTCAGCCTCTAGTCCATAAGAGCAGAGGACAGTACTGGCAGCCAGGACTGGCTATATAATCTTCAGGACCTGGTGAAAATTCAAATGGGAGGCCTGTATTTTAAAATATGGGGACTTTCAGGGCACCTGGGTAATTCAGTCAGTTGAGTGTCTGACTTTGGCTCAGATCATAATCTCATGGTTCATGAATTTGAGCCCCATGACAGGCTCTGTGCTGATAGCTTAGCCCTGGAGCCTGCTTCAGATTCTGTGTCTCCCTCTCTCTCTGCCCTTCCCCTGCTCATTCTCTCTCTCTCTCTCTCTCTCTCTCTCTCTCTCTCTCTCTCTCTCAAAAATAAACATTAAAAAAAATTTTTTTACCATAGATGAAAAGACCCAATGCTAATATCATCCTCAATGGGGAAAAACTGAGAGCTTTTCCCCTAAGGTCAAGAACAAGACACGGATGTCCACGCTCACCACTGTTATTCAATATACTACAGGAAGTCTTAGCCTCAGCAATCAGACAATAGAAAGAAATGAAAGGCATCCAAATTGGATGTAGGTCAAACTTCTACTCTTCGCAGATGACATGATACTCTATACGGAAAACCTAAAAGATTCCACCAAAAAACTCCTGAAACTGACCCATGAATTCAGCACACAGGATACAAAATCAGTGCACGGGAATCGGTTGCATTCCTATATACCAACAATGAAGGAACAGAGAGAGAAATCAAGGAATAGATCTCGTTTACAATTGCACCAAAAACAATAAAATACCTAGGAATAAATCTAACCAAAGAGGTAAGAAATCTATACACTGAAAACAATAGAAAGCTGATGAAAGAAACTGAAGACACCAAAAAAAATGGAAAAATATTCTATGCTCCTGGATAGGAAGAACAAATATTGTTAAAATGTCAATACTACCCAAAGCAATCTACATATCCAATACAATGCCTATCAAAATAGCACCAGCATTCTTCACAGAGCTAGAACAAACAAACCTAAAATTTGTATGGAACCAGAAAAGACCCCGAATAGCCAAAGCAATCTTGAAAAAGAAAACCAAAGCTGGAGGCATCACAATCCCAGACTTGAAGATGTATTACAAAGCTGTAATCATCAATACAGTATGGTACTGGCACAAAAACAGACACTCAGATCAATGGAACAGAATAGTGAACTCAGAAATGGACCCACCATTGTATGGCCAACTAATCTTTGACAAAACAGGAAAGAATATCAAATGGAATAAAGACAGTCTCTTCAGCAAGTGGTGCGGGGAAAACTGGACAGCAACATGCCAAAAAATGAACCTGGACCACTTTCTTACACCATACACAAAAATAATCTCAAAATGGATGAAAGACCTAAATGTAAGGAATCCATCAAAATCCTTGAGGAGAAAGCAAGCAAGAACCTCTTTGACTTTGGCCACAGCAACTTCTTACTCAACACATCTCTGGAGGCAAGGGAAACAAAAGCAAAAATAAACTATTGGGACCTCATCAAAATAAAAAGACTTTTGGGGCGCCTGGGTGGCTTAGGTGGTTAAGCGTCCGACTTTCGCTTAGGTCATGATCTCGCGGTTTGTGGGTTCGAGCCCCGCGTCGGGCTCTGTGCTGACTGCCAGCTCAGAGCCTGGAGCCTGTTTCAGTCTGTGACTCCCTCTCTCTCTGACCCTCCCCTGCTCACGCTGTCTCTCTCTCTCCTAGAAATAAATAAAACATTAAAAAATAAATAAATAAATAAATAAAAAGACTTTTGCACAGCAAAGGAAACAATCAACAAAACTAAAAGGCAACTGACAGAATGGGAGAAAATATTTGCAAATGACATGTCACATAAAGGGTTAGTATCCAAAATCTATCAAGAACTTATCAAACTCAATACCCAAAAAACAAATAACCCAGTGAAAAAATGGGCAAAAGACATGAATGGATACTTCTCCAAAGAAGACATCCAGATGGTCAACTGTCACATGAAAAAGTACTCAACATCACTCATCATCAGGGAAATACAAATCAAAACCACAGTGAGACACCACCTCACACCTGTCAGAATGGCTAACATTAACAACTCAGGCAACAAGAGATGTTGACAAGGATGCAGAGAAAGAGGCTCTCTTGCACTGTTGGTGGGAATGCAAACTTGTACAGCCACTCTGAAAAATGGTATGGAGGTTCCTCAAAAAATTAAAAACAGAACTACCCTGTGACCCAGCAATTGTATTACTAGGTGTTTATCCAAGAGATACAAGTATGCTATTTTGAAAGGTCACATGCACCCCAATGTTTATAGCAGTACTATCAACAATAGCCAAAGTATGGAAAGAGCTGAAATATCCATCAATGGATGAATGGATAAAGAATATGTGATATACACACACTCTCTCTCTCTCTCTCTCAATGGAGTATTACTCAGCAATCAAAAAGAATGAAATCTTGCCATTTGCAACTATGTGGATAGAACTAGAGGGTATTATGGTAAGCGAAATTAGTCAGAGAAAGACAAATATGACTTCACTCATATGAGGACTTTAAGATACAAAACAGATGAACATAAGGGAAGGGAAGCAAAAATAATATAAAAATAGGGAGGGGAACAAAACATAAGAAACTTAAACATGGAGAACAAACAGAAGGTTGCTGAGGGGTTGTCAGAGGGGGGATGGGCTAAATGGGTAAGAGACATTAAGGAATCTACTCCTGAAACCATTGTTGTACTATATGCTAACTAACTTGTATGTAAATTTAAAAATAAAAAAATATTTTAAATTTTTTTAAATATTAGAACTTTCAAGATAGTGATGGCAGCTGTGAGACTGTGTACAAGTTATTTCATCTCTCTGGACCTCAGTTTCCTTGTTTACTCAGGAGGTGGTCCTGATTAGGTAGTGGGAAATCTGGCATTCCTTGACTTTATGAATGAAATGTAACACTGAGTTAGCAGCAGGGCCAGCTTCATGGGCATGTGACCTGTGCAGTCTCACAGCTGGTCAATGGCAACCAGGTCTCCTTAGAAAACAGCTATGCCTTGCTTTTATCAATCAGAATTACATCCTACATATTTGTCAACTTGCTAACTGCTTGTCTACTTCTCACTGTAAAACTGGCTATGTATAAAACAAAGAGAAGAAAACAGGCTTTCTTCAAACATAAAATAAGACCAAACTCTCCAGCCACCGTTGCCACTTCCTATTTCTAGGGAAGCAGCCCAGGTCTCCCTGGGAAACCTCTCCAGGATCCTGCTGCTCATGCAAGGCACACAGCACTGCCAAGTATGATGGCATCTTTCTGGGGCCTCCTGACTATCCTTGATGAGGGCAAAGGAGTGCAGAGCCTGCAAATCAGGTCTCATAGTCCCAAGGAGGAACAGGTCAGGGCACCTGAGTGGCTCAGTCAGCTAAACATCTGACTTCGGCTCAGGTCATGATCTCACGGTTCATGGATTCGAGCCCTGCGTCAGGTTCTGTGCTGACAGCTCAGAGCCTGGAGCCTGCTTTGGATTCTATGGCTCCCTCTCTCTCTGACTCCCCCACCCCCCGCTCATGCTGTCTTTCTCTTTCTCTATCTCTTTCTCTCAGAAATAAATAAAACAGTAAAAAAAATTTTTATTTTTAAAGAAGGAACAGGTCAAGCTGTTTTGTCCTTGCACCTTCTGTGGGTCCCAGGTGTCATGTGTCACCACTGGAAGAACCGTGGAGTTGAGCACAGCAACTCTCCACTTGACAGAGGAGAGACCTGAGGCCCAGAGAAGGGATTTGTAGAGTTGGGACAACTGATGTCTCCTGGTTATCCAAAGGCCTGCCTTGCCTCAGAAACTTTATGTGACCATATTCCTGGCAGTACTTTCTTCTCTACATGTGGAAGAGGGTGGAAAAGAAAGACAAGGTGTGATGGAAGGAGCTTCTAGGCCAGATAGACATGGCCAGTTCTGCAAACTTTGCTGCATCATAAAACTCTCTGAGCCTTAGTTTCCCCCATCTAAAAAGTGAGGATAGTAACGTCTATCTCAAGAGTGGAATGAAAGAGATGAGATACTTAAGATACCCAGGAGAGTCCTGCCATCATAGCAGATGTTCAATAAATGTAGCATCCTGCTCACCATCCTTCCCTTCCTTCCCCTGAATCCTGAGTTCCAGATTTGTGCCCCTCTCATGTGTGGTGTCAGGGGAGGTGTCTAAGTATCTACTTTATCTCCTACTATATATGGCACTGAAGAGCTTTATGAGAAAGGATTTTGACCATGTACACAACTGGAGTTCCAGCTCATAGGGCAAACTGGGGATAAGTGGGAGGGGAAGGGAAACAGCAGAAGGATCCTCATTTTAGAGCAGCAGAGGCCTGGAGTCACATTAGATAAATTCCCAGAAATCCTTGGGGGAGAGGAAACCATGACAGAGTAGCTACAACCCTGTAGGCTAGCTGGGGACAGCTAATAAGGTGGTAATATCCAGGCATTCCTATTCATGGACCCTCAGATTTCTCAGGCTGCTGAGGCCTGCAATTGCCCCCCACCATGCTGCCATGAGAAACAATGACAGGGCATACCTGTTGGTGGTTCCCATGCACAGGCTCTCCCCTTCCGAGGCAGCAAGAAACCCCCACAGAGTAGTATCCCCAGAATGCCCACCCTCCTGCTCCTCATCCAGCCTTTCCCAGCCTGGCTTCAGCTTCCATCTTGTCCCAGGCACATGGACGGCATTTCCTGTAATGGTGACAATGAGCCCTGTGACTTGATGGAACATATATTCTACAAAGACCCCAAATGAGGAACAGGAGACCAGGAAACCCTCCCCTTCAGTGGTAGCTGGACTCTCATTGTGTCTGATCAGAGTGGCAGAAAGGTTTAGAGCAGGATGTGAGAGGTCAGATAGCCCTGACTGGAATTCTGGCTCTGCCACTTACCATCTGGTTTCTCAGGCAGGTTACTGCACCTCTCTGAGCCTCAGTCTCTTCATCTACAACATGGCTAGAATAGCAGCCCCTTCTATGGAGGAGCAAGTGAGAGGGTGTGAATAAACGACTCAGCACCTTGCCTGGTACACAGGGAGTCCTTGGTAAACATGCGAAGTGGCAGCTGCTGATTTGGATAACTGCCAATGGTCTGGTCCAGTTGCTCACTGCAGTAGACCTTCACTCGACTCCATCCAGTCTTGATTATCTTCTTGAACTCAGCTGAATCACATCACTTCAGAAATCCAGTCTTCATTGCTCACAGGGAACAGCCACAGGTCTTAACATGTTCTTCTTTAATCCCTGTGTGTGCAATGTGGCCTCACTCCCTGTCCAGCTCACCTCTCCCTGCACCCTACTCCATAGGGATTTCACTCCTGCTGTTGACCCCCAGAGATGTCCTCTCCACTCTCAGTGCCTCTCCTTTGCAAAGATCTTCCTGACCAATCCACGGAAACCTTTCACACCCTTGTGATCCTTCAGCATTAGGCTGGATCTTTTTCCCATAGCAGGCTTCTCACTGGGGCTGTGACTGGGGCTCACGAGGCCTGGGAGCCCCTCGGAGCAAAGAATGTGGCCCAGGTAATTCTCACACTCCCCTGTGCCAATACATAGTTGGCTGGGTGTTGTTGGATTGAGGAAATGGAATAATTAGGTATTTGTCTAATTTTTCCAGACATCTGCAAGTCTCTGCCCTCTAATTTCAGACCCATTATTTTTGAAAAACAGAAAAGGAGGGAGAGAGGCGAGATGCACACATTCCTGTGCTCCAACCAGCATTTTGGGAATAACCGGAAGTCAGAGGTGCCCCTCCCCACCCCCTTGCACCATCCACACCAGCCAGCATAAGCACACTGCAGAGCCTCCCCTGAGTGCCATGAGAAATTAATCACACATAGCATTTTACTACCTTTTCAGTTTTTCTGATGGCTATGGAATCACAAGGAGTGGTCACACACAGCTCCCAGCGCTTCCCTGGGAAAATCTGCTCTTGGAAATACACCACCTGAGCTCTCTTGTGGTCCTCACCCAACCCAGTGCCAACCCTCAGGTTCCCTTGGCTTTCTCCTCATTTCCCCAGGCACTTGGAGTTCCCATGACTTTCTTGTCCTGAGCAACTTCTTCCTGGAAGTTCTTGCCTCTGTCCCTGTGAATCCAAACCATCACTCTCTCTGTAGCACCAAGGATTCTGATTACAGACATCCCCCCTGGAGTCCCAGCAGACAATGCAGGGAATGTTTGAAACCATGTACAACAAGGATGAGCAATGAGTTCTAGAGAATGCGCATTCCTAGGGGGAGATGGAAAGGGTAGTAGGGCTTTGACTTAGCCATACTGTTTTACTTCTCTCTCTTTTTTTTTTTTTAAGTTCAAGTTAGTTAGTATGTAGTGCAGTATTGGTTTCAGGAGTAAAATTAAGTGATTCGTCACTTAGATACCTAATACCCAGTGCTCAGCACAAGTGCCCTCCTTAATGCCCATCACCCATTAGCCCATCGCCCACCTACCTCCCCAGCAGCAACCTTCAGCTTGTTCTCTATATTTAAGAGCCTCTTATGATTTGTCTCCCTCTCTATTTTTACCTTATTTTATTTTTCCTTCCCTTCCCCTATGTTCATCTGTTTGTTTCTTAACTTCCACTATGAGTGAAATCATATGATACTTGTCTTTCTGACTTATTTTGCCTAGCATAATGCACTCTAGTCTCATCCACATTGTTGAACATAGCAAGATTTTATTCTTTTTGATCACCAAGTAATATCCCATTGTATATGTATATACACACACCACATCTCCTTTCTCATTCATCAGTCAATGGGCTCTTTCCATAATTTGGCTGTTGTCAATACCACTGCTATAAACATTGGGGTGCATGTGCCCCTTTGAATCAGCATTTTTGTATCCTTCAGATAAATACCTAGCAGAGCAATTGCTGGGAGGATAGTTTTATTTTTAATTTCTTTTAGCAACCTCCATACTGTTTTCCAGTGTGGCTGCACAAGTTTGCATTCCCACCAGCAGTACAAAAGGGTTCCCGTTCTCTGCATCCTTGCCAATATCTGTTGTTACCCGAGTTGTCAATTTTAGCCATTCTGACAGGTGTGAGGTGGTAACTCATTGTGGTTTGATTTGTATTTCTCTGATTATGAGTGATTTTGAGCATCTTTTCATGGTCTGTTAGCCATCTGGATGTCATCTTTTGATAAGTCTCTATTCATGTCTTCTACCCATTTCTGAACTGCATTATTTGCTTTTTGGGTGTTGAGTTTGGTAAGTTCCTTATAGATTTTGGATACAAACCTTTTGTCTGATATGTCATTTTCAAATATCTTCTCCAAGTCCATCAGTTGCCTTTTAGTTTTGTTGATTGTTTCCTTCACTGTGCAGAAGCTTTTTATTTTGATGAGGTCCCAATAATTCATTTTTGCTTTTGTTTCCCTTGGAAATGCAGGGAGTTCTAAATCCAATTTGGCAAATAGAAAGAGTCTCCATAGATGGCTATAATATTACTTTTGTGTGCGTGCGTGTGTGTGTGTGTGTGTGTGTGTGTATGCCATAATTTAAAAAAATTTTAAAGGACAAAAGCACTTGGGGATATAAGTACAACATACTTTAGGAACATAAATTAATGAGCCCTCTGCTTATTCTTAGGAGTGGGGATCATTCTGGCCTCAGCCAGTTCCCCCAAATCAGCCATCCCCTGCTCCCCACCCCTGTTCTTCTTTGGCCCACCCTGGGATCCCTGCTCCTGCTCCCATCTGGGCTGCTCTCCATGCACTTCTTGCCTCCTGGATCCCAAAACTCTCCTTCCAAGACCACACCTGGCCCAACCAGTCCCCAAGTTTTTCCCCCAATCAGCACACCCTTGCCTTCCTCATAGTGGCCCTCAGGCTGCTTATCACTGCCAAGCCACAAGAGCACATAGTAAAAATAACTAACAAAGGGAACACCTACAGAAACTGTAAACATTCCTTCAAATCTCATAGAAAGAACCATTCTGAGGCTCCCTGGAACACAGTGTGGGCCAGCTGTGCCCTTCACCTGTGTGCCAGTTTGGGGATGTGCTTTATTAGCCTTTTTAATTCCTGGGCTGGTACACCTGGATCTCAGCCTCACTTGGGAAAGCAGAACTGGAAGGACAAGGAGGAAGGTGAGAGGAGCCATTGTGGGCACCAGCTCCACCCAACACCAGTCAAGACCACTTCTCATGGGCACCTCCTGGAGCTCATTATCTGTATCCTAGTGAAGGAAGCCCCTCCTGGCAGCAGGTCCCAAACCAGAGGTGCTTCTGGGCCCTGCTCTTCCAGACACCCTTGGTTCTCCTGATTCCTCTTCCTCTCCCTCTTTCTATAAAGTAGATAACAATCCTTCCCCATTTTACCGACACCAAAGGAGCTTTGTCCACAAAATACACATAATAGCAGGAAGGGCTTTTTAATAGTTAAAAAAATTTAATGAAGAATAATTGGTGTAGAGAAAAGTGTCTATATCACATGTGTTCACCCCAATGAGATTTTCCAAAGTGAACGTACTTGTGAAACAAACACACAGGTCAAGATGCATGAGCACTCCCAGGAGCCCCGCCCATGACCTCTTCCAGGTACTAACCCCCACCCCAGGGGGAGCCCCATCCTGGCCTCTAACAGAACACATGAGTTGTGTCTGTTTTGTACTTTTCAGAAGTGTAATCACACAGTATGAACTCCCTTGTGTCTGGCTTCTTTTGCTCAATATTATGCTTATGAGTTTCACCCATACTGTTTCTTGCAGCTGTGGTTCTTTACTCTCATTGTTGTATAGTATTCCATTGAGAAACTCGGGGACATTTTATTTATCTACCCTCCTGCTAACAGGCATTTAGGTAATTTCAGGTTGGGCTATTATGAATAGTGCTATTCGGCAAAAAGGAATTTTCATATCATCATAAATAATTATAAATTAATATAATAATATAAATTTAACCCCTTAACAATTTTTAAGTGTAGAGCACAGTACTGGTAACTGTAATGCATATTGTTTTACAACAGATCCCTAGGACTTTTTTTTCTTAATTTTTTTAAGTTTATTTATTTATTTTGAGTGAGAGAGAGAGTGAATGGGGAGGGGCAGAGAGGAGGGAGAGAAAGAGAATCCTACTCAGGCTCTGCACCCTCGGTACAGAGCCTGATGCAGGACTTGAATTCAGGAACCATGAGATCATGACTTGAGCAGCAATCAAGAGCTGACACTTAACCAGCTGCACCACCCAGGTGCCCCTGGAATGTTTTCATTTTGCATGACTGAAACTGTAAATCCATTGAACAACAATCCTCATTTCCTCCTCCCCTCAGCCTCTGGCAACCACCATTCTACTTTTTAACAGTTTGACTACTTTTGACACCTCATGCAAGTGGAATCTGGCAATATTTGTCTTTTTTGTGATTGGCTGATTTCACTTAGCATAATGTCCTCCAGGTTCATCCACTTTGTGGCATGACAGAATTTCCTTCTTCAGGCTGAACAGTACTCCAGTGTGTGTGTGTGTGTGTGTGTGTGTGTGTGTGTGTGTGTGTGTGTGTGTGTGTGTGTGTGTGTGTGTGTCATACTACATCTTCTTTACCCATTCACCCGCTGCTGGGCATTTAGGCTGCTTCCACATCTTCACTATTGTGAATAATGCTGCAATGAACATAGGTGTGCAAATATCTCTTCAAGATTCTGTTTTCTATTCTTTTGGATATGTGCACAGAAGTAGGAGTGCTGAATCACAGGATAGTTCTATTTTTAGTTTTTTGAGACATCTTCATTATGTTTTTCATAGCAGCACCATTTTATATTCCCACTAACAGCACACAAGGGTTCCAATTTTTCTTTTCTTTTTTTTTTTAATGTTTTTTATTAATTTTAGGAGAGAGAGACAGACAGCGTGAGCAGGGGAGGGTCAGAGAGAGAGGGAGTCACAGACTGAAACAGGCTCCAGGCTCTGAGCTGGCAGTCAGCACAGCCCGACGCAGGGCTCGAACCCACGAACCACGAGATCATGACCTAAGCGAAAGTCGGACGTTTAACCGACTAAGCCACCCAGGCGCCCCACAAGGGTTCCAATTTTTCTAAATCCTTACCAAGACTTGTTATTTTTCTGGGTTTTGTTTTTTTTTTTATATAGTGGCCATTCTAATGAATGCAAGGTGACGTCTCACTATGGTTTTGATTTATACTTCCCTGATGATTAGCAATGTTAAGCTTTTTTTCATGTTGTTAGCCTTTCATATATCTTTTTTGAAGAAATGTCTATTCAAGTCCTTTGCCCATTTTTTGTTTGTTGTTGTTGTTTTTAAGTTAGAGAATTTCCTTATATATTTTGGATATTAACACCTTATCAGGTAGAGGGTTTGCAAGTATTTTCTCCAATTCTGTAGGCTGCCTTTTCACTTTGTTGATTGTTTCCTTTGCCATGGCAGAAGATTTTAAGTTTGATGTCATCTCATTTGTCTATTTTTGTTTTGGCTGTCTGTGCTTTTGGTTTTTTATCCAAGAAATCATTGCCAATTCCAATTTCATGAAGCTTTCTCTGTGTTTCCTTCTAAAATTTTTAGTCTCAGGTCTTACATTTAGGTCTTTAATCCATTTTGTTAATTTCTGTATGATGTAAAAGAAGAGTCCATTTTCATTATTTTGCATGTTCTTCAGTTTTCCCATCACCATTTGTTGAAGAGACTATCTCTTCCCCATGGTGTAGCCTTGGCACCCTTGTCAAAGATCATTTGGCCATATCTGCAACAGTTTATTTCTGGGCTCTCTTTTCTGTTCCATTGGTCTCAGTGTTAGTCTTTCTGCCAATATCATATTGTTCTAATCACTACAGTTTTGTAATATATTTTGAAATTAGGAAGCATGAGGCCTTCAGCTTTGTTCTTTCTTAAGATTGATTGTTTTGGCTATCCAGAGTCATTTGAAATGCCATATGAAATTAGGATTATTTTTCTATTGCTATCAAAAAATGGTATAGTTATTTTAACAGAAACTGCACTGAATCTGCAGATTAATTGGGGTGAATACGAACATCAAAACTGTTAAGTCTCCCAATCCCTTAACATGGGATGACTTTCCATTTATTTCTCTTCTTCCAATTAATTTCTTATCTTCTTTAATTTTTTTCAGCAACATTTTGTAGTTTTCAGTGTACAAGTCTACTGTCTACTTGGTTGAGTTTATTTCTAAGTCTTTTATTCTTTTTTATACAAATGGAATTGTTTTTCTTAATTTCCTTTTTCAAACCGTTCATTTTTAGTGTATAGAAATGTTGATTTTTTGAGTGTTGATTTTGTATTTTGTAACTTTGCTTAATTCATTTATTAGTTCTAACAGGGTTTTTATTTTTTTGTATGTGGAATCTTCAGGGTTTTTACATATAAGATCATGTCATCTGTGAACAGAGATTATTTTATTTCTTCCTTTCCAGTTTGGATGTATTTTTTTTTCTTGTCCAATTGTTCTAGCTAGGAGTAGGGAGATCTTTTTAAAGGCTTTGCCTGTATCCCTAATAAGGCTGTATTCCTCCCTTCCTGAAAGTCCCACTACGCTAAACTTGCTCTTTAGGTTAACTGACATGCCAAAGTCACAGCTAATATTTGGTTAAGGCAGGAATTAGACTGGAACCTATATGACCACAGAACTTATAGGTGCTTCTCATTTTCTCTCATGAGCTAAGAGCTATGTCATTATTAAAATGACATGATTAAATTGAACAGGTAACACCCATTAACATACCAAAGTAAATTCCTTTAGAAAAGGGAGCTCCAAGAGCTGTATTGACATGATTGGAAGAGCAGAGAGGAAGCTAAAATTGGGGACAGGAGGTACTGGGGTAGTAGAGGCCCCTAGACAAGGGGTGGAATGAAGGGGAATAGAGCTGATGAGGAGATATATAGACTCTGATTGAGTGGTTACCTGCTTCCCAAATTCCCACTTATGGGATATCACTGGAATGATTTTTGTTATATTCTAGTACCATCTGCATTATTGTTGATTCTGTTTTTCTAAAAATAAATATACTTTAAAAGGAAACTGTATATCTCTACTCTAAATCCCTACCAGAATCATTTCCCAGAAATAGAATGTAGCTGTAAAAAATAAATACAATGAAAACAGTAACACATTGCTAAATTCTAACTAAATAGTTGTCTACTACGGATGCCAGCCTGGGGCCTATTTTTTTGGTTAAGAAGTGAGATTAGCATGAGTTAGGGAGGTGTGGAAAACATTACCACAATGCTAAACTTCTCCTTAATACAAATAGAAAGATTAGGAAGCATTTAAAAAGGAAGTAACTGTCTCAACTTTGATTCAAATTTATTTTGTGTACCACCTAAAATCACCTCCCACATCTCCAATGGAATGTGTCCTAAAATTCTTAGGTAGAGCATCAGGTTTTGTCTTGTTTTGAGGAAAGAGCCCAAAGCCCCACCCCAGAAAAGCCATGAGAAATGGGTGTTGTGGCTGCAAAAGGAACCAGGAGAATTTCTAGGAAGGTAACAGCATGGAAAGCCATTAGGGGCTGTAGGGAATGGAGTTTGGGAAATGCAAGTATCTCCCATTCCCATGATTAGCTTTCCTAGGCGGATCTGTGGGGAAAGGCTAGAGCCATTTAAAGGTTAGAGAAAAGAACAAGAGCTGGCAGATTCTGCTAAGAATTCTTGGCTTCAGTTCTCTCCCTCCTCGCTCTTCTTCCCTCTTCCTTTCTTCCTCTCATCTCTTTCTCTCTCTTGTTTCATTCTCCTTACTGCTGATAATAGCTTATCTACTAATGTGCATGAAGACGTTAAGCACTTCAGCAAGTACAGTCACAGAAGATGGTTAATGTTGGGGAAAAA
Source organism: Proteles cristata cristata (assembly GCA_017311185.1). Classification (NCBI taxonomy): domain Eukaryota; kingdom Metazoa; phylum Chordata; class Mammalia; order Carnivora; family Hyaenidae; genus Proteles; species Proteles cristata. The sequence goes on along the minus strand of JAESUZ010004853.1, from coordinate 564,928 downwards.
TAGAACCTAGAAGACAGAAATAAATAGACCGAAATCTTGGCTCCTTACAATGAAAACATTTCTTTTTGTATAGCAAAAAAATATTATTAGAATCGTGATAACATTTGACAACAAAAAACAACTGGAAAATATGTCCAGAGATTAATATTCCTATGATATAAAAAGAGCTCCTACAAATCAACATAAAAATAAATAAATAGGGGCACCTGGGGGGCTCAGTCAGTTAAGTATCCAACTCCTGATTTCGGCTTAGGCCATGATCTCAGTTTATCAATTGAGACGGAGCCCCATGTCGGGCTGTGCTGACAGTGAGGAGCCTGCTTGGGATTCTCTGTGTGTGTGTGTCTCTCTCTCTGACCCTCCCCTTGCCCATGAGCACTCCCTCTCACCCTCTGTCTCTCAAAACAAATATTTTTTTAAAAAAGAAAATAAATAGCTCAACAGAAAAATAAACCAAAGAAATGGACAAGACACTTTCAGAGGAAGAAATGTAAATTGCTAATACATGTAATTAAAAAAATGATCAGCCTCGCTAGTTATCAAAGCAATTGAAATGAAAATAAGATGCTATATTAAATCTGTCATGCTGAGAACCTGTAAAGACCTGATAATATCAAGTGGGAGAAGGGTTTAAAGAATAGAGCTCTTTCATGCATCGTGCTTTGTTTTAACATCTTTAGAAGATGATCTGATAAGTCTACCAACATTTCAAATATATATATATATGCTTTGACTCACATTCACTTCTAGAAATCTATCCTATGGAAAGACACACATTCAAGAATATTTGAATATCCTTGCAAAGCTATTTGCTGCAATGGTATTAATAATAGTATACGGTTATAAGCATCCTTAATATCTTCCAATAGAAAAATGGTTATATACAGTACAGAATATCTATGCAATGGAATACTATACATTCCACCAAAAGAATGAGGTAGAACTATGCGTAGTATGGATATTGTTAAGTAAAAACAGTAAGTTTCAGAAAATTGTATACAAATCCATACATATACCCAAAATGAGATCAAAGATTTCTCTTAAAGAATAGTGAACTAAATATATTTTATTTAATAACTAGTGCTAGGGTCACTTGAATGGCTCAGTCAGCCGAGCATCTGACTCTTGATTTCAGCTCAGGTCATGATCTCACAGTTTCTTGAGATGGAACCCCACTTCTGGCTTTGCACTGAGCGCGTGGAGCCTGCTTGGGATTCTTTCTCCCTCTCTCTCTGCCCCTCCCCTTCCCTTCTCAACATAAATAAATAAACTTTAAAAAATAGTCAGTGTTTACATGATTAATATTCTTCCACTTATTTAATTTTGCATATTTACACTGTTTCAGCGGTTGTAGTGTCTGTTGAAACATTAATTGAATATCCCTTTAGAATTTGCCTTCAAATTTGATGATTTTGATGGTGTTAAATAATCTTCTTTCATGTTTGTTTCAATTTGGAAAATAACTAGCAGTCCCACAATGACAAGAGGGTCATAAACACTATTTGCTATATTTTATCTCCAAAAATTGTCAAGTGACAAGTGGTACGCTAAGCTATATCCAGCTCAAAAGGTAAACTTCTCAAAGAACAGTAACCACCTAGGCTAAAACAAATGAAGCTCAAGAGGCCCTGAAGTGTCACAACCACAGAAGACTCTGGCTGCTCATGAGGGAGAATTCTCATAATAAGTGTCGCCTACAGACTCTCTGTCCCACACATCTGTGTGAGCTGGTCCCATTCTCCACTCTATTCTACCTTACCTCAAACACATAGGAAAAGATGGAGGGAGCCATCCAGATGTGCCATTAGAGCTTATACTTGAGGACTGAGAATGGAAGGGGAGTGGGTTGGTAGAGACTTTAGTTAATGTAAAAAATTTTATATCATTTAAATATTTTCAATAAATATCTACCAACTCTATTTAAGAAACATCTTCATGGGCAGATCAACAGCGCCCAAGAAGAGTGATCGAACAAGCATTATGATAACCATGTTTCTGCCTAATGGGAGACCTCTTTCCTGCTTAAACTCAGAATGAAAGTTCCTCTTTTCACCAAACAAAAAGTCCCACTACTATCACATCATCAGCAGAACATGGTACAAGTTAAAGAGGTGTAGGAGAAAAATGGCAACATCACAAATAAAGGAAAGAAAGCTACTGGAGACTAATAGATAGCAAGCAGCAAGAAGTTAGCAAAAAGCATACTGAAAGATGCAATCTCTTGTAAATGCCAATAATGGAGGATGCACTTAAAAAGAACTTTGAGCAAGTAAAAGCAAACCATTTCCTAAATGCTTTTGATAGTAGTTTCTACCATCATTCTCTACATTCACTCCTTGCTGCTTTTACATGGTATTTATCACAGTTTAAAATTGTTTTAATTTGTCCATTTGCTTTTGGTTTGTCTCTCTCCTTCATAGAATATAAGTCCCCAGGAATGGGGCCCATATCTGTCAGTCACAGTCGCTGGTAAATAACAGGCACTCAATTAATGTGTTGGATGAATGAATGAAAATAATAACAAAAATCTTTGTACACAGAAATAACAGTCTTGGAACAATACACTGTAAGACAAAAATAGAGTAGAAAACTCCTTAGAGATCAAAATGCCTGCAGGATGTAAGAAGAGAAATTTGGCAGACTGTAGAGACAGCTTTCCACCAATTCCTTAGTGAAAAGAAATTAAAATTAATATCTTAGCTTTACTACCTTAATTAATACCTAAAACCCAATAAATTGTTGTATATATACTCATGTTCAAGTTAAATGTAGTATAAACCACATAGATTTTTCAATTCATAATGTGAATTTGGTGTTTGGCAAGAGTATGGGTTTGGGGCCAGACCAATGTGGGTATGAATTCCAGCCCCAACACTATGAAGGAGCATGTGTGGTCCTGATTCACATAAACAGTGAGGAAATATTTATGAGATAACTGGGGAGATTAAAACACTGAGGAGGTAACTGTGGAGATTAGATCATCACCATTAGAAAGTAGATGATGTTAGGGAGTTGCTCACTTGGATAGGTAGTGCTAACAGGACTGTGGTAACATTTTTTATAAAAATTTTAAACGTTTAGTGGAGAAGGGGCAGAGAGAGACAGAGACACTGAAACTGAAGCAGGCTCAAGGCTCTGAGCTGTCTACACACAGCCTGACACAGGGCTCAGACTCACAGACACAACTCAACACCAGAAAAAAAAATCCAATTAAAAAATGGGCAGAGGATCTAAATAGACATTTTTCCAAAGAAGACATACAGATGGCCAACAGACACATGGTGATCACTAATCATCAGGGAAATGAAGTTAAAACCACAATGAGATAACACCTCTTGCCTATTAGAATAGCTAAAATCAGGAAGACAAGAAATACTAGTGTTAGCAAGAATGTGGAGAAAAAAGAATGTTTTCACTGTTGGAACAGCCATTATGGAAAACAATTTGGAGGCTCCTCAAAAAATTAAAAATAGAAATTCCCTGGGGGTGCTTGGGTGGCTCAGTCGATTAAGCGTCCAACTCTTGATTTTGGTTCAGATCATGATCTCACAGTTCATGAGACCAAACAATGCACTGGCTGACATTATTAGCTGAAAGCATGTAGTCTGTTTAGGATTCTCTCTCCCTCTCTCTCTGCCCCTCTCCTGCTCTCTCTCTCTCTATCAAAATAAATAAACTTAAAAAATTAGAAATACCATGTGGTTCAGTCGGTTGAGCCACTGACTCTTGATTTTGGCTCAAACCATGATCTCGTGGTTAGTGGGGTCAAGCCCGGTGTCAGGCTCTGGAGTATTAGTGTGGAGCCTGCTTGGGATTCTCTCTCTCCTCTGTCTGCCCCTGCCCCTGCCCACATGCTCTCTCTCTCAAAATAAATAAATATTTAAAAAAAAATACCAGGTGATCCAATAATTCAACTATTGAGTATTTACCCAGGGAAACCAAAAATACTTGAAAAGGTACATGCACCTTTACATTTATTACAGGATTGTTTATAATAGCCAAGACATGAAAGCAATCTAAATGTTCATCAACAGGCAACAGGATAATGAAAATGTACACACACACACACACACACACACACACACACACACACACACACACAGAGGAATATTACACAGCCATAAAAAAGGATGAGATCATGCCATTTGAGACAACATGGAATGACCCAGAAGGTATAGTGTCAAGTGAAATAAGTAAGATTGGGAAAGACAAATACCATATGATTTGATTTAATCTAAAAAATGAATAAATAAACAAAAAGCAGAATCAGAACTGTAAATACAGAGAGCAAACTAATGGTTGCCAGAGGGAAGGGGAATAGGGGTGCTGGGCAAAATGGGTGAAGGGGAGTGGGAGATACAGACTTCCAGTTATGGAATAAGTAAGTCACAGGAATAAAAAGCAGAGGATAAGGAATACCTTAGTCAATGATACTGTAATAGCAATATAATAAGGTAGATGGTCACTACACCTATGGTGAACATAATCTACTTTGCAAACTTGTCAAATCACTAAGTTGCACATCTGAAACTAATGTAACATTGTGTGTCAACTATATTTTTAAAAAAATAATAATAACATACTCTGGGTAAATTTCAAACCTCTGTGCTTTAGTTTCTTTACCTATAATATTAGGATAATAGTAATAACTATATTACAGACTGTAATGAGGTTTAAACAATGTATGTAATACAGATATCAAACATAACAGTGACTGACACATAGGGCTCAAAAATATTAGCAATTGTTGTGGTACCTAGGTGGCTCAGTTGGTTGAGCACTGGACTCTTGATTTCAGCTCAGGTCATGATCCCAAGGTTGTGGGATTGAACCCCATGTTGGGCTCTGTGCTGAGTGTAAAGCTTGCTTAAGATTCTCTCTCTCTCTCTTTCTCTCTCTCTCTCTCTCTCCCTCACTCCCTCCCCCATCCCTCCCTCTCTCCTTCCCTCTACCTCTTTCCCCCTCTCCCTTTCTGCCCCTCTCTCCCACTGGTGTGTGCGCTCTCTCTCTCTCTTTCTCTCTCTCTCTCTCTTTCTCTCTCTCTCTCTCTCAGAAATAGAAAAAAAAATCTTAAGATTAGCAATTATTGATACTAATACTATTAGGGAGGTAGAGAGCAGAGATAAATCTGGACACACATGTACCAAATGTTAACAATCTAGGTGGAGGGATCATGGGTTATTTTAATATCCTTTCTTTTGTTTAATTATATTTTCTGATATTTTTAACAGTGAATATGGATCACTTCTATGATAAAAATTAAGCTAAAATGCTGCCTCAAATCCTTTTATGGATGAAATGTAATTATCTAATGAAAGTTTAATGAACATGAAATTGAATGAGTCATTAATTGGAAGCTAGCAGGGATCAAGGGAAGAACAAGTCACAGAAAGGAGTGGGCCAGATCCAGGGGAGTAGTCAAGTCTGGGAGAGTCAGAGAACCCTTCAGATAGGAAAGAGGCCTCTGAAAGCTCTCTCGACAGCAGCCTGACCTACACGGCAGGCCTTTCTGCTTCCTCATTCTTTTCCTCCATTATAGAGATTCAGTCCTTGCGTGGCCTTTTTACTCTCAATATATTTTCTTCTAAAGAAGAAAGTAGCCTCTTGAAATAACCTCAGTTTCATTCTCCCAAGGACAGCCCCTACAACCTCATCTCCAGTCCCCACTGCTGCCTGAGCTGTCTCCCAGGGGTCTGCAGGGTATTTTCAATTTAGCATGCTTGTTTCCACCTTAGATCTCAGTATATGTATAGTGGCACGAATCCTCTCCTATCCCCCGATGATACTAATGACTGCCTTTCTAGATCCACAAGGTCTCCAGTCTCCAGAATGAAATACTCCCTCTCCTTCTGCCCTCACAATTGATTCCATTTGACAACATTGTCATAGTAAGCTATTATGTACCACCAATGAGGTTAGAAAGATGAAAAAAGATACATGAGCTCTGCTCTCAAGAATCAAGTGTTTCTGCCAATATCCCTATGTGGAGTGTCATTTGATCATTTTTCCCCCTCAGTAAACTCCTATTTAGCCTTGAATGCCCAGTCAAATGTTACTTCTTTTATGACACCTTTTCAAACTTCTTCCTCTGAGGCCTTAGTTTGGCACCTGCTACCTTGTATTATGATTCATTGCTGTGGAAGAGACTGTTAATTGTCTCCCAATATTTAGTATATCCTTTTCTCTCATAGCAATAGACTCCCTAAATCTTAGCATAAGAGTTGACCTCCCAGAATAAATATTACATTTCTTTTTCTTTTTTTTAATTTTTTTTAATGTTTTATTTATTTCTAGGAGAGAGAGAGAGAGACAGCGTGAGCAGGGGAGAGTCAGAGAGAGAGGGAGTCACAGACTGAAACAGGCTCCAGGCTCTGAGCTGGCAGTCAGCACAGAGCCCGACGCGGGGCTCGAACCCACGAACTGCGAGATCATGACCTAAGCAGAAGTCGGACGCTTAACCGACTAAGCCACCCAGGCGCCCCTAAATATTACATTTCCCTGCCTCCCTTGCAGTTAGTTGTGGCCAACTGACTGAATTTCAGTCAATAGGATGTGAAAGAAACTGAGGTAGAAAACCTCCAGGGAGAAACTCTGAAGAGAAACTTCTTACCCCTTCTTCCATCCACCTGACTGGAGCAAAGATGTAGTAAAAGTTGCATTGGTTTAGGGAGATGATGTCATCAACTGAGGGAGCGGAGACATTGCTGGGAAACTGGAATGCCTACCTCCAGCCTATTAAGTAAAAGAGAAACATACCATTTTACTTAAACCACTGGTATTCTATGTCTCTGCATAGGCAGCTAAACCTATTTCTTAAATAATAATTTAATTATTATTATTCTATTGCTTCATCCTCCCACACCCCCTGCCAAGTTGTATATAATTCCTGAAGGTGTAACATACATGTAACTGTAGTCTCCAAACAAGAGGGAGAAAAGCATGAAGCAGATAATACATTTGAGACATAATGGTTGAGATCTTCCAAAAACAGATGAAAAACCTCAAGCTATAGATTTAGGAAGGTATATGATCTCTATGCAGAGTAAATGCAAAGAAGAACCCACCTATACATATCATAATAAAACTGAAAACCAAGACAAAAAGAATATCTCAAAAGCAGTCAGGAAAAAAAAAGACACATTTATTTGCCTAGTGCTGGGCACAGAGCAAGACCTTTAAAAATATTTGTTTAATAAATGAATGATGGCTGGGGCATCTGGGTGGATCAGTCAGTTGTCCATCCAAGTTCGACTCAGTTCATAATCTCACAGTTCGTGAGTTGGAGCCCCGCATCGGGCTCTGTGCCAACAGCTCAGAGCCTGGAGCCTGCTTCAGATTCTGTGTTTCCCTTTCTGTCTGTCCCTCTCCTGTTCACACTCTGTCTGTCTCTTTCTTCCTCTCTCAAAAATAAATATTAAGATAGATAGATAGATGATAGATAGATAGATAGATAGATAGATAGATGATAGATAGATAGATAGATAGATAGATAGATAGATAGATAGATAGATAGATAGATAGATAGATAGATATAGTTGGATGGATGGCTGACTGCCTGGCTTGGGTGAGTGTTTGATAGATAAGATCATCTTGTTGCCCCCAACATGCTGTAGTAGAAACAACAGTGGAATGGGTATCAGGAGACCTGATTTCTAATTCTATCTCTGCCTTAATTAGCAGAATGAAACTAGACAACCACCTCCCCTCCAGACCTCTGCTTCCTTACTATAAAGTGAGGGCCCCAGATTTCTGTTCCTGATAAAGGTGGAGTAATTTGTGACCAAACCATCCACTGAGAACATCTCAAAAAGCTAGAGGAGATACAAAAGGCAAGGAAGAAAGGAGGAAGGAAGGAAGGAAGGAAGGGAGGAAGGGAGGGAGGGAGGGAGGGAGAGGGAGGGAGGGAGGGAGGGAGGAAGGAAGGAAGGAAAGAAACAAGGGAGGAAAGAAGGAAGGAAGGAGAGAGATAGTAAAAAGGTGCTGGAGAGAGACCTTGGCAGGCAGGACTTGAGAAAACAATCTCGGAGAGAAGGGAACCAAGTGAAGTGACTGAGTCAAATGCTCTGCCAGCACTTTATCCCATAATGTTCTTGCTGATTCACAGTTCAGGGGGAGTGGATATGGAGCCAAGCAGAAAGAGGAACCTCAGTGTTTAGCGAGCTACCTTATATCTCAGCAGCTGCACAGCACTGAGAAAATAAAAATTGTGTCTAAAATGGTTCCCTTGCCCTGGAAGCTATAAAAGTTCTAATCTGAAGTAAAATCTAATAAGTCATAGATATGTGTTATAATCTCTGAGGTAACCACTAAAAGAATGTATAATAATAAGCTAATAGAAGAGGAAATTGAATGATAAAAAATATTTGATTTATCCATAATCTATGGAGACAGAAGGCACATTTGTCTTAATCAGGGAGGAGGGGAGAGGTAAATGGAAAGTGACTGCTTAGGGGGTGTGGGGTTTCCATTGGAGGTGATGAGAATGTTTTGGAACTAGAATCTTTTGGAACTAAATGGTGGTCGCACAACATTGTGAATGTACTAATTAACTTTAAAGTGGTTAATTTTATGTTACATTAAATTCACTTCAAAAAATTTTTTAAATACAAAAATGTTCAAAACACTTGATTTATCCAACAGAAGGCAGGAAAAAAGAGAAAAGGACTATAGAACAGATGGGATAAAAGAAAATAAGAAAATTAAGATGGTAAAATTAAATCCACATGAATAATTATATGAAATGCAAATGGTCCTAATAGGTCAATCAAAAGACAGAAATTATCATAAAACCCAACGATATAATGCTTATAAAAGACACACCTTAAATATCAGAGTACAAATAAGTCAAATGAAGGACGGAAAAAATAGATATGCCATATAAGCCTACACGTAAGGAAAACGGGAGCTGAACTAATATCAAAGCAGACCTTGAGGCAAGAAGCATTACTAGAGATAAAGAAGAATAACTAATATGATGAAAATTCAGTCCACCAGGAGGCCATAGCAATTCTAAATCCTATTGCACTTCATAGCACAACTTCAAAAATATGAAGCAAAACTTGGCAGAATTTAAAAATAAGTATGCACTCCAGAGTCATGATGGAAGTTTTAATATGCCTCTTAGTAACTGATAGAACAAACAGGGAAAAAAAAATCACAAAAATATCCAAGATTTATTTGAACACTATAATATATAAATTTGAGCTAACTAACTTACAATCAGTGTTGCCCCCAACTGATCATTTGTGGGGTCATAAGGCAAGTCTTGACACAATCCAAAAAACTGAAATCATACAGAGTATTTTCTCTGACCACAGAGAATTAAGCTAAAATCAATAACAAAAAGATAACGAGAAAATCCCCAGCTATTTGAAAATTAAGTGACATGTTTCTAAAATAAGAAGGCTAGAACAGATGCTCTTGGGGGTCTCTTCAAGGTCTAAGGGTCTCTGGATCTGGGCACCTCATTTGCCAAGTTTCTGCTTCACACTGAGCAGGGTAGACCATATGGCAACCTTCCTCATGTCTGTAGGGGCTAACCAGATTGTCATCCTTTGTCTCATTTTTTCAAAGAAACAAGGAGAGAAATTCCCTGGGCAAAGCGGGACGAGATCCTACTTGCTCTCCTTCCTCCCTCTGCCTCCCAGGGTTCTGTAGGCAACATTCAGGCAACCAACAACCATTTTCCCCAATGTTGGCACTATGCCACATTAACAGGGAAACTTCTACAGACTTTCCAGGTTCCTATGAGGAGCCCAATGACAGAAGCCACCCCATTCCTGAGGCTGCTCATAGAAGGGACAGCAGCAGCTACCTGGTCAGTGGTGTCTGGACTATGTATAGACTCATAGGACAAAACCCAAAGGAACCAAGAGACCAACAGCTTACAGACATTTTTATTTTCTGAACTCTCAGAGCCTGGCCACTTGTCCCTACCTTATATGCGATCCTGAAGGTGGCTGAAAGCAAGTCATATAAAATTGGGATCCCCTGACTGGAGGAGTCAGTAGGGCTGATGTAGAACAGCTCCCAATCTGACAAGATCTCTTTTCAGTCACCTGTCCAGCCTTGCCATGTGCTTATTTACTGGGAAAGATTGAACACTCTTTTATACTAGGGTAAACATGGCTGATAAGTTTTATAGGCATTCACACCTCATTCATTCAACATCCACGTATTAAGTTTCTACTACCTGCCAGGTACTCCGCTAGACACTAGAGCTACAAAAAAAAAATCATATGAACTTATAACTACAAGAATTAAACTTTAAAGTGTTAGAGAAAATCTTTTCAAGGGTATCCACTTGACTATTCCAACGGATGGTCTGCAGTCCAACATCTTTCTGAAATCCTGGCGTTTAGGGGGGATCAGGTCCACAGTAAAAATCAAGGAGTGGCTTTCTCCCAACACTGCCCCTAGCACTAAGGCACCTGCATCCTAAATTACAAGATGCAGACATATCTGGAGACCCCTCAAAGCAAACATATGAATATGGGGCACGTGCACCTGGTAACAATAGGCCAAGCCACTATGAACCACAAATTCATGTTATTGGCATTATAACAGAGTCTTCTTGTGCCACAGGCTGTGCTGAGGCCTGGCAAAAACTCACATGTCATTCTCAGGCAGCATAGCACTTGCATTTTCACAGATGGACAAAATGAGCAGAAGATGTCTTCCTGTGGGAGAATGAGGAGAAGATTGGTGTTTGGAGTGATGGCTATAGGGACTGATGTGGGAAGAGGGCAGAATGGAGTCCAGATGGCTGGCTAGGCAGCAAGGGACCTCAGCCTTCCATGAAGGGTTATTGGGCCGGCCTGGGGCTTCCCTGCCACTAGCTGTGATGTTTGATATATTTTTCCCAACTGCCCCTCACTAGTGTTCTACCCAAACCTCTGCCCCCCAGCTCCTGATCCACTTGTAGCTCTGCACTCCGAAACTGTGAGAAATACCTGCACAGATTACCATCTGGCTGACCTCCTTAGCTCTGGAGCCAGGCTACCTCTGGGCCACAAAGCTGACCTGCAGCTTTGATGCCCAGGTGAGGTGACTGGCAGCCAAGTGGGAGCCAGTTCCATGGTTCATCACAGAATCAAAGTAGAAGAGGTCACTTGGCCAATCCCCCATTGCTGGGGGAGGAGACAGGGACAGAGATCTCCTGACTCCCCAGACTTAGAATAAGTCTTTCCTCCACTCCTTCCCTATCTGCCACCTGGCAGGCTCTCATAGAGCTGTGAGAAATACCCACACAGACCCATACATATAAACAGAAGCAGGTAGGCCCACACGTGTGTACCTACACACACGCAAATGCAGAGCTGAGCCCTGACCCCTGGCTGGTGGTCTGGGTGCTGCCCACGTGACAGTGCTCACTTCCTGTTTGGCTTCCCTGAGGCCTGAATGGAGAGCACATGGACAGCCTTGTGGATCCAGGGAGGGACCACAAATATCCCATCCTGCAGGGTGGGGTAGAGGGTCCCCCAAAGGCCAGGAGCCAATCCTCACAGGCAGGGAGAGATGACCAGCTCCTTCTCAGTTCCCCCACATTCCTGTATAGTGCCACATTATTCCCCACCCTGACAAGATGGCCCAAACCTGGCTTTTTGGTGCCTAACCCCACTCCCATCATAAAAGGGAAATGACATTCTGAAATGGAAAAGAGATGGATGCCCTCCTCTATGAGAAGAAATCCTTTTGGGATAGCCAAAGGAGAAGGAAATTAACATTTACTACATACTAGCCATGCATTTCAACTATAGTTTCGTCAATCATTTCCAATTCTACAGAAAGGGAAACTGAAGCCTCAAATGTTAATAATGCAACTTGCCCGAAGTCACACCACCACTGAGTGGTAGGGTCTCTATAATGGGCTGGAGGCCAAGGTGGTGATGAGGCAAAGAAAGAGTATGTAGAAAGGGCAGAGCTGGGTAGAAAAGCAAGGCACTAGGCATTTGAGTATTTTTAAAAGCTTGAATTTCTAAAAGAAAGGAATGTGCATATGGGATATGTGACATTTCTGGTAAGCTATCAAAAAATAATAGATTTGCCTTCTCTCCTCAGTGAACCCATCCCGATCTAAGTCTAAATACTGGAACCCACAGTGGCACTGGTGTTCAACCTTAGCCAAGCCAGTTAATCCTTTGGAAGGAGGCAGACTAGAGACAACTCAGAAATGAGCCAGCAGAGGAAGGAAATTGGGGGCTGCTGCGTGAGTAACAAATGCTGGGAATGTGGATGCATGGATGCAGAAGAGCAGAGAGAAACCAGCAGATGTCTGGAAAGGGGGGTGAAGGCTGATGGTCATGCCTGTCTGTCTGGGAGGCCTGGGATCAGGGGAGTGGGGGTGCTCATAATAATTTCTATGTTGCTAAAACCTAATCTGATCCCAGTAGTGCCCCTAAGGGCTGGGGCCTAGAAGGTATTCAGTGATGAGTTAGGAAAAGAGAAGAAGAAAAAAAAAAAGATGGAATCCTGTGCTTAATTGGAGAAGGTAGGGTTCTAAGAGGTTCCTAAAAGGCTGATGTCTTTGGCACAAAGTACATATTCAATATCTATTTATAGAATGAATTAATAAATCAGGTTATCTAGTTTCTGACCCAACTCTGCTTCTCCATGAACCTAAACTAATCAATTTAGCCTCTCTCGGTCTCTACAGTAAAGAGACTGGACCAGACAACCTCCAGATCAGGTGCTCTATGGCCCCAGGGTGCACCTTCTCATGAAGGAGACTGGGATTGACACAATAGGACATGGAGTCTGGACACCAGCCCAGGGGCCAAGAATCTTCTCTGAAGAAGTACAGAAGACAATGCAAAAAATGTATCTAATCTTTCTCATTTTCCTTCCCTCTCTCATTCTCTCTCTCTCTCTCTCTCTCTCACACACACACACACACACACACACACACATGCATACACATGCATACAGGCACATACCCCACTCCTTCTCATCTCCCAGGTCACCCTTACCAGCCTGGCAAAGGTTTCAGCATGGCATGCCAACTCAGGAATGCCTAATCCTAAGCCCCTAACAATTCCTCAAAGACTCCTATTTAGGTGGCCCTGTGTTACATTGAATATGAGATCAATTTCCCAGATTTTCCTCAAGCATCGCATCCTTCATCTGTGCGCACTACTCATCAAGACTTCCACCGTGCCAGAGGGGCATGGGCACAGGCTCCTGCCTCAAACTCCCTCCCCAACACTTATGGCTGGTTGACTTTGGGCAGCCATTTAACCATTCTGACTCAGTTCCTCATCTGTGAAATTAGGTAATAATGCCTACCCACAGGCTTTGTGCAAAAATTAAATGAGAGTGAACATAAAGAGCCCTGCCTGCATGCTGCAATGGGGGTATTGTGCTAGGAGAGATTAAGCTCAACTCCCAAAACAAGGACAAATCAGGATTTACAGCCAATGACCAGAGTGAGGAGTCAGTGGATGGAAAACTACTAAGAGGAGACCTCATAGGTAGGAGATTCTTGCTAAACCGACTTAACAGGATTCTTGCTGAAGGCAGGTCAGGGTGATCAGATACCAAGCGTGTGGGGAATGAAGAATTTGATCATACATCAAGGGTGATCACATATCACAGATGGGGGATTTCTTTAAACTGACTTAGCAGGATTTAGGATTCAAAACATGGGCTTCGAAAGAACAGACACAGAAGCCCACAATCAAGGCCTAACCAAAAACAGGGCTCAAAGGAGCCTAAATACTGTTTCGTCAAGGGGAGAATCTTGGTCACCTGCCATGATGGTCAAGCTAACAGTTAGCAAGCCAGACACTAGGACTTAGTGTTCTGAATCTTCAAAATAATCTTGGAAGGCAGGGACCAGAATCATCATCCCCGTTTCATCGATAAGGAAATGAAGGCACCAAGAGGTTAAGCATCTTGCCTAAAGTCAAACTGCTAGGCAATGACAGAACTGGGATTGGAACCCAGAAAATCTGGCTCCAAAGCCCAAAGCTGACATGACTTCTCAGCTTGTCCATTCTTTGATAAATTTCATGCTTAATTATTTTCTCCACCACCAGTCTGGGGCAGAGAGACCCAAAGAGATAGGGTTCTCAAACAATACTGTTTTTTAATGGACTGTCCCCTCACATCCTTAATAGGTACTTTGGGGCCTAGAAAGATAAGCCATTGTAATGATTGCTCCATAATGTGATTTGACCAACAAAAACATTGGTACACAAAAGAAGAAACCAGAGCAGATTTCTGCATTAGTTTCTATTTTTGTTGAGTTCTGCTTTTGTTTGATAATAAGGGGGATGAGACTGAGCCTGAGCACTCATCTGCAGCGAGAATTTTTTATTACCAGAGGCTGGAAAACAAAATGAGTTTTAATTTCTTCCAATTTTATTTCAACTTTGCCAGTGGACATCTGTGCTCATGGACTTGGATGCCATAATACAAGGCTAACACTTTCAAATAATTTTCTTTTGATAATTTCTCTGACAGTGTTAGAAAAAAAGGGGGGCCCAAACACAGATTAAACATCACATGACAATACTTTCCCAATTCTATGTAGCAAACTGAGATTTTCCTTTTTCTACCAAGATAATGGAGGAGGTAGAGGGGAATGATTTAATAGGAAAAACAGCAGGCTAGGCATTAGGGAACTGGGGTTCTCATTCTGGCTACCTACTTTCTAGCTGTGTGACCTGGGGTAGGTGACTTCACCTCTCTGGGTGGCTGTTTCCAAAATGGGAAATGAGATGTTTTGACTACCTGACCCCAAGGACTCTCCTGGCTGTGAAATGTCCTGAGTGATACAGTATGATGGTAAGAGACCTTCACAATGTCAGAATTTTGGTTTTGGAACTTGTTTGAGTTAACCTGGCTGAATGGCTAACATAGAGGGGGAAATTCACAAATAGCTGTGCACCTTCATGAGCATAAAAAAAGGCAATATTTATGCCAGGGACCTCAGATGACAGACAACATAAGTGAGGGCGACTGGCTGAGCAAGTAGATGATAGGGAGTGGTGTGGACAGTGGTGAACAGTGTCTCTTAAGGTGGCAGCTATGAAAATGTAGGCCTAGTGTGACCACAGTTTGATTTTTCAATAGAAGATGGAAGCCTAGATTTTTATGAGATTTCTCCATTTTTAAAACAGTACTGGGACCCAGTTAGCAAATCCCAGGTTGCATGCGCTAGATCTCCATGCCCTTCTCTTTGCTCCCAGAGTGCTCTGGACTTCCTCTTTCCAGCAGACCATCCATCGTCTGTAGTCATCTGTCTCCTTGCTGGGCTCAGACCATTTTGAGAGTCATGAGTTCTATGTCAGTCTTGGGTAATAGTAAATATTTACAGTCAATAGTAAATGGAATAAAGGGTTCTTAACTATTTATAACTAAAACCTCACAAATTATCACAGATCGTATGGCTTAAACATTACAATCTTCTTTTTTCTCAATTCTGGAGGCTGGAAGGTCCAAGGTCAAGGTTCTATCAGGGTTTAATTTTGGGGGAGGCTTCTCTTCATGGCTTGCTGATAGCCACTTTCTTGTCTATGGCCTTTCCTCAGTGCATGAGCTAAAAGAGAAAGTGAGCTCTTCAGGGTCCCTTCTTATAGGGACATTAACCTTCCTATATCAGGGCCCTACCCTCAGGACCACATTGAATCTTACTTTCTTAGAGGCCCCATATCCAAATATAACTACACTGAGGGTTAGGGCTTCCATGTATGAATTGGGGTGGAGGACACAAACATTCAGTCTGTAACACTCACCTAATTCCAACCCACAAGAATTTATTGAGGGGCTGGAGAAGGAAAAGACAAGAAACTGAATCCAAAGAGCAAGGGTACCAGGAGACGTAGAGGCCCTCTGCTCAGCTTCTCTGTGCCTCTGCCCTTACCTAACAACCAGCACTTCCTTGCGCCAAGGCTGCTACAGAAACCAGCCCTTAACTCCTCACCTTGGTATTGCTCCTCACTCTTCTGCTCTTACCCACTGAGCTGAGCAATGGGCTCTCCCAGGACCATAGCCCTCAGCTCTCCTACAGGCTAATGCACATGCAGACCTGGCTGGGCCATAGCCAGCATCCACATGCAACATCTTCCTTCCTTACAACAAACCTGCCAAGGAGACAGCATTATCTTTACTTTCCTAATGAGAAAACTTGGGTCCAGGCAGGTGGAGTAACAGGTCCAAGGCCTCATGGCTTGTAAGTGGGCCCAGATCCAAAGCCCAGTCTGCTTGGCAACAATGCCCCTGATCCACCCCTTGAGCCTCACTGCTTTCCTGCCACCCACCTATTCACCAGGTGTCCTGTCCCCGACCTAGCACTTCATTAAACTATTCCCCCATTGATGGGAACTTTATGTCCTATTTTTGTCACTATGAATAACATTGCAGTAAACATCCCAAGACATATCTATCCATGTTATCTTTTATTCTGTGAAAGAGAGTCTCTGGAATGGCACTGTTAGGTTTAAATGATGTGTGTTTTATATTCTCTTCACTCATTCCAAGAGGTTGTAGCAATCTGCACTTCTACCAAGAATGTGGAACTATATTCTCTACTGCTTCCTAGTGGCAGTATTATAATTTCTTATAATCCAGTTAGTGGAAACTGATATGCCATAGTTACCTGTTTGTGCATTTCTCTGCCTACCAGAGAACTTGAACATCTTTTACTGTTCATTGGTCATTTGGGTTTGTACTTCTACAAACAGTCTGTCATCCTCTGCTCATTTTTCATTGGATTTTTTGCCTCTTTGTTATCAATTTATAAGATATTAATCCACTGGGATAGAGAGAGGCTAACAGTTTGCCTAACCTCTTTCTCCATCCTCCTAGGAACAGCCAGATCACATGCGCCAGCCTGCCTCCTGCTTAGACATATCCACAGAACAAGTTGTTGCTGGTGAAGTGTGAGGAGAAACACCGTGTTCTACTCCCACAAAACTGCCCCCTTGTGAGCCTTCCTGTCTTTCCCCAACAGCTTTGGAAGCCATGTGTTAAAGACAGAGGTGCACAAAATGGAGCGAGCCCGGATTCCTGAATTTCTGCTTGGAAAAGAGCTGCTGGCCAAACAAGACCACCCATTGTGGACCACTTATAAGGGAGAAACTCATTTCTACTATGTTAAGCCATAAGAATGATGGGTTTATATGTACAGCAGTTAGTGATGCCCTAACCAATACACCCACCACCTGCCATGTGTGTTACAACTTTCCCCCAAACTATCATTTGTGTATCCTCTTTGTTTGTAGTAAAATGTAAATTTTTAAATGCCTATATTTTCTTGTACTCTTGCATTTTATAGCTCCTATATTTTCTGTCTAAAATGGTCTCTTGGAAGCTTTTCAGAAATACTGATTCTAAGATCCATCCTAGAAATTTCAGCTATAAGCAAACTGGAGTGGAGCCAGGAAATCTAGATATTTTTAAAGCTCCCTGGATTCTGCTCCTCTCCCAGGATTGAGAGTGTTGCTTAGGCCAGTAAGGTGGCAGCTCCTTCTGCAGTAAAAGTAACTCTGGGGGTCATGAACAGCCCTATCACCCACTGATGCCTCTGAGAATCAACTTACCTGTCTTCTAAAAGTAGATTCCTAGAAATATCTAGAGAGAGCGTAACCTGATGCTAGGTGTTAGCCCATCATTGTGAGGAGGTCCTGAGTTCAAATTCTGACTCTTCCATTTACTAGTATATGCCCTTCAGCAAGAAACTTAGCTTCTCTGGGCCTCCTTTCTCCTTCCCTAACAAAATGAGGGTTCCTACTCTGTGACTTTAAGCTTAAGGATCAAGACAAAGATAAAGATACATACAAAATATTTAATCCCAAAATTGGTACATGGGAGCAGCCCCTCAAAATTGTTACTACTGTCTATATTAGAAAGACACTAAATACCTTGCCTATGCATATACATATTATAATACATGCACGCGCACACACACACACACACACACACACACACACACACACAAATTAAAGAACAGTTTAGCTTTACAAGCATAGAACTATTCCAGAAATTCTCTGAATCTCTCAAATCTTGCTGAATTATATGTGAGTTGTATGAGCATATTTGTGCATGTGTGTATGAATTTGTGAGGTATGTTGATGTATTAGTATGTATGTGCACATATGTGCAAAAAGCATAGGTTTAAGTGTAAGGACTACAAACTCTTTTTTAAGGGGCGCCTGGGTGGCTTAGTCGGTTAAGCGTCCGACTTTCGCTTAGGTCATGATCTCACGGTTCGTGGGTTCGAGCCCCGCGTCGGGCTCTGTGCTGACTGCCGGCTCGGAGCCTGGAGCTTGTTTCAGTCTGTGACTCCCTCTCTCTCTGACCCTCCCCTGCTCACGCTGTCTCTCTCTCTCTCTCCTAGAAGTAAATAAAACCATTTAAAAAATAAATTTTTTAAAATGTGGATGCTGTGACAATGATTTGTGAATAACTGTTTAGGGTGGTTTCTGACTAAATCAACAGAACAGCTGGTGGTACATAGACAACTCAAAACTACTGGGAGCCAACCCTGTGCCAGACCATGTGGTAAGGGTGTTATTTGCTCTCTCAATCACCCATGAATAAGCCCATGAAATTGTATGTCACTGTTCCCACTTACAAGATGAGGAAACTGGGGCTTAGAAAGGCTTAAGTAAGTTGTCCATAGTCATACAGCTATGAAAGGGTGGAGTCAGAATGTGTCCCCAAATCCAAGGTTTCTTTTGGGGATGATGAAGTTTTTCTAAAATTAGATCATGGTGATGCTTGCACGCCTCTCTGAATATATTGCTTTTATACACATCAAAATGGTGAATTTTATGATTATGTACATTGTATCTCAATAGAGCTGTTGAAAAAAAAAGTGCACCCAGGTCTGTCTGATTTCAAAAACTAGATTTGTGTAAAATGTTTTCTGGTTTAAAAACCTGCCTTTCATGAGCATCACTTTGTTGACGTCCAAACTGCCCCTTCTCCCAACATCACAAAGTAGCTATTGAACCCCACAGGCCTGAGGGAGGGGAAGGATGGATAAACAAAGCCAAAGCTCTTGTGTGGCCTCTAAGGCCAGATGATCAGCAAAACCACAGAGGGTTCAAGGGTGGGTGTCAAAGGCAGGAATCAGAGTGGGGTGTGTGGGAGAGCAGGCAGCCAGGGCAGATGGTGCCCTTCCATGCTCACTGAAACTGCCACAAATCCTCTATAGTCCATTTACAATATGGGCTGGCTAGCCTTGGTTTAAAACTCAAATTTGGGGTGGGTGGCAGGGTGGGGTGGCTCAGATGGTTAGGCATCCAATTTCAGCTCAAGTCATGTTCTCACAGATTGTGGGTTCGAGCCCCTCATTGGGCTCTGTGCTGACAGCTCAGAGCCCAGAGTCTTGTTCGGATTCTGTGTCTCCCTCTCTCTCTCTCTGCTCCTTCCCTGCTTGTGCCCTCTTTCTCTTTTAAAAATAAGTAAATATTTTTAAAGTTTTCCAAAATATAAAAAAAAAAACCCTCAAAATTGGATCCTGTGGATCCTACCAAAAACCCTCACAGCTCTCTTTTGCCTTTAGAGTTACACACAAAGTTTTGCACAAAATCTAAACCCCTTGAGACCCAAGGCCACATGACCCCCTGCTCTCTACCCACCCCAAGACTGCACAGTCAGTCCCCCAACTGCAAGTGAGCACTCAAGTCCTCATGTTTCTGCCCCTCACACTGCTCCTCGTCTAACTGAAAGATCCTACTCAGTTTCAGATTCCATTTTAACATTTTCTGTGTGGTTCTCCTCTGCCCTCTCTCTCCCAAGGCCCCTGTCTCATAGCTCTCCACTTACACTTCCTTCATGTCCTTATTTTTGCATTTTTCATATAACATTGTCAGCATTTGTGTCTTTCCATCTTCTTCCTCTCTCTGCAGTCCTATCACTACAGATCCACGCAGCCAACTGCCCACTTCGCCTCTCTACTTGGAAGGGGCACAGGCACTGTCTTGGGTTAAATTGTGTCCTCCAAAATGACATGTTGAGATGCTGACCACTACCGGGTCCCTGTGAGTACGCTCTTACCTGGAATAGGGCCTCTGTAGATTTAATTAGTTAAGATGAGGTCATACTGACTCAAGTAGACCTGCCTTCAATTTGACTGGTGCTCTTGTAAAAAGAGAAGACACAGGAATGAGAGATACACAATGAGAATGACATGTGATGATGGAGGCAGAGATTGGAGTGATGCAGCTTTGGTCAGGGAACTCCAGAAATTGCCAGGAACCACCAGAAGCTGGAAGCAGAAAAGAAGGATCCTTCTCTGGAGGCTTCACAGGGAGTATGGCCCTGGGAATACCTTAATTTCAAACTTCTAGCCTCCAGAACCATGAAAGAATAAATTTCCATTGCTTTAAGCCGCCCAGTTTATGGTAGTTTGTTACAGCAGCCCTAGTGAGCCCATACAAATACCACATACCTACATCAAGGTGAAGCGTAGCAGAATATACTATCTCAAAAGAATGCCACTTTGACATAAGGATTATTTTGAGTTGAAAGCAATTAATAGAGACATAAATTTGTAAAGGTGACCCTCCTCCCCTCTCCACCAGAATAGACAGAAGTTCATCACCAGAGACAAATCAAGACCCTCATCCACTCAGAGATGGCCCCAAGGAACCTACATTCCAAACTATTAACTGGCCCTTGTCTTCTACTAGTTACACCATATATTTGCCTTCCTACAACTTGTTGCCTTAGAAACTCGAAGTCCTTTTCCTTTGTCATGTCACTTCTCTAAAAATGTATTGGTTTTTCATCTGTTTGTTTTTAAGATGCTGTGTAAGTCCAAGTTCTAGCCACTCCTTTGAGTTACTCATCTCTGGGTACTCCAATGTGTATGCGTAATGCACATGTCAGTAAACTTCTGTTTGTTCTTCTCTTGTTAGTCTGTCTTTTGTCGGTGTGATTTACAGAGGCCCAGCCAGTGAATCTAAGATGGGTAAAGGGAGAGAATCTCCTCTACAAGAGCCAAACCTAATTTCATGGCCCCGCTTCCAAACTGGCCACTTCAAGCACACCTAATCCTGTTTCATTAGCCAGAAATCCATAAGCAGTGTAACCAACTTCCTCACCCTCATATCCCCATTTCCAATTCATCAGAGTCTTGTAGATTTTATCTGCTAAATATCTCTGGAATCCGCTTCCTTCTTTCCAGCTCCACTGTGCCAATCTTGTTTATCACCTCTCACTGGACTGCTGTCCTCCCCATACCCATTCTTGCTCCTCCATATTTCTCCACACCACAGCCACAAGGTCATTGAAAAAGAACTCTGATGGGTCCCCATGCCTGCTTAAAACACTTCCTGGCTTCCCATTGCTCCCTAGGAGGAAGACAAAACTTTCTCCTCCAGCACAGTGGGTGCCGCCTTCTGTCTTCCTCTGAGATCAGCTGCTTTTTGATCTTTGAGGGTTCTTTTAATATACCACACTCCCTCACTCACAAACCTTTTACTTCTACCTCTCCAGCCCTAACTCCCAGCAACATTTCTTGAATCCCTTTTTAACCCCCTCTTTCCTCCAAACATTCTCCAGAGCTTTTTATTTGCCATATACCCATTTGCCCCCACATGTCTTTTCTTTTCCTCCTCTCTCACTGCACTCGATTAAAAAAATTAACTTTAGTTTTCTGGCTAAGTTCTTCCCATTCCCCTCTGGCCTCTTTGATCCAGTATTTCTACAGCATGAAAGTCCTGGAACCCTTCTGCCAAATGGATACTTTCTAATCATGGGAAGTGGGGAAAGAAAGGGCAGGAAGGGGCATAGGGATCAAAAGTTAAGGCATAAAGACAACATTCTCCTAATAAACAGGAAAGAAGGGAGTATTCAAGTCTAAGTATCTTTTGAGAGATGGGGGAAAGAGGAAAAAGTGGAGTTGTAGGGAAATGTCTCCAGTTATTGATCTGACTCTGAAATGCTGAATATTCCAAAAGGTCCTAGCTATTAGGATCCACGCAGAGAAAAAATGACATAGATACACACAAAACATCATCAAGAAGGTAGGATACCACACCGTGTTTTGATGTTTGGGACCCAGTGGCTAGACGGAAAAATTCAAGCATGAGGGAGAGTGGTGAGATTATGTGTCATCAGAGGCAGGCATAAAAGGTGGTGAGTGATAAACAACACTGACAAAGAAAGCTAAATTTTTGTGTTTTTCTGAAAGTTAATGAGTTAATGAGTCAACCATTTCCAAGTAAACATTTCAAGCTGCATATCTAGGTCTTTGGGTAGTAATTAAAAATGAAGGAATTACATTTGTATTTTTATTCACTTTTACTTTACTTTAGACATAATCCAGACTTGCAGAAAATCTGCAAGAATATCTAGTTATTTTGTAGAATGTCCTCAATTTGGGTTTGTCTGATACTCTGTCATCATTAGATTCAGATTATGCTCTTTTGGTATGAATGCCATATAAGTGGTGCTGAACCCTTCTCATGTCCTGTATCAGGAGGCAGTATATTTTCATTTGAAAATAAAATATAACATAATATGGAGAGATTGTTCTGAGAACTATTGTGCAGAGATTATGTTTACTATAATATGACAACAAACAGCTTCTAGCAGAACCACAGTAGGAAAAATCACAAACAGTGGAGTTGTTTTCCAAGTGACACCAATGCCTGGAGTTGTTCCCTTTCTGTCTACAGAAATTTTTCTGTTTGTCTAGTCCTGAGTCCATGCAATCTCACTTGTCCTTTAAAGCTTTTAAAATCATGTAATTTAAAAAACAAGTCTTTATTTGAGATGAGAAATGACTGATATATGTAGGGGGTGAATTCCTAGAATCTACTCCTGAACCATTACTGCACTATATGCTAACTAACCTGAATGTAAAACAAAAAAGAAAAAAAAAAGATTTTTAAAAATAATAAAATAAAATATAAAATAAACAATTCTTTAGGATATACTCATAAAATAGAATTCTATGCAGTCATTAAAATGGTGAGAAGGTGGGACTTGTATGAATAGACATGAACATATGTCCAGAGTAGTTTTTTTTTAAGTAGGCTCTATGCCCAACATGGGGATCAAACTCACAATCCTGAGATCAAGAGTTGCATGCTTCACTAATGGAGCCAGCCAGGTACCCACAGACTAAGTTTTTAAAAGAAGGGTACAAAGCAGTAGTGAAACCATCAACAAAACCAAAAGATAGCCTACTGAATGGGAGAAGATATTTGAAAATTACATATCCAATAAAGGGTTTGTATCCAAAGTATATAAAGAACTTAAAAAACTCAACACTCAAAAAAAAATCCAATTAAAAATGGGGAGAAGGCATGAATAGGCATTTTTTCAAAGAAGATATACAGATGGCCAAAAAACACATGAAAAGATACTCAACTTCACTAATCATCAGAGAAATACAGATCAAAACTACAATAAGTAGCACTTTACACCTGACAGAATGGCTAAAATTAACAACTCAAGAAACAGCAGATGTTGGTGAGGATGTGGAGAAGGGGGAACCCTCTTGCACTGTTGTTAGGAATGCAAACTGATGCAGCCAGTGTGGAAAATAGTATGGAGTTTCCTCAAAAAGTTAAAAAATAGAATTTACCCTACAATCCAGCAATTGTACTACTGGTATTTACCCAAAGGATACAAAAATACTAATTCAAAGGGATACATGCACCCTGATGTTTATAGCAGCATTATCTACAGTAGCCAAACAACTGATGAATGGATAAAAAGGAGGTGAGATTATGTATTCCATTATATATATATAATTATGTATAATTATATATAATGGAATATGGAATATTACTTAATTAAAGTAATGGAATATTAATTAAGTAATGGAATATTAATCAGTCATAAAGAACAAAATCTTGCCATTTACAACACAGATGGAGCTAGAGAGTATAATGTTAAGTGAAAAAAGTCAGTCAGAGAAAGACAAATTCCAAATGATTTCACTCATATGTAGGATTTAAGAAACAAAACAAACAAGCAAAGAAAAAAAGAGAAACATTGGGTAAAACAAAGTTCAACAGTTTTCTTAATACAGAACTCACTGAAGTCCTTCATATTCAAATAGACACTTTGAATCTCCAAGAAAGAAGTTATAAGTACATTATTTTTCATAATTATTTGGTCCCAAAGTTCTTTGTTTTTGTTTTAATTCATAGAACATCTATGCTCAGGAAAGATCCTTGTGAAGGACCAATAAGATAGAAGGAATGTAGGTCCCTGAGTCACAGCTTGGAGCTGCCCAGGATAGCAGCCCTACCAGAACAAGTGATGGGCTATTGGGTGTGTGGGAAAGACACTTTTATTGTGTTCAGAAACTTAACCTTCAGAATTGATTGTAATAGCAGTTAGACTATGCTGCCTAATGTCAGATGCATGCAGGTTTTAAGTTATCTGTCAAAGAACAGATTATCTTTTTTAGTCTGGGAAGCTTTTGTCACAAACAGTCCACAAACAATAAGCCACAAGGATTGCAGCATTTTTTTTTTATTTCTAGGAGAGAGAGAGAGACAGCATGAGCAGGGAAGGGTCAGAGAGAGAGGGAGTCACAGACTGAAACAGGCTCCAGGCTCTGAGCTGGCAGTCGGCACAGAGCCCAACGCGGGGCTCGAACCCACGAACCGCGAGATCATGACCTAAGCGAAAGTCGAACGCTTAACCGACTAAGCCACCCAGGCGCCCCGGATTGTAGCCTTATTAAGTACAGGGCATTGTGATATGCACTTGCAAACATTATCTCATTTAATCCTCTTGACTACCTAGTAAAGTAAATACTATCACTGCCTCATTTCACAGATGAAGAAACTAAAGCTCACAGAGGTTAATAACTTGGAGACAGGAAGTCCAGAATATGAATTCAGGGCAACTGGCTCCTGGATCCTTGCTCTTAATCACATCAAGGTCCTGCCTGGTAAGCCCCAGTTATGAGGTCAGAAAACCTGGGTTTCAGGTGCCATGTGTTAATTACCTAGACTAACAGAACATACAAATGACTGACAGACTTTCAGTCTTTTTATTTAGGTGAGTGCTTCTTAACCAGAGGTGATTTTGACTATATCTGGAGACATTTTTGATTGTCACAGCAGGGAAGGAGCTACTGGAATTGTATCTCTGTAGCCAAGGATGCTGCTAAAATAAAGTACAGTGCAAAAGACAGCCCCCCATACAAAACAAAGAACTCTCTGGTCCAAAATATCAGAGTGCCAAGATTGAAAACTCTGACCTACACATCTTATATATTTTCCTGACAGCTCAATGTGTCCAGAATAAATCTATACTCTTGGTTGAAATAGAAAGCATGCCTAAAAAGTCTGCTTTCTGTCTTAATACCTAAAAAGGTAGTAAAAGCAGAAACCAACAAGTGGCTTTTGGTGCTCAGAGATGTTGAACCTTGGCCATTGTGGGAGGGAGTCCAGCTCAAAGAAGACTGGTTATGGATAAAGAATATGGTTTGGCAAAACCTCAGGAATAATATATGGTGGCAGAATAGAAATTCTCTTGAAAGAATGCCAAACCTTTTTGGTTTCCTAGTAACATGATTTTTCTGAGATTTCTCTTATATTTGAATCTGCAACATCCCTACACCTATTTTAAATCAAGGCAACAAAAGAAATTAAAAAAAAAATGACATAACAGAATCAGAACTTCCTGGAGAAAGACGGAAACCTAAAAGACATCTGGTCCACCCCCTGCCCACCCTTCTGATGTATGGTGCTGCTGTTTCAACATCATACGATTGCAGGGTGAGAATGTCACTATCACTAGTTTCCTGTTTCATTTCCAGAATATTCTGCAGAAAATTCTCCTTCCCAAAGGCAGAAACTTATCTTCTCTGAACTCTCTGCTGGGCTGGTTGCCCCTAACTCAATCCCATGTCAGAAGTTGGTGGAGGAGGGGAAATAGGTACAAAGAAGAAGGGATGAAAAGTGTCCTTCAGTGAAAGCTTACTGGTCTCATGCAGTATACTTAATACTGTATGCGTATTATTTTTTTCCTCCAACAATCTTTTTTTTCTTTTATAGTTTATTGTCAATAAACTATATAACATCCAGTGCTCTTCCCAACAAGTCCCTCCTCCATGGCAATCACCCCTTTTCCCTTCTCCCCCACCCCCATCAACTCTCAGTTTGTTCTCAGTATTTCCAAGAATCTTCTTAATCCTTCCAATCCTCAGTTCTCAGCAGCCTCAGGTTAGTGATCATGCACAGCCTCCTGCCAATGCCTGTTGTCTCTTTTCTCAATCAAACATCATGAGATCTATTTTCACATAGAAAGATCCCTTTGGCACCCTGTTCATTCATTCATTCAGTGCGTATTTACTGAGCACCTATGATGTGCCAGGCTTGTGCCAAATATTGGGGATACAACTGTGGGCAGGTTGGCCTCGCAGGACAGCAGGACCACCACATACTGTTGGCACGGGAAGCCCTCAGTCGGCAGCCATTATCTGCACCAAAAAATTCCCAGGCTAAAACCCTTGTCACTGGGCTACCACATCAAGAATTCATCTCAGAGATACCACCTCACGCCAGTCAGAGTGGCTAAAATGAGCCAATCAGAGAACTCTAGATGCTGGCGACAATGTGGAGAAACGGGCACCCTCCTACACTGTTGGTGGGAATGTAAACTGGTACAGCTCCTCTGGAAAACAGTGTGGAGGTTCCTCAGGAAACTAACAATAGAACTCCCCTATGACCCAGCAACAGCACTGCTAGGAAATTTACCCAAAGGGATACAGAAATGCTGATGGCATAGGAGCACATGGACCCCAATGTTCATAGCAGCACTCTCCACAATAGCTAAAACCTGGAAAGAGCCTAAGTGTCCATCAACAGATGAATGGATCAAGAAGATGTGGTTTATCTGTACCATGGAATACTACATGGCAATGAGAAACAATGAAATCTGGCCATGTGTAGCAACATGGATGGACCTTGAGGTGTTATGCTGAGCGAAATAAGTCAGGCAGAGAAGGACAAATATCATATGTGTGCACGTATAGGAGGATTAGGAGGAACTTAACAGAGGACCAAGGGGAGAAGAAGGGCGGAAATGGTGGGGGAAAGGGAGAGAGGCAAACCATGAGAGACTCTTGAATGCTGACAAAAACTGAGGACTGGTGGATGTGGGGGGAGGGAGGGTGGGCATGGAGGAGGACACTTGTGGGGATGAGCACTGGGTGTTATGTGGAAACTAATTTGACAATAAACTATTTGTAAAAAAAAAAAAAAAAAAAAAAAAGTTAGAACATTGAAAAAAAAAAAAAAAAGAATTCATCTCAGAAAAAGTGATATCTAACTAGAAAGTAAAGGTCAGATACAGAGGGCTTCACCAGGTGCTGGATACAGGAAGTGTTCCAGGCAGAGAGAGTAGCCTGCATGGATACCATGAGTGCACTCAGGGAACTGAAAACAGGTCCATGTGTCTGAAATGAAGAGTAAGGATCTGGGAGAGGCGAGAGTGATGCAGGATCTGTGGTGAGCCCTGCAGATCATGTGAAGGATCTGGGTCTTTGGCCAAAGGCCAGTGAGGACCACTAAAGCCGGAAGCAACAAAACTGATTCAACTTTTAGAAAGCCAGTATTAAAAGCTTAGTGGAAAATGGGTCAGAAGTTGCAGAGGAGCCAGGAACTCTGGCTGGAAAGCCCTGCAGCTGTCCTGTGTCCTGTGGTGGGGGTAGGGGCATTGGTGACAGTGGGGACTAAGAGGTATAACTATGGTGGTAGAGAGGTTGGGGAACTTTAGCCACTGCCCATAATCTCCATCAATTCACCTACAAAGTCACCCTAAGTAAACAGATCCTCAAATTTAAAGCAGGGTGTTGACTCTGCAATTGTAGCTAAGAAAAGGGCCCCCATTCTGCCTCTCTTCCAACAGAAGCCCCCTAGAGTGTATTTTATCCATCCGGGGAAAATGGGGTTGTTTAGGGTAGACAGAACTTGGTATTTGGACATGGGACACAGAGAGGGAGAGGAAGTAAGGATGCCCTCAATCCCTGGCTTAAGCAGCAAGATGATGGAATCTTTCAGAAGCCTGGATAAAGAGCATGTTCAGTGTGGAGGACCCAAGAAGAGCAGGGCAGGGGGCACTTGTGGGCAGTCCAAGTGCAAGGACAAAGATTGGGAGCCCCAGGACAACCAGGGTGCAAGAGAAAGTAGAGGACAAAGGGGTGAGCCTGACAGCAGAGTGAATAGCCCTTTGAACTCCATCCATATTCAGGGATATCTCTGAAACTCAAAATGTTTGCCACAATGGTTGTTCCATGGAAACAAGTGTGGCTGAACTCTGCATCTAGGTGGATGTAAGAGAAAACAGGATGCAGGAGCCAGAAGCTGAGGGTACCCCAAGATTATCATACCCAGGGCTTCATCAGGCCATAGAAATATGTAGGATAGCAAGGAGGAGGGATGTCTAGGGAATTTCACCTAAAATGAGAGGAGAGTGGGATCCCTAACCCACATCTGAACTATGTACATCTGGGCCTTTGGTACAAGAGTTCATTTGCAGAAAGAGCTCCATTGTAGTACCATCATCCCCTCAAAAAAAAAAATAATAATAAAGTTTGAAAACAACAGCACCAAAAGGCAATATTACTCAGCCATAAAAAAAGAATTAAATCTTGCCATTTGCAATGACATGGATGAAGCTAGAGAGTATTATACTAAGTGAAATAATCAGAGAGAGAAAGGCAAATAGCATGTGATATCACTCATATGTGGAAGTTAAGAAAAAACAAATGAGCAAAGAGAAAAGAGAGAGAGAGACAAACCAAGAAACAGGCTCTTAACCAAAGAGAACAAACTGATGGTCACCAGAAGGGAAGTGGGTGAGGGGATGGGTGAACTTAGTGATAGAGATTAAGGAGTGCACTTGTGATGAGCATTGGGTGTCATATGGAATTGTTGAATCACCATATTGTACATCTGAAACTAATATAGCACTAAGCAACTGGCATTTATATAAAAACTTTAAAAAAGGGGGGGAGTAAACTTCCAATGATGGAATGTTTGGGACCACAGCATGTTATAATAACATAATAACACTTGGTAGCTGAGGGGGAGTTTTGGCACCTTCCAAGTCACTCTCCCTGACAGCAGTTGACTCCTTTGGGCCCCCCAGTACCGCTGAAGGAATGATCCTTCCTCAGTGCCCTCTAGGGAGTGCCAGACCCTCTGTCTACTGGTCAAGAGTCTTACCAGCAATCCCTGAAAAAGTGAGGAGACCCGAATGAAACAGCAACAGAAAACAACTCGTTCTGAGACGTCTCTCAGTGAACCCAGGGAAAGTGTGTACAATTATGTGTTTTTGCCATTATTCCTGGAAATCAGGGGCCAACTTTCCCTATGAGTTTTACATCTGGGAGCTGAATGAAAACAGACTTTAAATCGTTACACAGAAACTTCATAATCTGCTGGAAATCTCAGAAAACTGAGGTAAGTGTAGAAATTAAAAAAAAAAACTTTGCTGAAAAATAATTTGCAGTTTGAATGTTATCTAAAAACATTTTTTATATCATGTACATTTTCATTTCAGGCTCATCTTGTTGAAATAGCATTGCCTTTGTTCAGTTTTTGTTTTGTTTTGTTTTGTTTTGAAGAACGTAGCTAAGCAAGAAGAGGCCTGTGTTCCGCCTGCTAATAGAGTTTTCTGGGTACTTGTCCTGCATGTACCACCCAATCTAGTTAATTGACTCCTAAAGAATAAAAGTGTACTGTTTCTCACTGTATCCTCAGCATGCCCAAGATCATACTTCACAAATAATAGGTGCTCAGTAAGAACTTGCAAATCTGAAGGAAACTGCGGGAAGCAGCAGCATGGCCTTTTCCTCAGGGGGAGAAAAAAGGTCATGGGGCAGCCATCTCAAAGGGTGCTTGGTCTTCTGTTCTGAGTCCTCCAAGAGAGCAGGGACCAGACCATAATTAGATTTGTATCTCCAGTCCTTGATACCCAGAAAGTACTTAGCAAATGTCTGATGGAAGATCCCAGGCATGAGGGCCAGGAAAAAGAACATTTCTCTATCAAGGGAAATACTACAAATCCAGGCCTTTTTCCCTCCTGCAGTTAGGGAACTGTGGGCCAGAGGAGCGGCTGGCATAACAGAGCCATCACTGATGAAGAACGGCAGGAGAGTTTCCAGGATCTTCATTCCTGGTGGGGAAACAATGTAGGCAAGAAGCACAGATCAGTTCCTAATGCCTGGAGCTACAGACTACATAGCCTCATAATTCTCCATTCAGAACTTCTTTCTGAAAACATTCAACTGTTAACATTTTTCCCCAAGAGGAGCTCTATGGAAAGAGAGATTTGGGTTTCACCCAAAACCTGACCAATGACCACAGCTATGTGACCCTGGGCAAATGACTTAGCCTTTCAGAGCCTCCATTTTCCCATCTGTAAAACAGAGATAAGATTTAGTAAGGCCAATTTCACTGGGAAATCTCACCACGTGTAAAGTACAATGCTTAGCACACATCAAGCACTCAGTGAATTTCTGGAGGGCAAGAGAGGCTTACCCAGGGTAGGCCCCAGCCAAAACTGTGAAGTGGCACATGTCTGTCCAATAAATCCTCTCATAGCTCCTCTTCCCTGCAGTGACTGCATACAAACAGGCCCAACTTCAGGAATAGGGTGGGAGGACTGGATGGGAGCATAAGGGGTGGCACTGATACAGGACCGTACAGGGCTGGGGCAAAGGGGAACCAACCAGCAAGGTGGCCTGCTCCTACCCTGGTGTCAGGGATGGGGGATGATGATGGCCAGGTGAAGGTTATAGAGGCCATCCCCGGGAGGTGCCTATAGGAGGTTGCAGGAGGATACAGGGGGAGGAATAGGGGTTACGTCCCCAAGGAAATTGGCAGGCAGTTTCCAGGGCCTCATCCAGGCAACCTGGGGCTCAGTTGAGCTCCTGGGGCCTCTGGGAGGGGAGCTATTACTGACCATAGTTTATTCCAAGCTTTCCAGGCATTTTGGACTATGAGTCAGGAGTAACTGCTCCTACCTACCTCCCTCTCTGACTTCCTCATGGACCACCCTCCCCGTGCTTCCTCTGAGCTCCCAGACCCCCTTGTTGGTCCTCCAACACACCACCTGTTCTCCTGCTCAGATCTTGGCCCCAGCTGCTCCCTCAGCTTGGGGTGCCTTCCCTATGTTGCCCACAGGCTCACTCACTACATACAGCTTCTGCCTGGCTGTCACCTCACTCAAGAGAACTTCCCTGCCTGCCCATCACACACATCTTTGCCCATCCCCATCATTCTCCAGCCCTTACTTTCTTCACAGTACTTATCACCATCTGACCCATGATACACCTACTGGTGAATATACCGTCTATCTCCTACACAATGTATGCTGCACAAAGGCAGCAACGTGTTCACTCTAGTACCTCCAGAGTCTAGCCAAATGCCTGGTACCTGAGCATGTAGCTCAATCAATATTTGGTGAATGAATGAGTGAATGAGTGAGTGAGCAACTGCCAAACCCTACCTGCTGGTAAGTGAAGGATACCAGCATTCTGGGTTGACTCCAGAGGAGGCCAGAACTGAGCTAGAACCTCACGAAGCTCACATATACTAGTTGCCAATGGTTGGGAATTGAGAGGAGGGGCTGAGCGCAGAGGAGGTAGAAGCTCACCCTGGGGCTCACAGAGACCTGCTTTTACTATCCATCTCAGGATAGTTTTTATTACAGGACTCTTGTACTCTGAAAACTTGCTTTCCATTCAGTGGGGTGAACCACTTGATGGTGGAACTTCAGGCGCACTGGCCAGCAGAGGAGTCATATTGAGCTGTTTGCCTCACCCAAACCAGTCCCCTTGAGTCACTTCATGTCTACTTGTAAGTTTGACTCCAATAGCAACCAAAAGGTCATTTATGCAGACAAGTAATTAGAGAAGTTTGAGAATTTAAGTCCTACTTTCAGTGGCATTAGCCAGATGAATGATAGCTTGTGGCTAGAGCTTGGATAGCATTCTTGCCCACAGGTCAGGGCTTTCTCTCTCTGTACTTAAAATCACTGTCTGGCGAAGGACACAGCGTGCAGGGTATCATTACTGTGAACAATTCATGACCCAAAGTGCAAGAGTGTCCAAGCCCCACTCAGAAGCCCATGGTCATGATGCTTGCCCAATCTGCTCATGGCTGAAGAATTATTTTGATACCAAAAACACATTTCTCTAGTTCCTGTCCATATGTGGGAAGAAAGGGAAAATGCTTCTCTGTGACAGTGCCCAGAAGTAAACAGACTGAGACCATCACATTGGTGAGGGTAACAGAAAACTCACTGCAGCTATGGCTGACATCTGAGAGGATTTCCCAAGAGCCTTTTTGAAGAAGCAATGATATTTTCCAGGGGAGGGTGGGGCATAGTGGTGACAATACGGAAGGGGAAAAAGAAAACAAAACACCCCATTCTGAAAGTGTGAGTTCAGAAAGTGGTGGTTGTGTAAGAGGCTGTCCCTTGTAGACAGGTCACTACTCTCGCTCCTGCAGCTGGCCTTCCGTGCCTGCTGCATCCCAGGGCACTGAATCCCTCCTTAGCCAGGACCAGTTACAACAAACTCCACTCCCAGCAAAGAGATGTACCTGCACAGTGTTCATTTGGATGGGATTTGATCTACGCCTGGAGAAGTATTCTAACTTACGTGGGCCTCAAAGTTGTCATCAGTACCCACCATAACTGGAAAGTGAATGGAGTTTGAATCTCAGGTCTCCCAGTTAGCTGAGTGACTCTGGAAAACTTATTAACCTCTCTGAGCCTCAGCTTCTTCATTTGTACAATAAGACATTTTTATGCCCATGTGGTTGTTTTATCAGGATTAAATGTGATTAAGTAAAATTGGGTACATAAAGTATAAAATGCCTGGGAGTGCTCAATAAACATTACTTTCCTTAAGTCCCTCATTATTTTGCTTACTAAATAATATTATATAACTTTGCAGTGAATAATTATTCCTTTTAAATTCTGGTCTAGGGATACTTGGGTGACTCAGTTGGTTAAGGATATCTGACTCCTGATTTTGGCTTAGGTCATGATCTCACAGGTTTGTAGATTGAGCCCCAGGTAAGAGATTGGGATTCTCTCTCTCTCACTCTCTCTGCCCCTCCCATGCTTGTACTCTCTTTCCCTTTCTCAAAATAAATTCTGGTCTAGACTGCTCCTTTTAGTTTCCTGTATTTTATTTTAGACAATCTAGAATATGTTTGGTTTTTAGCTATAGTAAAGCTGTATGCTGTAATCTGCGAAGTCTAAGGACACTCTTAAATACTAGAGTGATATGAGGGACATTTGTTCTCCCATTAATTTATTTATACCCCACCTTGCTCCAAAAGTATTTGGAGGAGGCTTAGAAAAGTAAATATGGCAGGATACAAAGAGAGAAGAATAGTTGTTATAAGTTGGTCACAAGGTTGATCTGAGCTTCCTAGAAGCCAAAGCAAACAGGGAAAGCTGAGCAATGATAAGATTCACAGTGTTTGTTAGATACAAGCTGCTCCCAGGAAGTACAATTATTCCTGCACCAAGCTCTAGGTGAACTCTGTCCCATCCTTAACACCATCTCCACAGAACAGCTGCCTCTGATCCTGCACGTTGGTGAAAAACAGGGGGGCCTGGGTGGCTCAGTCAGTTAAGGGTCTGACTTCAGCTCATGTCATGACCGCACAGTTTGTGGGTTCGAGCCCTGCATTGTGCTCTATGCTGACAGCTTGGAGCCTGAAGTCTGCTTCGGATTCTGTGTCACCACACCTGAGGGTTGTTCAAGAGATCCAGGAGTAGGATTTTATTCATAGGAATCAATAAAATGTACATCTGTCCAGTTACTATGGAAGCATTACAAATTGCCCCAAAACTTAGAAGCTTACAACTACCATTTTATCTTGCTTATAATTCTGTGGGCCAAGAATTTGAGCAAAGAACAACAGGGATAGTTTATTTCTCTTCCATGATGGTGGGGGCTCACCTAGGGACAACTCAGAAAGCTGGAATATGGAGGCATCTTCACTTATATGTCTGGTAGTTGATGTGGCTGTTGGCTGGGACAAAAATGCTCACACCTGGCCTTTCCACATGGCCAGGGTTTCCTTATGCATGAAGGCCTCAGGGTAATTAGAACTCTTATTGGCAGCTCAGGGCTCCAAAGGTGAGCATCCCAGAGAACCAGACAGATGCTCTATAGTCTTTTCTGGCCTAGCTTCAGTTGTTATGTAAAGTCCTTTCACTGCATTTGATTGGTTATAAGCAAGTCACAGCCCACCCTGCCTATGGGGAGAGGCCATAGGCCCCACTTATTAATAGACCTATCAAGGTCTCTATAAGGCTATCGAAAAGCATGTGGATGGGAAATAACTGTTGCTGCCATCTTTGGAAAATACAATCTGCTATATCATTACCCAAAAATACTATATTCCACAATCAAGCTTTTGATAAGAACAGAGTAGATGTAGAGGACTTAAAGGTACCTCTCTGGTGCTAAACACCAGGTGAGGAGGTCTTGGCTTAGTCTAATGGGTATCTAGCAGGTTTGAGAGTCACAGTGACCATATACTAAATGGGTCAACAGATCTGGATCTCCCTGTGCATCATTCTGCTCAGGCTGCTATGTCAAAGCACAAAGTACCATAGATTAGGTGCTTCTCACAGTTCTAAAGGCTGGAAGTCTGAAATCAAGGTGCCAGAACAGTAAGATTCTGGTGAAAGCTTTCCCCTTGGGTTGCAGATGGCTACCTTCCCACTGTGTGCTCACATGACCTTTTCTTTATATGAGCATGAATGTAGGGGGCTGGGGGATGGGGAGGACATCTCTTGTATCTCTTCTTATAAGGGCACTAATCCTGTCATAAGGGCTCCACTCTTACGACCTCTTATAATCCTAATTAGCCCCTAAAGGCTCCATCTCCAAATACCATCACATTGGGGTTAGGACTTCAATGTATGCATTGAACACATTCAGTCCATAACACCACAGTTATAGACATGCCAGCATTCAGTAGAGAATGACATCAATTCCTGAACATTTCCCAATATCTGGAGTCTTTAATCAAGTAGACAAATCACCCCCACACATGAATTTTTCACTTTCTTTCCAACTTAGTCTTACAGCTAAAACTCAAGCCAGAGACTATAACATAGATATAAATAGACCCAGAGCATCATTATATATAATTTGGAAAGGATTTCACTGGTGTACATCTGTAAGCAGTTCAGGCACACTTTCAAGCTGTGTTTATGATATGAAACATCTGGATGAAAACTGAAAAAAATAATCAATTTGGATTGGAAACAAAACAGAAGTACAAATCTCAGTGCACTGGCCCTTGGAATACCAAATGCAGAGCTGGGCCCCTTACCCCAAGAATGAGATAATCATGCACAAGAAGAGCCACTGAAATGGCCAAGGAGCAAAAGGGGCTTCCATGGTAAGGCAGACTTTAAAAAAAAAGAACTCTATTATGCAAACAAGGAATAGGAAGGGATGAAATCAAGAACTATGAAAAACATAAAGAATACAAATCTTAAAGAACCAAACTTCCAGAACCAGTAACTTTGAAGCCTGAAGGCAATGATTTTAGTCCAACTGAAAACCCAGTAAGTAAATCCCGGCTATCAGGGAAAGAGGTGTCCAAGAAACTCGAACTTCTGGATACTCAAGGAATCACAACCTATTTTCACTCTTTCAGGCAGAAACTTTTCTAAAATGCACTTCTTCTCCAGCCTCCTTTAGAGAACATGCTATCCCTAGATCACCACTATGCGGACAGTCATTATGCCACATAACCTCAAGTCCCAGTGATCCCTGCTGAATGACTCCTGGGCCCCAAAATACCTTAGTTCCTGTGCTTGATTTTTCAGAGGTCTTTCCATCATTTTTCAGCTCGCTGTTCTTGTGGCATGATGAAGACAGGCTCCCTTAGACGCACACCCTGAGATAAGAATTGGAGGGCAAATTGTTTGGGAGGTGATCAAAGGAAGCACCAGTAGGGGGCTGGGAATGAGATAGGAAAGGGGAAGCATCCCAGAGAGATGTATTACTCACAGGTGCAAGTTATTTACCTCCAGGAGCATCTGGGGCTCAGGGCATTGAGACTTCTACAATACAATACAGAGCTTTCCCACACGAGGGGCAGGAACCTAAATTTTATCCCCAAATCCTGTCATTCTTTAAAGCCTGCCCCCCTTAGGACGTAGGGGAAGGTGAGTATGCAGGACAGAAGCTCCTCCTCTGTGGCTCTGGAGCTGCATGGAGTGATGCTCTACCCTTCCTTCTCACCCTCATACCTGACAGGAGCTGCATGGAGTGATGCCCTACCCTGCCTTCTCACCCTCACACCTGACAGAAATTCAGGGTAAAGAAGGAAAATTTGAGAGTTGAGCAAACTGAGAGTCTAAGGGACCCTCCTCTGGGTAAAAAATACCTTCTGTGATAGCCCAGGGGCCTTTACTGTCTAACTTCCTCTGGTTCTTGGTTATATGCTTAAAATGCATTTTAAGACAACTGGTTGTTTTTAAAAAAAATTTTTTTAGCCACTCAAAAATATCCAATCAAACTAATTTTTGAGGCAAAGTAAGAGTCACAAATTTCTGTGTGTATTAGGCAAACTCTCCGGAGACAAAAACTGACTTGTTTGTATTACCTCAAATAACTGGATGCAGCCAGACCTCTGAAAGAGTCAGTGTCCAGGGTGGGGCTACAGATTGAAGAAGGACACATGAGTGCAAGTAGGGAAACTGAGGCAAAACCAAGTGTACATGAGTTCAAGTATACACCTTCTGAGGGGCAAAGAGAAACTGTGGGTCACTGGATATGCAGGATCCAGGGTACACTGGATGCCACGTTACA
This sequence comes from Proteles cristata cristata, assembly GCA_017311185.1. Taxonomy (NCBI): domain Eukaryota; kingdom Metazoa; phylum Chordata; class Mammalia; order Carnivora; family Hyaenidae; genus Proteles; species Proteles cristata. The sequence goes on along the minus strand of JAESUZ010004853.1, from coordinate 528,135 downwards.
AACAAGACTCATCCTCTCCTTCATCTTGGCAGTGGAAGGGACTTGGTCAGGACAGGCGCAGGCATGGCAGTGAAGTGAGGGCATGTTCACGACATGTGAGATGCCAAGCTGAAGGTCCTCAGAACTGGTATGTGAAGAGGGCTGGGACAAATATCCTTGACTTATTTCAAGTCACATATCAAGTTCATAAACAGCCAGGAAAAAATCCAGGTGTCTTCACTCCACCACGGCAAAAATTACCCAATAGTTAGTGGTCCAGAGGCAAAGCCAAGAAGAAGTGGGTTCCAAGAACACCAGGGCATGCTGGCCTGAAGTTCCTGTGAGGATAATTCCAGGGAGAAGGAACCCAGGCCAAGCCAGAGAGTCAGAACCTCCAGCAATCGCAGCAAAGCACCCTGGCTAACAGGAAGGAGACAGGATTTATGCTGGAGAGAGGAGAATCAGGGAACCCACATGACGGGGATGGCGCTGCAGCAAACAGAGCCAGAGAAATTAAGTGTGGAGCAAGACTAAAATGGGCTGGGCATGGAACAAACCCATCACTGTGTAGTCTGGCTAGTTCTTTGTTTTGATATGTATTCAGGGCTCTTCTGTGTGTGGGGAGCACAGTAGGATAGTAAAGACACAGCTCTCAGATGAAAAAGATGGAGCCTGAGCTCTGACTTGGGTGTAGTGGGATTTGGGCAAGGCTGGGGAAAATGCTGTTGCAGCAACCAAAGACACAGGTGAAGAGCTGGGAGGAGGGAGACGCAGATTTGCAAAGGAAAAGATAAAATCAAGAGACCTATGGAGAGGGGTGCCTAGGTGGCTCAGTTTAAGCACTGAAGTCTTGATTTCAGCTCAGGTCACAGTCTCACAGTTTGTGGGTTCAAATCCTGCACTGGGGTTCTCTGTCTCCTCTCTGTCCTTCTCCCCATTTGTGCACTTTCTCTAAATACATTTTTAAAAAATTTGCAGAGGGGCACCTGAGTGGCTCAGTTGGTAAAGCGTACAACTTTGGCTCAGGTTATGATCTCATGGTTCATGAGTTTGAGGCCTGCATCAGGTTCTGTGCTGACATCTCAGAGCCTGGAGCCTGCTTCAGATTCTGTGTCTCCCCCTTTTTCTGCCCCTCCCCCACTCACATTCTGTGTGTGTGTGTGTGTGTGTGTGTGTGTGTGTGTGTGTTTCTCTCTCTCTCAAAAATAAATAAACATTTTAAAATTTTTCGAAAAACTGACAGCACAGAGCCTTGTTGGAACTCTCTTTCCCTGTCTCTCTGCCCCTCCCCCTTATGCTCGCTCACTCACTCTTTCTCCCTCTCTCAAAATAAACAAACTTTTAAAAAAGGAGAGAGAGACCTATGGAGAAATAACATTAGAATTTGATTGGACTAAGTGAAAGAAAAAGAAAAATCAGGGAACAAATTTGAAGACTACACGCCTGAGGAATTGGGGGCTGTTGGCACCTTGGATGCTGATGAAGACTTTGGAAAGATGTGATTATTTAGAACTGAGAGTCCACGTTGCACTTACCTCACCCTCCACTCTGTATTTGGGAGGGGAGAGAATGATGGGGCTGGTATCCAGGGCTGACATCTCCTGTCTGCCACTCCCCATTACTATTAACTCTTGCAGCAATGTTCTGCACTAACAAAGGTGATAAGTATCCCCTACACTTGTCACTTGTTTCCTGGGACAGAAACCGAATACTTAATCCTTGGGCTCATCAACTTCATCAAAAGAAATGAAAGTATGAATTATAGGAATGTGAAGGGTGAACTGAGTTCCTGGATTCTTGACAATGATGTGACTTGACAAAATCCACACTGGAAAAAAAAAAAAGTAACAGAATTTGGAAGGATAGAAGAATATAATTAAGCCAACTGGAAATACGGTATCAATGTGTCTGGGGGGAGGATTAGTGCTTTTGAACAAGGTCACTGTGACTCTAATATTGTACTGTAATGACATTATCCTGAAAGAGCTTTAAAGCTAACCCCTTGTTAATGTCTAGATAATACAAATTTGTAAAGATCTAAAATCCAGCTAAAACTGATGCTGACAGCCAAAGAAGAAAGTTGTTGAAACACTGAAAACTACCATGGGATGATATGTGGTAATGGTTTGAACTAAAATAAATTTGATATTTTTGGCTATGGGAGGATTTCCCACCTATGCCATACTGTCTAAGATGTTAACATGATCACATCCACAGTCAAGAGGCCAGGAAAGTAATAGAGGTAGGCCCAGGGGTCCTTCCAAGGGATGACATTAATTTATGGCTTTCCTCAGAGAATGATCAAAGGTTTATGGCAACCAGGAATCAGATCCAGTGCTTGAAAGATTTCTCCCTTAAAAGTGTTGTTGGCTTCAACCAGGCAGATTGGCTTTGAGCACAGAAGGGAGGAATCAATTAAAGAACAATGCTAAGGGATGACTTGGTGGGAAAGAAAATGTTGGCTAGAGAGGAAAGAGAACTGGAAAGTTTAAAAATCCAGAAGAGTAGAGGGGAAGGGAAGGAGGGAAGGGGGAGGGAAAAGGAAGGGGAGGGGACAATGGGAGAGAAAGAAGGAGAGGGGAGGGAATGGAGGGGAGGGTGAAGCAGGGGAGAAGAAAGAGGGGAAGGGAAGAAGGGGAGGGGAGAGAAGAGGAAATGGAGGGGACAAAGTAGAGAGGAAGAGGGGAGGGAAGACAAATGGGAGGGAAGGGAAGGAGGGGGAAAGGAGGAGGGAGATGGGGGAAAAAGTCATTGAGGAGATGAAGACATTAAAGAGGGGCTGGTCAAGTCCTGCTTTTAATAATTCCATTCCAGGTGGAGATGGGCTACTAGAACACTGGTGTGCAGGAGTTGATAAAAGGGGAGAGATCAGTATTGAGGAGAGAGACTTGATTGAAGTCAGAAGCAGACTGAAAATCGGATGTAGTAAAGAAGAGTAAACAGGCCATAAAGGAGCATAGTACTGAGGCGCCTGGGTGGCTTAGTCGGTTAAGCATCCGACTTTCGCTTAGGTCATGATCTCGCGGTTCATGGGTTCGAGCCCCAAGTCAGGCTCTGTGCTGACTGCCAGCTCAGAGCCTGGAGCCTGTTTCAGTCTGTGACTCCCTCTCTCTTGACCTTCCCCTGCTCATGCTGTCTCTCTCTCTCTCCTAGAAATAAATAAAACATTTTTTTAAAAAAAGGAGCATAGTACTATGATGAGGGCCCTGAACTAGGGCTAAAGACCTGGGTTCTAGTCCCACTTCTGCCTCTAACTTTGGGCAAGTTACTCCATCTCCCTGGACATGTCTCTTTATATCTAAAATAATGGGGTTAGCTAGGTGACCTTGAAAATCCCCTCCCTCTTCTACAGCCCTTGAAATCAGAGACTTGTATAAATGGAACCTCTCATATTGAAACATGTATTTAGCTTTTCTAAGTAAAAATGCTTTGAATGGAGAAGAAAAAAAAGGTTCCACTCAACACTTGGCAAGCAATATTTGTTCTGTAAAATAATTAGTGAGTGAGCATTATTGAACTGGGTTGTCCCATAATTACAAGAGAATTAAAGGAAAAAAAAAAGACTAGGAGACTCAATTTTCCCTCCCATAGATCAGAAGAGTGATTAACATAAACTATGGGTGGATGCAGAGGAAGAGAGAGCTAATATCAAATGGAAAGAGTGGTCATCTAGGGATCAGGAGCCTTGAGTTCCAGTCCCAAATCTGACACTTCTGGGACCTGGGTATGTCCTCCCTCTCTGTGCTCCAACTTCTAAAGGAACCCTAAAGATCATGAACTCCCACTTCCCACAATGCGGTCATTCACCTATAATGATTAGAATAATCTTTCTGCTTTTTGTGTGTCTATACTAAGAAGGCCCAACTAGGAAAGTGGAAACTATTTTATGTGTTTCCAGGAGTAATGCAGGCAACTGGCCACAGAAGTGACTGAAGAGCTGAGAAGCCAAACAGAGGATAGTGAAGCAAGCTAGACATTAGCAACAGCAGGAAGTCACTGCCATGGGCTAGACAGACAAAAGGGAAGAGGTACTGTTGCTGAAGCCCAGAGGCTGTGGTCACCTGATAGAAGCTGGAACCACAGTAAGTCCGTCTGGTAGGAGATGGAAGAGCCACGGAGGAGGTGCGGCCATGGAGAAGGTGCCATAATCTAAGGGACAGACAATTGGAGAAAGTATCTCTGGTACATGCAGACTGCAGGCATCAGCACTTCTTCCATACAGAGCAGGGACATGGCAAGGAATGGATCTGAGGACAGGCAGGCCAGGACTGGCACAAAATCTAAATTCTACTTTCTTATAACATCTACCTATTGATTGTGCATCAGCCTAGAGTCCAGGTCTTCCCCACATTTGAGGACACCCATCCTTGTTTTCCTTCTTCCTTAGCATGATAGAACCATTCTCTCATTGTCCAGTTCCCCTCCTCTGGGATCTCCCTAATACGTCTCCTGAAAATGTGGCATATGATTCCAGATGTCCATACCATCAGCTCAAACACAGGATTATTCCCACCCTTGTTTTAAGCAATGTAGCCGTTATCACACTGAGTTTATGGACAACCAAGACCCACTTATCTTTTCCATGTGATTCCAAGTCTTCCCTGATTAGTCCTAGAAGGGTACGTATTTGATAAATATAACCTACATATTTGATAAACACAACCAAATTCATCTTATAAATCACTGATTTAAAAAAAAAAATGTAGGGACACCTGGGTGGCTCAGTCAGTTAAGCATCTGACTTTTGATTTTGGCTCAGGTCATGATCTCATGGGTTGTGAGTTCGAACCCTGTGTCAGGCTCTGTGCTGACAGTGCAGAACCTGCTTAGGATTCTCTCTCTCTCTCTATTTGGGATTCTCTTTTTCCCTCTCTCTCTGCTCCTCCCTGCTTATGATCTCTCTCTCTCTCTCTCTGTCTCTCTCTCTCTCTCTCTGTTCTTCCCTGCTCATGATCTCTCTCTCTCTCAAAATAAATAAGTAAACATTTCAAAAATAAACAAAAAATAAAATAACAAGGTAGAATAGACCAGAGCCAAGGACAGAGCACTCAGAACCATGAATCAAGGCTTACTGGATAGGATCGTTCAACTAGCTCCAGATCCATCTAATGACAAGGGAATTATGCAAGATTTCACCAAAGTCTTTACTTAAATAACAATGTATGGTATCTTTGGCAGTCATTTCCCTTCACTTTGCATCTGAAGCACAAAGGGTACTCAACTAATGTTTACTACATTGAAGCTGAATAAAATTATCTTGATTCATACACATAGACACCTAGTGATCCTGTTTAAAGAAAGTTAACATGGTTATTTTAATGAGACTGAGAATGTACCCACTTTGGCTACTGGTGATCATCGTTTTGTTAAGTGTGTATAACCCTGTTTGTTCAAGACTTTTGCTAGAGGGCACCAAAAACGTCACCAATCTGTTATTCCTGGAACCTATTCCTTTCTGCCTTTTGAAAACTGGGGCAATATTGCAGTCTCTGAGTACTCTCTTATCTTCCTGAAAACTGTAAGGACTCTGTCACTGCTTAAGTCCTGTGGGTCTTAACTGTCTTCCCCTCAGTGGGAATAATTTTGACCCTTTCCATGCCACATGATGATGGGAAGGCACTGGGCACAGCTGAAGTAGTTGCTTAGGGTGCCCACATAGGAGGCCTTTGGATCCTTGTAAGAATAGTTCCAGTACAGCGCAGTCACATCCTACAGCCCCCAATATGAATGCCATAAGTGGGACCAGACACCATATGTGATCAGGGAGAGTTCCAGCAGCTGAACCCTATGATCCTGGTCCTGCTGTTTAAAAGCCTTACAAATAAGCCCACAGAAAGCTGGGCCAAAGCACAACAGATATTGGGCCCCTAGAGCTTTCTTCTTTCTCTTTCTCTTCCTCCTTCCTCTTCCTCAATTACCTTAGCCCTCTGAATCAGTGCTAGAGTCACTATAACTGCATTAGCTGCTCCGGAAGCTATCCTGTAGGCAGCTCATGAGGGCAAAAGCTAAGAACGTTGACCAGCCTGACACCCAAGGTGCCCACACTCTGCCTCCCATGAGGTGTCTGGACTTGGATAGAGCTGTGCAGAGGACACACTGCCCACAAAGAAAATGTGAAAGGAAAATTCCCACTCCTCTCCTCAACCTATACTATAAATTTCCACTCCTCTCCTCAACCTATACTATAGACACACTGCCCACAAAGAAAATGTGAAAGGAAAATTTCCACTCCTCTCCTCAACCTGTATTAGAGATCACCTCTGGGCTCAATCAATGTTTGATAAATACAAGAATGAACTAATAACTCACCCTGTGCTGAGAGGGGATCATGCCCACAAAAATTCTTGATAATCTTAATATATACAGTAATTGTTTTGTTGGCTACAATCTTCTATCTTGTTTCTCTCTCCCAAGAAGAACAAATGAGACTGCTGAAGGTTCATAGACATTGATTAAAAATGTACGCAAAGATTTAGACAGGAAAATGTTTACTGAGCTGTCAATTATAGCAGAAATTTGGAAACAACCTAAATACCCAATACTAGAGGATTGTTTCACTACATTATGGTACAGTCATACAATAGAATGTTGTGCAGCTATTCCAAATCATTTTGTCAAAAAGTAGATGGAATGATGTTCACAACATACTATTAAAAGGAAAAAGCAAGCTAAAAAAGGAGAATGCCATACACACAAAGAGGGAAATTATTCAGAAGATGTATTAACAGTTATTGCAACTGGTGGAATTATGAATGGATTTTTAATTTTTTGACAGTGACACTTTTGAAATAAGGGCTGAAGAACAATAAAAACTTGTTTTTGCTAACCAGGAAAAAAAAATAGAAAAAGCCCCCTCTTTCAAGGCCATCTTCCGGCACCTCATTCTACCAGATGGATATGAAGCCAGTTCAGACACCACTATCCAGCTTGCCGAGAGCCCCATGAAGGCCCTCTTGCTCTGGGCAGAAGCTTCCTTCCTTGATGCCAGCATCCACCTTAAGACAAGTTATTTAAAATGGGGCTGTCCTGGCCAACCTCTCATCTCAAAATACCAAGGGCTGCTTCAGCCTAGAAAACAATGGCAGTTCCTGATCTCTGTGGGGTTTTGAAGTAGAGCGACAGTCCTAGCATGTGAGAGGAACCTCCTCCCCTCTCCAGGCTGCTTGCCCAAAGGTTTACAGACAGCTCCCTTTCCATCCCACAAGAGGAGACAGGCAGATGAGTCATAGCACTGGCTTAGATTAAAGAGTATTATTGTGTTAGCAGAAATGGATCTATTTTATTATCTATTTCTTGACACCTTACAAGTAGATAGGCTTCTCCCACCAGACAGGCAAGATCCTTAAAAAGCCAACGACTTGGTTATCTAAAACTAAGGAATGACCAGTAAGAGTTAGAAACTTGTGTGTCTGAAATGCAGTCAGGCTGTAAAGATGTAGTGGAAACACTGAGGAAAGTGGTTTCTAAGCCTCAGAATCTAGATTCAAGTCTGCAAAGTGATGCCATTCATCTAAAAATATACAGAGGAACTACGGAAATCCTTTCCTCTTTTCTAAGAGCTTCTTCTTTCCTTCTCTCTTTTTAAAGAAATATAGTAGGACTGGTTTGTAAAAGAGATTCATCAACTCAGATTTCACTGTTTTTGTGGGGGTGATGGCCATGAGATACTATTTTAAGGACTTCCTTCTCTTATACAGATTTTCCACACTGGGAGGACAGATAAGGTATGTTCCACTAAAGTTCCTCATTAAACACATATGCATGCCAGCAGTCATTTCCTTTTGTCTTGCTATTCCATGACAACAGATTGCATATCATAGGAAATTGGAATGGAGACCTTATTTAGTTTGGATCTCTCTTCTCCATTGTTTAATTCCGCATTCAATTTTTCATTCTGTCTGCCTCTTTTTTTGCAAAAATATACTATGATTGAACATAGGAACAGATAAACGAATAGGTGTTGTTTTTCTGAAGACTCACATCATAGACTTTCCAAAAGCACTTTGACCAGCAGCTCCATTCCCAGCATTTCACCTCTGGGCTGAAATGTACTCATTATTGAGTAAAGATCCAATGACTGATGGGCCTCTATGTGTCATAAATATGTGCTCCCCATACTTGGTTTACTGTTAATCAAGTCCCAGTACTAAGCTTCCCTGGTTTACTGTTAATCAAGTTCCAGTACTGAGCTTCCCTATTTCCTTTATTACCGAGTGGGATTCTGTCTCTCTCACCCTTCAACCCAGACCACCAGTCCATTAAAACAAACAAAAACAGGGGCGCCTGGGTGGCTCAGTTGGTTGGGCGTCCGACTTCGGCTCAGGTCATGATCTCACGGTTCGTGGGTTCGAACCCTGCATCAGGCTCTGTGCTGACAGCTGGGTCAGAGCCTGGAGGCTGTTTCGGATTCTGTGTCTCCCTCTCTCTCTGGCACTACCCTGCTCACACTCTCTCTCAAAAATAAATAAAAAACATTTTTAAAAAGTTTTAAAAAAAACAAACAAAAACAAAACAAAAAAATCTTCTACCAAATGCCAGGAAAGGAGATCTAAGGGAATAGAGAAAGTTTCACATTTCCTATTGTTGGATGAAGGCTTGTCTTTCAGAGGAAGCTGGATGTCTTTCCAATTCAGTATGTTCTGTTCCCTGATGCTACCATCATTGTTTTTCCTTAGAATCCAAAGCTTTGATGGAAAACTTTTTAAATGATCCTAGCTATTTACTTTTTGAGTATCAACTTTTACGCAAATATTGCTGATACTTTTTTCTTTTCATTTAAAAATGTGATGTTAAAATATTTTTTTTTCTAAATGGGATCCATTAGATCTAAGAAGTAATGTTCTTTCCATTTACCAAACATTAGCTGTGTGCCAGGCATTGAGTAATAGCTTCCACACACATTATTTCATTTACCCCTTTACAACCATCCTATGAAGGCGATGCCAACACATGAGAAAACTGAAGAAGGTTAAGCCATTTGCCCAAGATCACACATCTAGTATGATACTCTTTTGACTATTCCATTCCAACTTTTGTCAACTAAAGTCCTAAGTCTGGCCCTCTAGAAAATGTTTTCTGAGGACACAAAGTAGAAGAACTGTATTTGTACTCTGTAAAGCTCATACCTTCACTAAAGGAAGCAGTCCTCAAGCAACCAACAGGCCAAACTCACTTGTGACACTATACCTCACCAGTTAGGAGCCCGTCTGGACATCAGATAAGCCTAATTTCAAGTCCCAGCCCACCTACTTACTGGACCTGAGACCACAAGAAAGTTATCTACTCTCCCTAAAATTCAATTTGTTTCTATAAAATGAGGATAATAACATAGGTCGAATTCTACTAAATGACCAACTTTCGGCTATTTTTGAACCTCCAAAAAAGCATGTGCAAGTGGCTTAACCAAACTCTCCACTGGCTCACTGTGCTGATTAAACAAGTGCACATGGGAAACAATTAAACGGCGTTTTTTTTAGTAGACTCGCTCTTCCTCGTTCCATTTTGCTCAAGTCAATAAAGTTAGTTTTCATTCTTTGTGGCACTTTATATACACGGAAGCCGACCTGAGGTTACGTTAAGTGCTGGAGCCTATAATTCAGGGAGACAGTAAGACTGCGTGGACTGAGAATTAACAACCAACGATCTCCTGAGGCCTTACTGCTCCTGCTCAGGGCGTTTTCCCTAGTATGGTAGTTCTCTTAGTGACGAAGTAAATGCGCAAATACCTCTTTAGAAAGTGAAAGGGTAGGGATATTGAGGAGGTGGAGCGCTCCGTGTTGAGGAGAAAGACAAGGTTTCAAACCCCGTTCTTGGCCCCTGTCGACGGCGCGAAGTGGCGAACCGGGGCCGGCAGGGCGTGTCCGCGCGCGCGCCGCTCCCAGCGCCCGCCTCGCGCCGCCACCGCCCCGCCCGCCCCGCCCACGCGGGGGAGCCGCGCTGCCGGAGCGAGCGTACCTGCCCAACGCCGTTCGCTTCCTCGCCAGGTGCCAGGCCTCGCTCTCGGCTCCTCACGTTCATTAGCTTATTTACGTCCCCACCACATTCCCGACAGAAAGCAACTGTCATTTCCCCATTTGCCAAGTGAGGAAACAGCTCAGAGCGATTGAATCTCTCGTCCAAGGTCTCCGGGGGAGTGGGCTCGAACCCGGGCAACCCTAGGACTCCCACATGGAACCTCCCCTTCTCCTTACTGGGTAGAGGCGTTTTCTCGCCTCAAAATCCTCCCAACTTGGCCACCCGCAAAAGACTGCGTTCGGCTTCGCCGACCCGAAAGACCTAGCAGCGCTGCTCAAGTCTAGGGCGCGGGGCGCGTGTAGGAGGAGCAGCACCTCCCCCGGGGTATTTAAGCCACGGCTGGAACCCGCGGGGCCGGACGCTCCCGCTGCTCCCCGCTCGAGCCTCCCCTCCCCCTCCCCCTCCCAGTCTCTTCCCCGCGCGCTCCCACCCTCCGCCCCGCGCTCGCCTCGCGCGCAGGCACCGGCCGGCGGCCGCGGGGAGCGGGACGCGGGCGGCGCTCGCCTCTGCGGAGTCGCCCCCGGGCCGCGGCCGCCGCGCATTGCCCGTCCGGCGCCGCCAGGGCTGCAGCCGTCAGGCTGCCGGCACAGAGTGCGCCGCGGCAGCCGGAGCCGGGACACCCACCCCGAGCGTCCCGCAGACGGGAGGGCGGGCGGCTGCGGACGTCCGGCCGGCAGCTGGCAGCATGGATTCGGATTCTGGCGAGCAGAGCGAGGGCGAGCCGGTGACCGCCGCAGGTACCGAGGGGACGCGGCAGCCCAGCCCGGAGGGCCGGGGCCGGGAGGAGGGGAGGCTGGGGCAGGAAATCGTGAGTATTTCTCCGAGCTGCCGGGCGCGAGGCCGATCCCTTTCAGGCCGGGACTGGGGATTGCTCCGCGCTGTGAGTTTGCTGTAAGGCTTTCTCCCTCACTGCACTTGGGGACGCGGGAGGAAGAAGAGGTGCATCTGGTGCGGGTGACTCTCCGCGCAGCTGCGTCCCGCTGCGGGCTCGGGTCGCCCGCCTGCGGGGGGGGCGGGGGGGGAGGGCTCGGGAAATCTGCGTCCTGTAGTTTGCTGCAGCGAGGGTCGCAACACATCTGCCCTTTGAAAGAACTTTCCGAGCGCCCACTCGGTCCTCGAACCTGGGGTGCCAGGGACGCTGCGGAACAGGTGACCTGGTCCGAGGGCGCGACAGGGGACTCCCGGAAAGAAAGGACCCGCGGGTGGACGGGCAGGAGTCAGACCACAGCTAGTGGTTGCGGTTTCCGAGCCTGCACTAGCTGTGCAGACGGGTTCGTCCATCGCTGTCCCGCACCGGCGGGAGGGGTCCGGGAACACAACCGCGGGGGCGCGCGGGGAGCAGGGCTTCGCCATTAAGAGGCGCCGCTGGCTTTTCACAATCGATAGTTATCGAAGCAATGGGTGGATTCTTACTTTGGAAAAAATGAATGTCCTCCCCCGCCTCTCTCTGATACTGAGCAACAGGAGGAAGCCACCCACAGCCTTGGGTCGACTTACCGCTGGGCTCTGCCCACCTCCACCGGCCGGCTCCGCCCAGCCTCCCACGGGTCCACGCACCGGAGACCTGATCACCCTCTCCACCTGTCGGTGGCTCGCGGCACCCGCAGAGCCCTGAAAGCCGCGCCGGCCGGCACACCTGTGACCTGAGAGCTGAGACCCTCCTGTTACAGACCCGAAGTCGTAGACTAGACCCTACTTTTCCCTATGTCAGACCAGCATCCTGAGAGTGAGGACCAAGTGCCAGGAGGCACTATCAGCCCAGGCGTGGGTGTAGGGAAGGCAGGCTCAGGAACCAGGCAAGACAGCGCCAGGCGCTGTGCCAAAGGCGCTACGTGTATTATTCCCCTTCATCCTCGCAGCATCTAGCCAGATGGTTATTATCTCCATTTTACAGAGGTCCAGAGAGGCTAAGTGGCTTGCCCACGTCTCACAGCAGGGAGTAGCCAAGGACAGAATGATTCCCTTCCCACTGCATCATATTCCTCAACCTTTCACAGGGCAGCTGTTGTCAACACCTTTAGGTGGCTGGAAAGAGTTTAGGCTGGCAAAGAGAAAAGGCGGCATTACCAAGATGCCTGTGTGTGAGGATTCCTGTGTGTGTGTGTGTGTGTGTGTGTACGCGTGTGTACGCGCGCGCAAGGGCCGCCTCCTTTGTGTAGGCATATGTGGATATAACCAATAAACATGAGCCTTCTGCTACCTCTCTTCTTCTGTGGCTATGAAGCACCAAGATTTTGTTTCACAGGGGAGCTTGTGGATCTCCTCACATCATTTTAAAGTTTCAGTGGGTGTTTGTAGGGGCGCCTGGGTGGCTTAGTCGGTTGAATGTCAGACTTTCGCTTAGGTCATGATCTCGAGGTTCGTGGGTTCGAGCCCCGCGTCGGGCTCTGTGCTGACTGCCAGCTCAGAGCCTGGAGCCTGTTTCAGAGTCTGTGACTCCCTCTCTCTCTGACCCTCCCCTGCTCGCTCGCTCTCTCTCTCTCTCTCTCTCCTAGAAATAAATAAAACATTAAAAAAAATAAAGTTTCAGTGGGTGTTTGTATGTATCTAAATATATCTGGAAAGCTGGGGGTGGGGGGCACTGACTTTGACAGTTTACTGTCTCAAAATCCCAGGAACTAACATGCTCTCCCCACCCTACCCTCAGATCTCTTGTGCACGTTGATGTTGAAGGGAAGGAGAAGGAAGCTTAGAGAAAGAAGAGGGAGAAGGGGAGGGAGGAGACATTTCAGAAGAGTTGGTGCTTGAGTGAAAGGGGAGGGAAGGAATTCTTAAGGGTCCAGTTGCTTCTCCCCTCCCCCCAGCCTGCCCAGCCCAGAGTACCCCTGACGCGTGTGTTGTCAGGTCTCTGCACTGCTAGCAGCAAACTTTACCATTGGATCAGATGGGTCCCCTGAAGAACAGGACAGCCAACTCTGTGAGCTGTCACCGTTCGTTTGCACCTTGCTGTTTTCTACAGTCACTTCTTTTTTTGTGTGCTTGAATCTCCCAAGTTGAACATTTATTTGAATATCACAAGCTATTCTGCTAAATGGCATTCCATCTCATTATTCTCAGTCTTAAAGTATTCTTCTTCGTGACAAAGCTTCGAAACTAGATGCTAATTCATTGCCTTGCTGTCGCTGCATCCTGTCAAATGGAAACCCTTGCTGAAGCTTCAGATACAGGTTAAATGTTAGATATGTTATCCGCTGGGATTGACCTTTGTCTCTACGAGGAATGAGGCCTTCATCTGTGGACCTGTACCTGTGCAAGCTGGATGAGTTTGCAGCATAGGACAGCAGAGGAAATAGGACTTCTTGGAGTATTCGTGTATGTGTCTACATGTGTTGAGATGTAAAGGCTGCTTCCTCCCCAATGGCCTTCCCTTCTGGAACTTGTGAAAAATCCCTGTGAGATGTGCCTTATTAAGGTCAAGAGCCTTGACTCTGGAATCAGAAAGACCTAGGTTTCATTCTCTACCTTTTGGGCAAGTTATTTAACCTCTCCAAACCCGTTTCCCCCTCTGTAAAATGGGGATGACAACAGTACCACAAGGAAAATTAAATAAAATATTACATGAAGGTGTGCCTGAGTGTCTCAGTCACTTAAGTATCCGACTCTTGATTTTGGCTCAGGTCATGATCTCATGGTTTGGTTTGTGTGTTCAATCCCATTGTAGGGCTCTGCACTTACCAGAGCCTGCTTGGGATTCTCTCCTCTCCCTCTCTCTCTCTCTCTCTCTCTCTCTTTCTCTCTCCCCCCCTCCCCCTCTCGCTCTGCCCTTTCCCTGCATGCACACACACACTCTCTCTCTCAAAATAATTTTTTTTTAAATACCATATGAAAAGTGTTCCTGGTAATCATTCAGTAAATGGCAGCCACTATTTTTTTTAAATGTTTTTTTTTTATTTATTTCTAGGAGAGAGAGAGAGAGAGAGACAGCGTGAGCAGGGGAGGTCAGAGAGAGAGGGAGTCACAGACTCTGAAACAGGCTCAGGCTCCGAGCCGGCAGTAAGCACAGAGCCCGCGCGGGGCTCGAACCCATGAACCGCGAGATCATGACCTAAGCGAAAGTCGGACGCCTAACCGACTAAGCCACCCAGGTGCCCATTGGCAGCCACTATTTTGATTATCACTTGATTAGATTATTGTAAGAATACTGCTAAATAATGTACTCCAGTGCTTTGTAAAATGTAAACTATTAGGCATGTGTAAAACAATTAGTATTGTTGGCATTATTATCACATTAATATAATTGCCTGAGCAGATTTGTTTTGAATTTTCTCCTTTTCATTCTTTCATTCTCTCTGGTGTGTGTGTGTGTGTGTGTGTGTGTGTGTGTGTGTGTGTGTGTGTTTGCTTACTGGTTTTGGGTGGAGTTTATCTTTAATTTACCTCTTCTTATCCTCCTCATCTTTAAAGCTCAAGACACGAAGATGGGGATATTCAAGATACTACTTTCACCCCCCTTTTCCTCTGGCTCTAGGTAAAGTTGTATAAAGCAGAGGACCCTTTACCCAATCCACTGGCTAATGTGGAGATTAGCCACTTTCATGCCACTTGAAATAGAAGAGGAGATAACCATTCCAACAGTGAACCTTTTTCCTTCAAGGTAGCAAGAGGCAGAATAGGTCCTTGCCTACGGTTAGGGTTAGGGTTAGGGTTAGGGTTAGGGTTATTCTCCTTTCCATTTTGGGAAAGTCACCTTCCAAGTTACAGATTGGCAAAAGAGTGAGAAAATCTCTGAGGACCACATACTTTTTACTGTACCCCTTGTAAGAGAGTTTTCTAAAGCTCTCCCCAGTGCCTGCTGTGCAGACTCCTCACCAAGCAATGCAGTGCTCTACATAAGAGGGTGAAAGGAAGAGATGAAATTGGTCTCAAACTGCATTTTCTGTGTTTCAAGAAGCGCAGGATGATACTTCTATGTCATTCAGCTGCCTGAAACTCTTACCCCGCCTTTCATTTTGGGATCTTTCTATGCTTAGGAAAGAGGCAGGGTTTATGGAACATTGGATTCATTCCAGAGACCCAACTTCGGAGTCTGTGGTTTGGCAAACCCACCATCCATCTCTCAGAAATCCTAGTACTTGGTATATTAACTCAGCAGTGATTAAGAATCTTTCCTAAGAAGCAACAAACGAGTAAACATTAGTGGTGTCCGCTTTTTCCCTTTCTGGCTTGTAAGACCAAGATAGTCTACCCGCTGAGGACAGACCAGCTCCTTCCACCCACAGCTAGATGGGCCGTCAAGCTGGTGAGGCTTCTTTGCAGCTGTGTAGGTGCTACAGAGAAACATGTCTACACAGTGGAGTCAGGATGTGCTAGGGGAGTATCAAGACAGTGATTGAAATGAGAAAACATCAGGCCAACTTTGTCTGCCATCCTTCTCATCACCTTTGTCCTAAGCTTGGTCTTTGTGAATAAAGTGGCAAGGAGTGGGTAGGATTCAATAGGTGGCCAAGAGGAGGAAAGGCATTCCAGAAGTCACACATCACTTGAATAAAGGCACAAACAGGAAGGTGGCTGGAGTGAAGGGCCTATACTAGGGAGTACTGGAAAATAAAGTTATATGAGTGAGGGAAGGGCCACATAGAAGAGGGTCTTAATAACCTGATCCTGATGGTGCCAGAGGCACGCCTGTCGAGCTGATTGTTGTGCAGAGATATGACTGACTGAAAGTGGGGTTTTCGGGAGCCACATTTGATAGACGTGAAGTGCAAGGACTGCCTAGGCATGAAGCGTCAGCTAGCAGGGGTGACCAGAGTATTGGAGGAGGTTGTGGCTCTAACGCGAGGCAGAGAGCAAGGAGGCCAGTGCCATGTCAGAGAAACAAACAACAGACACCGCTGACAGATTGTACAAAAGCAGTGAAAGGAAAGGGGGAGTGAAAGGCTAGTTCTTTGACTTGGGGTGAGGGCAGGGAAATCCAGGAGATGGGCTCCCCAGCCCAGGCTTCCAAGCCCCCATCCTTCCATCAGTCACTTAGTGGTGCTTTCTGTAAAGGCACTTTTCCCTTGTAGACAGTAAATCATGCTTGGTTTCAGGGAATCTTGAGTTTCTGGAGTTTGTTGATTCTCATTGTTAGGCTCCTAGAAAGCTGTTGAGTAACCTTTGTTGACTGACAGATTGACCCTGGCCGACCTGGGGCAGGGATCGCCTGGGGATGAGGTACCACCTGCCTGTTAGTCATAGTCCTGCATCTTGTTCCTGTTTGTGGACCTTTTCGAGGGCCTCTACTTCAACTACACACTGGGCTGTAACTGCTTTAAGGGTCAGGACCCTGTCTTGTGCCTTCATGTTCCTGAGATTTTATGGGCATAATAAGTGAATGAGCATCTAGAGGAGCCTCCTGGGAAGTCTGCACTGAAAAGCCAGACAGCCAGAAACCTTTATCCTATAAGGTAGAACTGCCAAAGCTTTCCTTGGTTTTTTTTTTTTTGCTTCTGTGTTTTAAAATTTCTTGCACTGTCTAGGACCCTGTGTTGGGAAGTATAGGGAATGTAGAGAGATAATGACAGGATCCATCCTGTCTTCCAGGGCCTGAGATCTGATGGGGAGATAGGACACCTATAGCAATAACCACAGCCTACACCAGTGCATGAAGACTCTTGACCCCTTGGCATAGGATAACACCCCAGCCAAATCTCTGTTTATATGTTTTGTCTTGGCAACAGCCACTTTCCATTGTCTGCTTTATGGTTATTCTTGTGCATCTCTCATCTCTTGTACTGGATTGTTGGCTCCTTAAGGGCAAGGATTGGGTCTTTTTCACCTGTATCAGTTCCCACCAGCACCACCCATGAACCCTAAACAGACTGGTTGGTTGCTGGCTGGTTGAATGCATGTGTGCATCAATAGATGAATACAACCATAGCTCAGAGATAGTGTAGGTTTGGTTCTAGATCCCAGCAATAAAGCAAATATTGCAATAGTCAAATGAATTTTTAGGTTTCCCAGTACATATAAAAGTCATGTTTACACTATACTGCAGTCTCTTAAGTGTACAATTTCATCACATCTTTAAAAAACAATGTACATACCTTAACTTAAAAATACTTTATTGGTAGGGATGCCTGGGTGTCTCAAGCATCCAGCTCTTGACTTCTGCTCAGGTCATGATCTCACGGTTCATGAGTCTGTGCCCCACATGGGATTATCTGTCTCTTTGGCTCTCCTCGACTCATCGTGCCTGTGTGTGTGTGTGTGCACGCTCTCGAATAAACTTTAACAAAAATTTAAAAATACAAATACTTTATTGATAAAAAATATGCTAACCATCATCTGAGCTTTCAATGAGCTGTAATTACTGATCACAGGTCACCATAACAAAGGTAATAAAAAATGAAAAGTTTGAAATATTGCAAAAATTAGCAAAATGTAATACAGAGACATGAAGTGAGTAAATGCTGTTGGGAAAATAGTGCTGATAGACTTGTTCCGCCACGGTTGCCACAGACCTTCAGTTTCTAAAAAAAAAAAATCTGCAAAAGGGGTGCCTGAGTGGCTCAGTCAGTTGAACGTCCGACATCAGCTCAGGTCATGATCTCACAGTTCGTGGGTTCAAGCTAAGAGCTCAGAGCCTGGAGCCTGCTTCGAATTCTGTATCTCCCTCTCTCTCTCTGCCCTTCTCCCACTCTGTCTCTGTCTTTGTCTCTCTCAAAAATAAATATTTTTTAAAAACCTGCAAGGTGCATTAAGCAAAGTGCAACAAAATGTGGTGTGCCTGTATATGGATAGATGGATGGATGATGTTGTAGGTTGGTTCCCCAGGAAGCACTCAGTGAGTTTATTTGGGGGAGAAGAGGGGAGGGGAGAAACACTGGACTAGACAGAGTGAGAAGCTGAGCTGCAGTGCACGCCCAACAATAGCCTCCAGCTCTGGAGCTGCAGTAACCCTTCAGAATGTTCTGAGTTGGGGTGAGGGGCCAGGCCTCATATCCCCTTATATGGTGATCAGTCATTAGATGTAGGCCATCCCAAGGAACAGGGTGTGACCTTAGCTGAAGCTGTTCCCATCAGCTGAGGACTGTCTGTAGGCTGCACCCCCAACAGCTTGTGAGTGCTTGGTTCTCCATTCTTGAGGAGGAACCTCAGCAGTATGTTGCAGTATCCACCACAGGTGGTCCCCCAAATTCTTCAGGAATGTTTCCTTCGGGATGGCAGCCCTGTCTACCAGCAAAGCTCAGGGGATAGTCATTGAGCTATAAATTTTATCTAGACCTCATTAGGACAATTTAGATTGCCAGATGAAATTACCCATTCTAGACCTCATAGCTCTGCACCCAGTTGTTCAATCCAGTCGATCCAGTAGATATTGACTGATGATCTATGTCGTGTTGAGTGGTGCAGGGTGCTACGGTAGCATGTAGAAATGGAATTAGAAGGAACCCTGCACTCTAGAAATTTGCAGCTATGTTAGGGAAAACATCTACCCAAAACCGAATCTGCAAGACTAGGTGGCATCAGCAGTAAATGGTGTAGGATTTGGAGCACAGGGCACTGTCATTTGGCATTCCGGTGGGGAGGCTTCATGGAGGAGATGGGCCTTGAGCATAGCCTTGAAGGGGTGAAAGATTTAGATGGAGGGAGAAGAAAGGGAAGGTGGGAAGACCAGGAGCCCGTAAGGAGCCTGGCCAGACCCAGTGGAGATCCCCTTGAAGGACTCATGGGAAAAGAGGGCTGTCATACTTAAAAAGTAAAATTGGGTATCATGGTGGTGGTTGTAGCCAACATGTAAGTTTCTAGAGATGAAACAAGAATGTGTGTGAGTGTGCAAATAGAAAGCCCTATTTCCTGTGTTATTTTCCTCTTTGAAAATTTGGTACCTGCTTTTTTGTCAGCACAACTGAATTATAGTCACACTTTCCATTAGCACCATCCTTTAACTGGTTGCTTTTCCTCCAGAGTTACCATTGGCTCCCACTTGAATTCACATGCAAATCTCTATAAAGACACTGTATACATAATTTGATTTTGTTTTTTCCAGTCACTTGGCTTCCAACTCTTTATGTAAAATGCCTGTGTAGGTGGGTGTTTGGGCTGTATTCTGTGCAAGTATAGAAATAAAGGATAGAGAAGCATTTAAAAAACAAGTTTCCTGTACGAACCTAATCCAAGAAAACATATAAGGAGGATAAGTATCTGTGTCCTTCACATGTATGTGAAGGCATGCCAAAAAATGTATTATCTTTTTATACATCAGAAATTTTTTTTATTAAGCAGTCGCATGGTCCAAATTCTGATGCTGCTTTAGAACAGTCTTCACGTTCATATTGGGTTTCCTAAACATCATTGCCTGGGAATAAATTTGAGCCTGTTCATGGAAAATCTACTAGTGTGCAGACAATAAAAATGGAAGACTTGGCGGCACAGAAAGTGCTAGACACACCCTAATAGAAACCAGTATTTTGTAATTCAGTTCTCCAGAAATTTAAAAAAAAAAGAAGCACTTTGGTGGAGTCCAAATATTGGTTTAAACTATTGAAAAACCACAGGAGCAGCCACTAGTTTCTAGGTTCTCCTCTCAAAAGTAAAATATGCTTTCTGTGAAACCGTTCTAATCCTGAAAGGAAACATTTTGGAGATATGTAGCTTTATGGAGGTTCCCAGTTGATATGTTTCTAGTAGAGGCATCCACTTGCATGTGCAGGAGGGAATTCTATCAAGAGCTGTTCTGGTGAGCATGCAGGTCCAGCATGCCTGATTTGGGGCGTGGGTTATGCTGGGAAGGTACACATTTCAGCATAGAATATGGGAGGGAGGTCAGGGGGGCAAGTGCAGGGCAAGCTTCTGGAGCAGCCCTGTGCTACCATGTTCGAGTCTGCTTCCTTGGTTTCCTCCGGATAACACTGAGACAGTCAAGGAGAGAAGACCAGGGTTGAGGTTATCAGGTAGAGGAAGTAGGGTTTAAGAAGGTGTGGCATATACTAAGCGACATCCTGTGAGGATGTTCCAGCCAGAGTCCAGCCCCAGCGGGCTAGTACTGAATGCAAAATAATAGTGATGTTTTGAATTTTACTTATTTATTCCATGTTAATGAAACACAAACAAGGTATTTGAGACTGAGCTAATTGTTTAGATGATATTTAACCCTTATACCAGCCTTCTGGGTTAGGTGCGTACTATAAATAGCCCCATTTTAGAGGCCAGGAAACTGAGGCACAGAGAGGTTAAGTAACTTGCTCAGGAATATATAGCTTGTCAGGGGATATGAAGTCAGTCTAACAACAAAAATAGTACTCTTGTACCGGGTAGATTAGGTAAGTTAAGTTGATGGATGTCACCAGATTCCTTTGTATCACCTACCAGCCCCCATGGGGTCTACAACATTCACCATGAGGTTCCTTCATGAGACTCCTTCTGTTAGGACATTATATCTCCAGAAGGCCCTCTTTTAAGCAGCAGACATTACCTGCATTAGCCCAATGACACATGGGCAAGGATTGGCTGGCACAGGTTCCAGGATGAGAGCTGGTGAAGGTGGCTCAGGAGCGAAGACGGGGAGAGGGGCATGAAGCTTCTGCCAGGGAGAGAAGGTCGTGGAAGGACCCTGCGGCTGTGCACATCTCCACAGTCACAGGACCTGGTGGGTGGTGAACGTAGTAAACAGCGAAAGGAGAGAAGGATTAGAAACCAAAGCCAAGGGAGGTGTTGAAGACAGACAAACATCTCCTTCATCAGAGTGTACTTGAGCTGGGTCCTAAGGCATTTTTTTCAGTCCAGCATTAACAATCATTTCATATCAAGAATTCCCAGGACATGGTAAATGGTTGGATTTGAGGATGAGAGAAAACTCAAGGATGAAACTGCCGCACAGTGAAGAGTTGAGATTCGGAGCTAGATGACTGGGGTTTGGGTGTCCAGCACTTTCTCTTATTTACCGCTTTTTTGTAACTTTAGTTTCTAACCAAAGGCATGCAGTAACTCATGGCAGAATATGTGAAAACAGTACAAAGAAGAAAATGAGATTGAGCCCTAAGAATAGATGTGCTTTTCCAAAGCCAGAAAGCAATCCTGAAGAGATGCAAGGAAGCTTTATTTGGGGGAGGACGGGACTTTATAAGAGAACAAAAGCCCCCCTTCTGCACAAAAACATCTGGCTAAACTGCCAGGCAGTGTCAGAACCAGAACTGGAGGCCAGATCCTCTGGCTCCTCTGTCCTTCCTCCAAAACATACATAAGTTTTAAAAAGGACCAGAGTTATTCTGGGTGGTGGGGTATCAAAGGATTGCTGCTCTGTTTCCTTTCTGACACCTTCCTCCTTGCTCTTGGTGCCCTCTCCCCTCCTTTCCTTCTTTCTAGAAGCACATCTGCCCAGAGGTCCGACCACCAGAGGCCCACGCCGGACCCTTCTCTCTGGCCCACCTCTGCCCCACATCCAGAGAGCCCTCCACAGAGCCCTCAGAAGATTTTTACATTTCTTAATACCCAAAAGGTATTTAGTAGGTTTTATAGATGCCCAGTGATAATTGCAAAGGTTAATTTACCCTGAGTTTAATAGCTACCAGCTTCAGGGATAGATTTATTGACCTCTAGTTCTCCAATTATGGTTTTCATCTTTGTTTATGTTGATTATTTTTGTAAGGAAACAAGGAAATTAGTTCATCTGTAAGCCTCTCTACCCTTAGGATTTAACTTCATAATTCACTCTCAGTGAAACAAGGTGGGCAGAGCTCGGTCAACACAGAGTCAACTCTGAGAGAGCCCAGAGGAGTGGCCAATGGGAATTCAAAAACAATTTCCTGACTTTTTCTTTCCTTTTGACTTCTTTGACTGTATATACACCTAGGTTTCCTACACCCTTCCTCCTCTGGTCCTCCTGCATCCCTCATTAATGCTCGTTTCCTTCCTGTGTCCCCTCAGGCTGAGCCCTTGGCCTGGTCTCTCCCGACAATACACTTTCATTTGGGAGAGACCACCCACTGTTACAGCACAATTCCGAAAACTGCAGTCTAGCTAGTCCTCTCTCCCAAGCAAGAATCCTGCCTTTCGGGGCCTCTGGGCCTCTCTTTGTCACTGCCCACCCCCAAGACTGCCCACCCCCAAAAGGGGCAGCAACAAACCTACATATCCAACCTAAACAAACAATATTCAGTCAAATAGCTATTGAACGATTAAATACATGATGACGTTTCCATACAGTGGAATATTGTTCAGCTGTTAAAAATTAATTTGAAGAATATATAATAAATAAGGAAGAGTTTGCATTATAATGTGTAAAGAAAGCTGGATAATGTATGATCTCAATTATTCTACATACATGTCTACACACACATATAAAATGTATGTATATTTATACACACACCCCTACACATACATGTGCACACACACACACATCCTTTTGTATAGAGACAAGGGGAGGAGACCCCCTTACATTCAGTCATACACGTATACTTTTTATTAACTTTTGAATGCTGGAACAGAATTAACTGTATGATGAGTTTCTAGGTAATTATAATTTCCTTCTGTGTACTTTTCTTCCAGATATTTCCACAATGTATATGTATAACTTTGAGCAAGAAAGGTTGATTTCATTCGATTGTTACTTTTAAGTGAGATCCAGGGGCCAGTCTGCTGCCCATCCCTTGGGCTTTCTTGCAGTTTTGTCCCAGGTCCTTCCATCCTCTTCCTTCTCTTCCCGGTGATCTTCTTTCTCCCTCAGACCAGTCCTCCGTGAGTCCTTCTCATGGCTCCTCCGGGCAGGGGTATGTTCCAGGCTTCTTTCCCCAGCCCTCATCCTGCTTACCTATTGCCCATCTTTGGTTCTCTCCCATCCCGGGTGCCTCCCTCGCATCACTCTGTCCCCTCTAAGCCCACCCATCCTGGGCCTTGTGGGCCCTCATGCCATGAAGAGGAAGTGTAGACCACCAGAGTGGGTAATGAGCTCATAGATTTGAGGCCTGCAGTCTGCCCCAGGGCACCAGGGCCTCTCAGGCCAAATGGACATGCTGGATGAGCTTGCTCACTCAGCCATTTTGGCTCTTGAACACGGCCTTGCCATTGTGTGCTGACCAGCAGTGTGTGCAGCTGGAATCCCTGACCTGCATCCCCTCCGTGACCCTTCCTCCATCTCTGACCTCTGTTCCAAATATGAGTGGCTTCACTTTCCACTTTTCCATTTGCACATTGATTTTGTGTTTTTAATACTTCTCCAGTTAGATAAAAGAAGGGTGAGCATTTTAGAATTCTGTTATAGCAGGATTATTAGCTTTTAGAAGGTAGTGGTCTGCCACCACCATTGGTCTGCCGTTCCAAAAAAAAAGAGGTATTATTGAGGAGCTGTCTGATATTAGATATAATGCATATCTATTTTTGAAGGAACTCGAAATTTAATTGAGGATTTCTTGTGCATCTTGGAGCTGAAAATAAGAGACTTCATGACCACCATATTCTCTCCGTTTTATTCTACTCTAGCCAACTAACTAGAGGTTGCCCAGTCAGGAAGCTTGTAGGAAACTGAAGTGCTTACCATTTATTCATACTTATCAGTCTTTAACCTTGTTTTAAATTAGTCCCAATTACCCTTAGTGATTGGTATTCCCCATCAGCCAGGATTATGTCTATTTTACTTTCTTGGTTTATATTATGCAAGTTGATTATTTTTACCTCTTTTCAGATACAAAAATATAGGGGCACCTGGGTAGCTCAGTTGGTTCAGCATCTGGCTTTGGTTCAGGTCATAATCTCACTGCTTGTGGGTTCGAGCCCTACGTTGGGCTCTGTGCTGACAATTCAGAGCCTGGAGCCTGCTTCAGATTCTGTGTCTCCCTCTCTCTCTGCCCCTCACCCACTCACAGTCTATCTCTCTTTAAAAAATGAGTAAACATTGGGGCACCTGGGTGGCTTAGTGGTTAAGCATCTGACTTCACCTCAGGTCATGATCTCACAGTTCGTGGGTTTGAGCCCCGCGTTGGGCTCTGTGCTGACAGCTCAGAGCCTGGAGCCTGTTTCGGATTCTGGGTCTCCCTCTCTTTCCGACCCTACCCTGCTCAAGGTGTCTCTCTCTTTCTTTGTCAGAAATAAATAAAAGCATTTTTAAAAAATGAGTAAACATTGCAGGAGGGTGCCCGTTTCTCCACATCCTCACCAGCATCTAGAGTCCTCTGATTTGCTCATTTTAGCCACTCTGGCTGGTGTGAGGTGGTATCTCAGTGTGGTTTTGATTTGTTTTTCCCTGATGAGGAAGGATGCTGGGCAACACTGTTAGTGGGAATGTAAACTGGTGCAGCCCCTCTGGAGAAGAGTGTGGAGGTTCCTCAAAATATTCACAATAGAATTCCCCTATGACCCAGCAATAGCATTGCTAGGGATTTACCCAAGGGATATGGGAGTGCTGATGCATAGGGGCACATGTACCCCAATGTTCATTGCAGCACTCTCAATAATAGCCAAAACATGGAAAGAGCCTAAGTGTCCATCAGCTGATGAATGGATCAAGAAGATGTGGTTTATCTATACCATGGAATACTACATGACAATGAGAAAGAATGAAATCTGGCCATGTGCAGCAACATGGATGGAACTTGAGGCTGTTATGCTGAGTAAAATAAGTCAGGCAGAGGAGAACAGCTACCATATGTTTGCACGTATAGGAGGATTAGGAGGAACTTAACGGAGGACCGTGGGAGAGAAGAAGGGGAAAAATAGTTGGGGAGAGGGAGGGAGGCAAACCATGAGAGACTCTTGAATGCTGAGAACAAACTGAGAACTGATGGGGGTTGGGGGAAGGGGGGGTGATGGGCATGGAGGAGGGCACTTGTGGGAATGAGCACTGGGTGTTATATGGAAACCAACTTGACAATAAATTATTAAAAATGAGTAAACATTAAAAAATTTTAAATATATATTGACTATGCATCTTTACCCTTCCAGAAAAGTTCCTCCACCCATTAAAAATCACTTACTTTTCAAGTGGAAAGCAGTATCAGTTCTTTATTAAGCAGTCATACTTCCTTCTTATCAATTGCAAGTGAATGAATATGACCACTATGATTTTGAAAGAGAGATCAGAGAATATGAAAGGTAGAATAATCAGGCACCTGCATGGGTCAGTCAGTTGATTGTCAGACTTCAGCTTGGATCATGATCTCACGGTTCATGAGTTCAAGCCCTGCATGAGGCTGGCTGCTGTCAGCCTGTCAACGTGGAGTTCTGTTGGGATCCTCTCTCTCTCTCTCTCTCTCTCTCTCTCTCTCTCTCTCTCTGCCCCTCCCCCACTTGGCATGCACCACTCTCTCAAAAATAAATTAAAAAAAATTTTTTTAAAGCAGAATAATCAAGATGGAAATGAATTCTTAGAGGAAGCAGGCATTTATGCCAAGAATGATGGATGATACATCCTAAGACCAGCATTTATAGTAGAACCCAGGTATTATCTCCAGAAAGCTATCACCAAACACCCCCACACTGGGCTTTCCATTCACCCCCAGAGGGAGGTCAGTAATGGGCTGAGGGTCATGGGTGGGATGAAGATGTCTACTTCCAGCCATCCTTACTTTTGTGTGTTTCATTTTTGGTAAAAAAAAACCTTTTTTTTTTCAAATAAAAATGGCTCTGCTAAATTGTCATAATCTAACGAGAATGACTAGAGTCTGAGCAAAGTCTAAAGGGGATAAAGGTTGGTGATAATTAGGGGCCAAGACTGTCTTAAGGCAGGATGGAGGCCAGCAAGGACTAAGAGCAACTGGTCAGGTCATCAGGAAGCCGGTGTCATGTGGCAGGCAGGCCAGAGAGGCAGAGGCCACAAGAAGCGCCTTTCTCTTGAGTCACTTGGTCTGCAACAAGTCTGCCAGTCATGGCTGCCCTGGCCTTCTTGGGCCTCTCCACCTGGAGGGGAGCCCCTCATAAGGAGTCCAAAACTTTGAGAAAAGCTGGCTCCCTCGCAGGGGCCGTTCTGACCTCTTACCTCCTGCCCAGAAGCAAGTCCTCCTCCTGGCCTCTCCCCAGTCCCAGATCTCTGCCTCATCCTTGATGCTTCCCTTCCCTGCAGCCTCTCTCACCCAGGTGTTTCTCTCCCACTCACCTCACAAGTCCTCCTGGGCATTGGAGGGACTAAGGAAGTAGGAACTCTGAGACCTGTGGCCCTGACTAGTCATAAAGCCAAGATCTTAACAGCTTCCAGAGAGAAAAGCCAGGCTGTTACCAATGGACCGGTTTTCTGAGTAGCAACACCAAGAGCTGAACAACAGTAGTACATCAACTCTGAATTCTCAAGGCAAATGATTTCCCAGGGGGAGTTCTGAACTCCAACCATCAGTAAAGTGTGTTGAGTGGAATAAAATCACCATAAGACATGTTTCCAGACAATTACCTTACCATGTTCCCTTCTTTAGGTTGCCGCTGGATCAGGAGTCAGCCCTTTGACGCCCCCAGGCACAGTCCACCTGCCATCTGATTTTGTGTGCCCCATGAACATCTTTACTTTTTTTAATGGTTGCATTTAAATGGTTATATAAGTACCCAGATCTATTTTGCCTTCTGGCCCTTTATTCTCTGGCCCTTTCAGGTAGTTTGGTAATGTCTATATTAGACAAAGTATTCCACTGAAGCGGGAGCCATGAGATCCAAAAACAGGAGATGGACACAAGATAGAATGGATGAAGGATGGAGGGAGAACCAGGATGACAGCCTGGAGCAGGCTTAGAGGGAAATGTGCCCAGATTTGAGCCAGGGCACAAAGAGCTCCCAGAAGAGTCTCCAAGAAGCAAAATTAAAGTGAAAGATTGGATGATGTGTCGAAACCTCCTGAGAACTCTGTATTCTGTTAGTTACTTTGGAAGAGAGTTAGAGCTAGGCAGATAGAAAACTAACCAAAGAAAAACAAGGCAGTTTTTAACTTTTGAGAAAACAAGATGAATAAGAAAGGAAATACAGTCATGGAAGTGATACAACATACATGACTCAGCTATGAATGGTATCCAAATCACGGCAATGTAAATCACTGAAGTTCAAGTTAACCAAATATTATAATAGAACTAGATGGGAAAGCAGAATGAGGAATGAATGGAGAAGAGAGTTAATTTCTCACTTTTCAAAATAGGAAGTTAAAAGCAAATAAACTTAAAGACTAACAGGATAAGCATGTAATTTAAATATGAAGAGGTAATTATTAGTTGGGACAGCTAATATAGTTTGAAGTATTTGGTGTCTAAAGAGCCAGAATCAGAAGTGAGCCAGAGGATACTGCATTTTGTAGAAGCCACAGAATGACTTGACTTTTAAAATAATGTACCCAAGGGGTGCCTGGGTGGCTCAGTCAGTTGAGCATCTGGCTCAGGTTATGATCTCACAGTTCATGAGATGGAGCCCCGTGTCAGGCTTTGCACTGATAGTGCAGAGCTTGCTTGGGATTCTCTCTCTCTCTCCTTTCCTCCTCCCTTCTGAGTATACTCTGCCCTTCCCCTGCTTGAGAGTACTCTCTCTCTCAAAATAAATAAATTAGCTTTAAAAAAAGTAAAATAAAGTACCTGTAATCATTTTGAAAATAGATTTTTAAAATAACAAAATTTAAAAAAATGTGACTTGGTCAGCCCAAGAAGTGATGTCCTGGCAACCATGCCCAGGTGAGAAAAAGGCACAGTGGGGGTGTGGCTAGAGGAAGTAGGCTTCAGTGTCCCAGGGCAATGCTAGTTCTGGTTATCATTATTGTTCCTGACATAGTGTGAATACATTTCAATAAAACGTCAAGACTGACAGCCATTCATTCATGAAGTGAACATTCTCTGCATTTCAGTCCCTGGCTAGAGCTGTTGGGATGAATACATCATGATTCCTGCCCTCAAGCAGTTCACACACTGGTGATATATAAAGTCATTCATCCAGCTGCTGTATGATGACTCTACACTGTGATAATATATACTAGTGGGAAAGGTGATTGCAGGGACAGGTGCTCAGAGGTCAGAAGTCCTTCGGGGAGCCCGGGAGGTTGACTAGGAATCGGATGATGGGGTGAGGCAGGAGCAGATGTCCAAGCACCAGGGAACGAAATGTGCAGAGGCAGAGAGGACCCGGGAATGATACAGAGCCTGCTACAATTGAGACCTCTGTGTGGCCTGGAGTCAGGAACTCAGAGTTTGTAGAGGATGAAGCTGGAGAGGTGAACAGAAGAAGGTGCTCAGCAAGTGGGTACGCCATAATAAAGAGTCTGTCCTCTGTCTTCCCCCCCGCGACATCATTTCCTGGACTGACTGGTCTCCATAGGTTTTTCGAGGTTTAATTTTTCATTGAACTCCTACTATGTGCCAGGTCCCCTGTCCTGGGATTTGCAGTGAAAAGACAAATGGAGCCAGGCAGGAGGCTCTTGAATAGGCCCTGGGGTGAGGGTGGGGGTTGTTCTAAATAGGAGGGGTATTCAGGGAAGGGAGGGGGAAGGATGAGCTCCTTTCTCTCTGGGGCAGAGAGGTAGGATGGCAGGGATGTGAGGCCTCACAGGAAGAACCGGCCCTGAGGTTTTGGGCACAGCTCCCACATACAGCTGTGTCAGCACAAGGCAGCCTGCTGGGGCTGGCAGTCTGCAGCTCGGTCTGTGGGCGCTGAGGCCAGCACAGGGAGAGGCCCTGGGGTGAGTCTGCTGACCGCCTGCTCTGTGGTAAGCTCAGGCTGAGGTCTGACAGAGGAGGAAAGGGCCCCAGGGAACTGGTGGAGGGGGTATTTTAAAGGGAAGCCACAGAAGAGGAAAGCTGGAGCCTCCCAAGGTCAGTGCCCCAGGTTTTTCAAGGTGGGAAGAGCAGGAGGCGTTCAGCTGCTGAAGCAGACAGTTAGTTGCAGAGCTGGGAGAGAGCTCCATGGATGGAGGGGAATCGGTGTGAGAGAAGGAAGGCGGATAATCCATCCTGTGGATATCTCATGGATGCCCAGTGCTGTTCTTTTATGGATTTAAAAATTCAGTTTCTGATTCTGAAGAAGATACTATTAAATTGAGAATATAAAACAATTAGC
This sequence comes from Proteles cristata cristata, assembly GCA_017311185.1. Lineage (NCBI taxonomy): Eukaryota > Metazoa > Chordata > Mammalia > Carnivora > Hyaenidae > Proteles > Proteles cristata. The sequence continues at coordinate 499,221 of JAESUZ010004853.1, read as the reverse complement.
AGAATCGTCTAATCCAGCTCCCCCACTTAACAGATCAAGAAACCAGGAAGTTAAACACTTGGGCCCATGGGACACAGAGAGTACACTGGGGGCAGCAGGCAGCCGGGGGGGGGGGCGGTCCCGGCTTTCTCCTCCACACCCTGCTGCCTGCACAGCGGCTGGGGGCAGGAAGTTTTCACTGTATTTGGGGAGTGACCCCATGGCCACAGCTCTGGCATCCTGATTCCACAGGTTAGCCATTGTCAGCATAGTTGGGGGACCACACCAGATGACTTGGTTTGGAAAGGGTTACATCTTTTGGTAGTGCTGTCTTCTGTTATCATTAAATGTCATAATTTAGACACATTGACTGCCTTTGAGATAAGTATGGGGAAAGTTTAATCTAGAAAGGAAGACTCAGCCTGGGAGGCTTATTCAGTTACGTCTCTGGCTCTTGATTTCAGCTCAGGTCATGATCTCACGGGATGTGAGATAGAGCTCCGCATTAGACTCTGTGCTAATGGCACACAGTCTGCTTGGGATTCTCTCTCTTCCTCTGTCTCTGTCGCTCCCCTACTCATGCTCTTTCTCTCTCTCTCTCAAAATAAATAAAAAACATTTTTTTTAATTTTTTTTTAATGTTTTATTTATTTTTAGGAGAGAGAGAGAGACAGCGTGAGCAGGGGAGGGTCAGAGAGAGAGGGAGTCACAGGCTGAAACAGGCTCCAGGCTCTGAGCTGTCAGTCAGCACAGAGCCCGACGCGGGGCTTGAACCCACAAACTGCGAGATCATGACCCAAGCGAAAGTCAGACGCTTAACCGACTAAGCCACCCAGGCGCCCCAAAAAACATTTTTTTTAATCTTAAAAAAAAAGTCTCAGAGAAAGGCACACTTATGTGTAACTTCCAGGACCAGTCTCCACAGCTAGTTCTATTCTTGAGTGATGTGAGTGGGACTCTCACGGCCCACAGTGATTCCATCTGAGTAGGGGTCCCAGCAGAGCTTGGGAATCCAACCTCAGGAACCTTGCAGGTGAGGGAAACATCTGCCATCTCCCCTCCCATCTGCAAACTACATTCCCCACCATTGTCATTCCTCTGGGTCAGAGATGACCATAGCACCAGTGGGTATCAAAAATGTAGCCTGACTCATGTCTCAGATCTCAAACCCAAGGACAACAACAAAAAAATAAAAATCACATTTACTATAGATTATATGTAAGGGGTATTATAAGTGATATATGTGCCCCTTTGTATGGTTCCACTTCCAAATTGACTGAAATCCAACAATCTCATTGTACTAATTTTATATTTCACTAAAAAAAATTAAGTAGAACATTTTGCAAGGCATGTGCTGTCTGCCAAACCATCTCTCATCCAGAAGTACCTTCTGGTTTCTTCTCCCTCATGCATTCCAACCTCTCTAATACAGCTAATCATCTATTCATTCACTCATTGATTCATTTATTGTAAACTCTCTAAGCCAAGGTTCATGTGCTGCTGTGTTAATCTAATTACAGCACCTTCCAAGAGCCTCATTTCTTTAGGCATGCCCACTGTCTCAGGACATATTTTCTTTATTTTTTTTCCAGTATCGACTGGAGTTTGTTCCATTTTAGTGCCCAATGTTTTTTAACATTTTAGGTTTTGTATGTGCACTCCAAAAGTTGAAGTAGTCCAAAAGCAGACATTTTTATTGCATCAGTCTGTTTACTAATTTCACATATTACCAAGTTGGCACCCACCCAGGGCTCTGAATGCAGCACCCTGCTGGTGTCCTTGTTGGCAGTGTGGTGGCCCAAGAACTGGGTTTTAAGCTCTTGCCACGGTCGTGAACAGTTTGGGAGCTGCTGGCAGAGAGAGAGAGGATCACCCAGAGTGACAGACATGGCCTGTGCTATTCTGATCCCCAACAGCTCCCGAGTATTAAAATAGCTGGTGAGCATGAAGGGACGTGAGTGGGGAGGCTCCAGGGTGGTGGGAGGGACAGGTGCTACTGCCATGGAGAGAGGGTTCCTGCTGGAATTGAACACTGAGAGCATGAGGGGCAGCACATCTGACACCCAGGGGATGCTGCTCCGTGGAGGGGTGCAGACAGGCAGAACCCAGTGGGGGCCAAGCAGGCAATTCCATGTGAAATGCAAGGCATGGACCTCGTGCTAAGTTCAGAAGGTGCTTGAGTGCATTCAGTTCAGCATGTACTTCCTGAATCTGCACCTCATGCCAGTATATATCCTGAACAGATAGAATCTAGGCCTCAAAGAATGAGAAAGAGCATGCTGAATCATGCATTCAGCCATTCATCTACAGACTTTTATTGAGCAACTTCTACACGGTAGACACTGCCCTCATTGTGAGGCTATACAGGTCCTCTGAGCATCAATCCTGGAATCACTCAGTGCCAGTCATAATGCAGCACTGGGAAAAGATGACACTGGAATTGGGCGCAAGGGTGCCCCTTCCTGGGGGGATGTGAGTGTTGGCCCGGGACTCCGGGTGGGAGAAGGCCTTCAACCCAAACAGTCACTGTGCCTCTTCCACATGGGCATGGTTCCACTGGACATGGCTGTGGCCTCAGAGGACCAGGGTAGCTGGGGTCAGGGCACCACCCCCAGGGAGAGCCGACTTAATTTCTGGTACTGTTTGGCTCTCAACCTGCCTGTCTTCAGCCAGTTGGGCTAAGGCAGAGCCATACATGTGAAGGGGTGATCCTCCCTTTGGCTTCTGATTTCAGCATGTCTTCTGACTAACATCCAACAAGCAGGCATCTGATGGGAGGGCTAGGATGAGGCACGCAGAGCCAAGGGGTCTATGGGGCTCCCCCTCAGAGTCTCCTGTCACCTCCTGGCTTAGGAAGGGGTATTAGAAGGCAATCCTGCAATGTGCCAGTAGACACCTTTGGACACCTTGTCCCCCATCATGCATCCTGGTGCTGGGATATTGGTAACTTCCCACAGGTTGGAATATAGTGTTCATTGATCATGTGTTTGTGAGTATTAAAGTGCATATACCTGGGAGACTATTTGGAAGAATATATACATGCTGTGATGCATGGTGGGGTTGTGAGGGACTCATTTACTTCCTTTAGTGTATGCTGCTTTTCTGACTTTCCTCAATACTCATTCATCATTTTTGTAATGAAATTGTTAAGGAAAGAAAATATTTTAGGTCACTAGGTGGCCCAGTCCATTAAGCGTCTGACTCTTGGTCAGACCCATGGCTCAGGTCATGATCTCATGGCTTCTTGGGTTCAAGCCGACATCGGGATCTATGCTCACAGTGCAGAGCCTGCTTGCGATTCTCTTTCCCTCCCTCTGTGCTTCTCCCCCACTCATGCTGTCTCTCTCTCTCAAAATAAATGAGTAAACTTTAAAAGAAATTATTTTAATAGATCCTTGTTCTTCCCTCTTAAAACAAAGAGAATAGCTTTTAATCTTGATGAGGTCCCAATCGTTTATTTTTGCTCTTGATTCTCTTGCTTTGGGGGATGTGTCAAGTAAGAGGTTGCTGTGGTGGAGGTCAAGGAGGTTGTTTCCTGCTTTCTCCTCTAGGGTTTTGATGGTTTCCTGTCTCACATTCAGGTCCTTGATCCATTTTGAGTTTATTTTTGTGTATGGTGTGAGAAGTTGATCTAGTTTCATTCTTCTGCATGTTGCTGTCCAGTTCTCCCAGCACCATCTGTTAAAGAGGCTGTCTTTTTTCCATTAGATACTCTTTCCTGCTTTGTCAAAGATTAGTTGGCTGTATACTTTTGGGCCCACTTCTGAGTTCTCAATTCTGTTCCATTGGTCAATGTGTCTGTTTTTGTGCCAATACCATACTGTCTTGATGATGACAGCTTTGTAGTAGAGGCTAAAGTCTGTGATGGTGATACCTCCCATTTTGGTTTTATTTTTCAGTATTTGGCTATTCAGGGTCTTTTGTGGTTCCATACAAATTTTTGGATAGTTTGTTCTAGTTTTGAGAAGTTTGCTGGTGCAATTTTGATTGGAATTGCATTGAGTGTGTAGAGTGCTTTGGTTAGTAATGACATTTTAACTATAATTATTCTTCCTATCCATGAGCATGGAATGTTTTTCCATTTCTTTGTGTCTTCTTCAATTTCCTTCATAAGTTTTCTATAGTTTTCATCATACAGATCTTTTGTATCCTTGGTTAGGTTTACTCCTAGGTATTTTATGTTTTTTTGTGCAATTGTGAATGGGATCAGCTTCTTGATTTCTCTTTCTGTTGCTTCATTGTTGGTGTATAAAAATGCAACCGATTTCTGTACGTTGATTTTGTACCCTGCAACTTGGCTGAATTCTTGGATCAGTTCTAGTAGGCTTCTGGTGGAGTCTGTCGGGTTTTCTATGTAGAGTATCATGTCATCTGCGAAGAGGGAAAGTTTGACTTCCTCTTTGCCAATTCTGATGCCTTTGATTTCCTTTTGTTGTCTGATGGCTGATGGATGTGGGGGGGGGGATGGGCACGTAGAGGGGCACTTGTGGGGATGAGCACTGGGTGTTATATGGAAACCAACTTGACAATAAACTATTTGTAAAAAAAAATTAATAAATAAATAAATTTAAAAAAACAAAGAGAATAGCATTGAAATTTACACCAGTGGATGGGATTTTGTGATTGCTCTAGGAAAGAAAAGAAATATCCAGAAAACTTAAAATAGTTGCTGGAGTACCTGAGTGGCTCACTTGATTGAGCATCCGACTTTATGATCTCATGGTTTGTAGGTTTGAGCCCCACATGAGGCTCTGTGCTGAGCCTGGAGCCTGTTTCACATTCTGTGTCTCCCTCTCTCTCTGCCCCTCCCCCACACATGCTCTGTCTCTGTCTTTCAAAAATAAATGAATGTTAAAATTTTTTTAAATAAAAAATGTTTTAAAAAAGGAACTTTAAAATAGTTAAGTGAAAAAAATCATAAATATATGTTGATTTAGGGGGTTAGTGCTCTTCTCCACATGAATAAACATTAAAGAAACTGATTCTCCACTTATCTTCAGTCTCAAAACACAACACTGGTCACAAGTGGCTTTATGGGTGAGTTTTACAAAAACGAAATCCTTCATAAAGCAAGAAAGCTACATAATCCATTTTAGGAGGCTTGTTTACTCTGATTCCAGCATCAGACAGGGACTGTATGAGGAAAAAGTTACAGGCCAATCTCACCTTTGAGCATAGTTGCAAAATGCTAAATACAATATTTACTAAGAGAATTCTTCAATATATTATATACATGTATATATATATATATATATATACAGTATAATACTATATATATTATGTATACATATACTGTATGCATTATGAGGCAGTGGTACTTATTCTGGGAAAGCAATGATGATTTAAATCAGAAAGTCTTTTAATAATTGGTTAAATTACATATTAAAAGGAATAACCAAGTGGCACCTGGATGGCTCAGTCAGTTAAGTGTCTGACTTTGGCTCAGGTCATGATCTCCTGGTTCATGAGTTCAAGCCCCACGTCAGGCTCTGTGCTGATAGCTTGGAGCCTGGAGCCTGTTCAGATTCTGTCTCCCCCTCTCTGCCTCTGCCCCACTCACACACTCTCTCTCAAAAATGAACATTTAAAAAAAACTTTAAAGGTATAACCATATGATGACTTCAACAGGTTCAAAGAAAGTGATTAAATTAGATGCACATTTCTACCTTCAAACAAAGCCTCAGCAAAACAGGAACAGAAGAAAAATTCCTTAACTTGGTAAGTGGTATCCATCAAAAACCCACAGCAGAGATATTATGTGGTGGGGAAATTTTAGAGTCAGTTGTGTTAGTCAGCAACAAGTGAGGGATGCCAAATAGCACCCTTACTGTCAACATTCCGCTAGAGGCTCCCACCAGTGCAACAAGGCAAGAAAAGGAAATGGGAAGTAGAAGAAGACAATCATTTTGTCCAGGCAATGTAGCTGTTCATAGAAAAAAAAGCTGAGAGGTACTACATAAAATCTATTAGAACTAATTATAGAACTCAGCAAAATTTCTCAATTGGAGATATATAATGCAGGAATCAGTTGGGTTCCTATATGTCACTAAAAACCATTTAGAAACTGTAATTGAAAAAAAATTATACTTACAGTAGCAACCAAAACTATATATGCAAGAGCTTTTATGGAAATGACTCTAAATTCAGACAGAAGATCTGAACAAATGGAGAGATATATCATGTTAATGGATGGGAGGCTTGATTCCATAAAGATACCAATTTGCCCTAGATTAATACAGGATGTTCATGGCATTTGGTCAAATGATCCCAAGAACAGTCCAGACAATTTCTAAGAAGAATAAAATGAGATCTCACAATTTGAGAGATCAAGTCCTGCATCAGACTCTGTGCTGACAGCGTGGAACCTGCTTGGGATTCTCTTTCATCCTCTCTCTTCCCCTCCCCACCTCTCTCAATAAATAAACATTTTTTAAAAAAGACTCATTATAAGTTACAGTAATTAATATGGTGTGGTGCCAGTACTGAAATAGATCAGTAGAACAGATTAAAAGACACAGACCCATGCAAACTTGATAAGAGAGAGGTGGCTTAACAGATCAGTAGGACAAGGAAAAACTATTCAATAAATTAAATAAATTGTGAGGAGAAAAAGTACCTCATGCAATATACACACAATATTCTAGAGGGGATTAAAGACATGAATGTGGAAAGTGAAACCTTAAAACTCCTGGGAAATACATGAGATTCACTTCTCACCTCATGGCAAGAAAGGATTTCTTAAAATGAGATTTGAAAACCACTAACAATAAAGGAAGAGACTAATAAGTTTGACTGTTAAAAATTTTAACTTCTGTATGACTAAAGACACCACAAATAAAGTTAAAAAGTAATGCTACAGACTGGAAATAGATAATAGTTACAATTCATGTGACCAGCAGAGGATTAGAATCTGTAGCATACTAGAAGCTCTGACAGATTAGCTAGAAAAAAAAAAAAATACACTCCAATTGGGGGAGGGGGAAAGTGAGCAAAATCTATGAATAAGCAATTCACATAGGAAAGACCTGAATCCTCAATATACACCACAAAATATATTGAATTTCACTAGCACTCAGAAATATATGTTAAAACAAGATACTATTTTGAACCTATCAGCCTGGCAAAAAATTAAAAGGTGGTCTATTTGAAGTGTTGATGAGGAAATGGAACCACAGGAAATCATACGCTGCTGCTGAGAGCGAAAATTAGTGCATTGTTGCTGGGTAGCACCCGCAGCCTCTGGCACGGGAGCTGGCAGCCACATTCTGGATGGAGGACCTGGGAGACTATTGTCTTTGTGCACAGAGACAAGTCCATGGGCCTTTCTTGCCTGCAGAAAGTGGAAAGAATTTAAATGTCCATGATCAGGAAACATGGATACATAGTATATTTACATAAGCGACTAAATGACTAAATCCAATAAATCTTGAAAGCATGTTGCTGAACGAAGAGTTGCAGAAAACTGTATGTAGTATGACACCTTTATCTGAAGTTTAAAAACACTCTAAACAGGGACACCTGGGTGGCTCAGTCAGTTAAGTGTCCAACTCTTGATCTGAGCTCAGGTCCCGGATCTCACGGTTGGTGAATTCGAGCCCCACATCAGGCTCTGTGCTGACAGCAAGAAGCCTGCTTGGGATTCTCTCTCCCTCCCTCTCTCTTTGCCCCTCCCCTGCCCACTGTCTCTCTCTCTCAAAATAAACATTAAAAAAATAATAATAAATAAATAAAAACACTCTAAACAATATCCCCATGATGCATGCATACTTGTGAGGCAAAACTATAAAAATGTGGTTGAGATGAAGACACATCAGCTTCTAAAGTACAGTTAGATCTGTGGAGATAGAAGGGGAGAGAGGGAGGTGAAAACACAGAGGGTTTTTTACCTTGCTCTGTCTCCAAGGACAAAATACTGAGATTTGTACCATCTGGGTAGTGGCCACACAAGTAGAGTTTGTTATATTCTGTTTTGTCTCTATATTTGAAATGTGTCATGGTTTTTAAAAAATTAATTCTTCTGAGGGGATAAAACCCTTAATTTCCATTTTCAAGTAGGCACAAATTCAAAAAAGATTTAAACTAACTGATATTTTCACTTGTGAATGGCAGTTTTGGGTGGTGGGTTGAAGCACGGGACTCTGGGGCAGCCTTCCAGGTCTGAATCCTGCTCTGCCTCTTCCTAAATGGTATTTGGGAACCTGTTTCATCTCTCTGCCATGGATTCCTTGGATGTAAAATGCCGCCGCTGGTGGTGATGATGATGATGACCATGATGATGATGATCATGATGATGATGATTAGTACATGCTCATTGAATTGTCACGAGGCTATGATGAGTTAGTGTGCATGAAGCACTACAGAAGAGGACTCTATTATTATTATACCCGAATATGATCTACCATTCAGAGACACTAATTAGAAGCAGGGGAGAGTGGGGGAGGGGATGAATAAACTTTGTTTAAAGAAATCATGTAAGTAGATGTTGTTTTTAGTGATGGTTGCTCTTCTAACTGCAGTAAGACAAAAATATCTCTCAGATCTCCAAAATTAACCTGTGGAGTTGGAGATGATTCAGCCCCCAGTGACTTCACACGTATCTGCTTCAGTTTAGCTCTGGTAAGTAAAATCATCACTCATTCACTTTTCAGAGCTGGCTGAAAAATCAATATGAAAAACAAAGTCAATATGTAACTCTGTTGAAATATATAGAATTCCCTCTAAAAATGAAAGCTACATCATATCTTCAAGTTTTGACGAAGACATGATATTGTTGTATCACATAATAAGAATGGCTATTTTTGTATTTAAAAACAATGATGAAACATAAATCTCCCCCCTAGATGGGGAAATTGAAGCCTATTTAATGTCTCAACTAAGTGAGAAATCACAGACATTAGGGGCTCAAGGACGATTGAAAGTCGATGCCAGAAGGGAAAGATTGCAGGCATTGCCTGGGGTTGACTTGAATTTGGGTCCAGCTGCAATTCTCCTACTTTCTAGCCCCATAGCTTTGAGTGAATTACTTAAATCTGCTATGGCTCAGATTCTCATTTATAAAATGGGACTCACAGTCCCTCTCTTGCTGAACTCTTGTGAAGACCTAATACGTGCTCAGTGCTGATGGATGGGTAGATTGTAAGGGTCTAAGACAAAATGAGATCATGAGCTGTTAAGTCTTACAGCTGACTCTGCCAATCCCTCTTCACCTTACCTGGCACAATAACTTATTTCCAGATGATCAAATGCTGCTTTTAAAGAGTAAAATATTCAGTGCAAGGTATTGCAACAATCAGAATTGGCTTTTCTGTAAGAAGTGTTCTGTTTTGACTGCCAATGCTTTTGTATGTCCTTGCACAGCATCCTGGAATGTCCAGTCCAGTTGGGAAGATTCATCATGCCTGGTCCCCCCAAAACACTCAAGTCATTTCAGGCAAAGGCAAGGTTTCCGAGGCCACCAAGCCTGAGCTGGAGGCAGAATGCCTGGCTGAAGCAATACCTCCTCCTCTGCACACCCTTCTCAGGCAACTCCATCCTTCTCCCATCCTCCATCCGAGTCCTGCTATACCCAAACCTGCCTCTCACTTCCCACCCTCATTTTTTCATTTAAGTGGAAGGGCAGTGTGGTGGTGGCCCCAAAGAGGAGAGACAGAATCCCCAGGTGGGATGCAGTGTGGCTCTGACTAAAGTGATTCCCAGCCAGCTGTGAATAAAGACTGTGCTTTAACCAGCTAATTTGAGGTACTTGCATTTTCAAGGAAGAACCTGTTTATCTCTTGGGATCTGTAACTGACAGATTCTTTAAGGAAGATGAGTCTTATCACCATCTCTTGCCTGATGGAAAGGGTTAAAGTTTGGGTGGGAAAACAGGAAGATCAGGTAGGACAGGTTGGTGGGAGGTGCCCACTGGGCAGGCTCCTGTGACCATGTCCACTCAGAGGCCCCTTGGGCACCTGGAACAGTGTGCTGAATTCATCCTTCCCACAAGCTCCTAGATGCCTGTTTCAGTGGGTGGCGCCTTAATGTCACCTCCCCCACCTGGTTCACTCAGCATCATCCTGGACTCACCCCTGCCCCCCACCAGTCGTCCGTGCTGTTCCTTATCGCCCCCAACCCCCTTCGCTCAAAGGACTAGCTAAAACCAAAATCACAGTGCATTCAACTGTCTTGCTAATTGCCATGGCTTCCTACTACCCTGGGAATATCTCCACGCAAGTAAAAGTGTTTGAAATCCATATTTCAAATCATCTTATTAAAATTTTTGAAATTTTTATGGCTCATTTCTTGTCAGAGCCGATTAGTTAGTTACTTTTACCTTAATTTGGCTACAGAAAAGCTCTTACGATGAGGATAATCATCAGCTCTGCCATTTCCTTGCCATTCACTTAATGCTGGCATGATTAGTGTATTGTCTTCAGTCCTCAGTTTTGTTTCTCATAGGAATCTTTTGAAATCACTGGTCCATTTTGTGGCGGTTTAGTTAGAACTAAATAATATAATCACTGAGTCTGTTTAACTGAGCACACATAAACAAATGCTGAAATAAATCAAAACCTTTGAAAGGAAATAAACAAGTGAGGGATACACTAAATATCCCCAAACCCTGGGTGGGGGACTTTCCCCACTTCCCTTAGAATGCCACACACCAGTGGGTCAGTCAGCCTGTGTGCAAAGTATTAATAAAGCTTAATTTCTAAGAAGACAAGGAGACAGGAGTGCCTGGGTGGCTGTCAGTTGAGCATCTGACTTTAGCTCAGGTCATGATCTCACAGTTTGAGGGCTCGAGCCCTGCGCCAGCGGTGTGGAGCCTGGTTAGGATTCTCTCTCTCCTCTCTCTCTGCCCCTCCCCCATTTGTGCTCGCTCTCTCTCTCTCTCTCTCAAAATAAATAAATAAGCTTAAAAAAAAAGGAGACTGTTGGGTGCCTGGGTGGCTCAGTTGGTTGAGCATCCAACTTCGGCTCAGGTCATGACCTCCCCTTTGGAGGGTTTGAGCCCCACATTGGGCTCTGTGCTGACAGCTCAGAGCTTGGAACCTGCTTCAGATTCTGTGTCTCCCTCTCCCTCTGCTCTTCCTTCACTCATGCTCTGTCTCTGTCTCTGTCTCTCAAAAATAAATAAAAATCTTTAAAAAAAAAAAAAAAAAAAGGAGACAGAACTTCTAGTAGTTTCATGTTGCACACCCTGGAGTGTTGCCTGGCAGATACTGCTGCCCTACGAGCCATGGTGACCCACCTGTAGGACCCACAAGCTGCTTGCTTCTTACTAGAGGGGGTGGAAATTTGGGAACCTCAGGCCTCAGCCACAGAAGTGAGCCCAGGAGATAGGTGCTCAAGGCAGGTGGTTCTCTTGGAGGTTCGGGGAGACCCAGGCCTGAAGAAGGCTTGAGTGTGCTGGACTGAACTGCAGTCAGAAAAATACATTCCTGACCCTCCCAGGCCATCCAAGTTTTATTGTGGTGCCTTTTAAAATATCCCAAAATATCTTCTGTAAGCCTCAAGAATGCTGCCTCACTCAAATATGAAAGGGATTAGACCAACAAAGGCATTTTTTCACAAGCTTCTGAGCTTGGATCATTTCTCTGCAGAGAGATGGGAGGATCCAGATTTTTGCTTGTCTCTAATTCAAGGGTCCCACCATCACTCAACAATCGTATTTCATTGTACCTCCTCTAGTGCCATGGTTTTAATATTTCAGCAGTACACAAGCCACAGTTTTATACAAGGGAAGGAAAATGTTTTCTAGGTTGACTCCACTGGAGATGCAACAACTCAATTAGTCTTTCTGGAAACCATAACTGTTAGGTTCGCATTTCAAAACTCTACTTAAGGTTGGTTAATAGTTTTGTCCCTTTAGCTACTTAGGACAAGCAAGATCTGAAGCAGAGGCAGTGTCTTCTCTAGAAGGTGTTTTGTCATCCTCATGGATATCCCATCCTGCAGACCACCTCACCCCCACAGCCAGTGTCCCCTCCTCATTCACACAGAGAATAGACAAGAAAGCAGGCAGGACGAGGAGAGGCTGTCACTCTCCCCACTGGCTCCTGGCCCCTTATCAATAGTGAAGGACACAACCAGTCCACTCAGCCTTTCTGGATGCATGAGCAGATAAGCAGAAAGACAGGTGCTCAGCACAAAAGTTCAAGTGATTTGTGAGGCAGCTCCATCTCAAGGAGGCTTGCTTGAACTTCCTTCGCAACAGGTCAGTACACGTGATTGCCAGGAATCTGGATTACCACTCCTCACCCTCTGCTCAGGGTCTCACCCTTCCGTGTATGCTAGGGATGCCCCTCCCACTTTCCTTGTACTCTGGGTCTCCTGCTTTGACAGATGGTACTTATTTTTTTTTTTTAAATTTATTTCTAGGAGAGAGAGAGAGAGACAGCGTGAGCAGGGGAGGGTCAGAGAGAGAGGGAGTCACAGACTGAAACAGGCTCCAGGCTCTGAGCCGGCAGTCAGCACAGAGCCCGACGCGGGGCTCGAACCCACGAACCGCGAGATCATGACCTGAGCGAAAGTCGGACGCTTAACCCACTAAGCCACCCAGGTGCCCCGACAGATGGTACTTATTAAGCACCACACAGTGTTTTTGCTCCGGGCACCATCTCCACTCTTAACTTCTACTTAACACTTTAAGCTAACTGTCCTCCTTGCCATCTTCTTAGGCTGTTTGCAGAAGTGAAGTGATACTGTGTGTGCACTGGCTGTGGCAGAGAATTTCTAATCTTACAACGTTGACACAGCTATCCATTCTAAATCCAAGTTTTCCATACACTCCTTAACTGGGAGTAGAGGAGTTACAGAGTCCCGAGAGTAAGGAGAGAAGAGTTGAGTCTGTCTCCCAGCTCCTCTCTACCTCAATGCATCCTGGGCTGATGATGCTCAGAGCACTTCATCCCTCATAACCATCATTTATTTTATTTTCCCCAAAATGTACTACCTGTTCTTACCATGCTGAAGTTCATCTGCCTCCCTTCTGCCCACTCACCCAGCTTGGTAAGATCTTCCTGCTGTTTATCACCACCAGTTCGGCATTTCACCATCTGGGAGAGCTTAGCATTGTCTAGAAATGTGGAAACATCGCTTGTACTATGGTGGAACATCATTTATAGGAGCATCAACTGAGACTGGCACCAGCACTTTTCCATTTAGTGAAGGACTCACTTAAATTATCGTTTGCTTGCTCTCTCCAAACTGGTTCACGAACTACCATTGTCACACCACTCTCCCAACATAGTTCTGGTACTTTTCCTTTCCTTGTAAATATTCTAAGGGTGCTTACTCTCAGAGCACTGACTTCACATTGCTTTTACCCGAGCTTCCCCATCAGGGGGAAGAAGGCCCTGTGTATTCTACAGGGACCAATTTTGCAGCTCCCTCAATCTTGTCTCATTGTGCCAGTCAAGTAAGCTATATAGTAGCTGCATAATCACATTTTTGTCTCCACTTTCAGAGATCCTGAGGTCCACTCTTTACCTTTCATGGCTGGGGAATGGGAACACTTTAATAAATACGGTTAAGAGAATTATCCCTGGACAAAAGAGCCTTCCAGAGGCTTGTATGGAGCAGTAAGAGGACAGTTTCACCAAGACCTAGTGTTAACCCAAAGCAAATATGTGTCTGCTGGTCAGGCCTGTTTCCCCAAATATCTAAGTGCCTTCCTGACCTTGGCCTCCAAAACTCACATGCTTCCTTTCAGCCTGCAGTGTTCCTCCCTGCTGTATCACCAACACAGCCCCCTGCTGAGGGTTGGGACAGAAGGATGGATGGAAGGAAGCAACGCCAAGATTTATGTGTGCAGAAGTCTTCTGAATAGGACCACCACCATCCCCTCCCCCACTTCCCAGTTTTCCCTAGTGCACACACCTTCCCTTTAATCACACACGTATGATGGAAACAGTGGAGTCTCCTCATCCCTGCCTGGCAGATCCCCCTGGGAGATGTAACAGTTAACCAGAGTGCCTTGATTTTTTTTCTCTCAATACTACCCCAGCATTTCCCATAATATATGCCACAAGATAGTACGTATATGTGTATACAAATTTCATAAGGTTCAGTAAGTTTGAGAAGTGGTAGACTAAACAAAAGTACCCAGGTGCCTTTACTGTGGGACTTCTCGAAGCCTTTAATAAACTCCTTGGTACAACAAATCTTCAAGAGCCAGCCATAAGATATGGTCATCCATGAACTCATTGTAACTGACCACAGACCCTTCTTTACCAGAGTGCCTGTCAGGACTAGTGTCCTGTAGGATACATGCTGGGGCATGTCGTGGTCCATGGGTCTTATAGGCAGCATGTCAGAGTTACTTAGGGGGCCTGTGATTACCAGCCTCTCCTGAAGATGTTCATACTGGCAGTCTGGGCTAGAGTGTGAGAATCTTCTTATTTATTGTCTTTTTTTTTTCTTAAAGCTTTCTTGATGATTTTGATGATCCACTGCCCTTGCGCTCCCCTGCTCTAGACTCTTGATATTTAAGGCTCCAGAGATGCTATCTCTCCCGAGGCCTCCCCATGGAAGTTTCTAAAGCCCTTGTAGGTAAATAACTCTTTCTTATACAATAGAGATGGCTGAAGACTTACCAGGAAAACCACTCAAATCCTTTATGATTTGGGGAAAATTAGTGGCCTGTATCTATGACTTTAGAAACCGCTTTATAACACTGTAGCCATCCCTGTTTAGTCACATTCAAGTCCACCTTTAACTCCCCCCCCCCACCCCCCCACCCCCGCAGCTGTTCTCACTCATGCCATTTTGGGCTATTTCAGACGTTTCCATATTTTGTTTCATTTATCTGTGCCTCACATCTTCAGGACCATATTTTGGGGGAATTTCCCCTGTAGCACTTCATATGCAGCCAAACTACGAGTAAGTGCTCAATAACTACAGAGAAATCAAAGGACAAAAGAGATTTTGCCCAGAGTGAACAAAAAAGGGTTAGGCTGACATCAGAGTTAAAAAGCAAATAGAAAAAAATAATAATAAAAAGCAAGTAGAGAAAGGTGGTAAATCAGTCAATGTGGCAGCATGAATGTGTACAACTTCCCTGCTGAGATTATAGCATTTTAAATGGTAGGTATGTGTCATTTTCTGCCACTCTCTGAAATTTTTTTTTGTTACTTCTTTGTTCAATTTTTAACTCCATGATATATGCATCACTAGTGGTTTAGGAATAGGGTGACTGAGGTGCTTGGGTGCCTCAGTCAGTTGAGCATCCAACTTCAGCTCAGGTCATGATCTCACAGTCCATGGGTTCAAGCCCTATGTCAGGCTCTGTGCTGACAGCTTAGAGCCTGGAGCCTGCTTCAGATTCTGTGTGTGTGTGTGTCTCTCTCTCTCTCTGCCCCTCCCCCACTCGTACTCTGTCTCTATCTCTCAAAAATAAACATTTAAAAAAAAAAGGAATAGGGTAACCAACTTGTTCCAATGTGCCTGGCACTTCTCTCACTCTAGCACCGAAAGTCAGCTATAAGGGAAACCCCTCAATCCTGACAAGCCAGAGCAGTTGGTCACTCTACCCAAAAGACAGAAAGACTTCTTGATCAAATAAAACTGGGAAATGCTACATCACTTCTATCTACCTGCGTCACCACCATAGTAACAAAACAAACTACCACAAACTTAGTGGCTTAAAACAACACAAATTTATCATCTTCCACCTCTAGAGATCAAAAATCCTAAATGGGTTTTACAGAACTAAAAATCACTGTATCAGCAGAGCTCCATTTTTTTCTGGAGGCTCAAGGGGAGATTCTGTTCCCTTTCCTTTTCCAGCCTCTAGAAGCCAGCCACATTCCTCGGCTGGTGGCTCCCTCTTCCATCCTCTAAGCAAGCAATCACATCACTCTGACCCTCTACTTCCACCATCAAATCCCGTTCACTGGCCCACTCTATCCTGCCTCCATCTTTCACTTTGAAAGACCTTTGTGATTAGGGCACCTGGGTGGCACCCGACTTCAGCTCAGGTCATGATCTCAGTTTGTGGGTTCGAGCCCAGCATCAGGCTCTTTGCTGACAACTCAGAGCCTGGATCCAGCTTTGGATTCTGTGTCTCCCTCTGTCTCTCTCTGCCCCTTCCCCAACTTGTGCTCTGTCTCTCTCTCTCTCAAAAATAAACATTTAAAAAACAAGAAAAGACCCTTGTGATTATGTCAGGCTTACTGGATGATCCAGGGTAATTTCTCCATCCCCAAATCCTTAACTTCATCACATCGGCACAGTCTCTCTTGCTGGGTAAGGTACCACATTCACAGGTTCCAAGGACTAAAAAGTGGACACCTTTGGCAGCCGGGGGTTCATTATGCTGCCTACCACACCAACCTCTCTCAGAGAGTTGATAACACTTTGATGTGTTAAAGGAATATTGTTAAGTCTTGCAGGAAAAGAATCTGTTTAACGTTGCCTAACCCAGTATTGTCCAAACTTACTTGAACAAGAGAGACTCCTTACCTCCAAAGAGCACTTATCATATCATGGAATTTGGCTGCTCTCACATAAGGGGAGAATTCAATCTGGTGTGTGTGCTGCCCAGAGTCCAGAGACTTTCTGTGTGATATGCAGACAAGGACAGCTTTGAAGGAAGTGGTTTATGGATCCGATTCCTCTTCCTCACTCAGTACATACTCTTTTCTACATGTATGTGCCTGACAAACAACATGAGGTCGAAGCATGGAGGGTCTGTCTTCTTTCTGGAGTTTTCGTCAGCGTCCATACCCATAAAGAATCGTATCAGGACAAATATATTACCCTGGGGTGCAAAACCTGCCTGGTCAGACACAGGGATGATGTGAAGTTCTGGGGTGGGTGATGCCTCTTTGAATCGAGATGCCATAACCCGCCCCCTACCCATCTCATTTGAAGCTGCATTTCCAATAAAAATTTTCCTTTTACTTTAGCATTTATCAACATTGTAATATTTCATATTGTGCACTAAGATAAAATAACTCACTCCAGAGGAAATGCTGTGAGGCTTGGAGATTTTTGGTTACCAGAATCATCTTTCAATTTAAATTTCTATTTGTATGCATCCTTTGGCTGTAGAGAATTATGATGAATTGATCAAATAAAACATTTTCAAACATAAAAACATATATTAAGTTAAAGTTCTCTGGGTGTCATAGAAAAGAGATACAATTTCAAGGGGAAAAAGAACAGTGTAACATTTCTAAAGAAGAGCTTGTTCCTGTCACTTTAAAATGGGCAGTAATGTTCTATCACTGTCAGCATTTCTGTTATATTGGACATATTTTAAAAATTACTTAATAGGTTATTTTTTAATGTTTTTTATTTATTTCTGAGAGAGAGAGAGGCAGTGTGAGCAGGAGAGGGTCAGAGAGAGAGGGAAGTACAGAATCTGAGCTGTCAGCATAAAGCCTGACGTAGGGTTCAAACCCACGAACCATGAGATCATGAGCTGAGCCAAAGTCGGATGCTTAACCAACTAAGCCACCCAGGTGCCCCTAACAGGCTAATTTTTAAATATCACTTTTATAAGATATAGAAATCGTATCTATTAACAATTATAACTATTTAACCTTAAGGTGCAAAATAAGGTGCCAAGTTAAATATGTAAGGAGATACATAGTTTTTCAAAACCCTTATGGGAATATATGAGCAAAAGCTGTGACACCTACTGGTCTAGAGAAGAGTGTTGGGAGTGCTGGCGGGGGAAGGAGCCATGTTTGGAATCAGGCAGAGGAGCCTTGGTAAAATTGCCAATGTCACCCAACATTTAGAGTTAAGCTATGAAGTACTTAGCACAGAGCCAGCCAGTGCTCCCTTCATTCCACTAGGTCCTGCCATGTGCCATGAGTGTGTGAGGCACTGGGCATACTATAGGGCTTCGACACCAGTCCCCACTTGCGCAGAGCTTACATTCTGGTGGACATACCTGTATTTGATCTGCTTCTGTGTGGGTACGTGCTTGCTGCATTCCTTTCCTTTGTAAATTTTTTATGTTTGTTAATTTTGAGAGGGAGGGAGGGGCAGAGAAAGAGGGAGAGAGAGAATCCCAGCAGGCTCCAAGCTGCAAGCATAGAGCCTGACTCAGGGCTCGATCCCACACCTGTGAGATTGTGTCCTGAGCTGAAATCAAGAGTCACACGCTGAACGGAGTGAGCCACCCAACTGCCCAAGCTTGCTGCTTGTCTAAAGAGTCTCTTAATAGTCTCATCTCAGGCAGCTTTTAGGAACTGTATCGATAAAGAAATGACTCATTTTTTATATTCTAGAAGGGATCTTTCTAGATTCCATTGTTCTTATTAGAATAGTCACCTCGGAAGCATACAGTTATTTTAGCGATGGGGCCACTACTCAAAAGTCTTTAGGCCTCTGCTGTGGGATTGACTTCAAAGCATACAGCACAATCTTCTGAACATCCTTAATACTTATAAATATTTATCTTTCGGGGGGGGGGGAGCACCTGGGTGGCTTAGTCAGTTGAATATCTGACTCTTGGTTTCAGCGTGGGTCATGATCTCATGGTTGTGGGATTGAGCCCCGAGTGGGGCTCCATGCTGAGTGTGAAGCCTGCTTGGGGTTCTCTCTCTTTCTACCTGTGCCGTTCCCTCTGTCCAAAAGTAAACACATTTAAAATATATATATATATACATATATATATATTTGTCCTTGAAATACAAATTTGCCGTTTGGGGGAACAGAAGTTATTCACACAAAGGTCTGGTGACCACAGTAGGTGGTCAGAATGGGGCAGGAACATTTTATGTGACTAACTCTAGGAGGGCATCAAGCAGGCAGTCTGGGCTTTCTCATGGTAAAGAAGAGTCAAGAGATGCTGTTTGTTCCCTTTGCACCCAGCCTGCAGGGAAAATCCTACCCATGTCAGGGCCACTAGACTGTGAAGTTGCTTGAAGACTATGGTTTCAAACTTTAGGGAGAGAGCTTCCTGAGCTGTCGGGAGCCTGTGGCACCTGCTACCTTACGGCTGCTGATCCTGCCGCAGCAACCCCACTCCAGGCCATGCCCCTGGGGCCTGCAGCTAGCAGCCTGAGGGCAGACATAGCTGTCTCAAAGGGCCAGGACTGAGGGAGCAAGGCTGGGCCAGTGTGAGGGCACCATGTGGGTAGAGGAAGTGCACAAAAGCCTTGTCTGAATTGTGTTGGGGTATTCATTGGGTCTGCCTGTGAGGCCTGACCATCCAGGTATTAATCACTGTCCACTGAGAAAATGAGTCCAGTGAGGGCAGAGGGCATGGAATATAAGATGGGGAGGCCAGGCAAGGATTGCAGAACCTGGCATGTGGATGGCCATCTGTCTGTCCACTTTGCCTATCATATCTGTCACTTACACGTGGCCACAGAGCACTAATAAAATCTCTATATGGATCCTATAAGGGTCCTCAGTTCTCAAAGGAAAACTATTTTTTAAGTATGAATTTGCACTGTATTTTACTACTTCCTTATTCTTATGCAGTGTTTCTTTGGTATTTTACTTAGCAGACACCAGTTCGTCCCTGTGTCCAGAGCTGAACGAGGTGCTGTGGAAGACATTGTCTCAGTCCTTAGGCAACTTGAATCTCCTAGGGAAGATATGCGTACATGCTGTAGAGTAATGGCCAGCAGATTTCAAATGTCAGCTCTACCTAATTGGTGATTTCATGGAATATTTCATCAAATCTAAGACACTGTCAACTTTGTTGTTTTACGTGCTTTTGGGAAAGAAAAATATGCTGCCAATGAAATTGTGAATGACTTCTTTCTTTTTATTGAGAAATTTTATACTTCTTGAAAGATTCTTTTTGGACTTGCTTAGACATAGTGTTTTTTTTAACATGTATTACTCTCGTTTACTCATAAAGTAGAACATGAGAGAAATAAACTGGCTTTGGTTTTTCCAAGCTTCTTCACATTCAGGGTACTGCTCATCTGAAGTATCTTTGACCTGCTGTGGTCAGTGTGTGTGTTTCTCACGCAGTGCACTTCTGTTCCCTATGCCAATGGAGAGTGTTGGTGAGGCAATATTCCTTCGAGTGCTCTTGACTTTTCTCCCAAATCTCTGGCTCCTATTGTGCAAATTGATGTGCATATAATGACAACCACAGCACAGGTGCCACCTGGCAACAGTGACTATAAGACACATATCAATTTCCAAGACACCGATAAAAATACACTGTAGACTCAAAAGATGGATTCTGAGACTCAGTCAAAAAGACTGCCATGATTGGCTACCCATGTCTGCCCTGGGAATGGTGCCGGCACTGGTGCTACATTCTTGTCATTAAGCAGTAATTTGCAGAACTGGATAGTGGAGTTCTCTGTGAGCTAATAGGACCAGGAAAGCATTATGCATGAAGTAGTTCTAAAAAGGTGTGATTTCAGGATGCCTGGGGGCTCAGTCAGTTAAGAGTCCAACTTCAGCTCAGGTCATGGTCTCGTGCTCCGTGAATTCAAGCCCTACGTTGGGCTCTGTGCTGACAGCTCAGAGTCTGGAGCCTGCTTCGAATTCAGTGTCTCCTCTTTCTGCCCTTCCTCTGCTCACACTCGGTCTCATTATCAAAAATAAATAAATATTTTTGGGGGGCACCTGGGTGGCTCAGTCGGTTAAGCGTTCGACTTCATTTCAGATAACAATCTCATGGTTTGTGGGTTCAAGCCCTGCATCAGGCTCTGTGCTGACAGCTAGCTCAGAGCCTGGAGCCTGTTTCAGATTCTGTATCTCCCTCTCTCTGACCCTCCCCTGCTCACACTGTCTCTCTCTCTCTCAAAAATAAAACATAAAAATCAATTTTTTAAATTAAAAAATAAATATTTTTTAAAATTAAAAAAAATAATAATTTAAAAAATTAAAAAATGTTTTTAAGGTGAGATTTTGCCTGGACAAAAGCAGACCACTTCCAGAGAGGGAAGAGTGCAATATAGGAGTGCAATTCTCGCAGGAATACCCTCAAGAGGGTAAATAAGCATGTCATGTGGAGGGAATGATGGAGAGATCCCAGGCTTTGGTGGGGTTTGGTTAGGGAACTGTGGGATATAAAAGGCATGAGTTTTTGTTTTAGGAACAAATTAGTGTGTTTCACTTGTAGAAACATACTAATGGTTCTCATATTTCTATAACTTTTCTTTCTTTTCTTACTATAGGTCCTGATGTTTTTAGCTCAAAGAGCCTTGCCCTTCAAGCCCAGAAAAAAATCCTGAGCAAAATAGCCAGCAAAACTGTGGCAAACATGTTGATCGATGACACCAGCAGTGAGATCTTTGATGAGCTCTACAAAGTCACCAGAGAGCACACCCACAGCAAGAAGGAAGCCCACAAGATTATGAAAGACTTGATCAAGGTGGCAATCAAAATCGGAATCCTCTACCGGCACAACCAGTTCAACCAGGAGGAGGTTGTTATTGTGGAGAAGCTCAGGAAGAAGCTGAACCAGACGGCCATGACTATCGTCAGCTTCTATGAGGTGGAATACACCTTTGACAGGAACGTGCTCTCCAGGCTCCTGAATGAGTGCAAGGACCTGGTACACGAACTGGTACAGCGACACCTGACACCCAGGACCCATGGGCGCATCAACCACGTTTTCAACCACTTTGCCGACGTGGAGTTCCTCTCTACCCTTTATAGTCTGGATGGAGACTGTAGGCCCAACCTCAAGAGAATTTGTGAAGGAATCAATAAATTGCTAGATGAGAAAGTCCTCTGAATTCCTTCTCTCCTCCTGGACTTTGCTGAGTTCCAGTTACAGCACCCAATGTGGTCCAGGTTAGAGAAGAGAAACCTGGAAACCCTTGTCGAAGACGCTCATGTTCTGTCCTATTCGCCCATCTGATATTGATGCCAGATTGCATTCAGGTGTGTTTATCCCCTGAGCTCACTGACAGGTCTGTTCTTCACATCCCTTGGTTTGCCAGCCCAAAGGACATTTCATCTGTTCTAAGCAGAAGGCTGCCATGCTCCTCAAGGTGAGCTCAGTTCATCTTGGTGGAGTGGAAGGAGCCCTGGACCAGGAGTTGGAGGACGTGGATTTGGTTCCCAGCTTCACCAGTGCGACCATCCTCGGGATCCTGGAACCACAATGTCCTCCTGCCTACCTCCCAGGACTACTGTGAGGTTCAAATGAGACAATGTGTGTTCACACTTTTGAAAACTCTAATGTAAGCTTTTATTATTTTCTCTCTGGGGTGTGAGAGGGATCAACCTGGATCTAGACTACTAAGCAGCAGAGAAGAAAAGAATAATAGTATCTAATAGGCCGGGTTTACAGTCTGTCTGTAGATGTGCTGTTTCAAACATAGCTGAATACAAAGGTGTGAAGAAGTGTAGCTGCAAATTGGACAAATGTTTTCCAAGAGCTGTGTTTTTTAGGTCTTAGATGCAGGTGTATGATCCTGCAGAGGGAATCTTTCCAGTGGGGTGGGAGTAGGGAGAGTTTCCCACTCATAACGCAGGAGCAGGAAAGTGTGCTCCCTGTGAGACCAGCCTGAGGTGTGGGAGGGTTTATCCCAGCAGCACAGGAGAGCTGGGCAGAACGAACCCCTATCCATCTCTCTTGGCCTTTCACAGTCACATTGTGCTGTTTTCTTTGGTTCGTTAATAAACTGAAACTACCCTTCAAACAAGAGGTTTCGGAGTTGTGATTCAAAAATAAAATACCTTGGAGTTAGAGGCAGTGCTAAGAATAATTGAGGGGCACCTGGGTGGCTCAGTCAGTTAAGAATCAGACTCTTTATTTTGGCTCAGGTCATGACTGCAGGGTGTTGAGATCGAGCCTGGCATTGGGCTCCATCATAAAATTCTCTTTCCCTCCTCCTCCCTCTCTGCCTTTCTTCTGTGCACACTCGCTCACACACTTGTGCACATGCTCTCCCTCTCAATCTCTCTCTCTCTCAAAAAAAAAAAAAATGAGATTGAAAGGAAAACAATGAAGAGTGAGAGCTCTGCACTGAGACCCTGAGGAGCAGTGTGGGAGGCAGGAAGGGTGGGGTGCAGGCAGCTTGCTCATGGACACATGACCCACCGCCTTCTCTGAGCATCTCCCAGCCTCACTTTCACACTGTGGCTTCTGACATATTTTTATCAATCCTTAACAAACATCAGGACAGTGTATTTACTGCCTTCTCGTGTTGTCTGCAGGGCACCTCATTAGGAAACTTGCTCTCCCTGCATCACCTCCCATGCTGCTCTGCTTCTTATACCTGATGATACTATGAAAGACCATATTAGCTCAGCCCTTGACTAATCCTATCCAGACATGGTTTGTGGGAGGGTGTGAAACGGCAGCCTGTGAACCTACAGTGGCCATTCAGCCTCAACCGGCTCCTGTGTCAACATCAGTGCAAACCATCAGTTAAGTTCTTCAGCTACCAGTACTCAACATTAGTTCATAGGAAGGGTGTCCGGTAAGGAATAGGGAACAGTTAAGTCAGCCTCCAGCCCCTCCTTGCAGACCTGAGGACTGACCAATGATGCCCTGTGCACATCCAGGCTGGAGAAGTCGTTGGTCATTCTGGCAGTGGAAGCCACCAGCGGCAGGGTCCTGCCTTCCCACCTACCCACTAGGCAGCAAGCAGCCCAGGGGTAGCTGAATTTTCACATACAGGGTTTTCAGTGCCTGCCTTGGTGCACTTGTCTGATTGAGGGCTGCCCTCTAGTTTGAGGGATGGCCCTAGAAGCAAATCGTTTTCTCACTAAGTAGGTGGACCCACCAGGGAGTTCAGACCCACAAGGAATGTGTGGAACTATCTTCTGTTATCTGAGACACAGCAAGGAAGAAGGCAAGGTCCCCAGGTTCCCCCCACTCAGCTGGTCTTTAGCATACATTAGTTTCTCACAGTCCACAAGCCCCTAAGGAAACTGAGTCCTCTTTGTTCTCATCAGAGAAGGATCAGCACTTACACCAGCACATATCAGCAAGTGCAAAAGCAGAGTGTAGACCAAAACGTGTTCTACTGCCCTGAACCGAGGCAGCCAAAGAGCTCTCTACTGCATGCCCAGCTGCGTGTCTCTCAAGCTTATCAACGAGGGGTAGGTGGGGGGTGCCCTGGGCTCCCCAGCACAAGTAATCGCACACCTCTAAAAATAGCCAAAACCAATCCCGTGTGTACATTTTAAACATACCACTGGCGTATAAACTCAAGTGATTATCGAGTTTCATCAACCAGCTGAACGCTTACAAATTTCAGATACTTTACATAACAATCTGGTGACCAAAAAAGAATAGGCGGCATTATTAGTTTATCTTGAGGACTCTAACCACATCACTCTGTGGCCCTGAAAGGCTGTTTGGGCTGAAAAGAAAATACGAAGGACACAGGCAAATGCTAGATGCTTTCAAAAATGGGACTCTGTACATGTGCACTTGTGCTCAGAACTCTACAAAATCTGCAATAATGAGAACACACAAAAGCAAAGTGAGAATATCTGCATTTAGGTGACACGAAAAAGAAAAATGATATCAAGAGAAGCAATAATATAAAATCACTCAATTGATCAAGCCCCACACAAAGAGCAGAGAGCAATGCCTGGCTCAGCAAATCAAAGACAGAGAGAGCACTCATTCTTTAAGAGGGGAGGGAGGCAGGAGCAGCCTGTCTCAGTTATCTGGAAACATCCCTAGGTCTTCAGCCATCTGTGAGCACTCAGCTCTGTCCCCTGGGAGGACGGCAGACTTATGCTGTAACCCCCAGCCCACCCCTGGTTACGTGGCCTTCTTCATGCATCTGAGCCCTGCGGAAACACATTTCCTGCCGGCTGCGCCTGCTGTGTGTCTGTGCCGCCCTTCCTCCCTGTGTTTGCATCTGTGAGTCTTGACACCCTCTGCAACTCCAGGTCTCTGCTCAGTGACAAATCAAAATGAAAAGACTTCTCCATCTGTGCTTCTCCTCCGACTCCCATCTCCCCCATCTGTACATTTTTCACAAGCAGATCAGTACATTTGCTGGCTACTCAATGAACGTCTTACATCCATTTACATTTTAAAAAGAAAGAGCACACATCAGGCTCGCATGTCCCCTGCCCCATTATCACTGGGGGTTGTTTTGGGTTTTTTTGATTCATCACAGTCTCAGGTGTCAAGAGCAAAACTGATCGGTGAAAATTCTAGGTCAGCCAGCTTTGACTGTGGAGACACCGCATTAGCAGGAGCTGTCCGTTAATGGACTGGGATGTTGACAGCAGAGTCATGAATCAGATGGCATTGAATGAGAGGGTCCCCAAGGCCCTCCCAACTCAGAATTGGGTAGCCACTTTCCCTTGTTTAGTCTGGCTGTAGTGGGGGGCACCACCAACCAGGCCCACCCTCTTGCTCTTTCTTTAGAAGGAGGCCTTTTTTGTTAGGGGGAAGACCTTTCTACAACGCTGTACTTCAAAATGGCACCTAGGAATCCCTGAGAGTTCTGGTGGGGTTGGGGGAGCATGGAAAGGAGGGTGGTATCCAGGTAAAGACAAAAGCTCTCCCATGGGTTCTAGAGAGAGTTTGGGATTTTTTTTTTTCATTCTGACAACTTTAAAAAAATTAAATCAATATAAGTACCTTCTGAATCTTGTAGGGATGAAACTTTATAGCTGGGTGATGCCACCTAGGCTCAGGGTCTGAGTTTTCCTGTGTTTACATTGTCTTTCATGCTGAATGATCAACTCAAGTGAAATAATTTAACTGAATGTATTTCTTTTTTTTATTCTTTTTAATATGTATTTATTTTTGAAAGAAAGAACATGAGTGGGAGAGGAACAGAGGTAAGGGGGGCATCTGAAGTGGGCTCTGTGTTGACAGCAGCAAGCCCAAAGCAGGGCTCGAACTCAAAAACTACGAGATCATGACCTGAGCCGAAGTCAGATGCTTAATTGACTGAGCCACCCTGATGCCCCTAACTGAATATATTTCTGCAACTCGGTGGATCTCTAAGTCTTCAGGGTCCATGGTTCTCAATTTTGAGAAATGTTAGACAACATGTGAAAGTGTAGGCTTGCAGAGAATGAATGTCACCCTGCCCTTGATGGTGCGCAATGGGTGCGGGATGAGCCAGTGTCTGGGAGACACACAGACCTGCTGCAGAAAGAGGTGGACTCCCATATGCCCTGCCTGCCCTTTGGAACTGGCCAGGACAATCCACCAGATATAAACCAAAGAAATGACCAACCCATTCTGGCAATCCTATTAATGAAACTCAAAGGTACAAGAGAAGCCATCACCAGACACACCAGGAACTGCTCCTTCCAAGGAAGGGAACAGAAGGGAAAGCCTTGCAAAGAAGAGAAGTCGCTTGTGTTTACTCACACGCTATCCCAGTTCTAGATTACCTAGAGCGAAGAATCCCAGGCGTCAAGAGTATGTGCTCTCAGGAGCTAATTCCTTGGCTGAACTTAAGTAAAAGGAACATGGCACTCAGGTACTGGTGGCATCGAATCCCCTCCACCCCCGAAGGAGGAAGAACAATCCAGAGTAAGCATTCTCTCACAATGTACCCCCAGCACTCCCTCAGTGCTGCTGCTAACCTATCATTTGCCTCCCTTGTCCTTCCTTTGCAGAGCTGGGGCAGGTCTCTACAGAGTAGGGGTCCTGGCCACCCACCCAGGCAGCCAGAGCTTGGGCAGCTGGGCCCCCCAGACTGTGGTATAAAGCTCCTCCTTGCCAACTGCCAAAGCCCTTCTGGACCAGTTCCTAGTACAAGAGAGTCTAGGGTTTGGCTCCCAAGGAGGGGGCTGGATGGATGCCAGAGCTTGGCACAGAGCAAATGCTGGACACTAGCCGGGGAGCAGCAATTCGTTATGTTGTGGAGGGAGAAAAGCGCTTTTCCAGGCTCTGTCACTTGGGAGGAGGAGCCTGTGAACTGGTCCCCTCTGTGTGACTGGGCTCCTACCTCCCAGAGCTGTGTTTCTCTGAGGAGAGGGTCTTATTCCTTCAGTGGTGGCATGGGGCTGCCCCCAATTTGTGATTCAGAAACAACTACAACTTGATTTTAAACTAGATGGTAGGTTTGGTTTTGGGAAGATAGGTGTTTTGGGGGTTTTCCGTGGCTTTCACAGACAGTACAAAGCACAGAACATGGGATAAGCCATGAGTCGGAAGGTTTAGTCTCAGTTCACTAGCTTACCTGGTGATTTCCTTGTACTTCACCTCTCTCGGGCTGTAAACGCAGACAGAGTTTGCACAAGATCTCCAAGAATCCTTCTAGTTCCATATTTCTGTGTTCTGAACATCACAGGAGAGAAGCTCTGGGCACTTCTTCCTTATAGGGTTCTTAGAAGGGAAACTATTCATTAGTCAAATGACTGAGAAATAACTCCTTGATGATCCACTTCAGGACTTTTGATCATATATCTAAGTTCATGATTTCAGAGGGAAACGCTTTTAGCTAGAAAATGCAGGGTAAAATGAAGACTCCATAAGGACCAGAGAACAGAGTCATGTGGGCCCAGTAGAAAGCCAGTCACCAGCTTAGCTGCAGCCCCCTGGCATGCAATGTCAGGACCAACCCTCTTTCGAGATACACATCTCAAATTGAGATGTATCAGACTCAGCAATGTATCTCTGCAGAGATAACAGAGTAATAAGCAATGTCGTGAATAAGTCATTACTGATTTGAGTCAAATGTCTTAGGGAATTATCAGTATTTTAAACTAAATTAAGATTAAAATCATTATTTTAATTTTAAGGTATATTAGGAGAGCCATCCCCCCAAGAATTAGACTATGGAGTTCTCAGACCTTTTCTTCCCTCCATTTATGTGGGAAACACATTGTGTCACTGACATAACGTGATCTTTATTCGTATATACAAATCTTTAATGTGTGTCTTTAGAGAGTATATTCCATGTACCTCAGTGTAATGAACTTTTCCTTTACACAGCTTTATTGAGAAATAATTCATAAAACATCCTATTCACCCATTTGGAGTACACAATTCAATGGATTGGCACATATTCACAGATATGTACAACCATAACCATACTTACTTTTTTTTTTTTACAAATAGTTTATTGTCAAGTTGGTTTCCATATACTACCCAGTGCTCATCCCCACAAGTGCCCCCCTCCATGCCCATCTCCCCCCTCCCCCCCCAACACCCATCAGTCCTCAGTTTGTTCTCGGCATTCAAGAGTCTCTCATGGTTTGCCTCCCTCCCTCTCCCCCACTGTTTCCCCCCTTCTTCTCCCCCTTGGTCCGCCATTAAGTTCCTCCTAATCCTCCTATACATGCAAACATATGGTAAGTGTCCTTCTCTGCCTGACTTATTTCGCTCAGCAGAACACCCTCAAGGTCCATCCATGTTGCTACACATGGCCAGATTTCATTCTTTCTCATTGCCATGTAGTATTCCATGGTATAGATAAACCACATCTTCTTGATCCATTCGTCCGTTGATGGACACTTC
This sequence comes from Proteles cristata cristata, assembly GCA_017311185.1. Lineage (NCBI taxonomy): Eukaryota > Metazoa > Chordata > Mammalia > Carnivora > Hyaenidae > Proteles > Proteles cristata. The sequence goes on along the minus strand of JAESUZ010004853.1, from coordinate 470,921 downwards.
GGCTCTTTCCATGTTTTGGCTATTGTTGAGAGTGCTGCTATGAACATGGGGTCCATGTGCCCCTATGCATCAGCACTCCTGTATCCCTTGGGTAAATTCCTAGCAGTGCTATTGCTGGGTCATAGGGGAGTTCTATTGCTAATTTTTTGAGGAACCTCCACACTGTTCTCCAGAGGGGCTGCACCAGTTTACATTCCCACCAACAGTGTAGTAGGGTGCCCGTTTCTCCACATCCTCGCCAGCATCCAGAGTCTTCTGATTTACTCATTTTAACCACTCTGACTGGCATCATGTGGTATCTCAGTATAACCACACTTACTCTTAGAACATTTTCACCTCCTCAGAAAGAAACCTGGTACTCTTTAGCCATCACCTCCCTCCCCTACTCAGGCCTTACGAGCAATATAAAATTTGCTCTTCCCCTGCCAAAATTTCACAATAATAATTTCTCAAATGCACTACAGTCATAGAATCAGAGCAAGCACATCCCAATGGCATCATCACTAAGACTCATTGTGCTGAACTAGGTTGAGCCCCAAGCATCATTGGTGGTGTTCCCGTGAGAATAAGCATCAGCAGCCTTTTGACAGGTGGCCTCTGTGGGGAGGTGGGTCTCGCTAAGCGTGAGCACAGCAGGCTGACTGTGAGAGACACCTAAAGTTGGCAGCTCCCTCATCATTTTGTGTTGGGAGCCATTTCTGAATTCATAAGTTGAGGAAAAAACTCCTTGTGAGGTTAAGGTAAGTTGCAGGGACTCTTAAGGTTAGATGGTGACTGATATCCACCCCCACCCAATTGTTTCTGCTTGAGTACCAACCCCCAAGGCACCTTGCTGATTGGTATTAAGAGTGACTCATTCTGGCCTTGATATGCTGATTGCGCTTTGTGAAGGAACTTCTTTTGTGGTTATGGGTGCAACATTGCGTTCCTGAAAGACTTGTTTTTCTTAATACCTCCCAATAATCGATAAACAGGCTATTGACCCCTACTCACAAAGAACTAACTTTTGCCTTTACTATGCTAATGCCACCTCTGGGCTGTTACCCCTACCCTTTTGTATATCAATGTTCTGGAGAATCTTTACTAATCAAAGGATTTATCATTAAAATGCCACTTCTGGGCTGTTCCCCATACACCTATGGATATCAATGTTCTGGGAAGTTTTTACTGATAAAAGGATTTATCATCAGAATGCCACTTCTGTGCCGTCCCCTAAACACTAAATCATAAAGTAAAGTTGAGTCTCAGACAGTGCGGAGAGGCCTGGCTGGTGCCCAGAATCTCGTGTGTCTCTCATCCCTCCCTCACCGACACTGCCCATCCTTCAGGGACCCCCGGACCTGGCTGGAGTTGGACTCCGGCAATTTTGCTGCCCCATCACTGGATGCAGAAGCCACATGCTGGGGTAATAGAAGGAGCTCAAGTATCACGTGGGGCAGAGGTCCTCAAAGTGTGGACCATAAGCCACCTGCATCAGAATTCCAGGGGACAGGAAATGGTTCCTTTAAAAATGCACAGTCCTTGGGGCGCCTGGGTGGCTTAGTCAGTTAAGCGTCCAACTTTCGCTTAGGTCATGATGTCGCGGTTCGTGGGTTCGAGCCCCGCGTCGGGCTCTGTGCGGACTGCCAGCTCAGAGCCTGGAGCCTATTTCAGTCTGGGACTCCCTCTCTCTCTGACCCTCCCCTGCTCATGCTCTCTCTCTCTCCTAGAAATAAATAAAAATATTTTTAAAAAAATTTTTTTTAAAAATGCACAGTCCTGGGATCCACCCCCCCTCAAAAAAAAAAAAAAAAAAACTACCTGAGCCAAATCTCTGGAGATAGGGCTTGGGAATCCGTGTTATGAACAAATTCACTGGTGATCTTTAGACACATAAAGTTTGCTGACCCCAGTGTAAAGGGCTCTACTTGAAATCCATTGCATCTCTATGCTTCTCAGAGGATGTAATTGTTTTTACCTCCTGCCTCTTCCAGCTTTGAAACTGAATCCATCACATTCTCCCTTTGTGTCCGTGAGATCCCCCTGGACCATTGTTCTTCTCGTGTATTCCATTGCCCTAGGCCCATCGACAAGCCCTGTCCTCGCCAGTTGCCCGAAGGGACAGCTGTTTTCACTGCAGTGGACACCATCAGTTAGCTCCAATGCTGAGAGCCAAGGGAACCATGGGGAAGGTGGCATGAGGTGGCCCATGCTGTCCTGGCCATGCTGTGAGTTTCATATTTGCCATCTTTTTTCTATTCTTCATCTCTCAATTAGCTAAGTACCTTCTAAGGTGACTCTCTGAAAATTTCCTCCTAGGGGAATGACCTCGGAGGCTGGTCTGGACATAGAATTTCCAGAATTACATTGGTCCAGTTGCTTCAGGAAGAATAAGAGTCCCTTGGGGGCATGTTAAAGATGCATCCTCTGCTAGGCCCCTCTTGGGCCCTTTTCTTTCCAAGGTCCCCTCTCCAGTAATGTAGGATGGCCTGGAAACACCAGTAAGGGGCACGGTTACTCCTGGAACCAGGGGCTAAAGGAAGCAGAAAGACCTGCCTTTCCTTCAGCTAGTGGAGAAATAAATGACCTTAAAGTCAAACATGGGCTCAGACCAGCCATGCATGGGACTCCCAGACAGGAAGGAATAAAGGAGCCAGGACACACAGACACGGGGAGAGGCTCCCAGGCACATGGGCGCTTGGTCCCACATGACTGAAGCTGATCAGGGTGACCCAACCCTTTCAGTGTTCTCTATCCAGGTTCTCTTGTACCAGAAGGGAGCTGGTTTCTTGCCAGAGAAAAAAAGATGGAGTTTACCTTTCAGAAAGGGAGTCTATAGCCAATGAAGCAAAAAAAATGAATGAGGGGGCTCCAGCTGTGGTGTGGGGATGAGCAATGACAGGCCTCCCCAAAGATCCATGTACCCCTCACTCTGGGGCCACTAGTACAGGGCAGGACCAAGGTGCTGGTGTACCAGATCTTTCCTGGCTGGGGTTAAGCCCCTTGAATCGCATTTTCTTAGATAGATGGAGGCCACTTCCCTCATCATTTATCTGTCAGGGGCAGAGAGTTTAAAGTGTGTTTCCCTCTTGCTTCTCCACACCATGGCAGCCAAATTCACTTTTTTCCCTCATTTCTTTACTGTGGAAAAATAAACAAAACATAAAATTTACCATCTTTACCATTTTTAAGTGTACAGTTCAGTGATATTAAGTATAATCACACTGCTGGACAACCATCACCCCAATCCATCTACAGAGTGCTTTTCATCTTGTAAAGCTGAGACTTTATACCCATTAAACAATAGCTCCCCATTCCTTCTCCCCCTGGCCCTTGGCAACCACCATTCTACTTTCTGTCTCTTTGATGTTGACTGACTAAGTATCTCATATAAATGGAATTGTACAGTATTTGTTTTTTTGTGACTTCTTTCACTTACCATAGTGTCCTCAAGATGCATCCATGTTGTAGCATATATTAGAATTTTCTTCTCTTTTAAGGTTGAATATTACATTGTATATCTATATATCACACATTGCTTATCTGTTCATCCACCCATGGACACTCAGTTGCTTTCACATTTTAGCTACTGTGAATAATGGTGCTATGAACATGGGTACAAATAGTTCTTTGAGACCTGCTTTCAATTACTTTGGATTTACCCAAAAGTGTAATTGCTGGATCTTATGGTGATTCTATTTTTAATCTTTTTGAAGAACTCTTATTCTGTTTTCAATAGCCACTGTACCGTTATACATTCCCACCAACAGTGCACAAGGGTTACAATTTCTCCATATCCTTACCAACATTTGTTATTTACAGGGAGCTGGGGGGGTGTTGACAGTAGCCTTTTTTTTTTTTTAATTTTTTTTTAATGTTTTTATTTATTTCTAGGAGAGAGAGAGAGAGACAGCGTGAGCAGGGGAGGAACAGAGAGGGAGTCACAGACTGAAACAGGCTCCAGGCTCTGAGCTGGCAGTCAGCACAGAGCCCGATGCCGGGCTCGAACCCACAAACCGCGAGATCATGACCTAAGCGAAAGTCGGACGCTTAACCGACTAAGCCACCCAGGCGTCCCTTTTTTTTTTTTTTTAATTTTTTTGACAGTAGCCTTTTTAATGGGTATTATGAGAGGGTTTTGACTTGCATTTTTTTTTTTTAATTTTTAATGCTTATTCATTTTTGAGAGACATAGCATGGGAAGGGGAGGAACAGAGAGAGAGGGAGACACAGAATCTGAAGTAGGCTCCAAGCTCTGAGCTGTGAGCACAGAGTTCAACCCAGGGCTCGAACTCACAAACTTTGAGATCATGACCTGAGCCTAAGTCAGACACTCAACTGACTGAGCCACCCAGGTGCCCCTTGATTTGCATTTTCTTACTGACTAGTGATGTTGAGCATCTTTCATGTGCTTATTGGCCATTTGTACACCTTTGAAGAAATGTCTATTCAAGTTCTTTGCACATTTTTGAATTGGGTTGACTTTGCTATTATTGTTTTCTAGGAATTCTCTACATATTCTGGATATTAATCTCTTACCAAATGATTTGCGAGTATTTTCTCTGTGTTGGCCCTGTTGGTAGTGTTTTTGATGCACAATTTTTTTTGTAAATTTCATGAAATCCAGTTGTCTAGTTCATCTTTTGTTGCCTGTGCCTTTGGTGTCATAGGCCATTCATCATTGCCCAATAAAATGTCTTGAAGTTTTTGCCCTATGCTTTGTCCAAGAATTTTATAGTTTTAGGTCTTACATTTAGGTCTTTGACCATTTTGAGTTATTTTTATTAGCACTTTATTGCAGTCTTTCTGCAGTCTTTCACCTCCTTAATTCCTATTCTTTTTTTTTTTTTTGATGCTACTGTAAACAGAATTGTTTCCATAATTTCCTTTTCAGATTGTTCCCTGTTAGTGCACAGAAATACAACTACGATTTCATCCATATGTAGAATATAGGGGAAGGAAAAAAAAGGGAGTGAACCAAAAGATACTTTTTTTTTATGTTTGTTTGTTTAGAGAGAGAGAGAGAGCGCACGAGCAGGAGAAGGGCAAAGACAGAGGGAGAGAGAGAGGGAGAGAGAATTCCAAGCAGGCTGCCCTGTTAGAGCCGAATGTGGGGCTCAAACTCACAGACCATGACATCATGATGTAAACCGAAACCAAGGGATGCTTAACTGACTCAGCCACCCAGTGCCCCAAGATACTCTTAACTACAGAGAGCAAACTCAGTTTTATGAGGTTGCTGGAGAAAAGGTGGGCAGGGGTTGGGTTAAATAGGTGATCGGTTTTAAGGAGGGCACTTGTGATGAGCACTGGGTATTATATGTAAGTAATGAATCACTACCTGATTCTATCTGAAACCCATTTTGTCACACATGTTAACTAATTAGAATTTAAATAAAAACTGGAAATCAAAATGAGAGAGAGAGAGAGAGAGAGACAGAAAGACAGATGGAAGGAAGGAAGGAAGGAAGGAAGGAAGGAAGGAAGGAAGGAAGGAAGGAAGGAAGGAAGGAAAGAGAGGAAGAGGGGAAGAGAGGAAGGAAGGCGGACAGGCAACTGACTTTTGTGTGTTGACTTTGTATCCTGCTACTTTGCTGAATTCATCTATAAGTTCTAACAGGTTCATGTGTATGTGTTGTAGAATCTTTAGGGTAGCTGCTACTTACTAAGAGCTGAAAAATTTACCAAAATTAACCATTCAAGCCTTCCCCTGGAATTTCAAGATAGTCTTATTCAATAGACTCCAGGGTTCTAAAATAGGACAGACAGATTCTTCCAGTGTACTTGTTGTCTAGCTGAGGAGACAGATTCCCAGTGCTTCCTGCTCCTCTACCTGCCCAGCAACCTCAATGGCATACTGACTCTTGGGTCTCCTGCCTATTCACCCCATGCACATGCACTATCATGCCTATATATATATGACCTCCAGCTCTCAGGCTTCACCACCTGCATGGACATTAAGAATACTGATGAGGCTGTGAATTCTACTCAGCAATGAATCTCCTGAATTCATCAGTCCAGGACAACCAAAGACCCACCTCTTCAAATCCAACTTCTCCTCCTCCTCACCTTTTAGCAATCAGTAATCTTTTCACTTCCCCCCTCCCCCCCACAGAGAGAGACAGAGAGTGGGGCAGGGGTAGAGGGAGACAGAATCTTTTTTTTTAATATTTTTTAAATTTATTTCTAGGAGAGAGAGAGAGAGAGAGACAGCGTGAGCAGGGGAGGGTCAGAGAGAGAGGGAGTCACAGACTCTGAAACACGCTCCAGGCTCCGAGCTAGCTGTCAGCACAGAGCCCGACGCGGGGCTCGAACCCACGAACTGTGAGATCGTGACCTAAGCGAAAGTCGGACGCTTAACCGACTAAGCCACCCAGGCGCCCCGAGGGAGACAGAATCTTAAGCAGGCTCCATGCTTAGTACAGAGCCTGACAAAGGGCTCTATCTCACCACCATGAGATCATGACCTAAGCCAACTCAACCAACTGAAACACCCAGGTGCCCCACCTTTTCACATTTTTGCCCAATTTTCTATCAATGTAATCAAAATCCCAAGAGAAGGAGAGAGATCTTCATGCTGTATGTATATGCATACTCATGTATGGGAAACAAGCACCTTCTTTTCAAATTCCCAAAACCAGAGGAAAAAAAATTTTTTGCTTTCATTTTTTAAAGTCCAATCCAGTTGACAAATTTCCCAAAATTCTCTAAGTTAGACAAAAGAATGCTTAAAAGATTCTTGGTGGATGTTGAGCTTTCCAAGAGCGTGAACAAGAAAAACCAGTCCATGAGCACACATGCTTGGTGCCTCCGAGCCTGGAGCAGGTCTTCTGCCCATTACTAGCGGAAGGAAGAAGTGGTCACATTTCACTTCCCACCTCTCGTCCCACTGCCTCTCACCCTGAACGATACAGGTGTCATTGGTGGACTCATTAATGCCAGGTTGATGTGAGGGGAGACTGCAGCTTGACGGGGCTGCTGAAACCAGGCCTTTGTAGGGAATGGATTCCTCCTGACTCCCCTCCCCCACATCGTAAATGCCAGGAAGAAAAGACCCACAGGGGAGTGAGTGACCCTCTTGGTTGTGGCTGGCCAATTCCTCACTTGCCTGCAAGTTCCCAGAGGAAATGCAAACAAATCAGACCACACTTGGCTGCTGGCCAATGAATCTTTGAACTTCTTCAATAAAGTCTTTAAAACTTTGGTTCTGACCCAAATCTTTTGCTGCAGCATAAAAACTGCTAGGGCTCAAGTCTCTCTGTTTAGGGAAACAGTGTGTCTGTGGCATTTGAATAAGGGTGTTTATCTCAGAGATGGTTCCTTGAGTTCCACCAGGTTCTGTAAAAAAGCTCACTGTGCCTCACTTGCAGTCTTCGAACCTTCCTGAATATTTGGTGTGTTTCCCTCCCCCCCCTTTACCTGTTGGGTGTGTTTTACTTGTGACCGTTCCTAACTCCGTCCTCTTCCTATATAACCCCATTTATGCTTTGTAAAAGGGCCCAGACCTTGTTGAATTTCCAATGAAAACAGGAAGAGAGAAAAAATCTCCAGCAGAGGGCAATGAAAAGGTATTGATAGCTGGTATTCACTATCCAAAGTGGGCCTTGAACTATACTGTTACAAAAAAATAAATATAAAGAAATGGTGAGATATACGATATAGTGTGTTTCTTTTATGATAAAGTGAACATTAGATTTTTTTTTCAATCCCCCTTAGTTGCTGCTTACTTCCGCAGCAGATAAGATGGCAGAGCCAAATGTCCTGCCCTTATAAACAGCAGACTCAGGAGGAGAGAGAACCAAGTTTTCCAGACTGAGGCATTCCTCTTAGCCCCAGGTTTTCTCCAAAGCAATACCCTTTGCTACCTCCACTTCCATACCTTCCTGGAAATAATACAGAGTCCACTTGGAGCCTTTGAGAGGAAGTCTGGAGGAAGGGAGCTGCCAGCAAACCACTAAGCAGTGATGTTTTAACTTCCATCACCAACCTACCTACACAACATGAACATTCAGACAGCAGCCAAACCCTCCCCACTGCGTCCCGAGTACTAGGCTTGAACCACCTCAGCCTGAAATCTGCCTGCGCCAAACCTGCAGAATATCTGGGAATCAACGGCATCAAGTTCTTCCAGAGAATCTCAAGCAGCTGGGAAAGGAAAGCAGGAGAGAATTCGAGACTCCAGGAAAGAAGAATCACAGATCACACCGTAGGCCTATGTTTTAAGAAAACTGGAATGATCAATAACTGTTAACCTATTTCCATAATTGTTCTCTTTTCTTAAAAAAATTTAACATTTATTTATTTTTGAGAGAGAGAGAGAGACAGATGGCAAGCAGGGGAGGAGCAGAGAGAGAGAGACATAGAACCCGAAGCAGGCTCCAGGCTCTGAGCTGTCAGCACAGACCCCAACATGGGGCTCGAACTCACAAACCATGAGATCATGACCTGAGCTGGAGTCAGACACTTAACTGACTGAGCCACCCAGGTGCCCCCATAATTGTGCTCTTAATTAACACCTTTGTAGAGTCAAGCTCAAACTGTTCATTTTCACCTGAATAACTTTTAGTGACAATTGATGGAAATCAACTCCATTTCAGAATTAATTTTCTCTTAAGGCACACTTCCAGATGTGTCACAGGGCATTAAGTGTCGTAAAATAGTATTTTCTGTTATTCTTTTTTTTTTCTAGGAGAGAGAGAGAGAGACAGCGTGAGCAGGGGAGGGTCAGAGAGAGAGGGAGTCACAGACTGAAACAGGCTCCAGGCTCCGAGCTGGCAGTCAGCACAGAGCCCGACGCGGGGCCCGAACCCACGAACCGCGAGATCATGACCTAAGCGAAAGTCGGACGCTCAACCGACTAAGCCACCCAGGCGCCCCTCTGTTATTCTTTTTTTTAAAGAACTATTTTTTATGTTTACTTATTTGTTTTAAGAGAAAGAGAGGGAGGGGCAGAGAGACAGGAAAAGAGAGAATCCCAAGCAGGATCCATGCTGCCAGTGCAGAGCCTGATGTGGGGCTTGAACCCATGAACCATGAGACCGTGACCTGAGCCAAAATCGAGAGTCGGACGCTTAATGGACTGAGCCACCTAAGCTGCCCTTTGTTATTCTTAAAAATGTCAGTATAAATGTATATATACATAAATGTGCTTAGGACAGCACCAAATCATTTATAACACTGTACAGCATTAACTAGAGAAAAAGAGGCTCTCAAGAAAGAGGCTTGCTTCCCTATTAGGCATCCTTCCTTTTTGGACTAGTGGCAATACACATGTCATCTCCTCCCCACCAAACAGGGTTACTTTAGCCACCCATAAAACAATTTCATATTCTTTCATAATATTTGTGGATTAAATGTAATACTTGGCCTCGTTTTGTTCAATTTCCATGTTCTTCTTACCGTTATATTTATATATTTACATGGAAACTTCTAAAATTGGCCAGAACTCTGTTGGAGCAAATTCTGAGAGCAGATGAAATAACATATTCATAGATTATTTATGATGCTGTAACTTTCTAAAGTGCTATGAAATCAACTCCTCATATGAAGATAATATTGCTAGTGCTGGTATTTATGGCAAGTCATAAATGAACGTGTGGGATGCCTATTTTGGGTAATGGCAGCTTTTAGGGCTTTAGAAGAGTCCTTCACTGTAGTCACTTTGTTTCACATTATTCTTTCCTCTGAGGAATTTCTGGATGGCTGTTTAAGAGGAGGCTGACCCTGGTGGGAGGCCACCAGGGCTGCATATATAAGTGGGTGCAGTCACTGTTACTTGCCTGGGTAAAGAGGGGTTTCTTAGGTTGTAGCGTGTCCCATCTTGGGCCGCCTTGACTCTCACACATCGATGGCGGGAATGTAAAATGGTGCGACCACTGTGGGAAACAGTGTGGTAGTTCCTCAAAAAGTTCAACAGGGAGTTACCTCATGACCCAGCAATTCCACTCCTAGATATATACCCAAATGTATTCTCATAAAAATCTGTTCACAAATGTTCATAGTAGCATTATTCATAACAGCCAAAATGTGGAAACAATCCAAACGTTTATCAACTGGAGATGATAAACAAATGCAGTATATCCATACAGAGGGATACTATCTGGCCATAAGAAGGAATGTAGTAGTGTCAAATGCTACAACATGAATGAACCTTGGATACATTAAGCTAAGTGAAAGAAGCCAGACAGGGGACACCTGGATGGTTCAGTCAGTGGAGTGTCTGACTCTTGATTTCAGCTCAGGTCATGATCTCACAGTTCATGGGTTTGAGCCCCATGAACTACAGAATGCAACTGATGATGACTGCAGGAAATTTTAAGAAAGAAATAAATCTTTTAATGCATTCTTCAGGAAAATACCTGTGACATCTTTTGGGGACAGAAATGGCTAAGAAATGTGAATGTGTTACAACAAAAAAAAAATTCTGCTTATGTTAATCTTTTAATAATCATATAATTAAGAAATTAACTTTTGCTTTGATATAAACATTTATATTTTTCCAAAAATTTATTGGAAAAACTTTTTATTAATCCACCAATATAATCAGCCAATTTATTGATCAATAGTATGTCAAAAATTTTATAATTTAAATTATATATAAAGCACTCATTCACTTTCAAAAGGATCTTAGTTTCCACTATAAATTACATGGTCACCCTACTTAGAAATAATCTAGAACAGGGCACCTGTGTGGTTCAGTCAGTTAAGCATCCAACTTTTCTTTTTTTTTTTAATGTTTTTATTGATTTCTGAGAGAGAGAGAGAGAGAGAGGCAGCATGAGCAAGGGAGGGCCAGAAAGAGAGGGTGATACAGAATCCGAAGCAGGCTGCAGGCTCTGAGCTAGCTGTCAGCACAGAGCTTGATGCGGGGCTCGAACCCATGAACAGTGAGATCATGACCTGAGCTGAAGTCAGACACCCAACCGACTGAGCCACCCAGGCACCCCAAGCATCCAACCCTTGATTTTGGCTCAGGTCATGACCTCACAGTTCATAAGTTTGAACCCTGCATCTGGTTCTGTGCTGACAGCATGGAGCCTGGTTGGGATTCTCTCTCCTCTCTGCCCCTCCTCTGTTTCTCTTCTTGCTCTCGCTCTCAAAAATAATAAACTAAAAAAATAATAATCCAGAGTAACAGGTAACAGCTCCTTTGTACCCTGAGGACCAAGACACTATACTCTCTAACTGGGAGAAGGTCCCTTCTGAACACCTTGCAGGCTCCTACAGATACCTATGTCCACACCCTCACTGCACTCTGCCACCCAGATAGTTCCCCAAATCGAGAATTCCCCAAGGACAAGGACCCGATCTCATTCTCCAGGACCTAGCACCATGACCGACCTATAAAAGAAAGGAAGGAAAAAAGGGAAGAAAGATCACCACTTTTTCTCAACGGTATCCTCTGTTCCTGCAGCCCCAGTCCTTCAGGGATAATGTCGCTAGAAAACGTGAGGCGGAAAACCGTGAGAAGCCTGGCATGATGATCGGGCTTGCCCCCTCTTCTCTGCGCTTCTGGGACTGGCAGCTGTGGCCTCCTGGACCAGCTAGTAAAGCCTCACATTAGGCCTCAGTCAGCTGGCCCATCCCCAGTGTCCCCAGACGTACACCGCCTGAACTCTGGTCCTGCGGCCCTGGGCTTGCTCCCAGCACCGCAGACAGGAGCTGGCGGTCTGCTGATTCTACACGACACTGTGCTGGGCTGAGGAATTATAGTAAGAGGGTCCTCCTCCTCCACAATAGCTAAAACATGGAAAGAGCCTAAGTGTCCATCAACAGATGAATGGATCAAGAAGATGTGGTTTATCTATACCATGAATACTACATGGCAATGAGAAACAATGAAATCTGGCCATGTGTAGCAACATGGATGGACCTTGAGGGCGTTATGCTGAGCGGAATAAGTCAGGCAGAGAAGGACAAATATCATATGTGTGCACGTATAGGAGGATTAGGAGGAACTTAACAGAGGACCAAGGGGAGAAGAAGGGCGGAAATGGTGGGGGAAAGGGAGAGAGGCAAACCATGAGAGACTCTTGAATGCTGACAAAAACTGAGGACTGATGGATGTGGGGAGGAGGGGTGGGCATGGAGGAGGACACTTGTGGGGATGAGCACTGGGTGTTATGTGGAAACTAATTTGACAATAAACTATTTGTAAAAAAAAAAAAACAAAAACAAAACAAAAACAAAAACAAAAAAAGTAAGAAGGTCCTCCTCAAACCATGAGAGACTCTTGAACGATGAGAACAAACTGAGGACTGATGGGTGTGGGGAAAGGGGGGAGATGGGCATGGAGGAGGGCACTTGTGGGGATGAGCACTGGGTGTTATATGGAAACCAACTTGACAATAAACTATTTGTAAAAAAAAAAAAAAAGTTGATGTGGCTGAAATAATTTTTAAAAAGATCTTTCACGTATATAAATAAAATAGTTAACTTCAAACATGCTTATATAATTAAATAATTATATATGTACCTCTGTGTGTATCTGTATATGTACACTGGATTAACCTGCTTATCATGCATTTTCGGTGGTGACTGTTTTCTAATACAAAACAATAAAAACAGTATCAGTCATCAATGGTTAACTTGCTGAAAACGGCTTTCCTCTGGCTTTATAATTACCTGCTTCAATTAAAGAAAATAATCACAGCATTATTTAATTTACTGACCTAATTGTCAAATTAAAATAAAAACAAATTGCTGTCATTTCTTCATTGTCTTTGGACTAGGTGGGCTTTGAACATTCAAAATGGCTTTAAATCTGGAAGTAATCAAAAAAAGAAAAAGCAAAGTATGTCTCTCTCAAGATAAAATCCCCCCCTGTGACAGGCTTGTCAATCTGCTCAAACAAGTTCTGGCACCCTCTAACTGGCACAACTCCAAAGGGGCCAGCTGCTCCTCACCAAAGCCACAAGGTGTGGAAGAAAAAAAGGAAAAATAAGAAAATAGGCAGAGGACGTTCAAGGGCACTCATAAAATCCCTAAAGTCCTAAATCTATTGCGAGGTATCTTTGTGGCCTCAGGCAAGTCACTTCAGCTCTCTGAGCCTCAGTTTCTTCATCAGTAAAATAGGAGATTAACTACATAATACTGTTTGCAATGTGACCCAGTGATGCTCAATAAATGTTACCTTGCTGTTGTGATGGCAAATTACTTTTCCTTGGAGGTCTTTTGGATTTAACTGGGGTTAGACAGTCACTGTGGATAGGAGATAAATCATATGACGAGGTAAAGTGAGAGGTACTTGCAGTCTACAAGCTAGGAATCCCCTAATGTGAAGGAGGTTATTGTCAACTACATACTACTTAAGACAGAGGGGACAAATAGACTTAATTTGAGTGGCAACTCAGGTTAACTAGTAGTAGATGCCTAAAGTGCTATGGTAGGAAGGATTCTGAAGCTGAGTCTTGAGTCGAGGGGCAGGAGCAATAGATTGCAACATCTGTCCTAATCTTAGAAAAGGGAGGGCAGGTGCCATTCCTGATCTTCTGTGTACAAAGGACCCACCTGCAACAACTCTGTACTTAACTTCAACACAAGCAACTCAGACAAGTAATAGTACTTCTTAAACCAAGATTTTAGTTGAGAATCACTTTGTTTAAAAAATGTAGGTTTCTAACACAGAAAACTGCCAGGACTGTTAAGATCCATGGCATCACAGGGGCAACTCTTGAGGGATGTCCTACTTCACTGACTTAGGCCCTTGAAATCCAAAAGAAGAGGGTGGGAGGGGCGACTCTGTTGGAGAGTCCGTGAACTGACATTTTCATTTAGAAATTCAATGTCCACAGAAACAATAACCCTCTCGCCTGCCCACCCTCCCCAGACAAATCAGGACAGACAAATCAGCAGTTCAAAGTCTGCAGTATTCTCCCACAAAGAACATTCCCAAATACCACTCCCAGGACTGTAGAGAGGTCAGCTCGGGCTGGCCTACCACAGAGAGCTCTGCCTGGGGCTGCTCCAGGCAGAGGCTGAGGCTGGTGCCCTCCCGGCCTGTACGGCTGTGTCTGCGGACAAGTCTTCAGAGGCTTCACAACGATGGCAAGATTTAAGATCCTCTTCTATTCCACTCCACTTTCTTAACCAGTACTTAGCAGCCACAGTAAGGGGCTCTTCCTCTTAATGCTAATGACATCCCCTGTTGGTAGGAACACGATCTTTAATAACCTGGCCAAACCTAAAACACATACAGGAGTGTTATGGTTCCATGTCTACACAGAGTGAAATGTGCTTCTTCCTTCCAAATTCTATAGTGAATTTGATCAAATGCCTCAGGAATTCTTAGAATAGGGTAGGAACGTGTCCTTCATAAAATTAAAACCTAATTAAGGTACTACTTCTGACCAAGAACAACAAGGGCTAGATTTACCCTCCTACCTTAGATAACTGGGAAACTGGAGAGATTCTATGAAATCATGATTTTTAGGCATTGAAAACCAGCCAGGACAAGAATGATTTCCCAGAGAGAAGGGAAGTATGAATAAGGCAAGCCCAGTGATTGTCCCAACTTACTGCCTGGAGGCAGTTTCCAGGGCACAGGATAGGGAAGGAGAAGCCCTAAGAGATCAGCAAGGCCAAGAAGGCTAGAATTTGGGATGGAAATAGTTTTTTACCAGCCAAAGTGCCCTCATGAGAAAGGTAGTATCCTCAGAAGGGTGTTGCCTTAATGGGGATAAATCAACTCTAAAGAACTGCTCTGTACTCAACCTAATGTAACTTAAAGGCAAGTAAAGGGGTGCCTGGGTGGCTCAGTCGATTGAGTGACTGAATCTTGATTTCAGCTCAGGTCATGATCCCAGGGTCCTGGGATAGAGCTGTGTGTGGGACTCCACGCTGGGCATGGACCCTGCTTAAGATTCTCTCTTTACCTCTCCCCTCCCGCTCTCTAAAATAAAAAAAAAATTTTTTAATCTTAAAAGCAAGTGTTGAAATGATCAAACTGATTCCGAGCAACTTTGTACCAGAACACACTCCAACACTATTTAAAAGAACAAAGTAAAATCTGGCACCCAACAAGGTAAAATTCACAATGGCATCTAGTAAAACATTACCAGGCAAGCAAAAAGGCAGGAAAATACGACTGATAACCAGGAGAAAATGCAATCGGTAGAAACAAAGAGGGAAGCCTGGGTGTCTCAGTCAGTTGAGCGTCTGACTCTTACTTCAGCTCAGGTTGTAACCCCAGGATTGTGGGATTGAGCCCCATATCAGGCTCCACGCAGAGCATGGAGGCTGCTTAAGATTCTCATTCTAGCTCCCTCTGCCCCTCACAGTCACAGACTACGAGTCTGGAGTTCTCTCTTCATCCAGAGAATCTAACATCTGGGAGGAGACAAGAACCACAAACAGGGTCTTTGTCTCTGTATTTATTGAGCTCACAAGATATTCCCCACATGCTGAACGTGAAGAAAACAAGATCTTACACATGTGGTGAACATGAAGAAAACAATCAGACAATAATCATAAACTTGTGTGTGTGAGAAGCAAAGTGTCTGGGGATTAAGTGGAGTTTGTGATACTGGTGTCAGAGGGAAAGTACTTTCCTGCAGGTGATATAACAAGTTACTCGTGATCCTGTTACAATATCTCGATAGCTAACCTCAGGCATTTTTGCCCCATGGTGGCAGCTTTCCGCCCTAAGCTTTTTCCTAATCTATTTATGTGAGTAGAACCTATTTTCCCACACCCCCACTATTTTTTTATTTTAGAGAAAGAGACATGACAAAAATGCCAGAATAAGCCAACAAGGACATGACAACAGCCATTAAAAATATACTCTGGGTTGAAAAAAATACAAAAAACATGACCATGGTGAAGAAATTGAAGATATAAAAAAAATCCAGTGGAACTCCTGAAGATTCAAAAATATTATACATGAATTGAAGAACACATTAATAGTAGTTTAGACAAAGATGAATTAGACATAGGAAGGGGAATCAGTAATCAAATTCTTCCAGAAGTGGAGGAAAATTCTCCATTTTAAGATTTAATTCTCTCTGAATTGCCATTAAAGTTTAAGAATAATGGATTTAATATCAGAAGTAGCAGCAAGCAAGAGATAAAATAATCACTGTTTTTTCTAGATTTGGCCTTTATAAGGCTATAAATTGAGATCTTAGTTGAAAGTTAGATCCAAGGCAGAGCTGTCCAACAGAAACATAATGTAATCACATACAAAGCTTAAATTTTCTCATAGCCACATTAAAAATAAACAGGTAAAATTAATTTTGATAATTACTCTATTTGGTCTCATATATCTAAAATACAATTTCAATATGCTTAATATGTAATAATATTTTACTTTTGCACAAAATCTTTGAAATCCACTATTTATACTTAAAACACATCTCAATTCTGACTGGCCACATTTCAAGAACAGCCAGATGCAGATGTACATGAGGCAAAGTCCAAAAGGATTCTGAGCACAGGAAGTTCTGTCCCCATGGAACTGGGGTGCTTCACCCACATGGAAGTCCATCAATCCTACTTAAAAGTTTTTCTAGAATTTAATCTCCAGTCACCCTGCTTCTCCTTTTTCCCTTCCCAGAGGTAGGTGAGTAGGGCTGAAAGTTCCAACTTGGGCCCTTCTGGTGAGCAACCCTGACCTGAGGCTCTGTAGGGATGCCACTGTAAGTCACTTTATGAGCATGGACTCAGATGTGCTCAGAAAGGCTTTTTATGAATAACAAAAGACACATCACTTCTGTAGATGAAGTCTGGTCCAATATTTGGGTCCAAATCACTTCGTTTTTTCCCATAGCTCACCATAACTCTTCAGTTTAACCCCAGCAACTATTCATCAGTCAACTAAGATGAAAAAAATAAATTCTTAACTTGGATCTATCGGGTCTTATGCCTTGATCACCAGTGGGGACCAGCTTGTTGCAGTCACTGGTTTTGACCTTATTCATTAAATTATAATAGTGGCAATTCAGACCAAACACCTTTCCCTAAGAATGTATCACACCTTGCTTCTGTTACTTCCTACTTGTCACACAATATAAAGGATGGAGTCATGCAATTAAACGGATTTCCAAGTACTCTTCTCTCACTGAAATACAAAAAAAAAAAAAATCTCTGGGCTCTAGTCTCCATCCATTTAGCACATGTCCTGCCAGACCTCATTAGGGAAAAACTTCCTAAGGTCAGCTATTTAGTAGTATTGGCAGTATGCTTTAGGGAAGGAAAAGTACTCATCCACTTAGGAAAATAGTTTAAAATAACTAAAGAAAATTGATTCCTCTCTTGGAAAGAAGCCCACAATCTAGCTGCAACCACTTAAAAGAACTCACTACATTTGCAGCTTTACAGAAGCTCTAGGAAACTCATGGTGTTTGACATCATCTGTCTTTCCCCTATGTCCAGGCCCATCCTTCCTGTATCCAGCTCACAATCTTTAAGTTCTCAGGGTTCTCTGGACCCTCCTGTCTTGGATCCATGCATCTACCATAAAGCATGATGCATATGAAACACATTTCCTCTTAAGTAATTCTGCTTGCTGCTGCTTTATTCACACCTGATCTTTCCCCACTTTCCTGATGCTGTTGGCCTTATGAATGTATAGCTGTCCCTCCCATTATCAAAGTGCTCACTCTTCCGAAGAAACATGTAATACTAGCTTAGCTAGTAAATCTGCCTTCTCACATTCATTAGCTCTCTATCTTTAACTTCACTAGTCAAATGTTGACTGCTTTCTGTCCTCTAAAACCAGTTCTTTTAGATCATGAAAACTTCATGAACATCTGCCATTAACACAGAAAGGTCCTCCTCCTCCAAGTCATAGTATCTGTCTGTAATCACACTGTATCTGCAGAGAGATCTCTTAAATGGCATGGCAACTTCTCATAGGACTAACCTTCAGGCTGGTAAAGGTCTCATCAAGCAGTCATGCTTCCTCGCTTCTACCTGGTAGAAACTGGAACAAGCTATTTTCACCAGAACCCCTTTCTGCTCACTTATATCTAGAAACTAGAACTGATCACTTTTCTTTACTTCTAGGAGAGCCACACGATTGCTAAAGTCATTCTCTGGATATTACCCAGTCTCAGATTATTTACTTTGAGGGGACAAGTCTTTTTAGACATTCATTCAGTAAGCTGAGTCCCTATTACTGAGTGTCTATTACACATCAGGCAAAGGAACATAGGATAGAATATATGCATGGTTCTTAACCATAAAAAGCTCAGTCTTTCATTATGCACACACATAAATAAGTAACTTTCATATAATCGTTAACCCTGACCACCAGGTTTGGCAGCAGGCCATCCCTTCCTTTAAGAGTCCCTTCTTGGGGTGCCTGGGTGGCTTAGTCGGTTGAGCATCCGACTTTCGCTTAGGTCATGATCTCGCGGTTCGTGGTTTCGAGCCCCATGTCGGGCTCTGTGCTGACTGCCAGCTCGGAGCCTGGAGCCTGTTTCAGTCTGTGACTCCCTCTCTCTCTGACCCTCCCCTACTCACTCTGTCTCTCTCTCTCTCTCCTAGAAATAAATAAAACATTAAAAAAAAATGTTTAAAAAAAAAGAGTCCCTTCTTGTCAATTACTGCAGTGGGTGTGCATTTAAACCTCCTTTACCATCAGTGTCCCAAAGATGGGGCTTCAAGTCTCAGAACTTTTTGCCTGCCACATTTTATAGCCAATAGTAGGCATAAATCTGTGAGACTTAAATGCCATTTCTGATCTAGTTTTGTGTTTTAGGATACACACATAGAGACAGAGACTCAGAGCATTTGGTCACTAGGTCACTATTCAACTTACTGTGTTTCTTGCATCTTGAGGTGGCTGTAAGGAGAGGGCATCCGGGAAAAAAAGCACTTCTCTGAATGCTCTGGTCAGGCTAGGATACAAGCAGGGGGTGTGGACACACGCCTGAGAATGAATCCATGCTCTAACCTGTATGAAGCCCACAAAGTTCTCACAGAATGTCACACAGCAACAGCAGTATCTTTACTTTTAACCAGTGAGGCCAGATTCTTTTCGGCAGTGAGCAAATCACTCTTCATCCCATTCCAGTTGCTTCTGCTCCTTTTCACTAACACTAACAAATTACTAAATAGTACAACTTATTAGCTGTTTAGATAATAAAGAATATACACACCAAAGAACAATATAGATCATTTTGTATTTATTACATATTTAGCTGAATTTTTTTTCAAATTACAGAATTCAACTCCAAAATAAAGTCATTAATGCCTCTTAGGCTGTTATTCTCACTTGCATTTTTCCCTCCTAAAATTTTAATGCAGCAAAACACCTTAAAGACATGTGAATAGGTTCAGTGCACTTTCAGTGGCTCACAATTATGAGACAAAGACCACATTCATCCATAAAAAAGACAAAGAACTCGTATTTTACAATATTACTGACATGAAACAAAATAAAGGAAAAAATACAATACTGCATTTTTAGCACAACTGTTTTTGGTAGAGGATAGCAGGTTACTGTTTAAATGGTGCTCCTCTGCACAGCACATGCTGTGTGGACACACTTGGCACATTAGCAGTAGGTAACTGCTTCCACTTGCCCTCTCTTCAGAAGGACCCTTCCTCGGGGCCCCACTTTCCCCCGAGCCCCGTCTGCCCGCCTCCACAGGGACTACTCTGGTGGGAGCCTGATCCTTCTTCCTTCACCTGCTCTTAAGGCTTTGTGTCTGCCCTTTACCCTCCCAGAGTCGCACCTGCCACAGCCTGCACTCTCAGTGAAGATGCCTGGTACAGAACTCACACGCTGGGCATCCCCACCACAGCTCTACTTCCGATGCTGCCCCTTCACTTGACTAAACCATGACTGTAAGGGAAAGAGGATCAACTGCCCACAAAAATCATGCTCCCTACTTTACAGTCACGTCTTCCTGCAATGCAAAAAGGGTTGGTGATGCCTGGTTTAGAACATAAAGCACTGAATTAACTTAGGCAGAGCATATCCAGCTCTAAAGTTCTTTAAAATTTACTCTTTCCTACTGTTGTTTTTAAAACAATAAAAATTTAAAAAATTGTAAACATTCTACTAAATGTTTCAGTGGAAACTCCATTACTCTACTTTTTATTTAGTGAGCTCAGAAAGAACAAAAGTGACACTATGTTCCCTTTGACAGACTAAACTGATACTCCGGGCCCTAACCTACATTATACATCTCCTACCATCAGACAGCTCCGTTGGCCAAGCCATGTCTTTCATGACAACTGCTGCTGCTATTCACGAACAGCCTGTTAACAAAGAAGCAGAGTAGCCCACTGCAATCTCCTAGACAGTCATCCATCTGCTTGCTGGGCACCTTACACCCACCACTCCATACTCAGCCTAGCCTTGCTGATCATGCACACACACAGAGGTAAGTACACACAAAAAATTGGAGCACCTCCTTTGCCACACACTGTATTTCTCTACAAAGTGAGAAGGTACTTCCTAATTCTTTGTCAGAGTAACAGCAGAATCGGGTTGGAGGAGAGGGGTGCTGTTGACAGAGGTAGAAATCAAGAAGCTGGTAAGTCTGGCCACCAGTGTCCATCACACCCCAGATAGTTCATTCCCTTCACCATGACACTGCTGGGAGCATGAAGATGAATGTGACCTTCTATTCAAAAGGAGAAACCTACTCAGGAAACTCTAGTCATTTATCATTGCTTTCATAGCAAGGTTTTACAGTATGTTACTAAAAACATGAAATTAACAAGAAGTGACGTTTTAAAAAATGAGTAACTTTAAAATTAATTTTTAAAAATAGTGCTTTTGTTTTTATGGAGAAAAATGCTAGACACAAAAAACTAATAAAACCTATTAGCTCTAGGAAATCCCTTTAGTATCTTTCTCAGTTATGATTAATGAGATAATTTAAACCAGAATTCCACACCTAAGTGATAAACAGTACAATTAACCAGAGTATTAACTACAATGACTTAAAACTGCATTACCTGAACAGTCTCCACGGTGAAGTGTCAGAAAAAGTGAAATAATAAATATTTTCCACAGCACCATAAGATTTTATAAAATACTTACTATTTCAGTTTTTAACGTTAACACACAATCTCAAGATTGTAGTCCATCATTCATATTAGGCCTAACCTCTTTTTACTGACAAGAATTCTGACGTAGGCCATAAAGGCACAATTATAACATGAAAATGATGTATCTTACTGAAGAACCTATATGGTATACTTAATCAGTCACTGCTTTGGTTGTATCCATTAAGTATTAGCAGATTCAAAAGCCAGGAAAGATAGTTTTGCCATTTCCACTCACATAATTTAGTCTGTCAAAAGGAGCTAAATGGTAACTAAGATATTTGCCGTAACTAAACAGTTCTTTTATATGTTTGTTTTAGTACTCTGTGCTCTTATGGGTTGTGTTTCTATATGACAACATTTTGTAAATGGCTCTGGGTTTTAAAAATAAGAATACAGTGATTCATTTTGAATTTAAAAAATAAATTCAAGTGGAAAACAGACAAATTCTGTAGCCAAATTACCTGCAATTGTGTGTAACAAGTTATCTACAACAAAAACTATATCACAAATCGAATCCCCCCAAAATCCAGCATGCTCATGGATCTCCTGAACTGTTAGTGTGTGCTGTGCCAATTTATTTCAACACTGATCCAAGCAAAACATAATTGAAAGTAATGACTTCCCTATCAAAAAGCTTACTCTGCATTCCAAAGCCAAATACAAATTAGGTTTAGGATGATCAATGCCATGTCTCCTCCCCCCACCCCCCTCCACTAATGCAGAGAACAGAGACTTGGCTTTACTACAAATCAGCTAGCAGTAGAGTAAATTTGCTATAAAATTATTTATAACAAAATAAATATTTTCAGTCCCTCTACACTAAGTGACATATAAATCATTAGCAGTTTATAACATTAGTTCCAGTCACTTTTGTGGGACACAAACATACTGTACAATCCTGAGTAAAATGTTAAGGATACAGTTTCTTAGGGATCTCTCTTGATCAGGATTCATAAGGAAAACACATAAAACCACAGCTTGCAATAATCCCCGTTTTCATTGGAAGTACCATGAGTTCTTTTTACTTTGGTAAAGTAAGTTTAGCTATGTAAACCATTTATTTGGATGGAGTAAAATAAAAGCAGAGCTTCTGCTAGGATCCCTCCATCACCTTTTGACACTGATACAGTAAATAGTCAGGAAGAGTAGAGCAAGAGGATCGGAACCACAGGGCTAATACATCACCATAAACTCGAAAATGCACCAAGCAGGGAATGGATGGGAGCAGCTGACAGGCCAAAAGCCCTTCGTGGCCTACGAGAAAACAAAAATTGAAAATTCTTTAAGACAAAAGGACTTAAACAAACATTTCTACAAAAAGATACACAAATGACCAAGAAGCACATGAAAAGATATTCAACATCACTGATCAGTAAGGAAATGGAAATTAAAATCACAAGGAGCTACTACTATGAGATACACACACACCCACACCCACACTCATATACATAAAACAACTGTCGATGAGAATGTGGAGAAATTGGAACCTTTGGGCACTGCTGGTAGGAATGTAAATAGTGTAGACGCTGGGGAAAACAATATGGCAGTTTTCTCTAAAAATTAATTAAAAATTACCAAATGATCCAGAAAGTCTACTTCTGGGTATATAACCAAAAGAACTGAAAGGCGGGGACTCAAACACAGGTACGTGTACACCCACACTCACAGCATTATTTTTCACAATAGCCAAAAGGTGGAAGAAACCCAAGTGTTCATCAACAGATGAACTGATAAACAAAATGTGGTACATTCATATAAGGAATAGTATTCAGGCTGCAAAAGGAAGGAAATTTTGACATATGCTACACATGAATGAACCTTGAAGAAATAAGCTAGTCAAAAAAGGACAAATATTGCATGACTCTGCTTATATGAGGTCCCTACAGTAGCTGAATTCAGAGAGACAGAAACCAGAATGGTGGTTATCAGGAGCTGGGGAGGGAGGGGGGATGAGGAGTTAGTGTTTAAAGGGCACTGAGTTTCAGTCAGGCAAGAGGAAAAGAGTCCTGGAAGTGATGGCGGCAATGGCTGCACAACAACACGGATGTACTTAAAGCCAATAAACTATACAGTTAAAACTGGGTTAAAATGGTAGATTTTGTTACATTTTACCACACAAAAAATTCTTCAATAAAGTCTGAACAACACACTCACTTGAAAGATACTCATAACAGGAAATAATAGCTCTAAGAAATCTGATACTTGTGAAAGTTGATTTGTGTTCTGACTGTGAGAAAGCCTCCATAAACACAACTCTACGAACCTATAATTTCAACAACATGAAGTCTTAGTTTTTGTTGCAGGGTCTTTAGGGCAGAAGGCAGAGCAGCTTGAGATTCTGACATTTTTACATTTTGCTTCACATCATTTGCGAAGGATAACCAGAGTTTGCCAAAGTTTTCAGTTGAGATTTTCAATGGTCTGAAAATAATTTTTAAAATTAGATATGTCCAAAAGAATGAAATTAATTCTAAACAAATACATTTCCAATGACTTATGTGATAAAACATAATCATTGTAAATCTGAGTCCCACAAAATTTATTTTAAAATTGACTATGATTAGAATTAGAATGCTTACCATCAACCTCTGAACGGAGGAAATACTAAAAGAAGATTTTATTAAAGCGTAAATGTCTTTCCAATAAGTCACTCAATTCTTTTTGTGAGCATTAGTCATTTCAGTAAAATTTTACCAAGCTATAAACAATTTTACCAAGTAATTTCATGAATCACTCAAATATAAAACTTTCTTTCATGTATATTTTGAATTTAGGGACAACAAGACACTATCAACATCACGTATAGACTATGATTATGAAGATCTGGCACCTTATATAAGTTAGACTAAGAAAAGGATTTTAATGTATTTTTTTTAATATTTTTTACTTATTTCTAGGAGAGAGAGAGAGCGTGAGCAGGGGAGGGTCAGAGAGAGAGGGAGACACAGACTCTGAAATAGGCTCCAGACTCTGAGCTGGCAGTCAGCACAGAGCCCGACGCGGGGCTCGAACCCACGAACTGTGAGATCATGACCCAAGCAAAAGTCGGACGCTTAACCGACTAAGCCACCCAGGCGCCCCAATAAATGTATTTTTAAAAATGGTTCATGAGACTGAGATCAAATAGTTAGCACTGGGTCTCTGAGGGTGGAATTACAGGGAACTTTTATATTTTACTTATACTCTGCCATAGCATTTGAAGTTTTGTAATAATTATGCATTGATTTTATAATTGAAAAATATTTTTAAAAGATACATAGGATTTTACTACTACACACACAGAAGAACTGTTAATTATACACACTGTGCTTCTTCAGGTTACTAATGCTCACCATGGGGTATATCTTTATAGTAAGAGAGTGTAAGTTTTTGGAAGGCTGGATTCTATGTTATACAGCACCAAGACCATAAAAACTCTGATGGACTGAGAGACATGTTCCTACTAAAAGATTTTAAAGAGTAGGCAAAAATTACAGCAGTGTAACACAAGTAAATGTTTGAAGGTTAAAAATCTTACAGATATTCATTGGCATTCTGCATTTTTGGTTCAGGCAGCCTCATTTTAAAAAAATACTTGAATATAATACAATATATTCATAAAACTAAATGAGAGTAGAAAAGTAAAGAAGTTGTTTTCAATTATTTTGGTAACATGGCTTAGTGCCTAGTATAATGCTAAATACTGTATCTCTAATGAAAGTTTAATAACTGAGTAATTTTCTTGCAGATCTCTAAAGCTTAATAGACTTTATGAAAGAATTAATCAAATAAGTGAAATATAAATGAGAGAAACTTTAAAAGCTTTAAAAAAAAAAAAAAAAAGGCCACCCAGAATCTTTGAAGTTACTTCAAGTTAAACATTAATATTATTTTCTCTCAGAAGTTTTCCAGAGTTACTAATCAACCCCAATCTAAATCAGGTCCCATATTATAATAACTCATTGTACCATTTACTTTTTCTTCACAGTACAATTCAAAATTACATATGCATTTATGTGATTCTTCAATGTCTCTTCCCTAGACTGGACTCTCCCTAAAGGTAGGGACTGTATCTATCTTTGAATTATTATACTCCCTGGTGCCAAGCAGAGTGCTTCTGTCCAGAGAAAAGGCCTAATAAATATATGCTGAATGAGTAACTTGAATTAACTTTCCAGAAAATATTTACCTAATGAAATCTAATAGTGATAAGTTTACAGAAAATTCAAGCTGAACAGAATGAGTATCCATCATTTGATAATTTATAAAACCAGAAAGATTCCCTTCTGTAAAAGGTTTCTCCATCTGCACACTATATTGAAAGGTTTTGATGCTTTCTGTTTCTATTACAGGCAAGCAGCATCCAGGTTGCTCAGTGATCTGTAAATAAAAGTAATAAAAGTATTGAGGAAAAGATCAATACAGACTATTATATGAATACGAATTTTCTATTTAACTGAAGTGATACAAAAGCATACTATTCTGAGATGTTAGTAACAACCACAGTATAAAAATGACTGACAACTTCACTTGAGAAAAATTCACTAGCACAGATAATCAAGAAATAGTATACATGTAAAGGTTATGTGACAAATTACAGTGAAAATCTCTGTATAATTAACAATAACAAAAAGGTTATTAAACATGTGTCTTTTGGTTCTCAATCCTGGCTAGCACCAGATCTTAAAACGAGGAGAGTTAAAAAACAAAAACAAAAACAAAAAACACCCAAAACACACACACACACACACACACACACACACGTCTTCTTTTCTCAACTACAGTATACCCTTACTCAATCTATGGGGGGTAGAGCCCAATTAACTGGATTGGACTTTGTTCTGTTTTGTTTTTTTAAGTTCCATCGGTGGTCCTAAGGTACACTTAAGAGTCATAACTTCTGCCCTGATCAGTGGCTCAGGTAATATCCCATTCAACACATTTTAGCTCATAGAAAAAATTGGTCAGTCTTGTGAATAACTATCTACTGGACAGATTTCATAACTCCAGCAAGGTCACCTATACAATAACGTAATTAGACATATTTCCAGAAATCAAAATGGCAATTCTCTAGGGAAGAAACAGAACTGATGCCCAAGCACTTAACATAAATCAATAAAAGAAAAAGGCAGCAGACTATGTACAATATTATCCTTCAATATTCTTACTCTTTCATGTTCTGCTTTGTTAAATTGAGAACTTTGTTTCAGTGTTTATGGCAAGAATGAAGAATGAAAGAATTCTTCATTCATTCCGTTCTGTGAGACATTTAAAGAGAGCAAAAAACACAAAATACACACTGAAAATAATAACACACTGACACCTACTTTGTGCTAGGTACTGCTATAAGCATTTTTACAGATACTAACTCATTTACTCCTCACAGTAACAGGCAGACACTATTAATGTCTTCATTTTAAATGTGAGGAAACTGAAAGCCACAAAGCAGTTACATAACCTGATCGTGTAACACAGCTAATAAGTAGCAAAAGAAGGATTCAAAGCCAAGCATTCGGAGTCAAGAGCCTACATTCTTAACTACTGTGCTCTGTCAAAACTCACTTTACATTTATGCCCTTCCCCAATATAGCTGGAAAATCTTTATTATGTGCCCTTGTCTCTTTTGAATAATTCGTCCCTACTCAAAATAATAAAAAAAACCTGTCACACCTTTGGGTCTTTTTGCTAAAGAGGAAACGATGTTGATGAAATTTATAAACCATCAGAAGAACGAAGAACAGAAACACTAAATAAGCATTATCCCTTCAAGGAAGAAATAAGGAACCATTCGTTGTCTTACCTTGAAATTTTCTGCAGGTGAAATTTCTAAGTTAGCACTTTTCAATTCCAAACCACTCTTATTAGAAACTGACCAGACCACCAGTAAACAGTCATCTTTCCAAATTTTGTAGGAAGACACTGATATGGTTTCATTATCACAGACCTCCACAAGATCTGAATGCATGTGTTCAGAAGTTTCTTCCAACAAAGAAGAAGCTAAAGAGATTTCATTAGCAACTGAGGCTGCAGTGGATGGAGGAGAGTGAAGACCTTCCATATCATCAGTGAACAAAGAAGGTGTAGACTGCGTGCAACTGGAGAGTTTCTCAACCGAGGGCAGTTCTGTGAGTGACTCAGAATCTAAAAGTTCTGAGTTGAGAGAAAACTTATTTAATTCTTTGTCTCCTCTATCCTGCAAAGTATCCAAATAATAATCATCTTCATAAGTCATATCTGACGAAGAGCTAAAGTAAGAACAGGGCATATTCTGAGCACTGGTTGTTTCTCCACTTTTGGTTTCCTTGACTTTTGATTTCCTTCTGAACTTGTGAGATACGGTATCTGCTTTTCCTAGCTGCAAAAATAAAACATAATAACAATATCTAAAAAACCCATTCTACCAGTCATGAGTTTTAAACATTTTTCTATAATTTCAAATGAGCAATTTACTAATTTGTCAAGAGTCTGTGTATAAAGCATAGATTAACAAAAGAATCAGAGATGAATAAAATGTTAAAACCTAAAATTATGACAGTTACCTCACTTTGAACTATTAGCTAAATCTTATTTCTCATTAAATATACATAACATCAAAAAAAGAAAGTCAAAAAGTCATTGGTGAACAATTCTAAAAACTTGTTCAATTTCAGAATGCTAGAGTACAGAATTGCACAAATTAAGAACAGTGAGAAACCTAGCCGTTATTTGAGATTCCAGAGTTGTCCTGTAGAAGAGAAGATATCCTCAAATACACAGATGGCTCAAACTCTGTTCAGTTGTCTATGATAATCATGATTTCATGGCCCACAAGTCAAAAAAAGAGAAGAAAAACAGATTTTCCCTCAAGAACCAACTGGCAGTCACTGACACACCTACATCAGGCAAGAAATGACTAGTGATGTCTGCCACAGATTCCAGCGATGGGAATGGCAAATTTGCCATCCTTGAGCCAATACTCCTGGGGAGTGGTCTGCAAATCTATGTAAGAAGAGTGGAGTGGTAGCTCACGATTCTCCCTTGCCTCCCAAAGTTGTCTAGAATCAGGGAGGCAGACTGACACTACTCTAAATCCACATCTCCATCCTCCTGGGGGCTTTCACACAGTGAGGCCGCCCTTCACATGATTCCAGCTAAGCAGAATTCTAGTCCCTCTGTCATACCCTCTCACTCCCTCAAGTCCCAACATCTCTTCCAGCTTTCAGCAGATATCTCCTATCTTTCGATTCAGAAGTCATCAAAGAGGAACTAAAATTCTACTAACACAAAAAATGAGTATGAGTGGGTGGGTGAAGGACTTCCATTTCCAAGTAACCATTGGACTCGAATTAGATGTATATTATTACACTGTTCAATATCAGGTCACTGATGTTCTGAGGTTTTTTATTTGTTTTTTTCTCCTTTCTGTGCTTCATTCTGGGTAGTTTCTATAACTTTGTCTCCATGTTTAATTTTTTTTTTTCTATACTGTCTATTCTGCTGTTTATCAGAAGCTACAGAAGCCACAGGACACTAGAGTGACATCTTGGTTAATGTTAATATTTAAAGAAAAGAAACAGTTAACCTAGAATTTGTTATCCCAGAGAAAAGGAGTTTTAAAAATAAAGGTAGAACAGGGGTGCCTGGGTGGCTCAGCTGGTTAGATGTCTGATTCTTGGTTTCAGCTCAGGCAGGTCATGATCTCACAACTTGTGAGTCCAGCCCCATGTCAGGCTCTGCACTGGCAGCTCGGGAGCCTGCTTGGGATTCTGTCTTTCTCTCTCTCTCCATCCTTCCCCTACTCGTGTGCGCTCTCTCTCTCAAAAATAAATAAACACTTAAAAAATCAAAGTAAAAGAGAGAATAAAATCAAGAAACAGACTCTTGGCTATAAAGAACAAACTGAGGGTTGCTGGAGGGTAGATGGAGAGAGGGTAGTGGGTTAAATAAGTGATGGGCATAAAGGAAGGCTCTTGTTGTAATGAGCACCAGGTGTTGTAGGCCAACAGTGAATCACTAAATTCTACACCTGAAACTAATATTACTCTATATGTTAACTAACTAAATTTAAATAAAAACTTAAAAAATAATAAAAATGAAGACAAAATAAAAAGCAACGATGAAGAAAAACAAAAAGCCTTGATCCTCAGAGTGAATTATGTTAAAAAATTAATGCAAAAAGGAGTTAGCATACCTTAAGTGGAAAAACATCCTACTGAAATTTCTGATTTCAAGGCCACCACAAAAAAAACCTGATAATGAATTTGTCACACTGAATGTTCTCTTGAGAAAGACTGTTTACTACGGCCATACCACCCTGAACGCGCCCGATCTCGTCTGATCTCGGAAGCTAAGCAGGGTCGGGCCTGGTTAGTACTTGGATGGGAGAAAGACTGTTTAGCTGAAAGCTTTGCACATTGTTCAAAGGGCAGGAATCCTTCAACATCAGCTATGGGGCTCACAATTCAGGGTTCCGTAAGCCTGGGTGCACTGTGATCACAGAGAACTTGCCCCTTCAGTGCCAGGCATTCACTGGTACCCTTACCACAGCCAGTTGGAACATCTCCAAGACCCAAGATAAGTCACTTTGCTGAACTGCAAATGCTGACTGAGACAGCATTAAGACACATTACTTATTTATAACTTTCAGGTTGAATTTTTTTTTCTGAGGAGGGGATCTCAAGTCTGATAGAAATAGGGGCTGAAAAGAGAGGAAAAAACAGGCAAAGAGTATTATAGGGATGGAAGAAAAATTCCACCAGGGGAGAGGGAGGATGAAAAAACTGGGATGATGTAAAATTGAAGAAAATCTAGCTCTAATCACTATTTTGTACCAGGCAGGTCCATCAGTCCACCAAATGGAAAATTACATGCAATTCTCAGACGCTCAAAAACAGCACCTATCCTTCATTCCAATTTTTCATTGCTTTCCTATGATAATAATATATCAGCATAAAAAGTTTTGAAACCCATCATAATCATAATGCCTGAGTATAATTTTCATCTTGTGTAATTCCTTTCAGTCTCAATACATTTTTATCTTCTTAACAGTTATAAACAAAGTATAAGTAGATCTTTATATTCTTTTTTGCTTAACATATCACATGTATTCTTTATTTTACAAGGAAGTATTTATCATTTTTAATTGCTAAGTAATATTCTGAGCTTATACAATTTATGTGCCCATCTTCCTACTGTTAGACATCTAAATTGATTCCTCTCTTCTACTATTAAAAAATACCATTTTGAGAAGTACTTTTCCCAAAGACATATCAATACTGTTGAACTATTGTTATTGACAATACTTCCCACTGAGAACTGTCCTATCCACCCATGGGAGTAATACCCATGGTCATATATGTAACGTTATTCGGACCCTGACCCTTGCTCCAGGTGACGGGACTACAGAGAACACCTGACTCAAGCTAAGCCAATTAGAATTTCTCTTTCAGGAATATATAAAGTGTGTCACTGGTGGCTCTGGAGCTGGGGAAGCCATTCCCATTGTGCATATAGATGACAGCCAAGAGCTTTCATAGAGCCAGGTTTTTTTTACAAGACAGGGACAAAAATTCTCAGAGGAATATAACAGACTACTTACCAAATTGATTGCACTTTCTGATCCTAGACCGACAAATAATGATGATGCCAGCAGCTGTTTTTCTTTCTCCTCTTTAGACTGGGTAAGGACTTGAGACTGATCCTTTTTAATTATAGTTTGGTCTACACTCTCCATTATTATATTCTCTTGAACAGGTGGAGCTTCAGTTTCATCCCCAGTTTTGCCTTCCTTCT
Organism: Proteles cristata cristata; assembly: GCA_017311185.1. Lineage (NCBI taxonomy): Eukaryota > Metazoa > Chordata > Mammalia > Carnivora > Hyaenidae > Proteles > Proteles cristata. The sequence goes on along the minus strand of JAESUZ010004853.1, from coordinate 440,186 downwards.
TGGGAAGATAGCCCTCTTTCCCCCACAATTTCTTTACACCTTCCAGCTTCAAACTATTTGTCCTAAGGAGATTAATAATGAAATCAAATCAACTTAAATGCTAAAGAGTTACTTTATTGAGGCATTTTTAAAAACACATTATTGCCATGACCTCTTTTTTTTTTTTTTTTTTTCTAGGAGAGAGAGAGAGACAGCAGGGAGTGGGTCGAGAGGGAGATACAGACTCTGAGGCTCCAGGCAGCTGGCAGCGCAGCCCGACGCGGCTCGAACCCACGAACCGCGAGATCACCTAGCGAAAGTCGGACGCTTAACCGACTAAGCCACTCCAGGCGCCCTACCATGACCTCTTAAAACAGCTTTCATATGGGGCGTCCGGGTGGCTTAGTCGGTTAAGCGTCCGACTTTCGCTTAGGTCATGATCTCGCGGTTCGTGGGTTCGAGCCCCGCGTCGGGCTCTGTGCTGGCTGCCAGCTCGGAGCCTGGAGCCTATTTCAGAGTCTGTATCTCCCTCTCTCTCCGACCCTCCCCTGCTCATGCTGTCTCTCTCTCTCCTAGAAATAAATAAAAATATTTTTTAAAAAAACCAACAACAACAAAAAACAGCTTTCATATTATATTCTCTATGTCAGGAAGTAAACCCTAGATCCCATGATGTTATTTTAGTTTCATCCAATGTCCCCACACCCTCCAGCTAAAGGATTTAAGGCAACACAACTCTAGACTTAGTTAAAAATTTCAGATCATTTAATCTTCACTTAATTGCTTGAATAAGTTGTCCAAAACCACTACAAATTAGCTCCACTGACTTTTCAAAAAATACCTTTAAGTCAGAAATGACTTTTTAAGTTTCTTGGCTATAACCACCCAATAAATTCTTTAAATAAAATCCTGTTGAAAGCAAAAACAAAAAAAAGCAAAAAAAACCCCAGAAAAACCCCAAATCATTCAAATCCACTCACAGAATTCAATCTAAAAAGTTTTCTTAATGTGAACACTAGCTACATATTCAGCTATTATAAATGTAATTTTATTAAAATGAAATGAGGTCTGATCTAGAAAAAAGATTTTTTTGAAAAAGCATGAAGATTATAAGTCTTTTAAACTGGAGATGAAGAACTTGAAACTGTGATTAGGATTTGGACTCACCTACTACTGTCCCAAAAGTTATTACATCTGTGACTCGTACTGACTAAGATAATCGTCAAGTACAGGTTGAAACAGCCAAAGATAACCTTTATTGTTTTCGTGTAAGAACTCTGTCTCCTTTGCTCTTGGCTCATTTAAGCGTCCCTGTCACGGCCCAAAATAGCATTTTAAAATTTGTACTACAAAATAGATCATAAAATGAATCTAAAAGAAAACCTCAGGATTATCTGTACAAGTTATTATTCTCTTCTAATTTGTTGGACTCATGATCAATTTGATTTTCTATACTACGCCAAAAACAGACAGGTGGTTACACTTCATACTGAGTGAATAACTAATACTATTAAATACCAATTGGCTGAAAGAAAATTTGAGTGTTAATAAAGAATGCCCTATAAGGAATTAGTCCGATCCTCCTCAGTGAATTTCACTGCTAAATGCTCCTTTTACGAATACCTTCATTTCTCCCTTTCATGTACCAAAAAAGCCTTCTAAAAAGTATTTTTAAAATAAAACTGTTATTTATCCACCAGACCTCTTAGAAGAAAACTGGTTGTCTCTGCAAGAGCAGACCCAAAAGTGGTCATGGGAACCACTAAAATTAACCCCAGCATCTCTAGGATGCTCAACAACAAGAACTCAAAGGGATTCATAAACAACCACAGTGTTTCTGTAACCCTGTTTATCAAAAAATATCCATTAATTAATAAGAAGAATGGGCAACACACCCCAAGTTTTACTAATAACTTACTTAAATATCAGTTTAACAACAACAGCAACAAAAAGCCAGTGTGGCAGACACTGGGATGTTCCATCCAGATCATCCTTCCATAAAGGACTTGGTGCCCGAACTGTTGGCAGTACAATGCTCTTCAGGATCGCCTCAGATGGAAAGAGCCACCTCACCTGAGATCACATCCCTTCCCAGGAAAGCCCACACCCAGTGATTGTTGGACAGAAGTCCTGGCCAGAGTCCTGACCACCCATTTGGGTCTAACTCAGGTCAACTCTGAAGAAGGACCACTCTAACTTCAGAGCTCCCCATGGCGTCAACGGAGGCTGCTGTTAGCACTGCATTGCATCTTAACCTCCTTCTCTGCTCAAACCTGCTTCTTTCTCCTTCCTTCCACAGGTGTTGATCACAAAGGCACGGCCTTAATATTATGCATGCTAAACTCCATCATGGAATGCACTTCCCAGGGAATCCAATTCACAACAACAGATGAAATAGAAGAGGAAAAATAAGCCTGAAAGGAGTTTCAAACTACTTTAAAGATTTTCTTGCATATTTCATTTGCATATATGCCTATTATCAACATAAACTTTCTCTGTCATGCATTACATATTGAAAGTCTAAAAAGTAGGAAAAATGAATAAAAGCACAAAATATGCTTTTTTATATGAAACCTACTGAAAAAGAATTGTTTTAAACACGTGTCATCTTTGCCTGGATTTTAACAATAGTATAATTCATGATATTATGTAGTATATATACCTTTATTGTTTTAATCAGATCATTCAAACAAAGATGTAAATTCTGGCCAAGCAACCTTCAAAAGATTAGGGATACACTTTAACTCGACTCTAGAAATTCCCATTTGAGATAGACCCCAAATAGGAGTTAAGGTAAGAAATTCTAAACTGGGCTTGCTAGTTCTTTATTCTCAGTTTGCCAGAGATTGCATAAGAATTAGGGCACTTGGGATGAGCACTGGGTGTTACATGGAAACCAACTTGACAATAAACTATTAAAAAAAAAAAAAAAGAAAGTAAGCAAGCTCTCTTAAAAGTCCTCTTATACAGGGGCACCTGGGTGGCTCAATCAGCTGAGAGTCTGATTCTGGCTCAGGTCACAATCTCACAGTTCGTGACCTGGAGCCCCACATCAGGCTCTGTGTGCTGACAGTGCCTGCTTCAGATTCTGTGTCTCCTTCTTTCTCTGCTCCTCCCCTGCTTGTGTTCTTTCCCTCTTTCTCTCAAAAATTAATAAAAACATTAAAAAATAAAATAAAAGTTCTCTTGTACAATATCAACACCTTGAAAGCAATAAATAGGAACAACTGAAACAAAAGCCTACGGACAATTTAGCTTTCAGGAATCCTTCTACATTTAAAGGTATTTAAATACTCCTCTAATGTTCTCAGTTTTAACAAGTAAGGAACTTACTCTTTCAGCCCAGTCTCTGCACTATTCCCAGATACATCTGAACCAAGAGAAATGCCAGCAGGAGACTGTCGTCCAGTGAAGCCAGATGAAGAAAAGGAAAGTCCATATGGTTCAAAATTAAGAACTAGAATTTTAAAACAATAACAGAAGTTCATATTAAAAACAAAGCAAAAGTTAGGGGGGAAAAAAGGAGATGTTATCAAAATTACCAGTCACTACTCAAATAAAATAATGGAAGACTAGAATTCAATGACAATTTTTTTAACTGGAAGGGGTGCAGGAGATGATCTAATCTAGTAATAATAAAAATGATACGATTTGTTGAAGGCCTACTACAGTCTTCACACTATTAGTTGATAAAAGACAGTACTTCGTTTCTATCTTTTCGCCTCCCTTAGAAGCTAATCTAGGAATTTCCAATTAGGAAAGACAACTGATAGACCAGGTCTACTGAAAAGTTGCTGCTCCCAGACAAAAATGTTTAATGAGCTATGAATGAAGAGTTTGCCACGTTTTTGCTTAACAAGATGCTCTTGGGCACATCCCTATACCAAATGGACTAATGGACCCCACAAAGTGAAATCTCCCCTTAACTGACAAAGAACAAGGTTTATTCAGATTCGGCTTCTTTTGACTCTGTATACCCAAATGAATTCAATCAGAGCCATAAAAACTCATACTGATATTGTGGTGGAGCAGATGCCAATATCCATTTTCCTCTTCTTTCTAAGTAATAGAACCCTGGATTCTTAGCTAGGCACCTGGCCACCCAGAAAGAAATAACATTTCCAGACTCCTTTGCCATGAACTTGAGTTCTGGCCAATGAAATTATGCATACATTCTGAGCACAACTTCTGGAAGTAATCTTCCTGGGGAAAAAAATAAAAACATCTTTCTTCTCTCCCTTCCTCCTTTACATTCATGAAGCCATCATCAATGCTAGGCTGTCTGCTTCTGGAATTTCTTTAAGGAAAAGAGCAGTAATCTTCTGTCTTGTATAAGGCCCTATATTGTTTTGTTTTCTAATATGCTATGTGGCTATACCTAATCCTAACTGGCATATATATCATTATGGACTATCTGGATTATACCATAAAGGACCTCCTTAAATCATAAAAAAAGTGCCTTATAAAATATAAATGTTAACTTCTGTAATTATTATTTTCATTTTACAAATACATACACTGTGGCAGAGTTTGCCATGAACTTAACCAGGATTACAAAAACAGGAAAAACGATAGAGCCAGATAAGAAATCAAATACTCTGGTTCCAGAGCTCCCCTCTCAAGTACTATAATGTCTCCTGCAATGGAAACAACACTTAATCCAAAGAGAACTACATAAATTTTTGTTAGCAAATGAATGATATAGAAGAGAAATCAATACGCAATGGAAAAAAATAATGGGCTAATTAATAATCAGAAGAACTGAGTTCTTGACGTGCGTCAGCTATTAATTGGGTGTATGAACTTGGCCTTAATTTCTTTGTCTGTAAGGTGAAGGGTTCAGGCTAGATCAGCAGTTTCCAAATGCTGATTTGATAACCAGGATCAAGCTGACTTTGTAGAATCTCCCACAGACTTTTTCATCCATACAGCCAAGATTTTAGAGATTCAGATACAAAAGATACAGGAATAGGGCTAAAAATCTGTATCATTTTTTAAAACTCTTTGTGATTTTCATTCATAACCATGTTTGGAAACCACTTGTCTAAACATTCCAAGGTCCTTTTCAGCTAGAAGATCCTCTCCTTTTAAGCTTTTCAGGGGTGCCTGGGTAGCTCAGTCAGTTAAGCGTCCAACTCTTGGTTTCAGCTCAGGTTACGATCTTGCATTTCGTGAGTTCAAACCCCACATCAGGCTCTGTGCTGACAGTGCAGAGCCTGCTTGGGATTCTGTTTCTCCCTCTCTCTGCCCTTTCCCTCCTCACTCTGTCTCTCTCAAAACAAATAAACTTAAAAAAATTAAGCTTTTCAATCACCAAGTTTAATTTTCTGTCCCACTTTGACCTCTTTTTAATAGCATATGTGATAGCCAGTTATCCATCCAGCCTCTGCATTAACAAAGTAACACTGAAGAGCTCAAACAATGTTTCCTATGCACAAGTAAAAGCAGAGTTTAAGCCAAAGATCAAGAAAAGATAGAGTTTAAACAAAAGAGCAGAAAGAATTCAAAATCAGAGGTAGAGTTTAAGAGTAAAGAGAAAAAACTAAGCATAGAAGGGGGCAGCATCTGGAAAAGAGATAAAATTCCAAACCTGAGACAACAGAATTAAACACTGTCATCCAAGAAAGGCCCGAAAAGGCTCAAGGCTGAGAATGAACTTCAAGCCACATTATTTTTATTCTTTAGTGAAAATTTCCCAAGATCTTTAGAGATGAGTAACAGGAAAGGCCAAAGAGTTTTAAAAGTTCACTAGATGTACAAGAGCTCATGTGCATATGGGAAGCAAGAGGAAAATGACAGGATACAGAGTCAGGAGAAGGAAGTAGATGACTGAACTGCAACTTACACTTTTCTGGTATCATTTTAAGATTAACCATTTAACTGTACTCATATGCCTACCACAGAGCCTGGAAGGACTTGACAAAATCATTAGATGATGAATGGGGAGAAAAAGAGCTTTCAGCATTGAACTTTTCAGTTTTAACATTCTGAACTCCTACAAAGATAATGGTCTCCCTTTATGCATATAAATACTTCCCATCTACCATCCAAACACCTCAATCATTTCCTCTTTACCAAAATGATGACAGGCATCTTCCCTTGACAGACTACATTTCTAAAATGTGAAGTTATTCTTTCCTTTCTTAGATGTTTCTCACTTCACTGATCAGATATTTTGTTGCAGGAAGCACTGAAACACATTTAAGATATGTAAGACTGCTCAGAATGAAAATGAAACTCACTGGTCCACAGTAACGAGATTTCTTTTTTCAACCTTTCTGTAGATATGCTCCTGTGAATATCTATCAGCCCTCTGTCTAGCACAGTGACCCAACATGATAATTCCATCTTCAAGTTCTTTCAAAGTTCCAGAATGACTATCTTAGGCACTTACGTATATGAAGCCTATGACTTTGGGAATACCCCTAAGCTAACTTTTTTTCCTGGGTATCCAAAGACCTAGGCAGAATAAACAAGTCACAAGCAGATTTAAAGAGGGATAATCAAAGTAAATACCCTCAATTATTTACATTACATGACTATAATATGAACTGCATTTAAAAAAAATAATGATGTCCCTACAATTTAGCTTGTTACAGACCCATGGAAAATTACCTTTTTCCTGAGAAAGCTTTTCCTCCTGCCGCTGGTGGTGAGGTTTGTAAGGTGCTGCCCCCTGACTGAGTTCTTCAGCCACAAAACCATCCAGAAAAGATAAGGAAGCATCTACCTGTATTAAAGTGAAGCAAAAATTAGAAATTTAAAAAATTTACCCTAAACAGCAGACTGTACACTCACATAACTAATTTCTATCCATATGTCCTAAAAATAATTTTTAAGTGAAAAACAGAACTTCAGTTCTAAAAATGCTACCAGTGCTAACCTCCTCTCTAGCTTTCTAAAACATCTATATTCAAATCACTCAGCTAAGAAGGTAACAGTGTAAGTCATCTGCAGCTATAATTAATAATAATAATAATAATTTCACTCCACTGCAGAATAAACTTTTGAGAACCCAGTATGTTAGAGCATCATATTAGATGCTATGATAGAGACAAAGAGAGACAGTTCCTGCCCTCATGAGACTTTAACCTACTAGAGAAGACATCTACCCTATGAGCTACAGTGTTAGTTTGCTGGTAGGGCCTAAAACCAAGGTGCTGGCAAAGCTGATCCTTCAGGAGGCTCCAAGGGAGAATAAGTTCCTTCTCCCTTCTAGCTTCTAAAGGCACCATCATTCCCTGGCTTGTGGCCCCATCACTCTGATCTCTACGTCTGTTGTTAGTTGGCTTTCTACTGACTCTTTGCTTACTTTTATAAGAACTCTTGTGATCATGCCTTCTTGGACAATCCAAAATAATCTCCCTGTCAAAAATTCCTTAATTTAAACACATCTGCCAAGTTCTTATTACCATATAAGATAACAAATACACAGGCTGCAGGGATTAAAGTATGCACATCTTGGGGGAGGCCACTTTTCAGACCCCTGACAGTGCCTTTATCTATCCTATTCTTTCCTACCTGAAAATACCTTTTCACAAATCTATGGAAAATTAATTTCAGCAGGAATAGAAAGGTATGAGAGAATGACTAAATGAAAAGAAACAGAGCTAAAGAAAGAGTAAGGGGAAAAGGACAGAAGAAAAAATGAGGAAAGAAGAATGAGATGTACACGAAAAGATATAGCAGTGGTGGCCTCAGAAACCACAAATTTACTTCTCCTGGTTTAGTCAACTGTAGGCAAACAGCTCCAATAATTAGAAGAGCAGATGAATATCAATTACTTAAGTGGCATGTCACACTCTAAATGTGGGAAGGTTTGATTTCAATAAGATTCTTACAAAATGAAGCTATGTCATCATCGTTATCTTTCACTGGAAGAAAGAGGAAAAAGAGTTACCTCCTAGTTGCATTCCACCTATAGCTTATTTAGGGGAGCCTGAGGGCCTCAGTTGGTTAAGCATCTGATTCTTGTTTTCAGGTCAGGCCATGATCTTACAGTTTGTGCGTCTGAACCCCACATCAGGCACAGCACTGACATCCCTGGGGTGGCTTGGGATTCTCTCTCCCTCTCTCTGCCCCTCTACCTCTCTCTCTCTCTCTCTCTCTCTTTCCTTCTCTTTCTCTCAAAATAAATAAATAAGCTTAAAAAAAATACTATGTATAGCCTATTTATTCACCATTTCAATGAACACCTCCAGACTGCCTACCAAATGTGAAAGCAACGTGTCTGCCCATGAGGAGCTTTTGAAAGAACTAAAGAACAAAGAGGTTCAAAATGAAAACAAGTCATGAAAATCCAAGTCAGAATTAGTGGGAATGCTGCTCCTCCTCTCCTCCTTCTCAACTATATGACATCTAGCAAATAAAAATTTGTAAAAATCTGGCTTCCTTTTGGCAATTTCCTAACTTACACCAGTCTGTAGAAGAGATCAGTACATATTCAGAGAGTGAGTAGTAATTGAGCCCATTAGGTTAACAAGACTAGTGGCTGAAAGTTAGGTGGGAGAAGGAAATGTGGTTGATCAGGTTCCAAAGTGGTAAAGAAGTTAGACAGGTGGACAAAATGCAACAGAGAACTATTTTTTACATTCTCAAAGATAACAAAATAATAAAACGGCATATTAGAGAAGTTCAAAGGAAATTTAAAAAATTTATTTCTTTTTTTTTAAGTGTATTTATTTTGAGAGAGACAGAGAGTGCAGGTGGGGAGGTGCAGAGGGAGAAAGGGAGAAAGAAAATCCCATGGAGGCTCCACACTGCCAGCACAGAGCCTGACACATGACGTGAGACTTGAAACTACGAAGCCATGAGATCATGACCTGAGCCAAAAGCAAGAATGCGAAGATCAACCAACCGACCCACCCAGGTGACCCCCCCAAAATTTAATTCTTGAACTACCATCTATTAAAAGAGACTGCCGGGGCGCCTGGGTGGCTTAGTCGGTTAAGCGTCCGACTTTTGCTTAGGTCATGATCTCGCGGTTCGTGGGTTCGAGCCCCGCGTCGGGCTCTGTGCTGACTGCCAGCTCGGAGCCTGGAGCCTGTTTCAGTCTGTGACTCCCTCTCTCTCTGACCCTCCCCTGCTCACGCTGTCTCTCTCTCCTCTAGAAATAAATAAAACATTTAAAAAAAAAAAAAAAAAAAAGAGACTGCCACTGGATATAAACTGCTTCAGTGCAGTTCTCTGGAAGAGATACTGCTCAATTCCCGGCTCTTTAGGATCACTACTGAACTGAAGCTCCAAGTTCTCTCGTATGATGTGAGAAAAACTGCAATCTTTACCTATAGTGTTACAGAAAGTATACTTTGATATATTCCTGATACATCATAAAGGTAAGAATTATTATGTTTAGAGACCACGCAGTTTTTGCAAAGATAAAATACAGACGCCTTACCACCATGTCTTCACAGCTCTTATCAACTGGAAGCAAGCTCTTCATAAGTTCCACATTCTCACGTAAGTGTTTTAATTCAAACGCATGCTGTCTCATACAAGTATCCAAAGATACGGTGAATTCCTGGATTAATCTCTCAACTATGTTAGAAGAGTGTGCTCGGGGAGTCAACTTGGTAACAGCTGCAAGTAACCAGGCTTTTGTTTCTGAAGAAACCGAGTCATTCATAAGTAACTTGTAGAGCTTGGTTATAATTTCCTCTGGCGTTTCCTTATCTAAGAGGTAGGAATACTCCCCTAACACCTATGAGTAAAACAAAGAGACTATTCATATAGAAATATCAAGTCACACAGCAAATTGTACTTGGAAATCCAAAGAAAGTAGCTACTGCTGGAGTGAATTTAATCTAGATTTAAACATATTCTCATGGTGAAGAAATTATTAGATAAAGATAAAATTGTATATTTTAGGGTCAAAATTATACCAAGAATTAGAACTCAATACCAAAAGATTTTCCACATCTTTATCATTCACAATATATGCAGCAGCAGCATACCTTTACAAGCGAGCTTTCTTCTGAACTTCCAGTTCGGTTGTTGTTTTTTATAAACACTTCCACATTCTGTTACCTACTCTGCAATTAGCATTGAAACCAGTGGTTCTCACATGCTTGCATGCATGAGAGTCACCTAAGGTGTTTCATTTCTAGGTTCTACCCCCAGATATTGTGAGTGTGTCTACGGTCAGAATCTACAGTGCACATTTTGAACTGGCATCAGCTGATTCTGATTATATGATCCACGGAAGAAACTCTAAGGAATGCTGACCTTTGTTACATATCCTTTTTCTTATATCTAACTTATTTAGGTAGTACATAATCTTATTGGCCTAAAAATTATTAATAAACTGATAATTCATGTAGTGTGAGATCTTTTCTAAGTGCTATTTGGCGTGTTTTCATGTCTTTGATGTAACACTGGTACCAGCAGGAAACAAATGGAGGGAGGTGAAGTGATAGGCAAGGGAAACTTTATAGCTAGTGACAACAAAAGGAGGAAAAATTAAGAGAAATAAATAAATCCAATCCTTAAAGTAGCAAGATAATTTTTTGAGTGGTTTAATAAGATGAAAGATATCTCTAGAAAAGCTGGTAATCTAAAACCCAGTTCAAAACTTTTGGAGGGCAGTGTTGCCTGGATGGCGCAGTTGGCTGAGCATCCAAGTCTTGATTTCAGCTCAGGAGATCAAGCCTTGCGTCAGGCTCTGCACTGGTGTGGAACCTGCCTGGGATTCTCTCTCTCCCTCTGCCCCCTCCCTGTTCTCTTTCTCTCTAAAATAAATAATAATAATAATAATAATAATGGGAAAAGAGCGTAGGTGCATTTTCCCTATTTCTCCCATTAAATACACCTAAAATCTTTGATGTTATATATAAAACACGCCAAAAAAGACACAAATAGGTGGAGAAAAGAAGGCCAATTGCTAAGGACCTCGGGATAGTACAGTGAGTTATCTGCTGTCTCATATACTCCAGACTGAGTAGTAGAGAGACAGCAACCTGGAAACAGCCATGGGCACAGACAGAACGTCCCAAGGAAAGCCTGCCCTCTAGAAAAAGAGCCAGAAAGACAAAGAGCTTTTATTTTTTTATTTTTTTAATGTTTATGTATTTATTTTGAGAGAGAGAGAGACAGAGAGCAAGCAAGGAAGGGACAGAGAGAAAGAGAAAGGGAGAGCCTAGCGCAGAGCCTGATGCAGGGATCAATCTCACGACCCTGGGATCATGACCAGAGCCAAAATCAAGAGTCAGACACTTAACTGACTGAGCCACACAGGTGCCCCAGGAAGACAGAAAACTTTTAGACAATAACCCTGCTGATCCAGCTAAGCACCACATAGAAAAAAAAACACAGACTCACCCACATCAGCAAAGGCTGAGCGGAGAGCCAAGACTTCCACCCCTACCAGGCTGTAAGAGGCACCCCAATTCCCTCAGAACTGAGAAGACTCAGAAGAGAGCCAGGACTTGCATCCCCACCAAGCTGTCGAGAGGCCCACTCCTCTGCAGTGTCCATGAAGACCACATATGAAGCCTGTACTTTATACCCTCTACCCGGGTATAAAGAGGGACTCTTCCGCCCCTCCACTGGGGTGGTGTCACAAGCCCACTGCAGAGTCAGGACTTTCACCACTGCAGGACCATCCCTCCACTGTGTCAGCGGAAGCCACACAAAGATCTCAACACCTGTGTCACAACACCATTACCGAAAGAATCCAATCAACATTTACCAAACACACCAACAACAGCAGAATATCCACTCTTTTCAAGCACTCACAGAACATATAATAAGACATATCTTAGGCCATAAAACAAACCTCAACAAACTTAACAGAACTAAATTCACAAAGTATTTCCTCTGATGACAATGGCAAACTATAAATCAGTAACAGGAAAGATAACAGAAAATTTTCTAAACACTTAAAAACTAAACAATACTCTTGTACACAATTTTTAAACAGAAAGAAGAAAGAATATTCCTGACTCATTTTATGACACTATTATTAGTTTGATATCAAAACCAAAACAATAGAGTAGAAAAAAAAATCTCATGAATTCTTAACAAGGTCTCAATAAATCTATTGAAAAAATCCTAGATTAGTTAAGCGAGTTCAGCAAGATTGCAGTGTGTTAAGATCAAACTGCAAAAATCTATTGTATTTGAATAAACTAGCAACAAACATGTGGGAACCAAAATTAAAAGTACAATATATTTACTACTGCTCTAAAGAAATTGAAATGCTTAAGTATAAATCTAACAAAACCTGCACAGAATCTGTACATTGTACAAAGAAATAAAAGCGCTATAAATATATGGAGTGACATGCTAAATTCATGGAAGGAAAAAAAATGAATAGCTGCCAAATACAACAACCCATTTAGGAAAAGTTATCAATTCTAAAACCACTGATGAAAGATAGTTAAGGAGGGGCACTTGGATGGCTCAGTTTGTTAAGCATCCCACTTCACTCAGGTTGTAATCTCACAGTTCATGGGTTTGAGCCCCGCATCAGGCAGTCTGCGTTGGTGGTATAGTGGTGAGCATAGCTGCCTTCCAGGCCCTGTGCTGGCAGCTCAGAGCCTGAAGCCTGTTTCAGATTCTGTGTCTCCCTCTCTCTCTGCACCTCCCCCGCTCATGTTCTATCTGTCTCAAAAATAAATAAACACTAAAAAAAGTAAAAAAAAAAAAAAAAAGAAAGTTAAGGAAAAGACGTTCACACATAGCCCCTTAGAATCACCTCACAGATTAGCCATAAATTACTAAGAAAGGGCATCTTTACAATGGAAGAGAGAGATCTGAAGGTCATCATCTTAACTAAACAAAGAAACCTAAAATCACTAGTAACTGGAGGAACTGATATTATATGTGTCCTGATGATACAGTAGGAAGTACATAACATTGCTGATAAAATATTCTTCCTAAAAATGTTTAACCAAACCAGAAATAAGGAGTCAATTTCAGAATGCTGGACATTCTAAATGTCAACAGTATTCATCCAAAAAACTGGTATCATGAAAACAAAAAGAAAGTGAGGATACAGAATATATAGAATAAAAGGCTAAAAAGAGAACTAAATGCAATTTGTGATCCCTGACTGGATCCAGGATTGGTAGTAGTAGAAAAATAGCCATAACAGACATTTTTTGGACAACTGGATAAATGTGAACATGGACTATAAGATATTATAGAGAAATAATGTGGTTTTTTTTAAATATCACTATCAATATAAGTGATATTAATGAATTAATGTTACATTTCTTAGGTCTAATAATGGTTCTATGACAGAACAATGTCATTCTTAGAAGATTCACATTGAATTATTTTTGGAGGGTCATGATGTCTGCAATTTATAGGTAGATATAGATCTAGATGTAGATATAGTAAAGCAAAGGTGGTTAAAAATATTAACAGGGAATCTAAATGAAAAGTATAGAGGTATTTATTATACCAGTTTCAACTTTCCTGCAGATGAGAAAAAAAATTCTTAAATAAAAGTCTGGGTAAAATTTAAGTTAACATGCTAACATTTGGTAAAACTATAAAATATTAAAATATGCATAGCCTACAATCCTGCAGTTGTACTTCACCAAAGCTCCCCCTACAGAAACATTCACCCATATACACAACAAAAAATACAAAGAGGTGATGGTATGTAGGCAATTACATATGATTATGTGCCAGAAGATGTGACCTTCATCTTGCAATGGATGATCTCTTTGCTGGCTTTGATGAAGCAAGGAGGCATGCTGGGAGGCCCACATGCAAGAAACTGAGGGCAGCTCTAGGAACTAAGGGTAGCCTACAGTCAACAGTCTGAACTTCAAACCCTCAGTCGTACAACTGCAAGAAACAGATTTCTTCTAACAACCACACAAGCTTGGAAGCGGATCCTTCACCAGTCAAGTTTCAGATGAAACAGCAGCTCCAGCCAACACCTGACTGCAACCCCATGCAGAGAACCCAGCTAAGCCACGTCTCAACTCCTGACCCACAGAAACTGTGAAATAATAAATTTATGTTGTTTGAAGCACTAAGTCTGTGGTAATACACAGCAATGAAAAACTAATATAACACAGATGCATAAGTATTTAAATACTCTAACACAGATTCACAGAGAAAATACAATAAATGTATTGTAGACCCAGAAAGATACCTAACCAGGTGTCTATACTACACACACAAGTGAGATGAAAGGGAGAATGAATAGACAGGTAGATAGTTAAGTGACAAACTAGCCAATGAGAAAGAACATGGATAGCTAAAGGAGTTAGAACAGAACTGAATGATTTCTGAAGGAAATATATTGCTAGAACTGGGTTTTATGAAAAAAGCAACATTATAAATACTTATGATCTAATGTACTTTGCTCACCCAACTCATAACTTGAAGAAATTTCTGTGGATAGAACACATTTTCCGCATCTAGTAAAGTGAGATAAGACTGAACTGCATAGAGTCTTAATTGTTGATCTTCTGTTTCATCATCAAAACCTACAAAGAAATTGATATATCATTTTAACTTTCATTAAAAACTCTAATGACTCTGTAATAAAAACATTTAATTTTGAAATCTTCCCTGAATGCAGTAATTTACTAACCTTCTGCTAGCAGTCTCAGAAAGTTATTGGGAATATCAGGATGCATGACGTCTCCTCCCACTGAAAACACAGCGTTCATTGTCTGAATAAACCACGCATTATCCGGGGCATATGTGTCCACAGTGTTAAGACCAAGTACACTTCCAAACGTCACTTACTAAAATTACCTTTTCTGCATCAATCTTTTAAAGAATAACCCCCAACCCATCCTACTTATGTATTTTTACTTTTAACCTCTGCCAATTAATTGTGCTACACTCCAGTTTTATGTAGAATAGGTGCTCAGTAAAAAAGCTTATTTAATAAGCTTAATAAACTAAGTTCTTGTTGCTTCATCTAGCACCATGCTTTGTACACACTAAGCATCCAATAAATAAGCGTGAAAAAATTTAAAGAAATGTTCCAGTTGCCTAACGACAAATAACGGGAAGTGACATACACTTCAAGAGGCTAAATGTGATGTGTATACTTAAACAAGCTATTTAATCTTTTTTCTAACCTGTTCTTCTTCAGTTCTAAAATTCTATCATTCTGCTGACCAGAGTTATGTGTGGCACTAGGTAACAGAAAACTATACTTAAGCAACTTCCAAGATGCCTGACTGGATTAATATTGTACATTTATTCTTCCTTTGATTTAAATAACAGACATCTTTAAAGAATAGAATATCTTTGTGACCTGTAAAGTTCTCTGACTTTAGAAAGCAAATGTGAAGAAAAGTGACATGTGAATGGCATTCCTAACTATCTTACTGGGACAATTTCCAGTATAAACAACAGCATAAAGGATAAATTTTAGAACACTGATCCCTACTCCCAAGGACCCCCTGCAAAACAACAAGAACTTTTACCAGAAAAAAACTAATTATGAAATAATATCAAAGATAAGGAGGCAATGAAAAAGGAATCAGGCAGAGGTTCCTGTGTCTTTCTGCTCATAACACTGATCAACTGAATGAAAAGAACCAGGGGGGAAAAGCCATCCACTAAGAAGCCTACACAAA
The DNA here is from genome assembly GCA_017311185.1 of Proteles cristata cristata. Lineage (NCBI taxonomy): Eukaryota > Metazoa > Chordata > Mammalia > Carnivora > Hyaenidae > Proteles > Proteles cristata. The sequence goes on along the minus strand of JAESUZ010004853.1, from coordinate 424,650 downwards.
TTCCTGTTTCTGACAAGAAAGGCCTGAATATCAGGTATGGGAAAAGTTATTGTGTGTCTCTGAACTCAACTTGCAAGTGACCACATCTAAACCAATCATTCTAATGTCACTATGTAACTGGGGTGCCTGGGTGGCTCGGTCTTAGGTTCAGCACCCAACTTGGGCTTAGGTCATGATCTCACAGCTCATGAGCTCGAGCCATGCATCAGGCTCTATGCTGAGAGATCAGAACCTAGAGCCTACTTCAGATTCTGTATCTCCCTCCCTCTGAACCTTCCCTGCTTACACTCTCTCTCTCAAAAATGAATAAACATTAAAAAAATTTTTTTAAGTCACTATGTAACAAAAGGTATTTCACGACTTATGGTCCAAACAAAGGATATTTCTCAGCGAGCTCAGCTATTTTGCCAACCAAATTGACGATGATATACTCTTCTTTGCTCTGTTGTAAATATTCAAGCATTTTCTGGACAATCACTGTTATATTCTGTGCATTAGTAATTCTGTAAAGAAGTTCCAGAGTCTATTTAAGAGAAATAAAAACACCATTATAAAACTTTATGTATGATAATTCCAGTAAACACACCAATACATAGGTTTATAATACCATTGATTCTCCCATTTTATACAGATCAACTGGGCAGTCAGTTAATAAGTGCTGAAGAAATGCACATTTTTTTTTTAGAAATGCACATTTTAACTAAACAGAACTTAAGAAAGGTAGAATCTACTGTCAAAAAAATGAGTTACGATCAGTTTTATTGATACCAGTAATAATTGTAATGTGACTACTTCTACAGGAGAGGCATGTAAAGACTAAAAAATTAAAAGGTTTATAATCTATTTTCTAAGTGCTGATGCATAGGGGCACATGTACCCCAATGTTCATAGCAGCACTCTCAATAACAGCCAAAACATGGAAAGAGCCTAAGTGTCTATCAATGGACGAATGGATAAAAATGTAACAGCTTCTTAAACCTGTATCACTCATGCCTGTATGTGTGTCTATACACACATATATACACAAATGAAAATCCAGTCTTACAAACTATATTTTCCACACTATGCAAACAATAGAAAATAGCCCTTGAAAGGGTTTGTCAGCTGAGGGCAAGTGGCCTCTACTGGACGAACAAAGTTTGGGGGCTCAAGTGCTTCAAAGCCTTTAGCAAGGCCTCTGTTCAGAATCTCAGGCAGCAAGGAAAAACCATGTTATAGCTGCTTTCTCAGTGCTCAGGAATATTCCTCTTGGTTCCTCTTAAAGGAAGACCAGTACCAGAACAAGCTCCCATCTGTGCTTTCTGAGGCCCTACTTAAGGTTCTAAAAATATCGTTAATGCCTAGAAATCAATATGAGACCAATAGCAGGACTGAGAAAGTATCATTTACTGGTATTTTAGGATCAACAACATTAACTGCAAGAGAATTTCCTCATAGCCTACTTGTCAAACTTGTTCAAAATATCTTTAGGGTTCTTTGTAATTGAAAAATTACAAATTACAAAATCTTTGCCAGGATTTTAAGTACAAAAGATAACTGTTTTAGTTCATTCTTAACTGCATTTTAAAATCTATAAATACATAGTTTCCCCATTAATAGCTTTCAGTTTATATAGCTGTTTCAGATATGCTCCCTGTAGACTCTAAACTATATGTTATATATTTTTAGATAATTACACTAAATTTATTTCCTACTCTAAGACCATGCAATTTAGCATTTCCAGGATTGCATGAGACAGAGTATTAGGAACTGCATGGCTCAAGAGAGGACTTTTATGTTAGTTCCTTCTTGCCTTCTTTCTCCCTGTGAGAAAGAAAATTCCCAGGCAAATGGGAATCCCAGTCTGAAACAACAGGTCACTCCACATCCACGACCAAAGTTCTTCTATGTAACTACTCACAGAGGTTAGACACAATAGCAGCATTCAAAGAGACAGTACTGCAGTGCCTTCCTGGAATATCACTGATACTACTTTCCCCCAAGAATTCAAACTACTTTTCTCACAGCAGGTAATAGACAAAACAGATCAGACTTGATAATTTAAAAAGACGTTTATTTTCCCTTTGACTCTCATTTTTAAATAAGGGCCAATACTTAAAAACCTCAATAAGAAAACTGTACCTAAGTCAACTCTTCAATTTAGTAGCCAACCACATAAAGAAAACGCATGTTCTGTATCTGTTCAAAGTGGAAGAGCCAAATAATTATTGTTATTGTCCTTTGGTGACTTCTCATTCTTCTATGATGCCTACACATAGAAAGTAGGCCAACTACAAACTTCCCAGACTTGAGGTAAGTAACAATTTTCAGAAGATTTAAAAATATAAACACAAAAAGAAAAAACATATGTATATGATAATTTCTCAAAAACACTTTTGTTTCAAAAACAGTACCTTTTAAAATTCAAAATTTATACCTTTCTTTTAGAATTATAATTGTTTAATGAAGTAGTATCCTTCCAATAAGCTACTTTTAACTCAATGCTTTTAAGTAATTCAGATGTCCAATAAATTATCTTTATTTTTAAAATAAAAAATAAAAACATTCATTCTTCCTAACTAGGTCCCATGTACCATTTCATTTATTTATTTCTAAATATAATTGTCAAATTGGCTTCCATATAATACCCAGTGCTCATTCCAACAAGTGCCCTCCTCAATGCCTATCGCCCCCATATATCATTTTAAATGAAGGCACAGAGTGATTTGTTTACATGAAAATTAACAGAAACACATATATAGGCACCCAAGTGGTCAGTGAAGCAATTCTAAGAAGTTCAAATCATTTGGGGGTTATTTTTATTAACTCTTTCACTACTTCTACATATTTAATAAGGAATGCATTAGCCCACTTTACAGATGTTAAGAAGAGTATGAAAAAATATTATTCATCATAAATTACATCTTGGGGCACCTGGGTGGCTTAGTCGGTTAAGCGTCCGACTTTCGCTTAGGTCATGATCTCGCGGTTCATGGGTTCGAGCCCCGCATCGGGCTCTGTGCTGACTGCCAGCTCGGAGCCTGGAGCCTATTTCAGTCTGTGTCTCCCTCTCTCTCTGACCCTCCCCTGCTCACGCTGTCTCTCTCTCTCTCTCCTAGAAATAAATTTAAAAAAATAAAATTAAATAAATAAATAAATAAATTACATCTTAAATTACATTAACAGAAAGATCTGGAAATAGAATTTAGGTCTCTTCTTGGACCGAAAAACATATTAATGAATCCATACAGGTAACTGAACCTAACTCCTCTAACTCATAGGTTAAAAACATTTGTGAAGATATGGACACAGGGCTTTTTAGAAAAGCTCCTTAAACTTTACTAGAAAGAATAAAATACACTCAAAAGTTAAAATACACATGTGTGTGTGACACACACACACACAGTCTACAACTTTCCTCTCTCCATAACTAAACAGAAGTTTAAAAACTATAACACTTCACGTACACTATTCAAAGTACCAGTTTACCTCTCTTTTAATAATGGGATCAGGATGGTCTAAGCATTCAATTATGGTCATCTGGTGCTGAAGAGCCAGAGTGGGATCCTGCTGGATAACATAGGTAAGAGCCTTCAGCCCTAGAAACAAAGATTACGATATACAAAGTGACTTGAAACAAATATCCAGAAAATTTCCAGAGTTCTTTGTAATATCTGCCAAAATTATCTAATCATCTTACCTAAGTATTTGAGATTTATTTTAGGTGACAGAACAAATTTTCCAATGCACTTGGCAGCCTTCTCAAGTAATTCTGATTTAGGATAAATAGAATAAACTGTATGCACACATTCAAAGAGAATAGCTAGAGAAAGAAAATATAAAAATGTCAGGGATCATGTTAAGGCATAATAAAAGAACTTAGTTGTGTAGAGCTTAGAACAAAACAAGCTAATTAGAAGGTCAGTTTTAGTAAAAAATTATTTACAGAAAATTTTCAAAGACAGAAATTTTGCTGTTTTCAGGCTTACATAGTTATTAGGATTATATTACCATAATATATATATTAATAGCTAGAAATGATGCATTCATTCATGCAACAAGTATTTACTGAACACCTCCTATGTGCCAGGCATTGTTCTAATAGTATGGATACAACAGTGAACAAAAAAGATAAAAACCCCTGCCCTTAAGGAGCTCACATTCTAATGGACGCATAAGTAATATGTTCATTGTTCTTATATAAACAGGTGTTTCCAACACTGCTTGAATGCTTCAAAATTTGTTCTCAGGCAGTTTCTACCATCTATACATAGAAACTATATACGTAGTTTATATCAATGTAATCATTTTAGGATGCTCTAGCATTCATTTCAAAGTAGAGTCACTTCATAAAAATCCTCAAGTCACTTCTTTAAAAGAAACCTCAAGGAACACTGAACAATCTATACAACATTTTGATAGTGTTCAAATTTGATTTTCTAATACAGTCAAAGATTGGATAACTATGATAATGATCAAAATAGACACTAAATTTTTTTTCAAACTCTTTTAAAGAGCCTGAGTCAAGGAGCCTGAGCTTTGTGATGGTAAACAAAGAAGAATGAGCAGTATCAAGTCCTGCACGTGCCATGGAAGCACAGTATAAGTGAGGCACAGACTCAGAGGACTTAACAGTCCTACAAGTTGAAGCGTATCAGGTGTCCTTGACAGAACCATTTCTTCTCTTTCCTAAAGCTTAAAACAAAACAATCGGATACTTTGTTGTGTCCAACATAGATCTTGAGTATTCAACCAGTTAGGTTTTCTACTGTTAGGTTGCCTATCAACTGATTCACACATAAACTTTGTATAAAAAACTTTATAAAAACTTTTTCTATAGAAGGAGAAAGAGAGAAAATAAATCAGAAATACAAATTTCTCTTTAGGAAGGGGACTGACTTTAAAAGAAAACCTACAAAGATAGTTAATTGAACCCAGAAAGATACTCTGTAAATTCAGATGTTATGCTGTAAAATGTCCTTATTCTGGCCATGAAAAAAGTTAACTTTATAACTTCATGAACTAAACAAAAAGAGGCTTAGTCAAGTGACTGACCAACTAAGGCAGGAACGGATAAACTACCACTAAATCCATCCCTTGACCTATTTTTGCAAGCCTGTGAACTAAACAATTTTTACTTTTTTTTTTTGAGATATAATTGACATTATATAACAAATATATATATATATAACAAATATATTATATAACAAAGTAACAAAGGAGAATTTATGACAGAAACCTGTATTACCTACAAAGCCTAAAATATTTACTACTTGGCCCCCTTTTCAGAAAGTGTTTGGGGTGCCTGGGTGGCTCGGTGAGTTGAGCGTTCAACTTCGACTCAGGTCATGACCTCACTGTTTGTGGGTTTGAGCCCCACGTCGGGCTCTGTGCTAACAGCCAGCTCAGAGCCTGGAGCCTGTTTCAGATTCTGTGTCTCCCTCTCTCTCTGACCCTCCCCTGCTCATGCTGTCTCCCTCTCTCTCTTAGAAATAAATTTGAGGGGTGCCTGGGTAGCCTTAGTCGGTTAAGCGTCCGACTTTCGCTTAGGTCATGATCTCGCGGTTCGTGGGTTCGAGCCCCGCGTCGGGCTCTGTGCTGACTGCCAGCTCAGAGCCTGGAGCCTGTTTCAGTCTGTGACTCCCTCTCTCTCTGACCCTCCCCTGCTCAAGCTGTCTCTCTCTCTCTCTCTCTCCTAGAAATAAATAAAACATTAATAAAAAAATAAAACCACCTTTGGAGGTTTCTTTAAAAAAAAAAAAAAAAAAGAAAAGAAAGAATTTGCCAAACCCAGAACTAATAGACCAGTCCTAAGTAAGATTAAAAACATGATGATCCATCTTCTGTCCTGACAGTTTCCTTTACAGATTCCTGCCATTCAGAACTCTCCTGCTATCAAACTGTGTTGCTACAAAAGCTTCTCATTACCCATCCAAAATCCAAACTTTTATTTAGATGCTCATAAACTAGTAAAAGTAAAATTAATAGCTGATAAATTGCACTTATGAACTTAGTGCATAAATGAGCTAAAAATGAATTTAATAGATTTTTAAATAACTTCTCTACTATAGCTAAATCCCTTTATTCCCCAACTCTCCAAAAATCTGAGTATAAGTCCATAAATGAAACAGCAGCCACCCTGGTGTCTCCCCTATGCAGTGGCTTTAAAAAAAAAAAAAAAAAAAAGGTACTTCTGAGGATTTCTAAACATAAAAGCACAATGCGAAATTTTGTTTTCTCTTCAAGAGCAATTCAGGTCCTAATCAAAATATCAAGTAAAAGTTACCAAATAAAAAATTAATAATATACCAACATTTGTGATACTGTGGTTTTATCATAGGTATTTGGGGTTGGGTTATATACAAAACTTGAAGACATTTCACTGACACCTTATCCTTCAGACTAGACTTTTCTTTCATATTAAATAAGTTAAGTATCTATTGACACCACTCTGACAGGGAAATGTAGGTACCACCCTATGGGGGTGAAAGTCCCAGTTCTCCATCTGCTTCCTTTGACACCTGGAGAAGAGGAGATCCTCGGTCCTTCTGGGTGGGGGGTGGGAGCAACTGCTGATACTATCCTGCCTCGGAAAGGAAGGGGCACCTCATTACCTCTCCTTACATGGCCTCCACTGACACTGATGGGGTGGCCTGGGTCTCCCTGACCAGTGGTTAAAGCTCCAACTCTTTCTAGGCTTCCCCTAACACCACCCCAGCAAAGAGGGGAGAGGTACTTCATTAACTCCCTATTCCTAGGTATGTGAAATCCAGGCTTCTCACATCACCTCCACGGACAGTGTAAGCGAGATATGCCCCACTCCCAACACCTGGCAGGGATGAAATTCTGGCTTTCCTCTTGGGCTTCTCCACCATGAGCCCAGCAGAAGCAGTGAGAATCTGGTTACACCTGGTGAGGGTGGAAATCCTGGCTCTCCACTCAGTCTTTTCTGACATAAGTGAGTCCATAATTTATTACGTGTGATGCTTGGCTGGAAGAGAGAGGCTACCGTCTAAAAGTTTTCTACCTTGCTAGCTTGCCCTTTTCTTGTCAGTCCTTTGGCTAGACAGCAGCATTTTTGTTTGCAAGTGCTGGCGTTTCCAGGTTGCTGGCTCTCCAGTACCCAGTGCAGGAAATAGAAGGCAAAAAGAAAACCCAGGGCACTCACTGTGCGTTCCTCGCATCCCAAGGTCCTAACCAGTCCGTTTTCATTTCTCCACCTTTCAGAGTCTTATGTTAATTTTATATATAGTGTCCATTAAGTGGGAAAAACAGGGAAACACACTTCTATGTATTTTTGATGGTTCTGTCCCTTGCACTCCATTTTCTATAATTCTCCAAATTTACGAAATAGCTTACTACAAATGTTACTCTCATCTTATCAGTACCCTGCCCAAAAATCTTCCGTATCTCTGGATTTATACAGTATAAAGCCCAAACTCATTTGACTGCCACAAGAGGACCTCTGCACTACGGCCTTTCCACTGCTCCCACTATAACTGTCCATGCAGACTGGTAAGCCAATCTTCTCTTTTTATAACCCCACTTTTTAATATCCCCACTTCTGCACCTTTTCGCATGTTCCCTCCACCTAGACCCCTCTTCTAGCTATCTGTAACCTACCTACCTGGCAGGGTCCCATTATATCAATAAACCTTTATGTGTGTCCTCAGGTCCACTGTGATCTCTACCACCACTGGAATCCTGTAACATTTATTCCCTGTACCACCCCTTAGTATTCTGCTTTACACTGGTATAATCCTTTCAAAAATAAGCTAGTTCTCCCATTATACCATAAATTCCTTGAAGGCAAAGATTAAATTTACACTCCTCATATCCTCTATTATCATTTTGTACAATGCCTGGCACATAACAGTACTCAATAAATGTCTCTGATGAGATTTTGTCTTAACACCAAGGTTAGTTAAAATAATGGGATTTTCATAAAAATATGATTTAGGAACTATAAAGGCTAAAATCCAATAAGATAACTGATAAAAGTAGTTTTTCTCTTCCTTCAATTCAACTAAAACGTATTACTCATTGATTAACCTAGTGCCAGACAGTGGGATAGACACAGTCTCTTCCCTTATGAAGTTCGTAATTTAAAATTCACATTCTTAAGCAATAAAATATTCATGTGAGCATTACTAGAGAACATTCTACCTTTGATAAAATCACTCAAAGTTATAAACTGTATCAATACAAATATGGAGGGGAAGCCTAACAATGGAAAGATTAATAAAGGAAATAAATAAAACAGAAACTGTAAGGTCTCCATGGCAAGATAAAACACTGGACTGACAGCCTACAAAGAAACGAATTATTGGTGTTGGTCCCAGAAATGTTAATAAGGGAAAGGTGCCCTAGTGGAGAACATTAAAAAATATTTCCTCAGGTATACAGTACTCTCCAAATCAAAAGGAACAGATAAACGTGGTTATCTCCAAGAAGGGGAACTGGGTGGTAGGTGGTAAGGGCAAAAGGGACACTTACTGTTCACTGTATACCTTTTTGTACCTTTTGAATTTTGAACCATGTGCATATATTACCTATTCAAAAAAATAAAAAAAATTAAAGCTGAAATGTCAATTACAAAAAAAAAATTGTCCAAGAAAAAGAAAATCAGATCCTTAACTGATTCTAAACAGATTTCCTTGAGAGTCTTTCAAACTCTTATCCTGCACACTAATTATATCTCAAGCAAAACTTTAACTTTGCTGGCTGCAAAGACTCTGACACTCCTCTGGGTCTTCTGACGGCTAGGAGCCAAACAACCCATGTCAGGAAGAATCATCCTTATCTCTGGCCTGACTCCTCTCAGTACACAGCAGAATCCTATATACTATCAACCGCTCATTACACTATACACTTATAAGGGCAGGGACTGTGTCTATCTTATTCTCCTTTTAATCTCACATACTTATCATGGAGAAATACACAAATCCATCGACTCTTCCCTCAATCTGTACCTAGTTTACAAAGCAAGTTTTTGTTTTGTAAGCCTTCAATAAATACTGGTTGAACAACTGAATAAACCACTTTAACTGCCTTAATTACCATTTATACATGCAAAACATAAATCTATCCTCCAAAATTTACCATCTCAATTCACTATCATGTGCATTGTCATCCCTGTATAAGTCTCATACATGCAATTCTTTCTCCTTATTCCCAACTCCATCTTCGTCAAACACTTTTCTTACAGTTAAACTACTACAATTTCTGCCCTCTAGTCCATCCCACATTTTTACAATCATTGTTCTTAAAGATTCACAGTTTACCACTGTCTAAAAAAAAAGGACAGTCTTTATCCCCTACTTCACAGTATTTTACCAGATAAAGGAATGACTTCTCATTTGAGTTAATCTCTCAGTGCCTCTTCTTTTTCTCTATAGCATGCAAAATTCAAACTATTTTTACTTTGCCTCTGAATATTTCCAAATACTTCATTGTCTTTACTGAGCCTTTTCAAACTAATCAACAAACTAACAGTTCTTCCCTCTCCCTATTAAGATTGGAAGTTATTTGGTAACTTTTCTCAGTCCTCTCCCCTCTCCCGCAAATTACTCATCTCCTATCACTAAATTACTTTAAAATTGTACATAACATATAACTACTGTCTTCTCACAGAGCAATATGTTGTTATTCCATATATGTATCCTATATGTTTTGTCTATATCCTATCCTTCCTTCAGTTCTCTTCTTAAACCTTCCTTGTTCTCCCTCTCATTTAAGACTAACTGCTATATTCTCCCATAGCTGCTATATTCTTTCATACAAAGGAGTAACTCTCCTTTGTAACATTTACACCACCTGTGCCTTTCCATTTATCATCTATATAGTCTGTGAGATCAATGATAAGTGTTTTATTCACAGCTGTATTACTTATACAGGTTATCTTCACAGTCAATTAGATGTTTCATGAATATTTTCAATAGAAAGATAATTTCTCTTAAAATATTTTAAAAAGAGATAATTTTAATAATGAATTTAGATCAACATATAAAATAATGCCATTATTTCTATTAGTTATCTAATGCTTGCACTGAAAAATAATAACCCAAAGAACCACCTTAAAAATTAACATAAAATTCTATTGGAATTTATAGTATTCTAACACACATTTTGCTATCATGCTGAAAAACACCGTCAATCATTAGAGTAACATTTATGTATGTTACCTACCATATGTGACATTGTGATTTAACTCGGCTCTTCGTAAGGATTCATCAAGAACATCATACATTAATTCACTTGTCCTGTTTAAAAGATATTTTATTTGCAGTAGAATTACAGTATTATAACTCAATAAAACAGTTTTTCAAACGTCTCTCTTTAAAACTGAAGATCTACAGAAAAGAAGTGAAAAAAATTCATTTTATGAAGTTATGGAAATTTCACTTCTTCAAGATTCCATGTGCTCTTTTTCATGAGTTTAATTTCTGCTTTATCAAAGTTGACTTGTCAATGGAGAGATATACATAAGTCAATCAACTCTTTACCTGTACCTAGTATACGAATCAGGTTTTTGTTTGGCTAAACACACTACCTATTATAATTTTATTTGCATTAAAATATTTCTGCCTGTTTCAACTTACTACAGTAATATCTCACACATTCAGATTATACCAGACGATTTTTAACCAAATAGTTTTTTTAAAGTATTCAAACGCTACTCTTTATTTGAGCAGCACCAGGTTTTCTGGAGGAAAGTTAAACTTCCATTTATGTTAGCTATAAAGAAATTATCTTTTGTAAAACAGGTTTATACCATTCTTATGTCTTTATGGTCACTGATTACAGTTATGGGAGCTGGGTTTAAGTAGATACTGTAAGAAAATGCAGTGCTTGGAAGGAAGGAAGGAAGGAAGGAAGGAAGGAAGGAAGGAAGGAAGGAAGGAAGGAAGGAAAAAGAAAGAAAGAGCTTTGTAAAGCACTCTGTCTTGAAATCTAGAAAAGTCGTCTCCAAGAGGCCTGTGTGAAACAATGGCTTCTCAACTGGCATTTCTGTCTCTCTTTTACAAATTCAAAAAGCAACAATAGGAAAAAAAAAAACTACCATCAACACAGAACACACACAGTAGTCTTGCAGAGAAACTACACTGTAAAACAAACAAAAGGATCAAAATAACCTGGGGCCATACAAATGACATTAGATGTATGTTACATCTTTTTCAGAAAATGTTTTTCTAAATATACAGCTAGAAAATTTTAATTTCAAGTGTATGAACTTTTATTGTCTTGAATGAAGTATAACAATCCTGTGAGAATCCAGAACCATATTCTAAAATCCCTCATTTTATTGTGTAAGCACTTTTTCCAGACAATACCACATAGCAGACATTACAACCCGTCCCCCAAATTCGGTAATATGACACCTAGATTACAGTCTAGTTTCTCAATTTTAAAAGCTGATGTCTGGCGTAAGAGTCATGACTAACCACATAAAAATATAGAAATGTGTGCAGACATGATCAAGCCAAACAGGAAAAACCTAAGAAGAATGCTATAAAACACAAGGAAATATCCAAACAGGAGATATAAAAGAATATAAATATAAGACTTTTCCACTAAATTAACTCTTTTAATTAAATACATTAGAATCCTGTGCTCTCGGGGCGCCTGGGTGGCTTAGTCAGTTGAGCGTCCGACTTTCACTTAGGTCATGATCTCGCGGTTCGTGGGTTCGAGCCCCGCGTCGGGCTCTGTGCTGACTGCCAGCTCGGAGCCTGGAGCCTGTTTCAGAGTCTGTGTCTCCCTCTCTCTCTGACCCACCCTTGTTCATGCTGTCTATCTCTCTCTCTCCTAGAAATAAATAAAACATTAAAAAAAAAATAAAAAAATAAAAAAAATAGAATCCTGTGCTCTCTTCAGCAGCATGGATACTAAATACATTAGAATCCTGTTATAAAATACCATTTTTACTTTGCCACATTGGACTAACCATGCCTTAAGAAATACAAGATTTGTGTTAACATAAAATCTCAGAGTTGGGACAACAAAGGAGAAGATATTCTAATGTTCCCCAACATCATAAGAGTTCCACTCTTTATTCATTTCCTTGAGCCGAATTCTATTCAACTGAGCTCTCTGGAGGTAAGCTCTCCCATTGTATGTGTTCTTTGTAACTTTGTATGTATTCCCCAAATTCATTCATAAAGGAAAGAAGGAAGATAATGAGTTAATGAATTTAGTAAATTCACTAAAAGCCTCCAAAATTACTTCACGAAAATATATTGTCATTGGACCTTTTTAGACTCGTGAGGTCTGGATGCATTACTATGAAATTTGTGATTTTAAAACAGAATTCCAGTGGACTCCCAACTAGAGCTATGCCATAGAGTAGGCTGGATTATATAAAATAAAATTAGGGCAAACATTTCTAATGTGTGCATCTACTCCCATCACCTCCAGTTTTTTGACCTAGGAATTTAGAGTCAGAAACACAGAAAAAACGACATAGCAATATCAAAAGTGATACAGTCCAACTAGCTCTCATCAAGAGTTCACAGGCAGAGGGACACTGACATGACACTGACAAGGCATCACCGGGAGCCACAGCCTAGAAGACAATCCCATTGTAAAGCTGGGCTAAAGAATTACAAGGTACCCTACTGCATAGAATAAAACCAGATATCATAAAGTCAGAACACTGACTAGCAAATATTTTCTTAAGACAGAAAAACATCAAGGTCTCAAGCCATGGTCCTTGCTCTCAAGTGAACTAAAATCTAGTTGGACTTGTCCTTGCACAGTTCAGAAAAAAAAAAAATGTAGTATGTGTGCATATATGCAATATATACATAGAAAGAGAAAGAACAGTAAGACAAATGAAAATCATTGATGACCCTAGGTAAAAGTTATAAGGAAGCTTCTTGATCTACTCTTGAAACTTTCTGGGAAGTTTAAAAACCATGACAAAACAAGGGCACCTGGGTGGCTCAGTCAGTTAAGCATCTGACTTCAGCTCAGGTCATGATCTCACGGTTCATGAGTTCAAGCCCCATCTTGGGCTCTGTGCTGAAAGCTCAAAGCCTGAAGCCTTCTTTGGATTCTTTGTCTCCCTCTCTCTCTCTGTCTCTCCCCCACTCGCACTCTGCCTCTCTCTTTCAAAAAATAAACATAAAAAAAGAAAAACTATGACAAAATAAGAAGCTACAAGAAATATACATAATCGAAAAGACACCCATAAAAAGTTTAATATAAAGCATTAGCTAAAAGAGTAATTAAGACAAATGAATTAAGATGAAACACTCACATCCAACTAGAGCAAGAGTCAGCAAACTATTGTCTCCAGGCCTATCCTGGTTAGATGTTTGTTTATGTATGGCTGCAGGCTAAGCATGGTTTTTACATTTTTAAATGGGGAAAAAAATAAAAAGAATAATATTTCATGACACAAAGATTATATGAAATTCAAGTTTTAATGTTCATAAAAAATTTTTTTTGGAATACAGTAGTGTTCATTCATTATATATTATCTATGACTGTTTTAAGTTATACAATAGAGGGCTTCAATAGACAACATACAGCCCACAAAGCATCAAATATTTATTATCTGGCCATTCACAGAAGTTTCCAAACCCCTAAATTAGAATGTTTAAGAAGGCTTCAGGAAAGACATGAAGCTTCAGAGGCACCTTTCCCTAGGAGCAGGATTAGATAAGAAGAGAGCCAGAATGATCCCAGCAACCTATTTTATATTTCTTACAGTGATTTATATATCATTATTAAGCCAATTAAACATTGGGAGAATCTGACTTATGAAATTTCTAGGTGACAGGCTATCAGGATATCAAGTTTGCTTAAAATAGTTTACCTTTGATCGTCTTTTCCTAGAAGTCCTAGTATTCTCAAGAGCTGGATTTGCAACCATGGTGCTGGCACACTATGGTAATTGAAATCTACTGGGAGCTTTCCTCCAACTACTTGCTTCAAAATTGTTACAAAACTCCCCGTCAAGTCTTTATATCCAGATGAATTCTCCTATACCCAAAAAACAAAAAACTTTCTATTAATAATAATCTCTTTAACAAATATAAGATAGACGTAGTTGAAGTGCCATACAGAATCTAACTTAGTACACGTTAACTTAGGAGTTGCATGTTCATATTTAATAAAACAGTACTTTAGGGGCACCTGGGTGGCTCAGCTGGTTAAGCATCTGACTTCAGCTCAGGTTATGATCTTGTGGTTCACAAGTTTGAGCCCTGCGTCGGACTCTGCACTGACAGTTCAGAGCCTGGAGCCTGCTTTGAATTCTGTGTCTCCTTCTCTCTCTGTCCCTCCCCCGCTTGCACCTGGTCTCTGTCTCTGTCTCTCTCAAAAATAAAAACATTTAGAAAAATTTTTAGATAAAAATAAAACAATAATCTGTTTAATTTCTTCCATGATAAAACTACTCTGGCTACTTGATCCAAAGTTGAATCATCCCCTAAAAAGCTTCCACCATTTGCTATTTGTCTTCACACAGTCTTAATCACATTTCATAAGTTCTTATAATTACATCTTATACAGAACTTTTGTTAGACCATACCAGCAATTAAATCAAAAAGTGAAAAGAGAGGTGCCTGGGTGGCTCAATTAGTTAAGCATCCAACTTTTGATTTCACCTCAGGTTATAATCCCAAAATCATGGGATCAAGCCCCATTCTGGGCTCCATGCTGAGCATGGAACCTGATTGGGATTCTCTCTCTCCCTCTACCCCTCTTCCCTGCTCACTCGCTCACTCTCTCTCTCTAAAAGAAAAAATATGTATCTTTTTAAAAAATAAATTAAAATCTTAATAAATCAATAAATAATTTTTTCAAAATCTTCATAGTATAGAGAAATAGGTAAGGAAGTAGAAACAGTAATCTGTTCTTTCCCTTAAACTATATTTTTCCCTATTCTTTTCTCCTTATTCCTCACATCCTTTCCCTCACTACCCATCTCTCTCTCTCTCTCTCTCTCTCTCTCTCTCTCTCTCTCTCTCTCATACACACAATCAATACACCAATGTGATCCTTTCTACTGTCTGCATTGTATTTCATTTCCTTAGCACACATGAATATTGGCCCCATTTTTGGCTAATATAACCCTATCTTTAAACCACACACTGAATTAGCAAGTGTCCATTAGGTGGCTAATCAAGAACTACTAGTGAAGTACTGCCACATTAGCTACCTTATGCACAGTTTCAAACTGCAATTTAAGACCAAAAATAGGGGCGCCTGGGTGGCTCAGTTGGTGAAGTGTGGGACTCTTGATTTTGGCTCAGGTCATGATCTCATGGTCAAGTCCCATGTCAGGCTCTGTACTGACAGTGCAGAGGAATTCTTTCTCTCCCTCTATCTGCCATTCTCCCACATGCACTCTCTCTCTCTCAAGTAATTAAAATATTAAAAATAAATAAGGGGCGCCTGGGTGGCTTAGTCGGTTAAGCGTCCGACTTTCGCTTAGGTCATGATCTCGCAGTTTGTGGGTTTGAGCCCCGCGTCAGGCTCTGTGCTGACTGCCAGCTCAGAGCCTGAGCCTGTTCCAGTCTGTGACTCCTCTCTCTCTGACCCTTCCCTGCTCACGCTGTCTCTCTCTCTCTCTCCTAGAAATAAATAAAAAATATTAAAAAATAAATAAATAAATAAATAAATAAATGAAATAAAAATAAATAAATGTGTTCTCGGTAGAAGAGCACAGGGCATAGTCAAGACTAATCAAACCTCCCCAAATCAGTGCATCTGCCTTTTAAAAATTAATTAACCCTATTGTATTTTAACATACCTGTGTTTCTGAGTGAGTGTACTTAGATTATCTATCTGACTAATCTCTTAGACTGGGGAATTTAAATACACATTCCTCAGAGTAAACATTAGAATCTTCATTGTAATTTTTATTTCACTATCAAGGACACATTTTTCGAAGAGAAATATTGGCTCTTTCAAAGTTTAGTACACGTTAGAGGAAAAATAAGATTTCATATCAAGTATCTATACCAAATCTATTTTGGAGCACAATGCATAAATATGAAGACAACCTTTAGATTGTACCTATAAACTGAATTCAGTAACATATTCCATTTTGTTTTGTGGTACTCATCATGAAGTATCTCACATGAAATATAAAGGGTTCCAGGCAAAGCACTGGGGCTCAATTAGTATAAACTCATATCACCATGCAGAAAATGTCCCCAATATTCCTTTCTCATCTGACACAGTATCAATATAAAGCACAACCTCCACCAGCTCTCCTCATTTCAATAAGCTCTTATGCCTCTTATGAAGTCGTATAAAAGAAAGTCACTGCTTAAAAAATCACCCATCTGCAAATTTCAATCATCTTCCATAGCTACCATTTTCCCATGCTTCTTTAGTAACACAAAACACTTAGGGATTAAAAAAAAAAGACTAATTCTGTAATGTGCCTATAACTCATGTTATCAACAACTTGCAAAAATTACTATTAAAAAGTCCATAAAAACTTAACATGTTAATTAAACATTTTACTGAAAAATGTGAGTTCTTTTTATTCCATAATTACATTTTTCTAATGGCAACTAGTCAGTACCTCCTGAAATTTCCAACGTACCTTAATCATCCTAAAGTATATGTGCAAAGAAGCAGCCATGACCCCAACATCTCTGTCACAAAGTGCTTTCCGAAACTTAATATGGATATGCTGTACTTGATTAGGAGCAATGAGATGGAATTTATATAATGCCAGAACAGCTTTTCTTCGTATAATCTCCCTAAAGAGAAAAAATAAAATCTAAACAAACCATCTGAATCAACAGGCATTTAGCTTGAAAAGATTATACAAAAGATTTCAAAATATCAGCTATTGCCTTAATATAAAAAGAAAGAATGAATTACACACTTATTGTTAATGTCTACACTCTAATCTGCCAGACTATAAAGAGTAGTCATCTCCAGGGGCAAGACCTTAAAAAGACTTTAACTGCCCATGTTATATACTTCTTTAGTTACAGAATTTTTGGTAACAAGTATGTATTACTTTTGAAACCAGAACAAACAAGAAAGATAAATAAATTCCTTAATTCCCTAATTCTATTTTTTGAAAGCCATCTCTCTAGAAACTGGGAAAAGAATCAACAGTTTAAACCTGTAAGAAGTAACTCTGGCCAGTAATCTTATATAGTATCTTTATCAATATTGATATTAATACATTAATATGTACTATAACATTTTTATAATATTTTTATTTTGCTTTATTATATTATTTCATTAACATTTTATTTAAAAAATTAATAAAATCCATTAACATTCTACCCTTAAATATTTCTTCTTTTGTACCATGGGCAAGCATACTCCAAATACTTTGGAGAGCCAGGGCAATAGAGAGGAAGACTCACATTAATAATGTTACTCCTCCCCTTTTCTAGCTCACGTTTCAGAAATGTCATTACAATGAAGAAGAAAGTATACTTTAGTCTTACACTTAATTTTGAATAGATAATATCTAGCACACAAGAAACAAAATAACAAGTCACTATCCTATGTTCATAATTTAATTTCCAAGTTAGTATATTCCTTGTTATTCTTACTCATGCCTATTTCTAAATGTATTTGCAGGGTATGCTGGCAGTGCTCATAACAGAAGCAAATGTCACAAAACTAAAGTATTTACTATTAGGGTTTCTTAATATATATTTCTGTTAACTAAATCATAAAATCTCAAAACTGAAATTATTCAGTCCAATCTCCTGTGTTCCAATCAAGAATACTTTTTATGGGGCACCTGGGTGGCTTAGTGAGTTAAGCATCCAACTCTTGATTTTGGCTCAGGTCACAATCTCACGGTTTTGTGAATTTGAGCCCCACATCGGGCTCCATGCTGACAATGCAGAGACTGCTTGGGATTCTCTCTCCCTCTCTCTCTGCCCCTCTGTGACTTGTGTTCTCTTGTCTCTCCCAAATAAATAAATAAACTTAAAAAAAAAAAGAGAGAGAATACCTTTTAGAAAATTCCTAACAAATGTCCTCCAGCTTCTGCTACATCCCATTAACAAGCAACTCACAACCTTCCTAGGCAAACTATGCCCTGATGGAAAATTATTTTTATACAGAAAAAAAAAGTAGATTAACAACAGATTTGCCAGTAGTATTAATACCATGGTGACTGTAAACTACATCTCAATGTATTGCTATTGAGTGTTAACTAATATCAGTTCTAAGAGAGAGTAGGTAAATGAGGTGAGATAATAGAAAACAAATCCTGAACAGGTTCAGGAATCCCTGGCCCTGGCCCTATGTGGTGGTACTAACAAAAGACATCAAGAGAACTGGATTGGGGCTCTAGGTCTGGCATGGTGAAACTCAAAAGTGAAGTCCAAGCCAAATCTTCTTTGTGATATCTACCGGCCTACCTATAGCTCTGACCCAAATTCTTCAGCATGGAGTTAGTTATGGCCATAAATACAGAAGCAGAGTTTCAAAAAGTCTAACTGGCAGAAGACAGGAGACGCCAGGATTTGAAATCAGAGTACATGGGAAGCAATAAGGAAAAAATTCAGTTCTCAGAAGGATTTCAAACAAAAGGTCAATAAGTACAATTACCACAAAACAGTGGGAGTATGGAAAAATTACATAAAAATAATGCTGTGCTATGATCAGATCAACCTGTAATTATCTAACTAAAACTAGTATTTTATTTCTAGTAATTAATTGTTTATATCTATCATTTGTTCTGAAGACAGATTTGACATAAACAAAACATTAAAACAAGTCTGAAAAACCTATGAAGTTATTCCATAATTCTTAGTAAAAGCTATCATTTTAGCTAGAAGTTTCGTGGTCCAAAATTTCTTTAATTTTTATTTTTTTTTATTATTTCTGAGAGAGACATAGCATGAGCAGGGGAGAGTCAGACAGAGAGGGAGACACAGAATCTGAAGCAGGCTCCAGGCTCTGAGCTGTCAGCACAGAGCCCGACGTGGGGATCGAACCCACAAATTGTGAGATCATGACCTGAGCCAAAGTCGGAAGCTTAACCAACTGAGACACCCAGGCGCCCCTGAAAAATTCTTAATTAAAAAAAAAGAATGTGTGTATAACTAAAATATTATAATACCAAAAAAAGAAAGAAAAGAAAAGGACTGCAAACTGTTCCTAACTCTAAAGGTTATAAAGTTAAGGGGTTTGTCAAAAACAAAACAAAACCAAAATAACAAAATAAAACAAAATTATTAATGAAAAGGTAGGTCAAGCTCAAGCTGAGGGATGCTGGAGGGAACCTGGGTAGGGGTATGGGCTAAATGGGTGCCAGGCATTAAGGAGGTCACTTGGGGTGAGCACCAGGTATTATATGTAAGTGATAAATCACTAAATCCTACTCCTGAAACCAATACTACACTATATGTTAACTACGTTGAATTAAAATTAAATCTTGGAGGAAAAAAAAAGTCAAGCTGATAAGGAGAGTTAAGGAAGTTTCCTTACAATGTAAGATTAGCAAAATACTACAAGGTAAGGTTTATTGAATATATTTTGCTATAAAACAGAATCTAAATAGTACAGTTTTGCCATGAAAGCATCCCCCGTACACTGAAGCTCTGCATTCACAGCACTTGAACCACTGCCAAACTTTTTCCATTATTTCACTTTATCCTCAAAACAACATGTTTCAACCAACCCCACACAGTCAAAGGAAAAACAGGACCACTGCTGGTTAGTGGTAGAACTGGGAGAAAAGCCACAGATTCCTAACACTGAACTTCACTGCCTCTTGGTTTAACTTCAGAAAGCTGCCTAACATTTTCCCAAACCCACATAAAATGAGGGACGATGCTATCAGGGATTTCTGCATTGGATGTGGCAGGCAAAATCTATCCTCTACCCTGGCAGCATTAAGTTAAAGTTATAATAAATTGTTTAGTATAAAGTTTGTTTTGAAACATATAGTATAGACACATATCCAAAAGGAATTTACTTACTTAGAATGCTGGAGTTTATCTTCAATTAATGGGAGAACAGCTGGAATCATTTCTCGAGGGAATATCTGGCTGACGACAGTAAGTGCCATGCATACCTCTACCAGGTTAGTGCTCTGCAAGTCCTGACATAATCAATAAGCAAACAAAACATTCAGTGCACGTTTTGAAACGAGGGTGAGTTCAACACTGCAATGGTCCTACATACTTTATAGTTTTCTACTAACTTTATAACCAATGTGTACATTCAGGTTTACCTCGGGAATATCCCTGTTTCATTTCAGTTAAGAGAGTCAATTAGATACATGTAGCCAAAAAGCAAATGATCCAAAAGAAAACGGTATTTCTGTTCTGACACTGACCCAAAGTAGTCTCCTTTACTACAGCATTTAAAACTTTTCTAAACTAACAACAAAACAGGTCTTTGAATTATTTTCTTATTAATCATGAGTACAAATTTAAAAGAAAATAATTCTAGATTGCATACAATGCCTGTGTTCATATATACTTATATAGGCACAAAGTTTATAAATCATTCAAATAGAACCTAAAAAATACATTTTGGAAAGTCTGGAAAAACTTAAGCTACTACTAACCTTAATAGAGTACGTAACTTAAAATTTAGAAAGTACCCCTTATACATTCACATACACAGAGTCACACATCCAGATACACACGGAAGAGCTCAACAATTTGATTACACTTCATTCCTAATTTTGATCAAAAGTTTAACAGGAAAGAACACCGTGTGGATTACACTGTATTTTTATTAACTGTAACTTTCAGTTACCCAATTATACCCTATTCTCCTTAAAAATGTTTTTTAGAGGGGCGCCTGGGTGGCTTAGTCGGTTAAGCGTCCGACTTTCGCTTAGGTCATGATCTCGCGGTTCGCGGGTTCGAGCCCTGCATCGGGCTCTGTGCTGACTGCCAGCTCAGAGCCTGGAGCCTGTTTCCGTCTGTGACTCCCTCTCTCTCTGACCCTCCCCTGCTCACACTGTCTCTCTCTCTCTCTCCTAGAAATAAATTTTAAAAAAATGTTTTTTAGAATTTGAAAGACTTCAATTATTCAGTTTATATCTATATCCTTTTAGAACAGATCCTGAAAAAAAGACAAGTCAGAAAAGTACATCTGACTAAAGGTCTGGAGACCTGCCTGATTGCTGGCTTGCTTGCTTTTTTTTTTAAGTAGGTGCCACACCTAGCATGGAGCCAACACTGGGCTTGAACTCACAATCCTGAGATCAAGACCTGAGCTGAGATCAAGAGTCAGATCCTTAACCCACTGAGCCACTCAGGTACCCCCTAGAGATCTGCTTTTAAATTAAACAGTAAGAGCAGCAGGAACAACTACTTTCTACTTTAACACAGTGTTTGGTGAAGTTCTACTATTAGCCTCATTTTACAAACTCAGAAACTGATCTAAATGATCTTTCTAAGCCCATTCTGTAAGCCTCCCTTCTTCCAAAAATGTCTAACTCAATATGATAGAGGTGAAATGTCAGAAGCCTGCAGGAATAACTTAAGACTTCATATTAACCAACATATAATACAGTACCTTTACAACTGTATTCACAAGGAGAAGTAACAGTTCATGATTTTCATGTAGAAATAAAGAAACAGCCAAATAACCTATAAAATTTGAGGGGAAAAGTCTCATTATTACCTGTCAAAAATGACTTTTCCCAGGAAAAGTTAAACAAAGCAATAATATATTCCAAAATTTAAGTGTCAAACATAACAGCCATAGGTAACTATAAAAACAGATTGCAAAATATGAAGTTCAAAAACTTCAGGAAGATTTCAGGTGTTCTTTATCCTGAAATCTTTCAGAATTTTGTATTTCACAGGATATCCCTGAAATGAAAAAGAGGATATATTTACCAACTTTAAAGTCTAATAAATGACATTAGAAATATATGCCTTCTATCTTCTGTACATATCACTACACAATCACTTAAAACATTACATTTTCTATCCTATAGCCAAAGATAACTATATAAAGACTAATAGTTACTACAGCTACCAGTGAGTTAGTATTTCTTATTATTGAATAAGCTACCTATACCAATCCATATGATGAAAATCACATATTAAGCCAACGCCATACCCTATTTTCTTATTTAAAAATACACTATTGAAGGAGTAACAGTTGTTGAGGAAAGAAATGTTGTCTACAACATTAAATGTACTTGTTGATTTAAATAAGCATTTTTATTTCAATAATATTAAAACAAAAAAGTACATCTTAGGATTAAGTAAATACATTAATACTTGACAAACGCCATGTATATGGAGTGTCATGGATACTCCATGTCATTGTTTTGACACTCTTCAGACTGATAACATTTGTTAGTTAGTGTGGGTCAGTACATTACAAGCCTCACCTCTTTCAATCCTCATAATTCTATGAAGTAGGTATGAGTATCCTCAAAAGAATAATATGGACCAAAAAAGGGTAAATCCCCAAAGTCTATAGCTATTACATGGTAAAGCCAGCACTCAAACCCAGGCAGGAAGAGTTAGTTCATGTTTTAACCCCTATGATGTCCTGTCTCTCCACAGTCTATCCTGAGGCCCTATTCCCTACACCTATCCTCACTGTGTTTCATTTTCTTCAATTCTTTCAGCTCTTTCATTAGGGATTCTAATGTTAACTGTCCCCATCATGTCTGTGTCTGCTGGGAATCATGGGGAACTGTAAGAAATTACCTAATCTCACAACCAAGAGTAGGGTATGACCCACTGCAACATCACTAAAGGTCAGATAAGCAGGGCAAGAGAGAGAAAAAACAACTAAGTAGGGGCAAAAAGGAGAAAACCCTAGAAGGCATTTAAAGAGATTAGGTCTTATCTGACTGCTGAGAACTCATGTGATCAGCTGAGGTATATCACTCACACCCAAGCCACCAAGATCAAGGTATAAGAAAATGAACAAATTCAGGGGAACCTGGGTGGCTCAGTCAGTTAAGCCTCTGACTTCGGCTCAGGTCATGATCTCACGGTTCGTGGGTTTGAGCCCTGCATCGGGCTCTGTGCTGACAGGCAGCTCAGAGCCTGGAGCGTGTTTCGGATTCTGTATCTCCCTCTCTCTCTGACCCTCCCCTGCTCAAGCTGTCTGTCTGTCTCTCTCTCTCTCAGAAATAAATAAAACATTAAAAAAATTAAAAATTAAAAAAAAAAAAAAAAAGAAGAACAAATTCAAAGACCATATCAAGGAAACCTTAATTCTATGCATTACAAAGAATATCCTAACCATTGTAACAAACAGGAAACAGGGGAAAAAATACTTAATGATTCAAAAAATGAAAAGGTTCCAAAAGCAAAGAATAATGACTAGATTATAGAGTATGTTTGATATGAAAGAGTGATATATAGGGTAAGAATACAGGCTTTGACTCACAGAAACTTGGGGGTTTACATTCTGGCTCCACCATCTATTAGCTGTATGACCTTGGACAAGTAACTTAACCTTTCTGAGCTTCAGTTTTCACCTATCTCACAAGATAAAGCACCCAACATAATGCCTAACTTAATGGGTACTGAAATTCATTTATTCAACAGTAAGAAGGCTGGAGCACCTGAGTAGTTCACTCAGTTAAGTGACCGACACTGGATTTTGGCTCAGGTCATGTTCTCATGGTTTGTGAGTTCGAGCCCAGAGTCAGGCTCTGCATTGACAGCATAGAGCCTACTTGGAATTCTCTCCGTCTTTCTCTTGGCCCCTCCCTCTCTCTTTCTCTCAAAAATAGATAAACACTAAAAAAATAATAATAGGGGCACTTGGGTGGCTAAGTCAGCTAAGCATCTGACTTTGGCTCAGATCATAATCTCGTGGTCTGTGAGTTTGAGCCCCACATCAGGCTCTATGCTGACAGCTCACAGCCTGGAGTCTGCTTAGGATTCTGTGTCTTCCTCTCTCTCTGCCCTTCCCCCATTCACACTATCTCTCTCACTCACATAAATAAATAAACATTAAAAAATAATAATACGTCCTTTAAAAAAAAAAACAAAAAAGGGGGCGCCTGGGTGGCTTAGTTGGTTAAGCGTCTGACTTTCGCTTAGGTCATGATCTCGCGGTTCGTGAGTTCGAGCCCCGCGTCGGGCTCTGTGCTGACAGCCAGCTCAGAGCCTGGAGCCTGCTTCGGATTCTGTGTCTCCCTCTCTCTCTGACCCTCCCCTGCTCACGCTGTCTCTCTCTCTCTCCTAGAAATAAATAAATAAATAAATAAATAAATAAATAAATAAAAGAATTCCTTTAAAAAATAATAATACGTAAATAAATATAAGGCATCTCCATCAGAGAAAGCACCAAAGCTAATCTTAGAAATCTCAGGAGAGTTTGAAAAGGCAATAATACCACAGTGAAGACAGAGAGAAGGTTTAAATGATATCTTTTAAAAAAAAACTTATACTCACTAGCACACATAAAATCCCTACAGGAATAAGTCCCTCTAGTTGGCAATAAAATGCTTCCCTAAGATCTTGAATCTCCATAAAAATGATTCTGAGCTCTCTGCTAAAATAAGCTCCCAGAACTATGAATAATACATGTACAAGGTTATTCACTGCAACATTATTTAAAAGAGCAAAAAATAAAAGATAACTCATATGTCCAATAGGGAGAGACCTGGCTGAAAAAACGATAGCCTATCCATCCATCCAATGAAAATTATGCAACTGTATAAGAGTACGAAGATGTCAAAATAAGGTATATTAACAATCTATATAGCATAGTATCATTTGTGTAAGAGAGAGTGTATGAGTGTGTACCCATGCATTTGCTTGTTTTGCAAAAAGAAACAATGGAAAGATTAATTACAAACTAATGAAAATGGTTACCTAGTGGAGTAAGGAGCAAACCAGGTAAGAGGGACTAGAAACTGAGAGTGAGACTTGTTTGATTATACCTTTTTATAAGGTCTTAACTTTTGAACTTTATATATTTTTAAAAATAAAATTAAACTGAAAGTTAAAAAAATTATATGAAAGTTTAAGAAGCACAATACAGCAATAGTTGTACAAAATTACAGCAACAACCACCTAATATTGACTGTTGTTTTCAAAACCTCCTTGCCTTTGGGGATCTTATAATTAGTTTAAGAGCTAAGACATTAATATACAAAAAGACACCACCATAAGATGAGATGGTAAAAGCCACCTGAAAGAATAAGAGTTAAAACTTGATTTGGAATATGAAAAGGGAGAGACAGGATGACAGAGGCTATTCCCTTGGAGGGAAGAATATAATAAATCTAGAAGAGTGGAATGAGTTTCAATAAGTAGAATACTGGGTACACCTAGTCTCAGAATCTTTAGCAAAATATCTCCCTTCCCTATCCCATCATCTGACAGCACAGATATTTGTGAAGAATGCTGATCCTTGACAACATGACACTATCAACTCCTTTGAATAAAGAACATGTTGTCCTCCTATATCACTCTAAAGTGCTTCCTTCTTGGATTTTGACATACAGCTGAACCTACATGAATAAAATATTATTTAAAAGATACTTCCTAATAGCCCTAAAAATATTTAAAAGATACTTCCTAATAGCCCAATCAAAGGTTGATTAAAGAGACAAACATTTTTAAAAGATACCTCTAATCCTCACAGCTAACAATCGTGAAACTGAGAAAAGGATATTTAAGATTATTCAAGTCAATTTCAGTTTTTATTCTATAAAGAAACATTTCTGATCATTAAACTGATAGTGTTAGACAGACTTCAAAATCAGCTTCATTGAGGTATAATTTACACACAAGAAAATTCACCCATTTTAAGTGTACAGTTTAATGGATTTTGGCAAGTATATATGCTCATCTAACTATCACAAAAACAGGCAATTTTTAATCTTCGCCATAACTCCAAAATGCTACGAATCAATAAGACTGATTTCATTTATAGGCTTTGAGTTTTTGAAGTGTTCCCTTTTAAAGCTTTGGAAATTACAAGGCAATGTTCTGAAAACACACTATATACTTGCCATCATTCATTTTACATAGTAGCTGGAACTTTAAGGCAAACATTAACTATTAAAATCTTAAACACATACATACCTACTCTTTTCTCTAAAAGGTTTCCTTGTTGTGCCAACTTGATTGCATGTATGTAGCCAAAGGAAGCATCGTATCCAAGCATTTCACAATATATAAGTCTCACCATACATTCCTTCATCATTTTCTGAAAAGCAAAACATCCAGTAACTGTATAAACAAATAGAATGTTTTGATTTTTTTTATTATGTTGCAATCATTTCACAGAGGAATCTTTAATCCTAGCACTGAAGAAATAACATATACGTATATAATAAATTCATAACCTGAAGTCACACTTTATAAATAAAAGTTGCTCCAAAACTTAGCTTACCAACAATACTGATTTTAGCAAAATTATTTCAACATTTTGTTAGTGGCAATATATAAAATAAATCAACTGTAGCTATTTCTAATTCTAGGTGTACCCGTGTAAAATTTGGTTATAATGTGAGACACATAGTCCTCAGACAAAATTTCACCCATGGTGATATGACTTGGTTTCTAGAATGGATCATATCATTTTAATATACTTTGTCCAATGAAGACATCCATAAAATTCCCATAAGTTGGTAATAATTTGTAGAGAAAATAATTTTTATATTTGAAAAACAAATTGCACCTGAACATTTTCAGAACTGTTTTGCTGTACATAATATGCAGTAGCTTGTTTTATAGGCATTCTTTTTTTTTTTTTAATGTTTGTTTACCAATTTTGAGAGAGAGAGAAATAGAGTACGAGCAGGGGAAGGAAAGAAAGAGAGAAACACACATAGAATCCGAAACAGGCTCCAGGCTCTGAGCTGTCAGCACAGAGTCTGACATGGGGCTCGAACCCATGGACCAGGAGATCATGACCTGAGCTGAAGTCGGACACTCAACTGAGTGAGCCATTCAGGTGCCCCTATAGGAATTCTTTCTAAACAATTCTGCTATGAGGAACTGAAGGGCATGATATCATTAATGGTATATAGCATTTCTAACATTTAATTTTTTAACTGGGTCTTTCAATATTTATAACACGAGCTAACAAACTGTTTTAGGATTCTATACATTTGTTTTATTAGTAAAATAATATTTGCATTCTCAATATTTATAGCAAATTTTAATCATAAATAAAAAATATAAATAAAATGTGTTTCAAAATAAGCTCACAGACTATTTTAAAACCTAAAAATTAATTAGGGTTGGTATATTACAGGATTATTAAATCACAAAACACTTCGAAAACAGTAACATAAATATTTTAAGATAAGAACGTTAATACTCAATATTTCATTCATATTCTATATATGTATATCATATTTATACATGTAACTATGAAGAGTTTTATTTTTTATTTTTTTTTAATATGAAGAGTTTTAAATGAAACCATGGGAAAATCCTTGGAGAGTAAGATTTAATTCAGGTCACTTGTGTTTAAAGTAATACAAGTTTGGGGCGCCTGGGTGGCTCAGTCAGTTAAGCGTCCGACTTCGGCTCAGGTCATGATCTCACGGTTCGTGGGTTCCAGCCCCGCGTAGGGCTCTGTGCCTGCTTCAAATTCTGTGTCTCCCTCTCTCTCTGACCCTCCCCTGTTCACATTGTCTCTCTCTCTCTCTCTCTCTCAGAAATAAATAAAACATTAAAAAAAAATAAAGTAATAAACATTAAATTCATTAGTATATTAAAACTACTAAAAACTGAAAAAATAAGCTTAAAAGTTACTGGAAGTTCCTCTTCAAAGGCTTTCACATCAATTAGGGGTGAAAGTATTCATCTAATCCATTAAGTATCATCCCTGGTTTTGTAACATTTTATCTCAGTCTTTCAAAGATCATTATGAGCTGTATTTAATCAAAATTGTATTGCATACATTATTATTCTCTTAGTTTAGGAGAATAAAGTCCATTCCTTAATACAGAATTTTCTCTTTTTTTTTTTTTACAATTTCTCTACACAGTGTATCTCAGGGACAGTCTATAAAGCATGCCCAGAGCTGGATGGCCATAATTATTATAAAATATTCCTTCAAAACTCTGGCTCTCTAACTTTTACCTATTTATCTTATTTCTGTCCACACGAGGTGTACCAATTAAAGAAAATGGAAATCAAAGTAAAAGGAGAGAAACCATACCTGCTTAACATCTATCAAGTATCATGAAAATAATGACAATGATTTCATACATACACACATATATACTATCTATACACCCACATATATACATTTATATACACAAATAAATCAGATTAACTGTGCTTTGAGTTTCATTTGTCCACATATTACCATGATCATAAAAGGAAATACGTACATTCTCCTAGACTTTAAGTGTTATTCACATACAAGATAATGTGTTCTTACAAAATGATCACCCCAATATTTTTCTAGAAGAGGAAGAAAACTCCCACAATGACTTACACACAGAAGGCACTCACTAAATATTTGCTGAATAATGGTACCTGGAAAAAAATCTCATTATATGAAACTGCATGATAATTAAAAGGAAAAAAAACGTTAGGTCTTATTCTAAATATGTAGGGACAGTGACCTGCATATAGCGGCTACTCATTACTAGCTGCTGAATGAATGCTGCTTAAAAAATCAAAGTATATGGAACTTTAGTTTTTAAAAAACTGGAATTTGATTTAGCTGTTGTGCAATATACTGTGTTACAGCAAGAAAACCATTTTTCTACTTTGTTTACCTACATCCCAAGATCTATAATAATAAAATGAAAGATCTATAGTATACCGATTAAGGACTGAAAATATTACTTTAAATGATATATGGTAACCTTTTCCCAGTGTACAACATTAAAACATTAAGATCAGCACCAGGGTCCCACGAGTATTGCCACATTCATGTAATTACCGTCATGTTGGCATTGAATTGGCATCAGTCAAGCAAGTCTTGCTCCAGTGCAGCCAGTCACTAACAAAAAGTTCAAGCTAATGTCTGACTTGCTACCATCCCATAACTGATTGGGACTATGATAAATTACATTTTAGCAACTTAGCAATGAGATGCCATGATAGGGTCCATAGTGGACCAGGTTTCAAATATAAAATGTGCGAGCACTGACTCTGCAAACTCACCAGTGTTGTAGCAGGAGCAGAAACAGTTGCTTTCAGGTTACTCAGTTCCTGCTGGATTAGTTTCTCTTCCTCCTGAAAAAGTGAAACTATTTAAATGCATGAATAACTGGCTTTTTAAACTATAACAATATTTCTTAAAAGGAAAAATATGGGATGCCTGGGTGGCTCAGTAGGTTAAGTGTCCAACTTTGGCTCAGGTCATGATCTCACAGTTCGTGGGTTCAAGCCCCACGTCGGGCTCTGTGCTGACAGCTCGGAGCCTGGAGCCTGTCTTCGGATTCTGTGTCTCCCTCTCTCTCTGACTCTCCCCTGCTCATGCTGCCTCTATCTCTCTCTCAAAAATTTTTTAAAAAAAATTTTTTTAATTTTTTAAAGAAAGGAAAAATATAATTTATAACATTTGCAATAAAAAATAAACATTATTTTAGAGGACAATTATAAGTGTTTAAAATTTGCCTAACGGCATTTCTCCAAACCTTGGAATCATTCCTAGAAAGAAGAATTCACCAACCCTCTTTCCTTCACTTAATTAATGTCTCCTAAGGACAGTTTAGCAGAAAATGGTTTGGTTTGGTTTCAATTAAAGGTGGAGAGAAAGAAGAAAAGAAAATTTTCATGTACTGGACCAGGATAAGGTTCTCACACCTTCCTTTTATTTATTGTTTTAAACGTGTTTTTTTTTTTTTTTAATGTTTTATTTATTTCTAGGAGAGAGAGAGGCATGAGCAGGGGAGGGTCAGAGAGAGAGGGAGACACAGAATCCGAAGTAGGCTCCAGGCTCTGAGCTGGCAGTCAGCACAGAGCCCAACGCGGGGCTCGAACCCACGAACCACGAGATCATGACCTGAGCGAAAGTTGGACGCTTAACCAACTAAGCCACCCAGACGCCCCTAAACATGTATTATTGAAAGACAGAAAGAGACAGGGCATAAGCACAGGAGGGGCAGGGAGAGGGGGAGACAGAAAATTTGAAGCAGGCTCCAGGCTTTGAGCTGTCACCACAGAGCCTAACACAGGGCTCAAACTCACAAACTGCAAGATCATGACCCGAGCCGAAGTTGGACGCCCAACTGACTGAACCACCCAGGTGTCCCTCACACCTTCCCTTTAAAAGTAAAAAGTCTTGGGGTGCCTGGGTGGCTCAGTCAGTGGAGCATGTGACTCTTGATCTCAGGATTCTGAGTCCGAGCTCCATGCTGGGTGTAGAGATAACTTAAAAATAAAAAATCCTGGGGCAGCTGCATGGCTCAGTCGGTTGAGTGTCCAACTCTTGATTTCAGCTTAGGTCATGGTCCCAGGGTTGGGACTGAGCCTCGTGTCGGGCTCCATGTTGACTGTGGAACCCGCTTAAGATTCTCTCTCTCTCCCTCTGCCTCTCTTCCCTGCACACTCTCTCTCTAAAATAAAAAAAAAAATTAATAAATATATAAAAATCTTAATACATGTCTTCATAGAATAGAATAGAGAAATAGGGTAAGAAGGCAGAAACAGAAATCAGTCTTTTTCCCCTAAACTATATCCTTCCTTATTCTTTTCTCCTTATTCCTCTCACCCTTTCCCTCACATCCCATCTCTCTCTCATGTACACAGTAAATACACCAATGTGATCATTTCTACTGTCTGCATTGTATTTCATCTCCTTAGCACACTTGAATATTGGCCCCATTTTTGGCTAATATAACACTATCTTTAAACCACACACTGAATTAGCAAGTGTCCATTAGGTGGCTAATCAAGTACTACTAGTGAAGTACTGCCACATTAGTTACCTTATGCACAGTTTCAAACTGCAATTTAAGACCAAAAATAGGGGCGCCTGGGTGGCTCAGTTGGTGAAGTGTGGGACTCTTGATTTTGGCTCAGGTCATGATCTCATGGTTTGTGAGATCTGAAATCACAGAGCCTGCTTAGGATTCTCTCTCTCTCTCTCTCTCTCTGCCCCTTACCCTACTCACCTGCTCTCCCACTCTCTCTCAAAAATAAACATGAGAGGCGCCTGGGTGGCTCAGCTGGTAAAGCATCCAACTCTTAATTTTGGCTCAGGTCATGATCACAGTTCATGAAATCGAGCCCCATATCAGGCTCTGCACAAAGCATGGAGCCTGCTTGGGATCCTCTCCCTCTCTCTCTCTCTCCTCTCCTACTCATGGACTCTCTCTTTCAAAATAAATAAATAAACTTTAAAAAATATTTGTTAAAAGACCAAAAATATTTTTTTAGATTTTACTCAGGATCTCACAGAAATTAATAAAAAACAAAATTTTAAACCAATAAGAAATCCATAAATAATGATTTCTGAATGTGAAGCAGAAATATAGCATCCAGTAGAGTATCATCCAGTTCAGTTTAAAAATAATGTTCTAAACCCTCAGGGCACTTTGAAGAAAATCCTCTCTGTCATTTCTTTTCTCCCGGCACTTATACATCATTGTAAATTGCTTTACTTGTCTTTTTTTTTTTTTTTAATGTTTATTTATTTTGAGTGAAAGAATGAGTGACTGTGCAGGCACTCAAGTGTGCACAAGTGAGGGAGGGGCAGAGAGGGAGAGAGAGAATCCCAAACAGGCTCCAGGCTCTATGCTGTATGATTCGTAACTGACTGAGCCACCCAGGCACCCCTTACTTCTACTTATCTTAAGCCCCAAATGAATGATCAATTCCTTGGGGAAGAGAAAATCTGACTTGCTCTTTTTCCTCGGTGTCTAACACATAACCTCTCCCACAAGTATCTTCAACAAATTACGACATAATCTACAATTTCTTTTTAAGATATAAATTCCTTGAGCTTGGAATCAGTATCTTACACAATCCCTTCAACTACCAAAAGTCTGTGGAAACGTAATACTTTCCATTATAACTGTTCATTTTCAAAGCTCATCGGAGGCTGAGACAATAAATTTGACTTTGAGAGAGAATTATGCTTTTTCTCTGCCCACCCCGTTGGTCTAACCTAAGAACCTCAACCTCCCCAAAAATATTCAACAACAGGTTCAGATGGCAGTGTCTGTTCCGGACTGTGACGTCCAGCAGTTGAACGAACTGGAGGGAAGAACCTTTAAAGAAACTTTGTAGAAGGCAAATAATGTTGACACTTCCATCGCACTAGGTATTTTCATTCGCTTGACGTCTCACTGAATTCCCGAAACAATCTATGAGATGCGTATTGGTACTTTCCCACTTCAACGTCCGGGAAACACATGGGGGCTCAAAGATTAAAGAGATCTGCTCCAGGTAGTAATGACTCAGTATCAGGATCAACTGTGGAAACTCGGCCTCCCAGTTGTCAGTCCCGGAAGGAAAATGAAGCCTCCAGACAGACGCAGGGACGGGCTGACACCACGCAGTCCATAAGCCCCGCCGGAGGGCCGGCCGGGGAGGCGCCCCGCCGGACTAGGGCCTCCCAATGCCAGGGCCTCCCCCGGGTCCCCTGACCTCCCGGCCCGCCGAGTACGTACGTGCTTGGAAGTGAGCGCGGTGATGCCGCGGACAAGGTTGCCCAGCCGCGAAGAGAAGGACGCCTTGACTCCCGCTGACCCGCCAACCGACTGGTTCTGCAAGAAGAGTCCCGGCAGCGCCGTCAGCGTCTTTTCCACTATGTCGCTCATCGCCACCGCCGCCGCCACCACCCGCGATCCGGTCGCCGCCCGGCTTCATGCCCGGCCCCTGCCCAGGCTCCGGCCCGGCCTCCGTAGACACTTCCTGTTTGTTTGAAAAAGAAATCTTTATTCGCGTCCAGAGTGGACAAGCACAGTGTCGTTCCCGACAGAGGCCGCCTGAGGGCGCGACAGTCCAGTCCACAGGGGCGAGGCGGCTCTCCCAACTTGGACGAGCAGGGTGAAGTCCTGCGGAGGAAGTGAAAGACCAGACTATCCGGTTTCGATGGCAACCCTTGAGTCTCACCCTTGAGTCCTCTTGAGGTAGCCGCTGGGGCTGGTCCCTCTCACGCTTCGTCCTGCAAGGTCCCCTTTCCCTTTAGCTGCCTCCCCGCGGCGCGAGGCGCGAGACCGCGTCGAGAGGTGCGCGTTCCTGGCCCCCATTTGGCCTCCGCTCCCTGTCTGTCAGCCCACGTCCCTGCACGGCAGCAGCCCTGACGGTGCTGGTGGTGTCGCATGACGGGCGACTGTCCTGCGCATTCCTTCCGCCAGGGTTGGCGCCCGGCGCGCCGGGGTCTCGCGGTCACTGCCGCTTCCCGTTCACCCCTCTTCTCCGCGGATGTGGGGAGACAGCCGGGAGGGGAAGTGGTCGCGCAGCCACCCCCGCCCCCGGCCGAATCCGACTCCGCAGTCGCAGCTGGAAGGTCTCCCTCCTGGAGCGGCCTCCCCAGGCTGGGCAGACAAGGGAGGGTGTTCCTGCCCTACCCTGTCACAGCCCCCCGTTCTTTTTCATTTGACAAGTCATCACGGTTCTCACTGCATAAACATCTCCGCTGGAGCGCATATTCTAGCTCTTGATGTTACCCCGGTTTCTACCTAGAACTCAATCTAGTACGGTGGTTCTCAAAAATGTGCCCTGGTGTCTTCTGTGGGCCTCTGACCCCCTTCCAGGGGATCCACGAAGTCAGAACTGTATGCCTAATATTTAAAGGTTGTTTGCTCTGTTAGCTCTCATCCTCTAGGGAGTATACAGAGAAGTTTTCAAGAGCATAGTTGACTTAAAAGCTCTGTTGTCTGGTGAAACATGTGCTTGAGTATTCCTCTGTTTTCTAGAATCTGCTAAGGTGTAGGATATAAGTATGTGCGTTTACAAAGATTAACTCAGTCCTTAAGTGCTTCTAGTGTGTTTACAAGCCATCTTCCTTTATACTTAATTTCTGTAACCTCATCAATCGTCCTATTAATGGCTCTTTGAAATCCCTAAATTGTCCTTGTACCTGTGTGGAAACACAAGAAAAAAAGTTTATTTTCTCAGGGAGCCTAGGTGGCTCAGTTCATTGAGGATCCGACTCTTTATTTTGGCTCAGGTCACGATCCCAGAGTAGTGGGTTGAAACCCCAGGTCAGGCTCTGTGCTGAGTGGGGCACCTGATTAAAATGATCTCCCTCTGCCCCCCTCCCCTGCTCTCTCTCTGTCTCAAAAAAAAAAAAAAAAAGTTCATTTTGTCGACTTGTTTTCTAAGAATAGTTTTTAATTTATTGAAAAGTTTTCTAAATGTTTAAATTTTATTTAAAACTTTTACTTTGAGAATTTAATATTTTATTCTAAAATAAAATTTTGTTTATACCCTTTTTTTAACTTTAGGTCCTCTCATTGGCTTACAAAAGGGAGATTAGAAGACTTCCTTTTTCAATCTTTCCACATCTAAGGATGCTGAAAAAGATGATACTGACATCGATATCAGAGGATTCTCTGACTCAGGTAAAGGGAAGAATCTGAGTGAAACTGTAAATAAGAAAGGAAAAGGCAAAATTGAATATTTTAAACATGATAGTCTCTTTAAAAGCCAAAAGAGTTTTTATTACCACTTTTCAAAATAGAAATGAAAGAAACCCTGAAACATCTTACAAGTTAAATTATTGTGTTGCGCTGGCTAGAAAGGGGCATACAATAACTGAGAGACTAATAAAACCTGTACATTATTGAGGTGCCTGCTAGGTGAAAAATCAGTCAAAGAAATCATGGCCAAGCAACTTTCCAAAAATGCAGTAGTTCACCAAATTAGAACTTGAGCTGCAAACATGAAGACAGAGATAACATCTCATTTGCAGAACTATACTGCCTTTGAGATGGACAAAAATTACAGAATTACAGATGTAGCTCAACTTGTTGCTTTGTGTGAATATATCCAGTGTCAGAACCAACTAACACTTGAAGATCTTTTACATAAATGCTTAGCAGAAAACACAAGAGGTGCTAAAATAGAGCACTGACCAATTTTTAAAATCTCATAATTTTTCCTGGAACAACTGTGCTGATATTTGCACTAATAGTAAGAAAGGAATACTGGGCAAAACTGCTGGCACTTTGGTGCAAATCAAGGTGGAGGCTCCAAACTGTCCTCTTCACCACCACATACTCGCACTGGGGGCGGGGCGGGGGGGGGAGGGCAGGGAGTCAATTTACCTCAGAATATCTAATGAAGCAATAAGAGTTTTTAATTTTATTAAAGCTCGACCTTTCAGTACAGTTCTTTTAAATACTGTGTGCAACATTTCAGTACAGTTCATTTTAAATCTGAGTGAGCTCATGCCCCATTTCTTGTGAGCTCCAGCCCTGCTTCGGGTAAAAACAGGAGCCTCGGATGAGGATGTCCCACATCCTAATCCTTGGAACTGGTAAATGTTATGTAGTGAAACATATGTAGGTGTGATTAGGTTAAAGATTTTGAGATAAAGAGATTACCCTGGATTATCCCAGTGAGGCCTAAATCCCTTCACAAAAGTCCTTATCCAAGAGAAGCACAGGGAGATTCTAATGCCAGCACACACAAAAGAGCAGTTGAAGGAAAGATAGGGGAAGAGATTGGAAGGAGGGGGCCATAAATTAAGGAATGCTAGCAGCCACCAGCATCTGCAAGAGGCAAGAGAGAGAATTTTCCTCTAGAGCCTCCAGAGGGAACGCTTCTCTGCCCACACCTTGAATTCAGCCCAGCGAAACTGATGTTGAACTTCTGGTTCCAGAACTGTAAAAGAATTACATTTCTGTTGTTTTGAGCAGCTGGGTTTGTAGTAATTTGTTAGACCAGCCTCAGGAAATGAATACAACCCCAAAGCAACAGAATCCAGCTGGTCTGATGTTAAGCCTGACAGTGAAGAGACTTGCAGAACTGAAACAGTGCCACTCTCGTCACTAATTTTTTTGTTTTGAATATATACATGGCTGTCATTTTTAAAAAATGTTTTTAACATATAATGGGCCCATTTTTTGCTAAGACTAATAGCTTAAAATTCTCTCAGTTTTACTTTTTAATTTAGTAAATATCTATAGATATAATCCGTATAAACAAAAGCTTTTGGAGGTCTTTGACAACTTTCAAAGCGTGTGAGGAAGTCCTAAAATTTTGAAAACTCTCTAGTACATGGTAGGTACTCAATTATTTGTTGAAATAATTATTGTATTTATTACTCAGTCATATCATTTGATGTATGAGTATAGGCCAATGTACAGCAAAAGAGTTTAGGGATAGAATGAATGGTTGCAAGAGAAGAAGAAGGAAGAGTCCTTAGAAAAGAGAAAATTTTGATAAAAAGACAAAATTATCTCCCACTGACCAGATTCTGAAGAAAGAGTTACTGGAGGAACTTCCAGAGCTCTCTACCCAGTGTGTGACCCATGCACAAAGATCATTGAATCCCACCAATTCCTACCATTCCTTCTCTAAGTTCCAACTTGCAAAGCTAAAAGTTGATAATAGACGTAAGAAACAAATGTCAAAAGCCCAGAAATGAAATTCCTGGTAGGAAAAGCTATAGAGGTGTATAGCAGGACTTGCTAAGATTTAGAATTATAGGGTGGGAGAATTGGAAGAAACTTTGGATGTCATCCACGTATCCAATCACCTAATATTACAGAAAGGATACTGATATTTAGGCTGTGGAAGCCACTTGGCTAAAGTCACACAATCCTAGGGATAGGACTGAAATTGCAGCCCTAAATCTGGACTTGGAGCTTGGAGCATGTTCCCCATACTTTCCTGGCATTCACAGTGAAGAGGTCACCTGTGGCTTCCTACTCTGAGACCCTGGCTCCACGTCCTGCCATAAAATGAAGGGGGTATGGATGTTCTCTTTTAAACATGTAATTTGAGACTGTCTGTTTTTTCTGTAAATATGGGCCCTTCTGTCTCCTTCTCCTATCTCTACCTCTGTTCCAGGTAATTTCACTCAGAATGACAGGGACTGAACCTATTAAATTAAACCCTCTAGAAGTGAATTTCCTCTGTCTCTCCTTTTAGTCAGGGAGGAAGGTGGCTGCCATTGAGCTGAAAATAGGGCCGAGAAGTGACTCAGTACATTTTAAGGAGGTACAGTGGTCCTAAGACTGCAATGGGGCTAACTAGTTTATGCCTCACAAGAGTATCAGCAGCCCCATCACAAACTTTCCAAGCAGGACTCTCTCATGTGGAACTGTATATCCATGTGTGAAAGGGTAATAAATATGGTGTGTGTGGTTTGTTTGTTTGTTTTTTTAAGGGGTAATAAATGTTTTTCTTCTGCATTTCTTCAGCTTCCTTTTTAAAAACTTTTATTTTGAATAGACATTAAATTCCCTCCATTCAAAACCCAAAATGTGCAAAACATTATGCTGAGAAAAATCTTCTTTCCTTCCCATCTCCCAGCTGCCCCCTTCCCTCCCCTAGAAACAACTGCTACCATCTATTTCTTCAGAAATATTTGATGCATAAACATTAGCTCTCACTTTAAAAGCCTTAGATTTCACCCTATGCCCATGGACAATTCAACCCACTTCGTTTCAAGATGTATCTCTAGGGAATCATTTCTTCATGTAAACTTTTCCCAGAAAAGTTCTGCCTTCATTTCATGGGCCTATTCAAGACAAACAACAGTTGTTCATGCTCACTTACTGCAAGGTTATAACTCTGCTCCTGGAATGAGCCTTGGAACCCCGTGAAAGGGGAGTTCCAAGGACACACAAATATCCTTGCCTCCAAGGATCTCACCTGTGCCAGACTCTCCCCTAGGATCCCAGGCATCCATCCTAGTCCCAGCCCCCAACTTCTAAACTCCATTTAGCTCTCTTCATCCCTTTGCTCTTGAGTTTAACATTTGGCATTGTTTTCCCTGAAAAGACTTCATCAGCCCTCCCAATAATTCTGATTTCCCACTTTAGCTAAATTGCCTCCATTTACCCCTAATAACACAGTTAATTCATCTCCCACTTGCTCCATTTCTCTTGCCACCATCTCTGTCCTGGATTATTACAAAAATCTTCTAATTAATCACTCACTATCACCAATTCCTTTGCCTTTCAGCCAACCCTTTAGAGAGAGCTTTCTATCTCAGAAATCTGATTATGTTATTCTCAGTTCAGACTAGTCTGGTGAATAAAATGCAAACTGCTTACAAGAGGATGTAGGCCTTGATAGCTTTCTCATTGCCCACCTCTCTAGCCTTTTCTCCTACTAGGCTTAGGTTAGCGTTTTTTGTTTTAGCGATATCCAGCAGCCAACAGTTCCCTGAATATGTCACGCTTTTAACTCCTTGTGTTTTGCACATGCTGACTGCCTGGAGTACTCTTCTGCTCTTAACTAGAATGTTTCTATTTTTCCTTTAAAACAGAACTCGGGCAGTCACTTCTCCCATGAGGCCTTCCTTGCTGCATGTTTATACAACCTCTACTAAAACTGAATTGAAATGATTTATATGTCTCTTTCCTCTGTTAGAACCAAACCCTCAGAGATAGGAGCATGTTTTTCTTATTCTCAGTTCTAGCACAGAATCTATATGTATTTTCATGGGAAGATATTGATATGAGTGAGGAAAACAGGTTATAAAACATATGTGTGTGGTTTGAGTCTGTCTTTGCCAAAATAAATGTCAATCTCACATTTATCACAATTCGTAAATATGAAATTATTTGCCAGATTTATTTAATGTCTTTCTCCCTCACTAGACTGAATATTCCTTGAGTCCAAGGATCCAGTGTTCACCACCATTTGCCCAGCACCTGGCACAATGCCTGACACTTAATAAGTACTCATTTTACATTTCATAAATGAAGAGTGTGTGAGAGGAAAGGGTGAGCATAGCAAAATATCTGCACATATGAACACCCAGATGTTAAAGGTGGTTGCCTAGGATGGTGAAATTATGATTACTCTATCTTTTTCTTTATACTTTTTGGTATTTACTGAATTTTTTAAAATGAGAACAATTTTATAATCATAAGGAAAATTAAAACCATTTTCAGAAGGAAGCAAGGAACTAGGATCTCAGAGGTCTATTCAGGTCCCAACTCTAGCTTCTCTGTCAGGGGAGACTAAATGGGTTTGGGGTGCCTGAGTAGCTCAGTTGGTTAAGTGTCCAACTGTTGGTTTCAGCTCAGGTCGTGATCTCACTGTTGACGGGTTTGAGCCCCACAGTGGGCTCTGCACTGGAAGTACAGAGCCTGCTTGGGATTTTCTCTCTCTCCCTCTCTCTCTGCCCTTCCCCTGCTTGTGTTCTCTCTCTCTCTCTCTCTCTCTCTCTCTCTCTCTCTCTCTCTCTTCCTCAAAATAAAAAAATAAACAAAAAAAATTTTTAAATAAAATAAATGGGTTTGCCTTAGAGCTAGAACAAGTGGGAGCTGAAAATGTCAGGGATTAAAGCAGAACCAGAGAAAGAATTATTAGGGAAGAAGGGATGCTAGGAGACCATCTGGTTATTTGTTCCCCACTGCTGACAATGATCTGTGGGAATATAAAGAAGTACCCATTGATGACCATCTGCACTATCACCAATCCTGATATTTCTCCCAAAGTCTAAACATTTCATTTGTCCCAGCATTTACCAGCGTTTCTCAACTGGTTAATAGATACTCATTATAAAAGGTATTCTTTGGCTAAATTCATTGGAAAATGCTGCATGCTTGTACTCTACAGCCCTGCTCTTAGAGATGTGCAAGGTATCTTGGCATATTATGACCCTGTGAAGTCCTATAATAAAGAATCCTATTTAATTTTTTTAACTCAACATTTCCCAAACATTTGTAAAATATGAAACAGATTTTTTTTACAAAACAACATTCTAGCATCTCATAGATAACTGCTTGATAAACACAATTTTATCTAACATAAAAATGGATTTCAGGCCATGACTTCTCTCATGATGAAGGAAGGAGATAAGAAAATCCTCTCAATAGAAAACAAGTATATGGGGGCACCTGGGTGGCTCAGTTGGTTGGGCATCTGACTTCAGCTCAGGTCATGATCTCACAGTTTGTGAGTTCAAGCCTCACGTTGGGCTCTGTACTGACAGCTTGGAGCCTGCTTTGGATTCTGTGTCTCATTCTCTCTGTCCCCTTCCTCACTTGTGCTCTGTCTTTCTCTGTCTTTCAAAAATAAATAAATGTAAACAAAATCTTAAAAAAAAAAAAAAGAAAAGAAAAGTATATGGCAAAATTATCAAAAATATCCATTTCAGTGCTTTAGAAATCACTCAGATGGACACAACAAATTGAGAAGTGTCAATTCATTAAAAAGTACCACACATCAGATAGGAATACCATGTCTGTGTTGTTTTTTCCCTGGGGCAATTCCTCCAGGCTCCACTGCCCAGTAAGTTTGGTTGGTACTGTGATCTATCAGGGTAGAGCAAGTCATGAAATCTTTCAGCTCTATTGCTGGAAAGAACTCATTTAGTTTGGACATAAATGTGAAAAATCCAGTGGTATCTGCTAGCCTGAGGTTGCAGTCCTGACTAGGGTAAGCAATGGATCAAGGATTAGCCAGTAATTTTAAAAAGAGATCAAGAAATAGACAGTCATAGATAGTGGCTCTCCATCTGTCCCTAACCAACCAGAAGCTACATGTACACACAAAGTATACACAAGAACTGTTGGAAAGTAAAAGCAGATGTGAAAACTGACTAAAATGTGAAAGTTCTCTCCAAGCCACACATATATCAAATAGCAGAGAATGGAAGTCTTACTGGCTCTGTGGTTTGAGCACAACCTCTGATCAATCCATGGCTGACCACTAGGCTGTGCAGATACAGAATGACCCCTCAAAAGCCAGAGGTAAAGGTGAGGGAGATATCTACAGGTTTAGTCCAGGCAAGTTACTAAACAAACAAAGGAAAAAACCGCAACAACTATCACTGGGGGTAAAAATCAGAAACCAGATTTGCTACAGAATTTTATCTGAAATGCCCAGCTATCCTGGAGGCCTCACAATCCAGACTTCAAGTTATATTACAAAACTATAGTGATCAAAAGAGCATGGTACTGGCACAAAAATAGGCACGTAGATCAATAGAACCCAATAGAAAACTCAGAAATGAACCTATAACTACATAGACAGTTAATCTTCAACGAAGCAGAAAATAACATCCAACGGGAAAAAGCCAGTCTCTTCAACAAATGGTGTTGGGAAAAAACTGGACCACTTTCTTACATCATACACAAGCATAAATTCAAAATGGATTAAATACCTAAATGTGAGACCTGAAACCATTAAAATCCTAGAGGAGAACACAGGCAGCAACCTTCTGGACATCATTCATCGCAACTTCTTACTAGATATGTCTCTTGAGGCTGGGGGAAAAAAGCAAAAATAAACTATTGGAACTTCATCAAAATAAAAAGCTTCTGCACAGCAAAGAAAACAATCAATAAAACTAAAAAGCAATCTATGGAATGGGAGAAAATATTTTCAAAT
Organism: Proteles cristata cristata; assembly: GCA_017311185.1. Classification (NCBI taxonomy): domain Eukaryota; kingdom Metazoa; phylum Chordata; class Mammalia; order Carnivora; family Hyaenidae; genus Proteles; species Proteles cristata. Next base: position 383,320 of record JAESUZ010004853.1, on the reverse strand, counting down.
AACATATCTGATAAAGTGTTAGTATCCAAAATCTATAAAGAGGGCACCTGGGTGGCTCAGTTGGTTAAGCATCCGACTTCGGCTCAGGTCATGATCTCACAGTTTGTGGGTTTGAGCCCTGCTTCGGGCTCTGTGCTGACAGCTAGCTCAGAGCCTGGAGCCTGTTTCAGATTCTGTATCTCCCTCTCTCTCTGACCCTCCCCTGCTCATGCTCTCTCTCAGAAATAAATAAAAACACTTTTAAAAAAAGCAAAAAACAAACAAACAAAAACAAAATCTATAAAGATCTTCTAAAACTCAACACTCAAAAAATGAATAATCCAATTTAAAAATGGACAGGAGACATGAATAGACAATTTTCCAAAGAAGACATACAGATGGCAATAGACACATGAAAAGATGCTCAACATCACTCATTAACAGGGAAATATAAATTCAAACTGCAATGAGATATCACCTAACATCTGTCAGAATGGGTAAAATCAGGGTGCCTGGGTGGCACAGTCAGTTAAGCATCTGACTTCAGCTCAGGTCATGATCTCACAGTTTGTGGGTTTGAGCCTCACGTCGGGCTTTGGACTGACAGCTCAGATTCTGGAGCCTACTTCAGATTTTGTGTCTCCTCTCTCTAACCCTCCCTCATTTGTGTGCACGCTCTCTCTCTCTCTTTTAAAAATACATAGATAAACTTAAAAAAAAAAGAATTCCTAAAATCAACAGCACAAGAAACAACAGGTGTTGTCAAGGATATTAAGAAAGCCCCTCCTGCGCTGCTGATGGGAATGCAATCTGGTGCAGCCAGTCTGGAAAACAGTATGGAGGTTCCTTAAAAAGTTAAAATAGAATCACCCTATGATTCAGCCAATTGCCTACTAGGTATTTACACAAAATACAAAAATACTAATACAAAGGGATACATGCACCCCAATGTTTATACCATCATATCTACAGTAGCCAACATATGGAAACAGCCCAAGTGCCCTCTGTGCTGATGAATGTATAAAGAAGATGCGGTGCTTATAAACAATGGAATATTACTCATCCATAAAAAGAATGAAATCTTAAGAAAAAAAAAGAATGAAATCTTGCCATTTGCAATTAGCTGAATGGAGAGAAAGAGTATTATGCTAAGTGAAATAAGTCAGTCAGAGAGAGACAAATACCATATGATTTTACTCATAGGGGCAATTTAAGAAACAAAATAAATGAGGGACACTTGGGTGGCCGGTTAAGTGTCCAACTTCAGCTCAGGTCATGATCTGACGGTTTGTGAATTCGAGCCCCACGTCAGGCTCTGTGCTGACAGCTTGGAGCCTGGAGCCTGCTTCAGATCCTCTGTCCCCTTCTCTTTCTGCCCCTCCCCTGCTATGCTCACCTGTTCTCTATCTCAAAAGTAAATAAACATTAAGAAACATTTGCTTAATAAATAAAAAAAGAAACAAAACAAATGAGCATAGGGAAAAAAAGAAAGAGAGAGGCAAACCAAGAAACAGACTCTTAACTATTATAGAGAATAAACTGATGGCTACCAGCAGGGAGGTGGGTGGGAGGATGGGTGAGATAGGTGGTAAGTATTAAGGTGTGCACCTGTGATGAGCACCACGTGTTGTTTAGAAGTGTTAAATCACTAAATTGTGTACATGAAACTAATATTACACAATATGCTAACTAACTGGAATTTAAATTAAAGCTTAAAAAAAATAAAATGCCCAGCTTTCAACAACAAAATTATTAGAATTTCAAAGAAGAAGGAAACTATGACCTATACTCATGAAAAAAAAAAAGGAGTAATAGAAACTGTCTCTGAGTGGGCCTACATGTTGGATTTAGCAAAGATTTTTAAAGCAGCTATTATGCATATGTTCAAAGAACTCAAGGAAATCATGTTTAAGTAATTAAAAGAATATATGACAACAGTGACTTAAGTAGATAACTCAGCAAAAAAGACAATCTATTTTTAAAAAGGGAACCAAATGTAAATTCCTTTTTTTAAAAGGTTTGTTTATTTTTGAGAGAAAGAGAGAGAAAGAACAAACAGGGGAGGGGCAGAGAGAGAGGGAGACACAGAATCTGAAGCGGCTCCAGGCTCTGAGTTGTCAGCACAGAGCCTGACACGGGACTCGAACTCTGGATCTGAACCAAGAGATTTTGATCTGAGCCAAAGTCAGATGCTTAACCGACTAAGCCGCCCAGGTGCCCCGATTTTCTTTTTAATATTTATTTATTTTGAGAGAGAGAAAAAGAGTACACAAGCAGGGAGGAGCAGAGAGAGAAGGAAAGAGAGAATCCCAGGCAGGCTTCTTGCTGTCAGCGCAGATTAGACCTGGGGCTCAATCCTATAGGCCATGAAGTCATGACCTGAGCTGAAACCAAGAGTTGGGCCCTTAACTGACTGAGCTACCCAGGTGCCGCTATGGTCAACTGATTTTCAGTGAAGTAGCCAAGATAGTTCATGGAGAAAGGACAATCTTTTCAACAAATGCTGCTGGTACAATTTGATATCCATATGCAAAGAAAGTTAACCTAGACTTTTACATCATACCATCCCCCAAAAATTAGCTCAAAAGGGATCCTAGACCTAAATGTAAATGTAAAACTAAAAATTTTGGAGGAAAATATAGGATAAATTCTTCATAACCTTGAGCTAGGCAGACTTCTTAGGTATGACCTCAAAAAATTAATAAACTGGGCTTCATCAAAGTGACAACTTTTGAGCTTCAATAGAAACTCTTAGTAAGTTCAAAAGATAAGACATAGACTGAAAGAAAAATATAAATTATATATCTGGTAAAGGAGTTATATCCAAAATATACAGAGAACACATAACTTAGCAATGAGAAGACTAACAATCCAATTTAAAAATGAGGAAATGTACGTTTCACCAAAAAGGATATATGGATGGCTAAAAAGTGCTTGAAAAGACACTCAACCTTATTAGTCACTAGGGGAATTCAAATTAAAACCACAACAAGATACCATTACACACCCACTAGGGCCATAATCAAAGAGACAGACAATACCGTGTTGAAGAGGATGTGGGAAATCTTTATATATTGCTTTTGGGAACGTAAAATGGAAAAGCCACATTATAAAACAACTTGGTAGTTTTTTAAAAAGGTAAACAAATTTGCCATATGTCCTGGAAACTCTACTACTAGGTATTTACCGAAGAGAAATGAAAATATATGTTCACACAAAGACTTGTACATAAATGTTCATAGCAGTTTGTTTATTCATAATAACCAAAAGCTGGAAACAACCCAGACGTCCATCAACTGATGAGTGGACAAAATAGTATGTCCACATAATAGACTATTTTTCAGCTATAAAATGGAATGAAGCACTTATACATGCTACAACATGGATGAAACTTGAAAACATTATGCCAACTGAAAGAAGATCGTTATAAAATGTGCATTTATATGATATGATCAGAAAAGGCAAATCTTCAAAGACAGAAATCAGGTAGCTGCCCAAAAATTGGAGGTGAAATTGAGGATTGACTGCAAATACTCATGAGGGAACTTCAGGGGGTTTTGAAAGTGTTCTAAACCATGATTGTAACAGTGATTGCGCAGCACTGTAAATTTACTAAAAATCATTGGCTGTACACCTACAGCGTGTGAATTTTATAATATGTAAATCATATTTCAATAAAACTATAAAGTTGTTAAATGAATTTTAGAAATGCTTGTCTGTCATGATACTCTACATAGAAAACCCGACAGACTCCACCAGAAGCCTACTAGAACTGATCCAAGAATTCAGCCAAGTTGCAGGGTACAAAATCAACGCACAGAAATCGGTTGCATTTTTATACACCAACAATGAAGCAACAGAAAGAGAAATCAAGAAACTGATCCCATTCACAATTGCACAAAAAACCATAAAATACCTCGGAATAAACCTAACCAAGGATACAAGAGATCTGTATGATGAAAACTATAGAAAACTTATGAAGGAAATTGAAGAAGACACAAAGAAATGGAAAACATTCCATGCTCATGGATAGGAAGAATAAATATAGTTAAGATGTCATTACTACCTAAAGCACTCTACACATTCAATGCAATTCCAATCAAAATTGCACCAGCATACTTCTCAAAACTAGAACAAACTATCCAAAAATTTGTATGGAACCACAAAAGACCCCGAATAGCCAAAGTAATCCTGAAAATAAAACCAAAACGGGAGGTATCACTATCCCAGACTTTAGCCTCTACTACAAAGCTGTCATCATCAAGACAGTATGGTATTGGCACAAAAACAGACCCATAGACCAATGGAACAGAATTGAGAACTCAGAAGTGGACCCAAAAGTATACAGCCAACTGATCTTTGACAAAGCAGGAAAGAATATCCAATGGAAAAAAGACAGCCTTAACAGATGGCGTTTGGAGAACTGGACAGCAACATGCAGAAGAATGAAACTAGATCATTTTCTCACACCATGCACAAAATAAACTCAAAATGGATAAAGGACCTGAACGTGAGACAGGAAACTAGCAACACCCTAGAGGAGAAAGCAGGAAACAACCTCCTTGACCTCCACCGCAGCAACTTCTTACTTGACACATCCTCAAAAGCAAGGGAATTAAGAGCAAAAATAAACTGTTGGGACCTCCTCAAGATTAAAAGCTTCTGCACAGCCAAGGAAACAACCCAGAAAATTAATAGGCAACCAACCGAATGGGAAAAGATAGTTGTAAATGACATATCAGATAAAGGGTTGATATCCAGAATCTACAAGGAACTCACCAAACTACACGCCCAAAAACAAACAACCCAGTGAAGAAATGGGCAGAAGATATGAACAGACACTTCTCCAAAGAGGACATCCAGATGGCCAACAGACACATGAAACGATGCTCAGCATCACTCCTCATCAGGGAAATACAAATCAAAACCACACTGAGATACCACCTCACGCCAGTCAGAGTGGCTAAAATGAGCCAATCAGAGAACTCTAGATGCTGGCGAGGATGTGGAGAAACGGGCACCCTCCTACACTGTTGGTGGGAATGTAAACTGGTACAGCCCCTCTGGAAAACAGTGTGGAGGTTCCTAAGAAAACTAACAATAGAACTCCCCTATGACCCAGCAATAGCACTGCTAGGAATTTACCCAAGGGATACAGAAATGCTGATGCATAGGAGCACATGTACCCCAATGTTCATAGCAGCACTCTCCACAATAGCTAAAACATGGAAAGAGCCTAAGTGTCCATCAACAGATGAATGGATCAAGAAGATGTGGTTTATCTGTACCATGGAATACTACATGGCAATGAGAAACAATGAAATCTGGCCATGTGTAGCAACATGGATGGACCTTGAGGGTGTTATGCTGAGCGAAATAAGTCAGGCAGAGAAAGACAAATATCATATGTGTGCACGTATAGGAGGATTAGGAGGAACTTAACAGAGGACCAAGGGGGAGAAGAAGGGCGGAAATGGTGGGGGAAAGGGGGAGAGGCAAACCATGAGAGACTCTTGAATGCTGACAAAAACTGAGGACTGGTGGATGTGGGGGGAGGAGGGGTGGGCATGGAGGAGGGCACTTGTGGGGATGAGCACTGGGTGTTATGTGGAAACTAATTTGACAATAAACTATTTGTAAAAAAAATAAAGAAAGAAAGAAAGAAAAAAGAAAAAAAAAAAAGAAATGCTTGTCTGTTACTGATTGACAGTTTGCTACAGGATCTTTCTGGGACTTAATGACCAGCGATGCATGCAAAAATGAAAAGAGAAAGAATTTGTTTGGAAAACTTAATACATTCATAAGGGTTACCAGAGAAAAATTCTCAAGGGAGAAGGTTTTGGGAGTAACCAGAAGTTATTCAGGAAACTCTCCAGGCTGAGAGGCAAGGCCTAGAAAAGGAGACATTCTGGGTAGAGTGCTGGATACTGCAATGGTGGGGATTTACGCTACTTTAAAGGACACAGTTCCACCATCATACACAAGGGGGCACCAGAGGAGCAAGCCCCAGTTCTGACTGCAGCCATTCCCAACCCCTGAAGGCAGGGCACTTGCCGGGTTCATTTAAAAACTGACCCAGGTTCTTCAGAAACCAGGACTCTCAATTTCCTTTTATTTTCTTTCTTGTGAGGAAGAGGGAATTTGCCTGAAGGTGGCTTCCTTTTAAGTCTGAAAATGTGAGAGGAAGAGCCAAGAGAGGCCCTATGACTCTCTCCAGGGGAGAGGCAGCAGTTACAGCCAAAAGAAACTGCCCTAAGAGGAGCTTTTTCAGAATGACACATGCTATTTTCTTCCTCTCCCTCTGTGACTCAGATTCACATTTCACACAGACCTTTGCCTGTGTTTTCTTTCCTCTGCCTTGACTGCTAGCCAGCAGACTGTGTCCACAGTATTTTCTCACTCCTGCTCTCCTGTCTGAACCAACCTGGTAAAAACTTAGCTGGAAGAGATCTGTTGTTTACCAGGTAAACTCGTCTACAATTTGCAATGAAAATCTCTATTTAAGACAGTACTCCACAGCCCAGCTTATATCTAACCTATTCAAATCATAGTCCATAAAACAAAATTCTAATCCATATCATGTATTTGGACAATCCAGTGGAGCTTACTTGTAAAAAGATTTGACCTATGATACTTTCTTTTCCCCCAAAGAACTTGAGAAGTAAGTAAAGGCAAAAACAGAGCCCCTTCTATAGTTGGAGAGTATTTTCCAACAGACACTTGTTTTAAAACTCCAGTTCCCAGGAAATCTTTATAAAGACTTTTCCCAGTAGTCTACTGGATCCCAGACAAGAAATAGAGATAGACTTTAGATTCGATAAGCAGGGATCTTCTCAGAAGGAAACCATGGGAACTTTCTCAATATTCAAGTGGGCCTTGGTCCAGAGTATTGTCAAAAACGATCAAGGGTTCAGGAATGAATCTAGTTACAGGAAACAAAAGTAGCATATAAAAAATGAGAGTATGTTGAGGCCTGAGGCCATAGTAATGTACTAATGAAAGTCAAATCTTTAAAAATACAATACCTAGATCATATGACAGAATTAATTACGTCAATTGTTCTTTCGTAGTGCTAAGAGCAAGATGTTCAAAGGGAATTGTTACTGGGGGAAGCCATTTTCTACCTCTCCCAGGTCCATAAAATAGAAACTTCCACTTCTTCAAAATTGTGGAGACCATTTGCCTTTCTGCTTATCCCCTCCCAGTTCTCCCCAAGGAGGGAGTGACTTACCTGACTGGGGCTCTGGGGAAGAAACTGAGCATGTTCAGTGCACCCATCCCTACCTCCCCAGGAGGTCTAGGGTAGAATATTGGGAAGTGTGGTTGTACACTCTGACAGTGGCTCCTCCACTTTGGCCTTACCGCCATCAGCTAACTCTTTCCTCTTGATATGTCTGATTCATGTGTCTGTTTCTTAAAAGGTTCTGAACACAGAGAGGGTAAGAGCCTCCAAATCAAGACTTCAAGTAGCTTTGTCACTAAAAAGTTTGAAAACCAGTGAACAACTCAAAGAAATGACTCTAGCATTTCTAAATTTACCATATGCACTGGAGCAAGAGGTGAGCTCCCCAGTCACAAAGGGAGGCCACCTCTCCCGGAAGAGTGCAGCTTGAGAGCCTTGCACATGGGACAGTGAGGGATGAACACACAACTTCCCAAGAGCCTGTTGTCTGGAGACCAGCATCACTGCTGGATTCGCTCATGTCTAAAGTATGAAGTGGTGGCAAGAGCCCCAAATTAGGACCTAGAACACTTGGGTTAAAATGCCAGCTCTTATCAAATGTGTAGCCTTTACCATTTTTGAGACTCAGTTGCCTTATTTGTAAATAAGCATGAATATCATCCCCTCCTCATGTGTAGGGTTACTGTGAGAATCACATTATATCATGCATATGAATGTTACATCACATAAACTGGAAAGTAAAATAGAAATATAAGATAGTGTGAAAAAAATGGTGAGGAGAAGTTACTTGGAAGATATTTTGGGGTGGAAGAGCTGGATATTTTCTATATTCTCCTCCAGATCCAATCTCAAATCTGATTCATGTTCTGGAGGCTGAACTTTCTTAGCATCAACAGGCTCACTCACCTGTTGACTGCCGGTTGAGTTTCATGGAGGGGGAGCTAAAACAGAGAGAGGGAGGACATGTGACTGCCTGGATTAGATGCTCTAGTGTCCTCTCTGCTGGGTCTCTTCAGGTTGGAGGGCACAGCTCAAGCCAAACTGCCTTTTTCACAATTTTCCCCCAGACCAGCAACACCAGAGAATGTGTGAAAAATACAGATACTCTAGTCCTACCCCAAACCTACCAAAGTGGAAACTCCTGGGTAAGGCCCAGTAATCTATGTTTTCACAAGCTCTGCAGGAGATTCTGATGCATACAGAACCACTGCTGTAACTACTCTACTCCCTTTCCTTTGCATTCAGCTGCTAACCTTGGGATGCTGTCCAATCCCTTTTGCTTCCCCCCAAACCCTGTTTACCTTAGTAAATAGTTCGTTCATTATAGTCTCCTCAAGTTACTCATTTTGAGCATGCCATTGTTTCTGTTTGGTAAACTAAGAAGTGATGTAACATCCTTGTGAGACTTATGACTAAATCTGAGGTTTTTGTGTGGGCTTGGGCTGTAATGTTGGTTTCTACCAAGGGCTTTAGTCTGAAGAGGGAAAATGCTAAAATAAGTTGCTACTTACAAAAAGAAGCTGCTGGTATTTCTTTCCTTTGGCTAAGGCCAAAGCTGTAGTGAGCTAAATTCATACTATCTATTTTTCATTTCACATGAAAGTTGAATGGGCCAAGATATAGCATTCAAGCAGCTATAGAAAATAAGCAAGTTCAAAGGGTCAGTCTAGAGTGTGTAATGCCAAAAACAAAGAGAGCTTTTTCTAGGTGTTTGTTTCCTCGGGTCTCTTGTCACAGGACTCTCCTTATTTCCAGGGTGTAAATCTGAGACAGAAATATCAACAGAGATCAGCAAGGAGCCTAGAGTAAATCTCAGAAGCCCCACTCCAGCAAGTCATTTCCTTCTGCAAAAAGCCCACAGTCAGGGGAAGAAAGAGTCTTCGGGAAAACTCAGCCCAATGTGCTAACTAACCCAGCTTCTTCTTGCCTTTGCAGACTGAGTATATTGCTTTTGACTATAAAGAAGAAACTGGTTTTCAAAATGGCATCTCTTATTTATACCTTATGATTTATTAATTTAACCACCAGTAAGAACTGGACCCTGAAAAATGATGAGACAGGCTAAGTCTGTCTTCAATTTTTTTCTTTAATTCACTTTTTAAAAAACTTTTTAAATTATTTTTTTATTTTTGAGAGGGAGAGAACGAGCGTCAGTGGGGAAGGGGCAAAGAGAGAGGGAGACACAGAATCTGAAGCAGTCTCCAAGCTCTGAGCCGTCAGCACAGAACCCAACACAGAGTTGAATTCAAGAACTGTGAGATCATGACCTGAGTCAAAGTTGGATGCTTAACCGACTGAGCCACCTAGGTGCCCCTTTAATCCACTTTTGAAAAACAATTCTCCACCTACCCTCCCCACCCCAAGATCCATGGTATCTTCAAGCTGTAACCTGTCCCATTTTATAGCCCACCACTTGAACAACCTTTCCAGGTTTTCCCCTTTTTGAACTTTCCCAGAGCACACTGAGAATTTAAAGGAATAGGGTCCTATCCCTCAGGGCCTATTGCTGATGTAAATATCTAATTAACCCTGGGGGGTTACTTACTTACTAGTAATAACTTATTGCTAGTGACTCTCCTGCCCAATGAAGCCCACTAGAGAAAATCACCTCAAGGAAGAAAGCCTTGCAACCTATTAGCTGTGTGACCTTGAGAAAATTACAAAGAAAGATACAAAGAGTCATAGATTCTTGGGACTGAAAGGGACCAGTACATCAGTATATATTCTAACACATTACCAAAGTATTATCTACCTTCTATTTAATTTTGTACTGAAAATAGAAAATAGTGAAAATTTTCCACTTATTGAGTGCCTCTTAATGGGCCAACACCTATTTGAGACATGTTGTATACATTGTCAGTAATCCTATAAGTAACCCAGCAAGATACTTAGCAGTAGACCCAGTTTACCACGGTGGAAATGACTCAATAGAGTGACATAGTTAGTTCCAAGAAAGTTCCCAGAAGTCAGTGTTCATTCCATCTGACTGTGTGATCTCCTGAAAGCTCTCATTCTAACCCTGCAATTGAAGCACCCTTTATGAGCTAAATTCTGTCTTCCCCTACCTCCCACCCATCACCTCCAAGTCCTACCCCTCTGGGTATAACAAGCAAAACTGGCTTCCTCTTCCACATGCAACTTTTTCAGATATTTGAAGATTCCAAACTACTCTGACCATCCTGAAAATATTCAACCTTTCCCCCTATGAAGGAAGTCTCTTTACTACCCTACTGATTCCTCTTCAGTTGGTCTATGTCCCATAAATCAACAACAACAAGCTGAATTTTAATATATATACAGAAAACTGCACAAATTATAAGTATACAGTGCAATTGATCTATACAAAGTAAGTGTTCCCTCCTGGATGGAGAAACAGAAGCATTACCAGATCCCTGGAAGCCCATGCTGTCCCGTCTCTGCCTCCTCCAGAGGTGACCACCATCCTGACCTTTAAATATAGAAAGCAGACAGTCTGCATCCTTTTGTGTTCGGCTTCCTTTGCTCAACATTGTATAAGTTCCCTATCATATCGTGTGGAACTACCATCGATGCATTCTCATTGCTTTCTGTGTACTTTTCTTTTTTGTGTGTGATGCAACTTTTTAATTATTATTATCATTTTTACTGAAGTATAATTGACCTACACTGTTTTATTAGTTTCAGGTGTACGACATTAGTGATTCGACAATTCCATACATTACTCAGATTCTCACCATAATAAGTGTAGTTACCATCTGTCACAATACAAAATTATTACAATATTATTGACAATCCCTATGCTGTACTTTTCATCCTCGTGATTTATTTATTTTATAACTGGAAGTTTGCACTTCACCTATTCTGTCCATCCCTCCACCCCCCCTCTAGCAGCCACTAGTTTGGACTCTTTACTTATAAGTCTGCTTCTATTATTTGTTTGCTTGTTTCAGTTCCAATTACAAGTGAAATTATGTGGTGTTTGTCTTTCTCTGTCTGACATTTCATTTAGCGTAATACCCTCTAGACTCATCCATATTGTAGCAAATGGCAAGATTTCATTATTTTTTTATGGCTGAGTAATATTTCATTGTATATGTATAATGTTGTGTACCACAACTTCTTTATCCATTCATGCATCAGTGGACACTTAGGTTGCTTCCATATCTTGACTATTGTGAATAATACTGCAAGAAATATAAGGGTGAACATATCTTTTCAAATTAGTGTTTTCATTTTCTTTGGGTAAATACTCAACCGTGGAATTACCAGCTCATTTTGTATTTCTATTTTTAATTTTTTGAAGACCCTCCATACTATTTTCCACAGTGGCTGCACCAATTCACATTCCCACCAATAGAGCACAAGTGTTCTCTTTTCTCCACAAGCTTGCCACCATTTCTCTTTTATCTTTTTGATACTAGCTATTCTGACTATGGGAGGTGATGCTTTCTGTGTAATTGTTTTAATGTGTTAAAAAATATATATGTAACGTAAAATTTACCATCTTAACCAGTTTCAAATGTACAGCTCAGCAGTATTAAGTACATTCACGATGTTGTGTAACCATCACCACCATCCATCTCCAGAACTTTCTCATCTTTCTGAACTGAAACTCAGTCCCCATTAAACAATGACTCCCCATCTACCCTTCCCTCAGCGTGTGGCAACCACCATTCTACTTACTGTCTCTGTGAATCTGACTAGGTATCTCATATAAGTGAAATCATACAGTTTTTGTCCCTTTGTGACTGGCTTATTTCACTTAGCATGATGTCCTCAAATTTTATCCAGGCTGTAGCATGTGTCAGAATTTCCTTCCCTTTTAAAACTAAACAATATTCCTTTGTATACATATACCACATTTTGTTTATTCTGTGTGCTTTTTAAAGCAGGTTGTCTTATAGGGTACACAGTATCTCTGGTGAGTCTAGTGCAAGCAGGTCCTTTGCACGGCTGCACCACTTCACTCCCACACTCATTTTTACTTGCTTCTGAGTCTGCTCTCCTCTGGACAGTGTATTCCTTGTGCCTTATCCATCTTTGCTTCCCCAGCACCTAACTCTTAATAGAAATTCAGTGAATGGGGCTCCTCAGTGACTCAGTTGATAAAGCATCTGACTCTTTGTTTCAGCTCAGGTCATGAGCTCACGGTTTGTGAGACTGAGCACCTTATTGGGGCGGGCTCAGTGCTGTCAGCATGGAGGCTGCTTGGGATTCTCTCTCTTCCTCTCTTTCCTTCCTCTGCTTGCAAGCTCTCTCTCTCTCTCAAAACATTTTTTAAAAAATAAAGAAAAAAAGAAATTCAGTGAACAAAATCTGTTAATAAACAAATGAATGGAAGTAGAACAGTCCCATGAAGTCCCTCCTCTTTACATCTCTAAGCCTCAGTTTCTTCACTCTTAAAATGAAGGATTTGAAACTATGGATTTCCCAAGTTTTGCCTACCTTAACATCTCTGATTTTATAACAGACTTGCACTTAACAAAACTCTTCTGTGACCTATTCCCAAGGTTTGGCTAGCACAAACAATAACAGTAACTTTTAAAACCGCATTTATGTGTTTTAGTTTATGTAATTTCAGTATATCCCCTTGGTAATCCTGTTAGGTAATGTGAGAATTTAAGGCTCTGTGAAAGAGGATTCTGGACAAGGAGACAAACTTGCCAAGTAGGTTGTTAAGGCAGTTTGTATTAGTGAGAAGTTTGCCAACCTTATTTCTTTCATTTTACATGTGAGCTGACTAGCTACCTGGAGTGTGTGTGTTGTGGGGGTAGAGCGAGGTGGGGGGAGGGCACAGTAAGTGTAGCTGCAATTCCTAGCCCAGTCACTAGGTGGCCCCTTAACTGCACCCACAGGGAACAGATGAAGAAAACCACTCCAGCCTCAGCGCCAGGATGGTCCCAAAATGTCAGTAAACCGATTTAGGCTTTTTTCTTGGAGCCTTTCCAGAAAGGTTAGGAGGCCTTGAATATTCTGATATACACTATGACTAGCATTAGACTTAAAGAGCTATTTACTCTGTTCCTGGATAAGTTAAAATCTGACCATAATAACCTTAACCTCCATCTTGTTACTTCTGGATCTCATTCTCTCCTCTCTCTCCTCTCCTTCTTCTCCCTTATCCATTAGAATTAGAAGAAAGACACAAAGCTGAATTTTGATGGGACTATGGTTGAAACACACTGACTTAAAAAGTCTCAAGTGACAGTAAGTTTACAGATGAATCAAAAGCTCTTCAGCTGGATTTTTTTTTTAAGATTTTATTTTTAAGTAATGCAACACTCAATGTGGGGCTCAAACTCACAAACCTGAAATCAAGAGTTGCACATTCTACCAACTGAGCCCGCCAGGTGCCCCTCCAGCTGGAATTTTTTTTTTTGGTGTGTGTTTTATTTATTTCTGAGAGAGAGAGACAGCATGAACAGGGAAGGGTCAGAGAGAGAGGGAAACACAGAATCTGAAACAGACTCCAGGCTCTGAGCTAGCTGTCAGTACAGAGCCCGATGTGAGGCTCAAACCTACCAACTGTGAGATCATGACCTGAGCCAATGTCAAACGCTTAACCAACTGAGCCACCCAGGTGCCCCTCAAGCTGGAATTTTTAAAGGAGACTAAGCTTACTGCCTAATGAAAGAGAACACTCTCACACATATTTTAAGAACATTTGGAAACTTCTGTGTCAGATCAGATCAAAATCCACACAAATAAATAAATAGTCTCTCCTTGACCATTTCTACTAATAATGTGGTGTGTATGTCTCCAGGATTTTTTTTCCAAAGTACATACTAGCATATTTCTTCTTTATAAAAAAGAAAACTAACACTTTCAAATTACCTTTAAAAGTTTATTATAAAGACTATTGATTAAATTGTGACACCTGTTTACCTTACTCCACATTCTCTTCTCTTCATCGAACATCCATGGGTTTTGGTAAAGCTGTGTTCAATTACTTCCTATCTTATGTTTCAAAAATAGTATTAATTTATTCTGGCCTCCTGAATTCTTAAGTGTTTTTGGCATATCTGCTACAAAGGTATTTTTGCCAATTCCTATCAATTTTTTTTGTTATCCTTTCAAATTTGCAAATTTGATTACTGAAGCTAGGTGATACTTTTTAGGTTGATTTGCAACTTTTGAAACATAGTGCTCTATTATATTATTGTAAGCATTCTTTAATATTAGTGAATATTAATTCACTAATTAGTGAATATTAGCTCCAGTGGGTTAAAAGCAAACAAAAAAAAAACCTAGAGACTAAATAAATAATAAATAGCTGTTTTGGAGACCAACTTCAGAGAACTACAACCAACACATTAACGTTGTGTAAGGATAAAATGAAATGCCCAAAGTGAAAGCCCTTTATTTTTAAAATAAAATAATAATACAATAATAATACAAATGTATGTCATGCAAATGTAATATTTGAATTGCCTTCAAGTGGAAACCAACACCTGATGAAATAAGGTCTTCTTAGGATTTACCAAATGTCTGGGGTCAAATATCTAAGGAAAGAGCTTGCAGACACATAGCTACCATCATTTCTTTTTTTTTTTTTTTAATTTTTTTTAATGTTTTATTTATTTCTAGGAGAGAGAGAGACAGCATGAGCAGGAGAGGGTCAGAGAGAGAGGAGTCACAGACTCTGAAACAGGTTCCAGGCTCTGAGCTGGCAGTCAGCACAGAGCCCGACGCCGGGCTCGAACCCACGAACCGCGAGATCATGACCTAAGCGAAAGTCGGACACTTAACCGACTAAGCCGCCCAGGCGCCCCTAGCTACCATCATTTCTTAAACTAGTTGAATACTCTATATTGTTTTCTCACTAATATTCTGGCTACCATTGTGACTTAGCACATTTTTTACAGAAGGTATTTTTTTTTTTTTAGCATTTCATTGGTCTGATTGGTATCACACCCAACTTTATTTTTTTTTTTACAAATAGTTTATTGTCAAATTAGTTTCCACATAACACCCAGTGCTCATCCCCACAAGTGTCCTCCTCCATGCCCACCCCTCCTCCCCCCCCACATCCACCAGTCCTCAGTTTTTGTCAGCATTCAAGAGTCTCTCATGGTTTGCCTCTCTCCCTTTCCCCCACCATTTCTCTCCATCTTCTCCCCCTTGGTCCTCCGTTAAGTTCCTCCTAATCCTCCTATACGTGCACACATATGATATTTGTCCCAGAAGGTATTTTTTTTACAGTAGCCTTGAGATTCCAACAAATATCAAGGGACATAAATCAGCACGAAGTCTTCAAAGTGGCTGGTCTGGCAAGACAGAGCCAGTGTAATGTGGCTTTTCTATTAGCTTGGCTATAAAGTTGGCTATTAACTTAGCACTTAATTGAATCCTCCTACAGAGGAATCATGAGAGCATTCAATCCTGGAGGCTAGAGAACGTGTTGTACCTGTTGAATAGTGTTTAAGGTACTTTAAAACTCTGGTAATTGAGTAATGACTAAACACCACTTTATTATATCGGACTTTTAGAGGTGATAGGCATGGTCTGCCAACATAGAATTGTGTCCAAAGAACGACATCTCAATCCTAGCTCCACCACTTATAAACTGTGTGACTTTGGTCATATATTTTAGCCTTCATGAGCTTCAGTTTTTTCACTTGTATAATGTAGGTAACAATAGCTGTCCTTCTTCCCTTCGTGGAATTGTAAGAATTAAGTCAGACAGGGGCGCCTGGGTGGCTTAGTCGGTTAAGTGTCCGACTTTTGCTTAGGTCATGATCTCACGGTCCGTAGGTTCAAGCCCCGCGTCGGGCTATGTGCTGACTGCCAGCTCAGATCCTGGAGACTGTTTCAGAGTCTGTGACTCCTTCTCTCTCTGACCCTCTCCTGCTCACGCTGTCTCTTTCTCTCTTTCTCTCTCTCTCTCTCTCTCTCTCTCAGAAATAAATAAAACATTAAAAAAATTTAAAAAAAAAAAAGAATTAAGTCAGACAATGCACAGACAAGAGCTCTGGGGACTTAAGCACTCTACATGCATTAGTTACAATGACCAAATGCAACCATCATATTGTACCAATGAGGAAGCTGAGGCTCAGGGAAGCTAAATGATTTGGCTAAGGATCTGTGGTGGCAGAATCAGATCTAGAACACAGATTTCCAAGGCCCCTTTTCTCTGCAGTGTATCAATCAATGCTGTTTTGTGGCATTTTATATAAAGTAAGGTCTCCATCCATGACTCATTTACATACCATTTATTAGCCAGCTATAAAAGGTCATTAAAATTTAACTTCAAGTTTCTTAGAAGCTAGATTCAATTACTGTGTATGTGTAGATGCATTGCCTGCCTAACTTTCAGCTAAAACTATAGCTAGGTTAGACCCTGAAGGGAAAAGATTTTTGTTTTTATTTCACATGTCAGTGCTTGGCTAAAACTTCTGTTTTTCTAAGAGAGTCACATGAGATCATCTAAACTCTAAATCTAATTATGAGGAAGAATCTACAAAACAAGCTCAAACATTGTATGAAAGCCAAAACTTTCATTGTACTTCCATAGTCTCCTAATATATATTTCAATCCCAGAATTTTAACATGAAGAGAACCAGTTGTAGCCTCAAATATATCTTACTGTAATATTATTTTTGTCTCAATAGGTTCATTTATCGATAACATGTCTGTAAAAATAACATTACATCTAAAGGAACATTTTTTTTAAATAAGGCTATTCCAAGTTTCCCCTTATACTTAAAATTGACGATGAAATTGGACTAAATAATGTCTAAAATTTATGACTCTAAGCTCCTAAGATCTAGAATTCAGAATTATAGGAACAAACTAGATTCATATTTATTTTTCCATCTATAGTTGCGTAGAGCTAGTTTCTTTTCCACAGAAAAAATAAATACAGGCATGTCCAACCTTGGGGACTTATTAAGGAATGTCTGTCTCTCAAAGTCTGTGAGTTTACAGAGGCTTAATTTTACACTGTCCTATGATGGAGGATGTGTAGAATTTGTATCTCAAGATCTGGGCCTAGGTCCTGGCTGATTTTGAGCAAGATATTAAGCCTCTCTAAATCTGTTTTCTAATCTTTTAAATGTGGTTGTTTCACCAGTATGCCCAGAACTTATAAGATTTTAAAAGACTGGGGCAGGGGGGACGCCCGGCTGTCTCAGTTAGTTAAGCAACCAACTTCAGCTTGGGTCATGATTTCACAGTTTGTGAGTTCCAACCCTGCACTGGGGTCTCTGTAGTCAGTGCAGAGCCCACTTATGATCCTCTGTCTCCCTCTCTGCCCCTGCCCCACTTTGCACATTCTCTCTCTCAAAAATAAACATTAAAGAATATTTTTTTAAAAAACAAAAAATAAAACAACAACAAAAAAGATTGGGGGAAGGGTTGGCTGGCAGCTGAAGAATCTAGAAAAGCTGTTATTTCAAAGCTAGAGAGCACTTCAGTCTAGAAAGCAGTAAAACTTGACTAGTCATTGTTGTCACTTTTGTTCTGGTGAGATGATCTAACTGAGCCCTTTACAAAAAGTAAAATTCATAGCCTCCCTGGATGGTGGAGTGCACTTTGAGGAAATCTAAACACAAATGTTCTCAGAGAAGAATTTAGCTAGGCATTCTTTTTTTTTTTTTTTATGTTTTATTTATTTCTAGGAGAGAGAGAGAGACAGCATGAGCAGGGGAGGGTCAGAGAGAGAGGGAGTCACAGGCTGAAACAGGCTCCAGGCTCTGAGCTGGCAGTCAGCACAGAACCCGACGTGGGGCTCGAACCCACGAACCGCGAGATCATGACATGAGCGAAAGTCAGACGCTTAACCGACTAAGCCAACTGGGCACCCCAAGCTAGGCATTCTTATTGGGAACACAACTGTTAGCTTCTAAGCCTGTGCTTACCTCTGCCTGCTTTGTCACTTGTGAGTTGGAGGCAATGTCTCCTTTCTTTTCATACAAATCTCAGTGGCTTGGGGCAGCCCTGTTGCTTGTGCCTGGGGAAATGTGTATTCTTGCCAGAGAGGGTGTGATTCACAAACCTGAGGTGAGGTCGAGGTCCAGGCCCTGGAGATAACAAGGGTGTTCATATCTAGAAAGTGAGGACAATGAAGCTTACTTTGGAATGTGGCTGTGGGAATTAACTAGCTCATGGGTGTAAGCCTTTTGGCACATAAGGTACTTGTTAAATGTTAGCTATTTTGAGTATGCCCAGTATTGATTCCCTAAATCCTACCATGGCCTCTTCTTCTGGCAGACATCACGGGAGATGGCAGGAAGCAGAGCAGCACTCAGTGGGCAGCCTTACACGGGTGCTGGCCTGTCTGGTCAAACCCTATCGCTGGGACATGCAGCTGCACACCTTGGGCAGGGCTCTGGGTGGCAACTGGACAGGATTCACAGCAGTGAGACCAAAAGCAGACTGCATACCTCACGAGCTCCCAGACCTGGCCCAGGGAGATATGTGACCTGCATGTAGTTCAGCAGAAATGCAGGCAGGGGACACACATTTGATCCCCAGTTTAGATAGGCTTGCATTCACTAATTGAAGCTTCAAATGGAAGAGATGAAGCAACACAAGACAAAGGGACACTGCTGCCAGGGAGCATGCCCAGGACAGTGCTATCTTGATGCTCTCTGATTGTTTTAACCTCCAGGAAATATTCTGCCCTTTAAGTAAATGACAGCTAGGGTAGGGGCATGAAGACTGTGCTGAGTGCCATCTTTCAAGGGTTTAACAAATCTGAGTCGTGGGGCAATTGGGGTAGTGAGAGCACATGGAAATTTCTTCTGATTGCTCACATAAAGCAATAGTGAGCAAGGTGAACTGCAGAGTAAAAGGGGGGAGCAGGTGTGAACAAGCTGTCTAGGGAAGCAGGCAATGCAACGGAATAGCCAAGAAACATGGTGGGGGGATGGAGGCTACAGGGTGTCCATGATTTTGAATTTCAAAGGGGTCTAGTCATCATGGTTGTGTGTTTCTCTCCCATGTTCTAAGGTGTGAAGTCAGTAGAACTAATTATAATTAGCTCTACTAATTTTATACTAATATAATGAAGGTTTTGCCAGATAAATATATGAAAGTAGAGAGGGTAAAGACACTAGGGATATGTGCAAGGTCTGTGAATGGAACCTGAGCAAGGAGGGAAATAAGGACACAGTGGAGGTAAGGGGTGATGAAGAAGGGTATCAGGGTCAATGGATCATGGGTCCTAGTGGGGTTGAGGACATTGTTGTTGTTGTTGCTGTTGCTGTTGTTTTAAGGTTTACTTATTTATTTTAAGAGAGAGAGAGAGAGCCAAGGAGGGGCAGAGAGAGAGAGAGACAGAGACAGAGAATCTGGAGCAGGCTCTGCACTGTCAGCACAGAGCCCAACATAGGAACCATGAGATCATGACCTGAGCTTAAATCAAGAGTCAGGAGCTCAACCAACTGAGCCACCCAGGTGCCCCGGGTTGAAGACATTCCTTAAGCAAATTTTGGCATTACAAATCTCTTTTTTTTCCCCAGGTGTTTACCAGTAAGATATTTCCTTCCTATCTTCTCATGTTACCTTCTGTATTCCCACTTTTTGTTCTTCTTCTTTCCACAGTTTAAATAGCAAGTTCATAAGGGGTTGCTATTTGCTCTGCTGAGAAAGAGTGCATATTCTTGTACTTCTGGCAAAGAAAGAGTTAAATGGTGTTATCCAGATTTGGTTTAGAGATAGGATTATGCTGATGTCCTTTATTTTTCTCCTTAATTTACAAAGAGCTCGCTTATCTCAGACATTCTGGTGCTTTGTTGGAATTTTCTAAATAATACAACCTACTATAGAGCAATTTTTTGGGAGAGCTGCAATCTGACCCTTAAATTGGGGCAGGATTCTATCAAAACAGAGCCCTCCTGGCTAGAGCCTCTGCTCAGATTCCTAACAGGAACACACTTCTCATCAGAATGGCTGTAGGAGATCAGATGACAGGCAGTTCTATCAGTTTGTTGTGCTGGTCTTTCACTTACCTGAAAACTATCTTAAAATGATTGCTTTCCAAATGCAGTGACATAGCAGTCTGTTTTCTAGAGACCTTACATTCAATAAACTCCTTGCTCTTGAATGTTTGCCCTGGCAATTCTGGAGGTGTTTTAAAGTAAAATAAGCAATTCACAAAGGCACCGAAAGGACAGAGAATAATAGAATCTGCAAGATTTGAGGATCATGAAAAGTGAAAATGACCCACTGATATGTTCACCCCACCTGCCTTGCTAGAGAGGACCTCAAACTGTATTCATGTTCCTCTTTCTGCCTCCACATGGGACTGCAGCAAAGCTATTCTAGAAAGAGCTTCCTGCCCACTTGGAAATAGGTCTAATGCTATCAATGTTTTAGGGGTTTTTAAAAGTTGATCTTATATTTATCTTTAAGCAGATTTACTCTTCCACACTTTTATTCATTCTTCTATTGACTATTAAGGGATATTCCTAATTTAGAAAGTAATTCACTCCTCATTGCTGTTACAGACATTCCTAAGTTTTAAAGTGATTCTGTTACCACAGGAAAGTTAATCATGATAATCTAGAGCTTAAGTCTTGACTTTTGGGTTTTACTTTGTGAAAAGCACAGGTTTTTTTGTTTTTTGTTTTTGTCAAGTGACTTGAATTCTCCCTAAATTCAACCCCTCACCTTTCCTGGCACTGTGGAATGGTGGAGAAATAGAGCTGAAGTCAGAAGCCTCAAATCCCAACTCTGCTATTATAACATACCTCAATCACTGTTTATGTTATTCTTAATTTATAGTCCCTATTTTCTCACCTATAAAATGTGAAGAAGCATGCTTATGCCCCCAGATAAATCAGGTAACAAGTGTAAGAATCACGTATGAAATGCTAAAACATTGTAAAAGTATATCTGTTTTTAGGGTTTATTCCCAAATGCACTATGTTAGCTTGTTTGGGGTCTCCTTGGGTCCCTAGCCTTCCCCACTCTCCTTGTTTTTGCCCAAATTTCCCTCTCCTTTCCCTAAAGTCCCCCAGCTGCCCTCCATGGAATGTTACTGGAGCAGAAATCTCAGAGGCTACACAAAAGCTAAAAATACAGCCAAGAAAGAAATTGATACCAGTGTACAGAGACCTTCTTCCTGCTAAACATATTCCTTAAAGGGTGCTGTGAGACTGGGCAAAGGAGGGGAGAGAAAGGAAAAAGCAGATGGGGATGGCAATGATGAGAGCAGGGGAGGGGAGAAGGAAGAGTAAAGGAGGCAGGAAAGAATTCACTGGAAAAGAAGGATTCCAGAATTCATACCACCCCCAAGCCTCTGAACCTGGTTGGGAAAGGAGGGGAAAAGGACAGTATAATTCCAACAAAACATGAAAGTATATGAAAGGGAGTTTGTACGGAAAAGAGCAAAGTAAGCACAAGAATAAAATTCTTTTCAGGAAGAGGAGTATCAGATTGCACTGCAGGTAGGCACGGTGATCAAGTTATGACACAGTGTAAACTTCTGAGAATAGTTTAGTAAGAATAGTTGATTCCTACAGCCAGTTATTGGGAGGAAAGTGCAAAATCACTGTTATATTTGTACCGCAGGTAAAATTATTTTATGGCCGATAACATAAAGAAAAAAGATTTGCTTAAAATGTGGTCGGGACTCATGGTCTTACACTCTGTTCATGTGATAGAGAGAATATGGGAGATGAACTTGGAGGAACACACATTCTCATATACGGGCTTTCCTTCCCCAAGGAATCAAGTGGTAGTCTGCAATAACTTAGAAGTAGGCATTTTAGATGGACACCAGGTATGGGAATTGGAAAAATGAAGGCATTGGAGGAAGAATCACCACTAAGGTATAAGCTGGGATTCACTGAGGGAATAGAGTAGCCTAGAGGGAGCAGCAATCCTATTAGGGACTAGATTCTTTCTAGTGAAATTTCTTGAGCAGGAAAACTGCTAGCACCTAGGCTACCTTGTAATTAAAGGAAGCTACTCTGTAATTAAACAAGTCCATTTGCACACCTAGGTTCTCATGGAAACGTCACTACGCAATCTTCAATCTCTTCAGACATGTGGTATAAAAGGTTCTTAGAGCCTGGGTAAAGACAGTAGCAGACCATATTATGTCTTGGTCTTCCACCCCCACAAGACTATTTCAGAAACTAATATTAAAGTAACAACCAGGATAGTGAGCTAAGGTTGGGAGAATTATATCCTGTACCTCCAAACTCCTCAGGAAACAAAACCACAGAGGTAAACTATTTCTGTTTCACATTGCAAAAGTACCCCATGACTCATTCCATTTTTTTTCTTAATTGGTCCTTCTCTTTCTGATCACATCCTTCTCATCTCAGGCAAACCTAATCTTTGTTAGCACATCGGTAAGCATGAATATCGATTTCCTATATAATGTTGTTTTGAGATTCGCCAAGTTAAGTTAACTCCTACTTTGGCTGCTCTGAAATCAGCCACGTTATGCAAAATTGAATGTAGATGCTTTATGTACAGACTGAGCAAGGTGCCAGTGAAAAGAGGATCTCTTTTGTTGGCTGGGGAGACTAGACTTTCTTTCCCAGCTGCCAGGCCTCTAGCAGCTTTCACGACCATAGGCTCTCTGCTTATGCTCTGTAGACAACAAAAAGAGAAAACAAAAAAACTCCAGGCTACCCCATTGTCCTCAAATCTAGGACTTACTTGATGACTTCTGAGATCTGGCCTCACTTGTAGGCTTAGAATTCTAAAGCTATGTCTTCTACCTTCACATCTATCCAAAGAAGATAAGCAAAATTCATGACTCCATTTTACTAGGTCATTATGTAAGGGAAAGCATAGAGGGAGAACTAAAATCTTTTGCCTTGAAAGCAAAATGCTTCAGCTTCCACTTCAATGAGACTGAGCAGAAAACATCTCTCATAGCTACCTGCCAGCTACCTATCTTCCTTATAACAAAGGAAGGTAGGAACAGAACTTTTGTATAAATGAGGAATATTCTGGTTCTTGGGATGGGAAAGCAAACTTAGAAGAGTCAGTATTGTACATATAAATACTAAAATATCGGAAAAATGAGTATATAGTACCCTTCCATGTTATGGAGCTAAGAGAGGTTTATCTTTTTGTTTGTTTGGGAAAATTAAAGAATACCAACTTATATTTTGTGTACATATCAATTACCAAATAATATGCCCTAAGTATAGTACATCATATTTCCCTTGATCTTTGAAATAGGCAGGTAGGGTTCATTTTCAGGACCTCCCCTTAGCACAAATGTTCTCTCAGCATTGTATCTACCCTTCATTACTTGACTCTTATCTTTTTGCTCTTAATTTAATAGATTTATCATTTAGCTGTTCCTGGTTCTTTTATTATAAAAGAAACTTGGAAGAATAAAAGGCATACAAAAGAAGTGCATTGTTTTAAAATAATGCACAGTAATAACAATAAAGATCATAACTTTCAGTCAATGAAAACACTTCTCTTCCCTTTCCAAACATATAGAGATAAAACACATACAACAGCAACAAAAAAATTAAGTATATAGACAAGTTCAAAAGCCAGAGAAGGAAGTCTCTGGATGCCAAAATGGAAGTAGAAACTAAAAGCCATAACAGGAAGCAAGACAGCAGTAAGGCAGCCTGTTCGTTAGGTGCCTTAGTATGAATCAGAAAATGGAGTACCCTCTGAGTAGATTCACCCTTATGGGGTCAGGACTTGATGAATGGAACTCAAGGATGCATGCTCCTTTGACCCCAACACACCCCCTTGTCCAAGTGCCCTTGTATAGGACATGCATGGTACACAAGTGTACCTAGGGGCCCTGATAAGTGGGAGCAGAGCTGTATCACTCAGAAGGGTTTTGACGTTGGAAATCAGTCTTAGGGGCTA
The DNA here is from genome assembly GCA_017311185.1 of Proteles cristata cristata. NCBI lineage: Eukaryota > Metazoa > Chordata > Mammalia > Carnivora > Hyaenidae > Proteles > Proteles cristata. The sequence continues at coordinate 359,373 of JAESUZ010004853.1, read as the reverse complement.
AGGGATAGAGTTTAAATGCACATTATAAGGAAAGGACACCAAGTCTAAAGTCCACAAAAGACAGGAGGCTTACTTACATTACATTACTTACATGCTTACTCATAGTAATAGCCAAGAGGAGGAAGCAACCCAAGTTTCCATTGACGGATGAATGAATAAGCAAAATGTGACATATACATACAATATAATGTTATTTGTCCTTACAAAAGAAGAGAATTCTGACATCTGATAACATGGACAAACCTTGAAGACATTCTAGTAAGTGAAATAAGCCAGTCACAAAAGACAATACTCTATGATTCCACTTACATGAGGTACCTAAAATAGTCGAATTCCTAGAGCTAAACAGTAAAATGGTAGTTCCCAAGGACTATGGGGCAGAGAAGAATGGAGAGTTATTGTATAATGGGGATGGAATTTCACTTTGGGAAGATGAAAGTTTTGGAGATGAATGGTGGTGATGTTTGCACAAAAATGTGAACATATGTAATGCCACTGAACTGTACATGAAAATAGTTAAGATGGTAAAATTTTAAAGTATGTAGATTTAACTTTTTAAATAAAATTATTTTAAAATAGGGACACCTGGGTGGCTCAGTCGGTTAAGCCTCCGACTTCGGCTCAGCTCACGATCTCACAGTTCGTGGGTTCAAGCCCCGCGTCGGGCTCTGTGCTGACAGCTAGCTCAGAGCCTGGAGACTGTTTCAGATTCTGTGTCTCCCTCTCTCTCTGACCCTCCCCTGTTCACACTGTCTCTCTCTCTCAGAAATAATTTAAAATATTTTTTAAAAATTAAAATAAAATAAAAATAAAATAAAATTAAATTAAAATAAAATAAAATAAAATAAAATAAAATAAAATAAAATAAAATAAAATAAAATAAAATAAAATAAAATAAAATAAAATAAAATAAAATAAAATAAAATAAAATAAAATAAATACAGGCTTTAGGGGCATCTGGGTGGCTCAGTTGGTTAAGCATCTGACTTAAGTTCAAGTCATGATCTCCCAGTTCCTGAGTTTGAGCCTGCGTCTGGCTCTGTGCTGACAGTTCATAGCCTGGAGCCTGCTTCAGATTCTGTCTCTCTCTCTCTCTCTCTGCCCCTCCCCGGCTCATGCTCTGCCTCTCTCTCTCTCTCTCAAAGATAAATAATAAACATTTTAAAAACTGATGAAATAAATACAGACTTTAAAAGTAAGATCATGATATGAAAAAAAGAACAACAGGGAGCTGAAACCAAAGTCAGGAGGCACAAAGGGCTGCCCTTGAAGTAGAAGAGTAGGTACTGTGGGCTCTGTCAAAAGTAGCAAGGAATCTTGCTGTCAGCTGGGCCATGAATCAAAAGAAATCAGAACCCAGACCTGTGCCACTCATGGATATAAAGTCTAAGTTCATATTACCTGCCAGTTATAAGAAACATAAGTAGAAAAACACACATACAGAGAAATTCATTGGGAGACAAATAAGCAGAGCACTATGGCATTGACATTTTAGACACAACACCGAAACCATGATCCAGGAAAGAAACAATTGATAAGCTGGGCTTCATTAAAATGAAAAACTTGTGCTCCGTACAGGACAATATCAGTATCTTAGGAGATAGCTGTAACCTCATGTTTATTGGAGTATTGCTCACAATAGCCAGGACATGGAAACAACCTAAGTGTCCATCAACAAATGAGTGGATTAAAAAAAATTGATAAAGAAAATATTACACACACACACACACACAGGAATATTATTCAGCCATAAAAAAGAAGGAAATCTTGTCATTTGAGACAACATGAATGGACCTTGAAGGCCTTAAGCTAAGTGAAACAAACCAGACAGGGAAAGACAAATATTAGATGTGATCTCACTTATATGTGGAATCTTTTTAAAAAATGCCAAACTCTTTGAAACAGAGGATAGAATGGTGGTTGCTAGGGGATAGGGGATGGGAGAAATAAGGAGATATTGGTCAAAAAGTACAAACTTCCAGTTATAAGAGAAATAAGTTCTGGGAAATCTAATATTCAGCATGGTAATATAGTTAACAATAATATATTATATACTTAAAAGTTGCAAAGAGAATAATAGATCTTAAATGTTTTCAGCACCAAAAAAGAAAAATGTAATTATGTGAAGTGATGAATGTGTTATCTAACTTTATTTCAATCATTTCACAATATATACATTTATCAAACATCATGTTGTACACCTTAAGCTTATACAATGTTATATATCAATTATATCTCAATATTGCTGGAAAAAATATAAACACTATAAAGACTGACCTTCAGTTAAAAGAAAAATAGAAACACAATGTCAAGAGTATGAGAAAATAAGCCACAGTCTAGAAGAAAATATTTGCAAAAGACACATCTGGTAAAGGAATTTATCCAAAAATATGCTTAAACACTTAAAACCGAACAGTAAGAAAATGAAAAATATGAATAAAAAATGGACTAAAGATCTGAACAGATACCTCAGGAAACAACAGATATAGATGGCAAGTAAACATATGAAAACATGCTAAACAATACGTCATTAAGGAGTTGCAAATTAAAATAACAATGAGAGTACTGCATACCTATTAGAATGGGCAAAATCCCAAACACTGACACCAAATGCCAACAAGGATATGGTGCAACAGGAACTCTTTCTTAGTCATTGCTGATGGGAGTGCAAAATGGTACAGCCATTTTAATAGACAATTTGGCAGTTTCTTGCAAAACTAAATATACTCTTACCATATGATCCAGCAATTGCAGTTCTTAGTATCTACCCAAAAGAGTTGAAAGCCTGTCCACACAGAAGCCTATACACTCAAATGTTTATAGCAGCTTTATTCATAACTCCCAAAACTTGAAGGAACCAAGATGTCCCTCAGTAGGTGAGGGATAATACACTGTGATACAATCATGCAATGAAATGTTTTTCAGTTAAAAAAAAAAAATGAGCTACCAAGCCAAAAAGACATGGATAACCTTAAATGATATTACAAAATGAAGGAAGCCAATCCAAAAGGCTACATAAATATAATCCAGCTATATAACATTCTAGAAAAGAGAAAACTATGGAGACAGTAAAAAGATCAATGGTTGCCAGGGGTTAGGAAAGAGGAAAAGATGAATGGCAGAAAATAGGATTTTTAGGACAGTGAAACTTTTTAGTTTGGTGTAGCAATGGTGAATACATGTCATACATTTGCCAAAGCTCATAGAATGTACAACACCAAGAGTTAAACTTAATGTAAACTATGGTCTTTGGGTGATAGGGGGATTCATAGATTGTAACAAAATACACCATTATGATGTGAGATGTCAATAGTAGAGGAAATTGTGGGTGTGGGGACAAGGGATACATGGGAACTCTCTGTACTTTCCACTGTAAATTGAAAATCCTCTAAAATTTTTTTATTCAGTAAGGTCACAGGATACAAAATCAATATACAGAAATCCATTGCATTTCTATACATGATTAATGAAGTAGCAAAAAGAGAAATTAAAAAACTAATACCATTTTCAATTATACCAAAAATAATAAACTTAACCAAGGAGGTGAAAGACTTGTCCTCTGAAAACTATAAAAAACTATAAAACTTTGATGAAAGGAATTGAAGATGACACAAATAGAAAGATATTTCTTGCTCATGGATGCAAAGAACAAATATTGTTAAAATGTCCTACACAAAGTAATCTACAGATTTAATGCAATCCCTATCAAAATACCAATAGCATTTTTCATAGAACTAGAACAAATAATCCTAAAATTTGCATGGAATCACAAAAGGCGTTAATAGCCAAAGCAATCTTGAAAAAGAAGAATAAAACTGGAGATATCACAATCCCAGATTTCAAGAAATACCACAAAACTATAGTAATCAAAACAGTATGGCACTGGCACAAAAATAAACACATGGGTCAATGGAATAGAATAGAAAGCCAAGAAATAAACCCACAATTATATGGTCAATTAATCTTCAACAAAGGAAACAAGAATATGCAACGGGAGAAAAGACAGTCTCTTCAACAAGTGGTGTTGGGAAAACTGGACAACAACATGCATAAGGATGAAACTAGACCCACCTTCTCATACCATACACAAAAAATAAAGTCTAAATGGTGAAAGACATAGATGTGAGACCTGAAACCATAAAAATCCAGAAGAGAGCATAGGTAGTAATGGCTCAGATATTGGCCATGGCAACATTTTTCTAGATTTATCTCCTGAAGCAAGGTGGCAAAGACAAAAATAAACTATTGGGATGATATCAAAATAAAAACTTCTGCACAGGGAAGCAAACAATCAACAAAACTGAAAGACAGCCTACTGAATGGGAGATGATATTTGCAAATGATATATCCAATAAAGAATTTGTATCCAAAATATATAAAGAACTTATAAAACTTAACACCAAATAACAAATAATCCAATTTCAAAATCAGCAGAAGACATGAAGAGATATTTGTTCCAAAGAAGACATACAAATGTACAACAAAAACATGAAACGTTGCTCAACATCACAATGAGGGGAGCCTGGGTGGCTCAGTCAGGTTAAGAAGCTAACTTTAGCTCAGGTCATGATCTCCAGCTTGTGAGTTCGAGCCCCACATCAGGTTCTGTGCTGACAGCTCGGAGCTTGGAGCTGCTCTAGATTCTGTGTCTCCCTCCGTCTCTCTGCCCCTCCCTGCTCATGCTCTGTATCTCTTTCCTTCAAAAATAAATAAACATTAAAAAAAATGTTTTAAAACACGAGGAGATAACAACCTCACACTTGTCAGAATGCCTAAAATCAAATCCACAAGAAACAAGTGTTGGTGAAGCTGTGGAGAAAAAAGAACCTTTGTGCACTGTTGGGGGAAACACAAACTGGCACAGACACTGAGGAAAACAGTACGGAGATTCCTCAAAAACTTAAAGATAGAATTTACCATATGATCCAGTAATTCTACTACTGGGTATTTACCTAAAGATTATGAAAAAATTAATTCGAAAAGATGTATGCACCCCTATATTATTGCAGCATCATTTAAAGTAGCCAAATTATGGAAGCAGCCCAAGTGTCCATCAGTCGCTGAATGAATAAAGATGTGGTATGCAGGCATCTGGGTGGCTAAGTAGGTTAAGCATCCAAGTTTGGCTCAGGTCATGATCTCGCTTCTGAATCTGTTTCCCACTCTCTCTGCCTCTCCCCCGCTCATGTTCTGTTTCTCTCTCTCTCTCAAAAAATAAATAAACATTAAAAAATGTTTTTAAAGAAGATGTGATATATATACACAATGGAATGTTGCAAATAATGCATGATTTCACAAATATGTGGAATTTAAGAAACAAAGAAAAAAAAGAGAGATAAACCAAAAACAGGCTCTTATCTTTAGAGAACAAACTGGTGGTTACCAGAGGGGAGGTGGATAGGAGGATGGGTGAAATAGGTGAAAGGAATTAAGAGTGTACTTATCTTGATGAGCAGTGAGTGATGTAGAATATAATGTTGAATCACTATATTTTACACACTAATAGAACACTGTATGTTAACTACATGGAAATTAAATTTTAAATAAATAAATTTCTTTGGGAAAAAAAGGAATATGAAAACACTAATTCAAAAAATCACATGCACTCTTATGTTTATTGCAGCATTATTTAGAATAGCCAGATTATGGAAGCAACCCAATTTCTATCAGTAGATGAATGTATATACAACAGAAAATTACTCAGACATAAAAAAAGAATAAAATTTTGCCATTTGCAACAACAAGGGTTGATGTAGAGGATATTATGCTAAGTGAAATAAGTCAAAGAAAGACAAATACCATATGATCTCACTCATATGTGGAATTTAAGAAGCAAAACAAATGAGCACAAAACAAGTGAACAAAGAAAAAAAGAGACATATCAAAATACACTCTTAACTATATGGAACCACCTGATGGTTATCAGAGGTGGGTAGGTGGAGGGTTGGCTGAAGTAGGTGAAGAGGATTAAGAGTACACTTATGATGAGCACTGAGTAATGAATAGAATTGTTGAATCACTATAGTGTATACCTTAAATTAATATAACACTGTGTGTTAACTATAATGGAATTTAAATTAAAACTTTTTTAAAAAACTTACAATATCACCTCACACCAGTCAGAATGGCTGAAACCAAAAACACAAGAAACAATGGGTGTTGGTGAGGATGTGGGGAAGAGGGTACCATTTTGCACTATTGGTGGGATGCAAATTGGTGCAGCCACTCTGGAAAATAGTATGGAAGTTCCTCAAAAAGTTAAAAATAGAAATACCAAATGATCCAGCAACTGCACTACTAGGTATTCACTCAAAGAATACAAAAATACAAACTCTCATTTGCTTGTTTGTTTGTTTGTTTGTTTGTTTTTGAGAGAGAGACAGAGTGCAAGCAGGGAAGGGGCAGAGAGAGAGGGAGACACAGAATCTGAAGAAGGCTCCAGGCTCCAGGCTCCAGGCTCCAAGCTCCAGGCTGACAGTATAGAGGCCAATCCAGGGTTCAGACTCACAAACCATGAGATCATGACCTGAGCTAAAATCGAACATTTAACCAACTGAACTACCCAGATGCCCCCAAAAATACTAATTCAAAGGGATACATGTACTCCAATGTTTATAACAGCAATATCTACGAGCCCAAGTGTCCATTGACTGATGAAAGGATAAAAAAGATGTGTGATTATATATACATGTATACACACACACACACACACACACACACACACACACACACTGGAATATTACTCAGCCATAAAAAAGAATGAAATATTGCTATTTGCAATGATATAGAGGGAGCTAGAGAGTATTATGCTAAGTGAAATAAGTCAGAAAAAGACAAATACTAAATGATTGTACTCATGTGTTGAATTCAAGAAACAAAACAAATGAACAATGGGGAAAAAAGAGAGAAAGGAATTGTATGGGAGCATTGAATCACTATATTGTACATCTGAATTATAAAGCACGGATTAGAATTAGAAAAGCTCTAGTATTCAGCCTAATGAAAGAGTTGATACAGGTAAAGTTCATCAATGAATGATAAATAGAAGATTATTGGAGAACGTTGCAATGAAGGACTCAGACTGTCACCATCTGAACCTACTGATCAGCATCACAAGTAATGACACAGACATGCTAGTCTCCAAATGTGACACAATATGGCATCAACTCAAAAGTATTTTCATCAAAAACATTGAGCCTGAGGGGCGCTTGGGTGGCTCAGTCAGTTGAGGGGCCGACTTTGGCTCAGGTCATGATCTCATGGTTCGTGGGTTCAAGCCCCGTGTTGGCTCTGTGCTGACGGCTAGCTCTGAGCCTGGAGCCTGTTTCAGATTCTGTGTCTCCCTCTCTCTCTGACCCTCCCCTGCTCACGCTGTCTCTCTCTCTCAGAAATAAATAAAACATTTAAAAAAAATTTTTTAAGAAAGAAATATTGAGCCTGAGACTCTAACTTTGCCTCTCTCAGCCTGGTTTCCAATGACAGGAAAATGGAGTAGAGGAATAAGTTAGATGATCCCATAAGAAAGCAGACAAATTCAGAATGTGGGACATTCCACAAGATGACTCAACTAATTTATTCCTTAATTCAACATCACATTAAAAAACAACAGCGGAGGACTATACTAGATCAGTATTCTCACCAGAGATGATTTTGCCATCAGGGGGACATTTAACAATGTCTAGAGACATTTTTGATTTTCTGAATGTGAGAATTGCTACTAGAACTGGAGTACAGGCCAAGGATGCTGCTAAACATCCTACAATGCAGAGGACAGCCCACGCATGTAAGAATCATCTGTTCTAAAATGTCAATAGAGCCACTGCTAAAAAACTCTGTGCTAGAGGAAATTGAAAAGACACAACAATATAATTTGTGTGTAGGTCTTATTTGGGTCCTGATTTAAAGAAACCCAAACCACAAAAAGACATTTTTGAGACCATGAGGGAAATTTGAAAATAGACTGGGTATTAGATGATACTGAAGAATTATTGTTGAGTATGATATTGGTATTGTATATGGTATGTAAGTATATAATTTTCAGAGATGCATATCAATGTATGTAGGGATAAAATGGTATGATGTCTAGGATCTTCATTAAAATATATCACCCCAAGGGCGCCTGGGTGTTCAGTTAGTTAAGCGTCTGACTTTGGTTCATGTCATGATCTCACGGTTCATAGTTTGAGCTTCATGTCAGGCTCTATGCTGACAGGTCAGAGCCTAGAGCCTGCTTCAGATTCTGTCTCCCTCTCTCTCTGCCCCTCCCCTGCTCTCTCTCTCTCTCATTCTCTCCCTCTCTCTCTCTCTCAAAAATAAAAACAATATAAAATTTTTTAATAAAATAAAATAAAAATAAAATATTTCAGCCAAAAAAAAATAGGTTACTTACTACTGTTGACAAAATACTGGTAAGTCTAGAATAGAATCTTGGTAATGTCTTTGTGAGAATTCCCTATATATGTGTGTACATTTGATAAAACTTTTCATTTAAACACAAAGAATATTCTTCAGAAAGAAGGATTTAACCCAGCAGGAAAAAAAGAACAGGCAAGAAACAATGAATGTTGTTCATGGAGGAATCCTATTGGACTGTGAGAACCTTCTGTTCAGATTGGAATGCTCATGGTAAGAAACTGGTGTCCAAACAGATCCTCAGGTGAGCTGCATCGTGGCCAGGCACTTTCAATCGTAGTTCAGTGAGAAGAAACAAGGTCTCCCTGCTCACCAAAACATACTCTATCTGAAAAAACATATATATTTTAGTGGGTTCATTCTAGTTCAGAAGCTATGGTTATACATATTTGATAAAGAACAAGATTTTTCTCACTTCATTTTTGTAGTTGAGGCTTTTGAGAAATTGGAACACTATAAAAATTTTTAGTATGAGGAAACCACTGAGCTAACAAGGACGGAATCTTCTAGAGTGTCTCGTTTCTCTATATTTTCAAAGAGACTATAAATTTTTTTACATCTCAATTAATTTGATGACTGTACCTCATAGAATATTAGGGACAAGATGATTATCTATTTGTGTTTTTCCCTCGCTTGTTATTGTGCAGGGTCCAGACACCTATGAACTCATTAGTGTGGGTACAGTGATGGGTGTGTTTCTCATGATTGGTAGTGACACTGGTGGAAAGTCAAAGCCATACTTTCACTGGCCAAATGGAATCCTACTGTCTGCTGGAAAACAGCTATGGAAAATATCATTCACTTGTATTGTATGACAGAGGTATGGATCACAGCATGAGTGACTTTCAGTGATTAATGGGCTGGGTCATCCACCCCCAAACGATACATCCAAGTTCTATATCCTGGTACCTGTGAATGCAACCTTATTTGAAATAGGGTCTTTGCAGATGTAATCAAGTCAAGAATCTTGAGGTAAGATCATTCTAGATTTAAGATGAGCCCTAAATCCTATGCTGTGTCCTTTAAAGAGAAAAGAGAAGGAGATTAAAGACAAAAGCAAGACAGCCATGTGAAGATGAAAGCAGAGACTGGTGTTATGCAGCTACAAGCCAAGGAACACCAAGGATTGCTAGCCCCCACCAGAAGATAAAAGTGAGACTTGGAATGAATTCTCTCTCAGAAACTCTAGGAGGAACCAATCCTCTGAAAACCTTCATTTTGGACTTTTGGCCCCAAGACTGTGAGAGGTAAATTTCTGTTGTTCTAAGCCACCCAGTTTGTGGTAATTTTATGAAGGTGCAGGAAACTAAAACACTTGATATGGGGTAGATTCTCACAGAAATAACCTGATGAATTAGGGGCACCTGGGTGGCTTAGTCGGTTAGCATCCAACTTTAGCTCAGGTCATGATCTCATGATTCTTGGGTTGGAGTACCATGTCCGGCTCTGTGTTGACAGCTCAGAGCCTGGAGCCTGCTTTGGATTCTTTAAAAAAAAAAAAGAACAATCATTAAAAAAGAAAGAACCTGATGAATTAAAACAAAGGATTCAGAGTCTCAGATAGTTTCTATTTAGTCATTCATTCGTTCATTTCCTCATTCATTCATCCATTTATTATGTATTTGGCTCTAAAACATACACGGGGACTTTTAAATTCATTGACACATTCTAATCCAGAGTACATTTGGTTACTGCTAGCTTTTTGAATGGGGGAAAGTTTATTATAGATATTTTGTACTTCACTTTGAAAGAGCTGTTATCTTCTGGATTCTTGTAAGTTACCTTTGCATTCTGCCTAACATTTGGCTAACAAAAGGCAATAACAAGAAGTAAAATAAGCCTTTTCTGTTTTCTCATAATTTCATCTAAGGCTACAAAGTTGAAAATAAAGGGCAATAAATACTCCTACATTGGAAGGATAGGTGCTAGATATATTTTTGCAGGATTTACAAAAAGATAAAACCATTATCACACATAATCTACCTATGAGAAAAGAAACTTGCCAGAAAAGGAGTCATTGAAAGGGATTTATAGAAACAAAGGGTGTTGAGATTTTTCCTCTTGGGAACACTCTTTATAGCTGTGCTACATGTACATTGCACAACTACAGGGGGCACCATTCACCTCACAGTCATCAGAGATTTATAGAGTGTTATAACGATTTTCCAGCAGATGGCAGTAAAGTATCTTGAGGAGTAATGTCCTTTTTCTAATTCACACAAGGTCATATAGGCTAATGAAGGCTCTGCTCTTTTTCCTTCTCCCCCACACTCTCCCTCAAGCCAAGTATACAGAATTCTAAGAGAATCTTCACAGATACTGGGATAGCCTGCAGCAGGAGAAACCAGCATCTCATTCCTTGAATGAAACCTGACTGAGTTACAGAAACACTTGGGCTTACCTCAGGCTACTTACTATCAGAGCAGAGTTTGGGAGACCTGAGAGAGCTTGATAAGGAACCCAAGAGTCTTACGCCTAACCCCTGTTCTTGTGTGGAAAAGTCTGAAGACAGGAGACTGGCTAGAACTACCATGACAACAAGACAAGGAGAGGGGAATCAGAGCTGGTTATGCACCACAACCACTTGGCATGGCAAGAGTGCATGAATTCCTTGAGCCAAATGGACACCCTAGCTACAGGTAACCAGGTGTGAACTGCCTGAATGAACTTTGTCTGAAGAAACTGACCACTGAGACAGCTGCCTCCATCCTCCCATCCCCTGCTCCTAATCCCCACCCTCCCCTGATGTACAACTAGAGACAGAGAAGGTGAGGGGAGATCACCAAAGTTTACCCAGAGAAAAAATTGCCTTTGATATAGATAGTGTGTGGAAGCCCACCATAGGTTTGCTAAAGAACCCATAAAAGTGCTGTACAGAGGAGAGACATCTGATCACAGAGGGTATTCCACAGCTAAGAGGAAACTATAAATAGTACCAGCCTTAACCCATTTACCTGTCACCCATTTATCCCTACCTAGCCTGGAAGAGCCAGAAGCTGCAAAAAAGCAGAAGGGGAAAGGAAAGTAAAAATAAACCATATTCTGCCTTCTTTTCCTCAATGTGGGCTCTCAATTCAACAATCAAGCCTAAAGAATTATTACTTACTGTATAACCTTTTGTTCTGTCTGAAGAGAACCTAGACTTTTATTTGGTGGTCTCCTCTTCCCCATGTAATTCATTTGCATTAGGGACAGCTAAACATCCTAACAACAATAGCCTACTCTCCACCTCAGCACTAGTTCTTATACTCTGACAGCTATTTAACATTGTTCAAAGACATTTTTGAAGATCTAAATAAATGGAAAGACATCTCACATTCATGGATCAGAAGGCTTAATATTGTTAAAAGAAAGCACTTCTCCTCAATTGATCTACATATTAAACATGATTCCTGTCAAAATCCAAGATGACTTTTTTGTAGAAATTAATAAGTTGATTCTAAATTTCATACAGAAATGTAAGGATACCAGAATTACCAAAATGATCTTAAAGAGGAACAAAGTTAGAGGACTCACACTCTGATTTCAAATTTTACTACAAAGCTATAGTACTCAAGACAGCGTGGTATTGGTATGAGAATAGGTATATAGGGGGTTTGTGGGTGGCTCAGTCTGACTTCAGCTCTGGTCATGAAATCATGGTTCACAAGTTCGAGCCGCGAATCAGGCTCTGTGCTGACACCTTGGAGCCTGGATCTACTTCAGATTCTGTGTCTCCCTCCCTCGCTGCCCCTCCCCTGCTCATGCTCTCTCTCTCTTTCTCTCTCTCTCTCTCTCTCTCTCTCTCTCTCTCTCTCTCTCTCTCTTTCTCTCAAAAATAAAATAAAAACATTTTTAAAAATTAAAAAGAAAAGAATAGGTATATAGATCAGTGTGGTAGAATTGAAAGCTCAGGAATAAACTCTCACATTTACAGCCAATTGATTTTCTACAGGATGCCAAGACAATCCAATTGGAAAAGAACAGTCTCTTCAACAAATGATGTCAGGACAATTGTATATTCATATGCAAAGAATGAAATTGGATCCCTTCCTCACACCATATACAAAAATTAGTTTAAAATGGATCAGGGACACAATTACAAGAGCTAAAATTATAAAATTCTTAGAAGAAAACATAGCAGTAAATCTTCATAACCTCAGATTTGGCAATGGTGCTTTAGATATGACACCAAAGCACACAGGCCAAAGGAAAAAATAAATAAATTGGGCTTCTCAAGGTTAAAAACTTTTGTGCCTCAAAGAATATCATCAAGAAAGTGTAAAGACAACCCACAAAATGGGGCAAAATGTTTGCAAATTACGTATTTAATAAAGGACTTGTGTCAAATATAAAAAGAACTCCTAAAACTTAAAAAGAAAACAACCCAATTTAAAAATGGGCAAATGATATAAACATTTCTCCATAGAAGACATAATGGTCTACAAACACATGAAAAGATGCTCAATATCATTAGGTATATAGAAATGCAATTTGCATATGGAAATACAAATCAAAACCACAATGAAATACCACTTCAAAAAATAGCCACTAGGATGACTATAATGAGTATAATTTTAAAAAGACAGATGATAATTATTGCTGAGGATGAAGAGAAATTGGAACCTTTATACATTGCTGGTGAGAACATAACATAGTGCAGACATTTTAGAAAACAATCTGGCAGTTCTTCAAAAGATTAAGCATAGAATTATCACATAACCCAGAAATTCTGCTCCTATGTATATACCCAAAAGAAATGAAAAATATGTCCACATGAAAACTCATACACAAATGCTCATAGCAGCATTATATGTAATAACCAAAAAGCAGAAACAACCCAACTGTTCATTAACTGAATGAATAGGTAAGTAAAATGTGACAATGCATACAATGGAATATTAGTCAATCATAAAAAGGGGTGAAGTATTGATATATGCTACAACATGAATGAACCTTGAAAACATTATGCTATATGAACGAAGCCAGTCAAATTATGATTCCATTTATGTGAAATATCCAGAACAGGCTAATCTATAGAGACAGAAAGTAGGTCAGTGGTTGCCTAGGATTGGGGGCTGAGGAGGAAATGGGGAATGACTGCTAATGAGAACAGGGTTTTTAGCCGGTGATGAAATGAAAATGCTCTAAAACTGACCATGGTGATGGTTGGATAACTCTGTGAATATACTACTAAGAACCACTCAATTATTCACTTTAAATAGGTGAATTATGTTAATTTTATATACATAAAAATTATATGTTAATATATATAATCCCCTATATATATATAAATTTTTGTGTCCATCGCTAGAGATTGCAATTCAATTATATTGGAGCATTAAGATTTTTAAAAATTTCTCAGGTAATCCACATGTGCAGCAAAGCTTGAGAGCCACTGATCTGAGCTTATCATGGTTAGTAACTTCCCAGAGATTGGTTTAGGCATGGACTTATGTACAACTCTTGACAAGAAGATATAAGAAGTTTGCTTGATGTTTCTGGGACAGCTTTCTATGAGAGTTAAAGGAAAATAAGCCTTCTCTTTTTTTGAGGATTATGTCTGGAATTGTAGCACATGTCTTGTAACCATGAAAGGAGTTAATCCAAGGACAAATCTGACATACTAAGGATGGCAGAAAAGAAATACATAAAAGAACCTGGGACCTTGACTACTTAATTCAGCTGCTGAGTTACACAATCCTTGAGTCACATGAATTCTGGACTTCTTATAACGTGAGATAGATTTTCTTATTTTTCAAATCCCTTTGAGTTGAGTTTTCTGTTACTTGCAGACCAGAGTATCCACACACACTGAGGAACATTTAAGGAGCAAGTGAAGACCAACCTACAAAAGAGAAGGAGAAGGAATGGGCAAAGAAGTAGATAGAAAACCAGGAGAATATAGTACCATAAAAGCCAAATACAAGAATAGTTTAAGGAGGAATAAATAATCAATAGTGTAAAGTATTTCAAAGCAGTTAAGATGAGGTTGAAAGTACTATGAACATGTAGATTCACAGCCCTCTCGTGAGCTTTCCTGATATAATTCGAATTGGCTCCCATGTGCATGTAGAGGTCAGGGAAAGACCAAAGAAAGAAGCAGACCTTTCCATCTTGGTAGGTGGCAATTTTAATAATAGGAAAGGGAACTTGTATATGAGACTTGTCTTGGGTGTGAGCAAGATAAATGAATTCCCACATGTATCCTCCAAATCTTAAACGTTTATAAGAGGGTCCTGGCTGGGCTCCGTCACATATACCATGCAGGTATACATCACATCTCTGTCCCAAGGCTATGCCCTTGGAGCAGCCTCTGGAAGTGGGAAAAGCAAAAACAGAACACACATTTCAAGGACAGAGAAGGACAGGAGAAGAAATGAGGAGCCTCTTAAGCATTCCAGTCCAGCTCACAAGTCAATCAATAGTCATGTCTTTTTTTTTTTTTAATCACATTTCCCAACACTCCACCCTTTTTAAAATTTTAGGTTTATTTATTTTGAGACAGAGACCATGTGTGCGCACATGGGGGAGAAGCAGAGAGGGAGGGAGAGAGAGAATCCCTAGTTGTGGGGCTTGATCCCATGAACCGTGAGATCATTACCTGAGCCGAAATCAAGAGTCAGAGGCTCAATGCACTGAGCCACCCAGGCACCCCTTCATAGTCTACCCTGTGACCAGCTCTTACAATTTCACATATCCCCCTTTTCTGTAATGGGCCCTGAATTGTCAGCAAGGGTTTTTATTAGCATGAAGGTAGCTCTTTTGGTGGCTATCTGGCTGCACTGGAGGCAGGTGGCATAGCAACAGTACAGGTACATGTAAGAGCAAACATAGGTTGGGGCGCCTGGGTGGCTTAGTCGGTTAAGCGTCCGACTTTTGCTCAGGTCATGATCTCGCGGTTCGTGGGTTCGAGCCCCGCGTCGGGCTCTGTGCTGACTGCCAGCTCAGAGCCTGGAGCCTGTTTCAGTCTGTGACCCCCTCTCTCTCTGGCCCTCCCCTGCTCACGCTGTCTCTCTCTCTCTCCTGGATATAAATTAAAAAAAAAAATTAAAAAAAAAAAAGAGCAAACATAGGTTAAGACTATAATTTATAAAAATAATTGACAACTTTTTCTACAAGGAACCCCAGGATCCAGACCATTAATTTATTAAATCTCCTGGCTAGGGATTGGATCATTCACAACATTTGCTTGTGTTCTCATGTGATTTAATGAAGACGATACAATAGCGGACTCATCAGATATGAGCATATGACTTACTGTTTGGATAATGGCACAGGTGCTTCCTTGTGAGACAGTAATAATTTCTAAGGCCATTCTATTTGGAAGACAGCTTTTCTCAATTAGAGTCACTTCAGTGTTTAGTAGGGACAAGTTTTGTCAGCTCATTCAGGGCTTGCTGAGTGAATTTAGTAAGAGTTTCTGTGTGTGCTGTATCATCCCCCAGGCCTATGAGAGGAACAAACACAGTGGCCAAACTATCATACTAGTGAAAAACAGTGTCTATTTGGCCTTGAGGAGAGTGAGTTTGGCAGCTTTGGAATCTTAGGTTGTTTGTACATGCCATATAAATTGGCCAGGGGAGGCAGCATTGTCCAGCATGAGGAGATGGACTAAGGATAGGATATGCCAGATTAGGACCCGCATCTTCTCCAGTCTCTCAAGGTGTATATTCTACTTCAGGCATGGTGCATTTTAACAGCTGTAAGCTGGACTTGTTAAAATGCTTGGGGCGCCTGGGTGGCTTAGTCGGTTAAGCGTCCGACTTTCACTTAGGTCATGATCTCGCGGTTCGTGGATTCAGGCCCCACGTCGGGCTCTGTGCTGACTGCCAGCTCGGAGCCTGGAGCCTGTTTCAGTCTGTGACTCCCTCTCTCTCTGACCCTGCCCTGCTCACGCTGTCTCTCTCTCTCTCTCTCCTAGAAATAAATAAAACATAAAAAAAAAATAAAAATAAAAATAAAAAAATAAAATGCACCATGCCTGAAGTAGAACATACAGCTGTAAGCTGAACAGTGGGATCCCAGTAAAGATTGAGGAGTTCCCCATCACCCAAGGGTGTGATGTAACTCGCCAACTTTGGCCAGATGTCCCATTGCAAATTCTGGTAGCTAATTCCTTTCCCAGATGTGATGGAGCTTGGCGTTCTCAGCAGCATAGCAGTTGATCCACGTGAGAGTTGAGGCAATGGCTATTTTCCTGAGACTTCAATACCGTTTTTGTGTTGGGTGTCTTGGCAGGGGTCTCCAGTCTGGCATTTGGGTAACAGCACCCCCTGATTGAAAATTTAAATTTATTAAACCTGGAACAGTACTTTAGTGGACCTGGCCAAGGTGGTTTTATCCATTAACAGTTTAATCTGTTGCTTTAATATGTATTTTTTATTTTTATTAACCCTGTCATTAATGGATTTTAGGGTAGATGAAACCTCTATTTAATGTTATGCTTTTTGCCAAATTTTGCGTATCATCATGACCTTTGAAAGGTGACCCCTGATCATTATCTATTTGATGAGGGTATTCATAGATAGTATTTTTTAATAACTTTTTAATCTTAATTCCAATATTGTTAACATACAATGTTATATTAGTTTCAAGTGTACAATATAGTGATTCAACAATTCTATACATTAGTCAGTGCTCTTCATGCTAAGTATACTCTTTAATCCCCATCACCTATTTCACCTTTCCCCCTACCCACCCCCCCCTTCTGGTAACCAGCAGATTGTTCTCTATAGTTAAGAATCTGTTTCTTGGGGTGCCTAGGTGGCTCAATCAGTTAAGTATCCAACTCGATTTTAGCTCAGGTCGTGATCTCACAGTTCATGAGATTGAGCCCCAGGTCAGGCTCTATGTGCTACAGTGCAGAGCCTGTTTGGATTTCTCGCTCCTTGCCTCTTTGCCTCTCTCTCTCTCAGAAATAAGTAAATAAACTTCAAAAGAAAAAAAGTCTGTTCCTTGGTTTGTCTCTTTATTTTTTTATCATTTGCTCATTTGTTTTGTTTTTTAAATTCTACATATGAATGAGATCATATGGTATTTGTCTTTCTCTGATTTATTTCACTTAGCATAATGCTCTGTAGCTCCATCCATGTGGTTGCAAATGGCAAGATTTCATTCATTTTATGGCTGAAAAATATTCATATATATGTATGTATATATACATATATATATATATACACCACATCTTCTTTATCCATTCATCTATCTATGGACACTTGGGCTGCTTTCATAATTTGGCTATTATAAATAATGCTGCAGTAAACATTGAGGAATCTTTAACGTTTTGGTATTTTGGGGCTAAATACTTAGCATTTCAATTACTGGATCATAGAATGGTTCTATGTTTAACTTTTTGAGGAACATCCATACTGTTTTTAATAATGGCTATACCAGTTTGCATTCCCAACAACAATGTACGAGGTTTCCTTTTTCTACACATCCTTGCCAACACTTGCTGTTTCTTGTGTTTTTTATTTTAGCCATTCTGACAGATGTGAGGTGATATCTTATTATAGTTTTGATTTGCATTTCCTTGATGATAAGTGATATTAGACATCTTTCCATGTGTCTGTTGGACATCTGGATGTCTTCTTTAGACAAACGTCTCTTCATGTCTTCTGCCCATTTTTTAATTGGATTATTTTGCTTTGGGGTAGTGAGTTGCCCAAGTTCTTTATATATTTTGTATACAAACCCTTTACCAGATATATCAGTTGTAAATATCTTCTCCCATTTAGTAGGTTGTCTTTTAGTTTTGTTGATTGTTTCCTTTGCTATGCAGAAGCTTTTTATTTTGATATAGTCCCAATGGTATTTTTGCTTTTATTTCCATTGCCTCTGAAGAAGTATGTAGAAAAACGTTCTTATAGTTGATGTCAGCAACATTACTACCAGTGCTCTCTTCAAGGATTTTTATGGTTTCACGTCTCACATCTTTAGTCTGTTATGAGTTTATTTTTGTGTCTGGTGACAGAAAATGGTCCAGTTTCATTCTTTTGCATGTGGCTGTCCAGTTTTCTGAACATCATTTGTTGAAGAGACTGTCTTTTTCCCATTGTATATTCATTTCCCCGTTGTCAAAAATTAATTGACCATATAACTGCAGGTTTATTTCTCAGTTTTTTATTCTGTTCCATTGACTTATGTGTCTGTTTTTATGCCAGTACCATACTGTTTTGATTACTACAGGTTTTTAATATATCTTTTTTTTTTATATTTTTTATTTATTTCTAGGAGAGAGAGAGAGAAAGACAGCGTGAGCAGGGGAGGGTCAGAGAGAGAGGGGAGTCACAGACTCTGAAACAGGCTCCAGGCTCTGAGCTGGCAGTCAGCACAGAGCCCGATGCGGGGTTTGAACCCACGAACCGCGAAATCATGACCCAAGCGAAAGTCGAACGCTTAACTGACTAAGCCACCCAGGCGCCCCGGTTTTTAATATATCTTGAAGTCAAGGATTGTGATGCCTCCAGTTTTGTTTTTCTTTTTCAAGATTTCTTTGGCTATTCAGGGTCTTTTGTGGTTCCATACACGTTTTAAGACTGCTTGTTCTAGTTCTGTGAAAGATGCTGATGGTATTTTGACAGAGATTGAATTAGATGTATAGATTGCTTGGGTGATATAGACAGTTTAACAATATTTATTATCTAATCCATGAGCATGGAATATCTTTCCTTTTGTGTGTGTGTGTCTTCTTCATTTCTTTTATCACTGTTTTCTAGTTTTCAAAGTATAGGCCTTTGATCTCTGGTTAAGTTTACTTCTAGGAATTTTATTATTTTGGGTGCAACTGTAAATGGGATTAATTTTTCTTTTTGCTAATTCATTTTTAGCACATAAAAATGCTACAGATTTCTGTACGTCGATTTTGTATACTGCGGCTTTACTAAATTCATTTATCAGTTTTTTGGTGGACTCTTTTAGTTTTTCCATATATGGCATCATGCTATCTGTGAATAGTGAAAGCTTTACTTCTTCCTTACCAGTTTAGATGCCTTTGTTTCTTTTTGTTATCTAATTTCTGTGTCTAGGACTTCTAGTATTATGTTGATTAAAGTGGTGTGAATGAATATAATCTTGTTCCTGAATTTAGGGGGAAAGCTCTCAGTTTTTTCCCATTGAGTATGTTAGCTGTGGGTTTTTAATAGATGGCTTTTATGATGTAGCAGTATGTTTCCTCTAATCCTACTTTGTTGACGGTTTTTATCATGAATGGATGCAGAACTTTATCAAATGATTTTTCTGTGTATATTAAAATGATAATGTTGTTTTTATCCTTTCTCCTACTGATATGATGTATTATATTGATTATTTTTGCAAATATGGAACCACCCTTGCCTCCTGAGAATAAACCCCACTTGATCATGGTATATGATTTTTTAAATTTAAGTATTGTTGGATTTAGTTTGCTAATATTTCCTTCATTTCCTTTCTTCCTTCTTCTGGGTGTAGGTTGTGTTTTTCTTCCTTCTGCTGGGTTTAGGTTGTGTTTTTCTTTTTCTAGCTTCTTTAGGTGTAAGGTTAGGTTATTTGAGATTTTTCTTATTTCTTGAGGCAGACCTCTATTACTATAAACTTCCCTCTAGGAACTGCTTTTGCTGCATCCCAAGGATTTTAAAACACTGTGTTTCATTTTCATTTGTTTTCATGTAGTTTTTTTAAATTTCTTCTTTGATTTTTTTGGTTGACCCATTTATTGTTTGGTACCAAGTTATTTAACCACCATGTATTTGTTGGTTTTTCCAAATTTTTTCTTGTGGTTGATTTCCAGTTTCATAGCATTGTGGTCAGAAAAGATGCATGGTATGACTTTGATCTTTTTTAATTTATTGAGACTTGTTTTGTAGCCTAATATGTGATCTATTGTAGAGAATGTTCCATGTGCACTTGAAAAGAATATGTATTTTGTTGTTTTAGGATGGAATGTTCTTAATATATCTGTTATAGTCATCTGATTCAGTGCATCAATCAAAGCCACTATTTCCTTATTGATTTCCTGTTTGAATGATCTTTGATGTAAGTGGACTGTTATTGTATTACTATCACTCATTTCCTTTATGTTTGTTATTAATTATTTTATGTATTTGGGTTTTTCCATGTAGGGTGCATAAATTTGTACAATTGTTATATCTTCTTGTTGGATTGTTCCCTCTGTTATTATATAGTGTCCTTCTTTGTCTCTTGTTACAGTCTTTATTTTACAGTCTATTTTTTCTGATATAAGTATTACTACCCTGGTTTTCTTTTCATATCCATTTGCATGATAAATGCTTTTCCTTCCTCTCTTTTGTAATCTGCAGGTGTCTTTAGGTCTGAAATGAGCCTCTTGTTAGACAGCATATAGTTAGGTCTTGTTTTTTTATTCCATTTTGTCACCCATTGTCTTTTGATTGGAGCATTTCGTCCATTTACGTTCAAAGTAATTACTGATAGATATGTACTTACTGTCATTTTGTTAGTTGTTTTATGGTTGTTTTTGTAGTTTTTCTCTGCTTCTTTTCTTGCTCTCTTCTCTCACAAGTAGTTGGCTTTCTTTAGTGATTTACTTGGATTCCTTTCTTTTTATTTTTTGCAAATGTTTTACTGGTTTTTGATTTGTGGCTACCATTAGGTTTGTATATAACATCTAAACCTTCTGTACAAAACAGTCTGTGTTAAGCTGATGGTCACTTACAAATCGATTCTTTCCTACTCTCTCCTCCTCCCAGGTTTTAGGTATACGATGTAATACTTTACATCTTTTTATTTTGTGAGTCTCTTAACTGATTTTTATAGATACACTTATTTTTACTGCTTTTGTCTTCTGGGTGAGGAGGCCTGCACCATTGGAACTGAGGCAGGTGTGACTGGGAAGGGTGGATCCACTGAAGCACAGTGGCAGGACTTGGTGAAAGCAAGTTAGGTAGTGAATGTTTCCAGAAGGTGGCCCTATGTTTATTCTAGGGTTGGAGGAAGGAAATGGCACATGCCAGCCCCTTGTTCCTGGAGGGGTCTCCTGGTGATCCCTACCTCGCCAGGCTATGCTCCAAAATGAGCAAATTGCTCTCCCTCCAGTCTCTGCCATGTGTTTTTCAAACTGCTGCTTCCAGGCTGTATCTCCATGGGCTGTTTCTTTAAGGCTAGAGATTCTACTCTCTAATGCCCTCCTGGCTCTGCCTGCTGATTTTTAAAATTCCAGGCTTTAAGTCTCACTTGTTGGAAGAACTCTCAAAATTCAGCCCCTCTTACTTTCAAAGCCAAATATTATGGGGATTTGTCCTCCCCATATGGGCTCCCTAGTGCGAAAGTCTGTTTTTTACCCTTCTCTGTGCCACCACCTTCCTATCCACCTTGGATGACCATGATCTATTTCTCTCCCAAACCATGTCTTCACCCTTCCTACCTTCCTTGATATAGCCTCTTCTCCCCTTAATTGTGGAATTTGTTCTGCCAGGCTTCAGATTATTTTCTGAAGTTATTTACACTGATGTGTTATCTAGTTGTATTCATGGGACAAGACAAGCTTAGGGTTCTCCTACTCCACCATCTTCCCAGCCTCTCTCCTGCATATATAGGATTTAATTTCTCTAATCTCCTAATGCTGTCAGCCTGGCTTGCATGAAAGCAAGAAGAAGCTTGGGTTAGGCCAGAATCAGTGTCCAAATAAACCAGAGCATATTTAGAACCTTCATTCAGAGGAAGAGTACCAATTCCTTACCAGTTGAGAACTCTGGTATATGAACCCACAGTCTTTTGGCAGTTGATTTGAGTGGTATTTAGAACACACAGAACAGGTTGTTATCGTACTAACCATGTTACTGTACTTCAAGAGCAATCCAGCACCCCTGGCAATATGTCATTTCATCTGAGCATTGTGATGGCCATTTTTTCTATGCACTCAATCTGTTGTATCTAAAGCTTGTACCCAAGCTGAAGCATAACCTTTCCTGATTACCAGGGGGTGTCAATGCCTTATGAGTTGAGACATGGAAAGCAGTGAAGGCTGTCTTGGGACTCTTGCAGATTAACCCAAATGTCCTTAAGGGCTTATTCATAGGCCATAAGGACTTATTCATAATCATCCATCCTTTGGTTTTCTATTATCCAAGCCAAAGAGTTAATCCTTTTAGAGTATCCAGGCTGTCAGTGTAAAGGGTTAAGGCCAGGGTTCATGAGTGATCACCAGCCAGACTGCTTTGAGTTTAGCGCACTGTCTGTTGCATTGGCTACTGTGTGAGAGGCCCTATCTGGAGGAGCACTATGTACACTTTCAGGAGCTGTTGCTCTATGGGAATATATCAGATATTTGTCTCCTTCCACAACTGGGTCCAAAATCCTAAAGGTATTCTCCCATTCTCTTGTTTTTACTGTGGTGCCTACCCATACTTTTTGGGGTCACAGACATAATTAACTCAAATGTTAGCCCTACTTGGGAAATGCCCAGAGCTGTTTCATTAGTGTTTTTGTCTTCTCAAAGACCACTTGTTGTTTTAATCTCCAGTCCCATATGTGCCCTTTCTTTACCAAGAGGCATAAGGGATGGAAGCATTGTGCCAGGTAGGGAATAAAAGTGCTCTACCCTACCAAGGTTTGCCTTTATTTTACATTCTTATGGTTGGATAAACTTGCACCTTATCAATCACAGCTTTGGGGACAATATGAGTCTTACCCAACCAGTACCTAAGGCAAAACCTTATGGCAATACCTAGGCCTTGAATTTTCTATGGATCCATTGTTTATCCTCTTCCTCATAGATGCCCTAACAAAGCCTGCAAGGCATCCTGCAGCAGAAGTTAAGTCTTTTATGTTAACATTATATTATCAGTGTAATGGGTTCATCTTACCGATGTGGAAAAGGAGCACAGAGAGGTCTCCACCTACCATCTCATGACATATTGTAGAGCTTTGGAGGTGCTTTAGGGGAGTATGCGAAAGGTTTATCATTATCTCTCCCTCATGAAGGCAAATTGACCTTACTTAACTTACCAAAAACATGTACTTGTCAGAGTTTTTTCTATGAATCTCCTAAGGGATGAAGAGCTTTCCTAGGAATATATGTGGGAAAAAAGTGTCAGACTAAAACAAAAATTGTCTGCAAATAACAAAAGGTTTTTAAATGGCCATGGTTAAAGATATGATAAGAGTTTTTTAATAAATCTGGTAAAGGTAAAAACTCGAAACTTTGTTTTGGGGGCACATAAAGAAAAACCTTTGTTTATCAAGGACAGACCAGCAATCCAAGAAAATTTTGTCTTTTTGACAGAAAAATCAAATTCTAATCTTACACCAATGTACTTCTAAAATTCCTTCCTTTCAATCTTAGTCTTGACCATGCATAAAATTCTTCTCTAAAGATTCCCCTTCACAAACCTTCTATAATTTTATTTTTTATTAAGATTTTGTCCTAAGTTTTTTCTCTCTAAAGAAGTTGCACTTCAGAACAAAATTATTTTCTTTTACCTCAACAAAAATATTTTTTCATTCTTCATACTTTTCTTATATAGTTCCTATCTTCTTACATACAAAGTTGCTCCTCTTATTATTTTAGCAGTCTGTATTTTAAGGAGGAGTTTTCCTCCCTTTTCTTTTTTTTTTAAATTCAGCCACTATGGATAATTTCTTGGCTATCTGCTGGTGTACTTACATTTTAAAGACATGATAAGATTTACATTAAAAAAAAAAAGATTTACACCTTCAAGAGACAGAAAGGATGCAAGTTTTCTCCTAAGTTTTGGGGGTAATTGCTATTTAGAATTTTCCCTTTAGGGATACCTGTCTGCCTCAGTCAGTTAAGTGGCTGACTCTTGATTTTGGCTTAGGTCATGATTTCACAGTTGTGAGGTCAAGTCCCATGTGGGGTTCCACAATGTTTGGGATTCTCTCCCTCTTTCTGTCCCACCCCCACTCATGCTCTTCTTCTCTCTCAAAATAAATAAATAAACATTTAAAAAAAAAAAATAGGGATGCTTGGATGGCTCAGTCGGTTAAGCATCTGACTTCAGCTCAGGTCATGATCTCACAGTTAGTGAGTCTGAGCCCCATGTCAGGCTCTGTGCTAACAGCTCAGAGCCTGGAGCCTGCTTAGGCTTCTCTCTGCCCCTCCTACACTCATGCTCTGTCTCTCTCTGTCTCTCAAAAATGAATAAATGTTAAAAAAGCTTTAATAAATAAATAAATAAAATTTCTCTATGTACTTAGAGTTTTGAGAACATAGGCATTTTGTCTGTCTCCTCATCAATTACCATAATATATATATTTTTTCATTTTTAAAGAGATTTTACCTCTTAGTGTCCTAATTAGGCTTTGTCACAAGTGCCTGGATCTGAATCTGTGGTATTTACACTCTTCCTAGCTTTGCAAAACAGCATACTAAGGTCCCTAAGTTTTTACCTTGCTCTCTCATCTTGTCTGCCAGCCCCAAAGCTATCAGCTTTTATGTCCTTTTCTAATCTTAGCTCATCTTTTAACTTCCAGACATGAGCTTCAGCCTCCAGCTGGGCATATGTGACCAGCCAAACTGCTTATAGTAGAGGCCAGCCCCTGGTGGCCACCCTGTGTATCCCTTCCTTGTCACAGCCTGCAATGTGCAGTGTCTCCAACAAACATACTAGATGGGCTGGCATTTTCTGGGCATGTTTGTACTCATGAGGTGGTCTACCAGTATTGGACATATGAACCACCCTTGCTCACATAGAGGTCAACAGCCAACTTGGGATTTCTCCCATGGATGCTTCTTTTCCAAAGCTAGGGAAATTTAAGGGGCTTGAATGAGCACCCCTCCCCACACAAGTTGGTCAATGGCCAACTTGGGATTTCCCCCACAAATGTGTCTTTCCTAAGGCTTATTTCTTTGGCCTCTTGGCTGGCTCACCAACTGTAGGTTTGTAGCCCTCTCAAGAAGGGTTTTCCTGGTGTAATTTGAAATTGCCTCCTGTATGCAGAAGGCAGGGAGAAACCAATGAAAGAAGCAGGCCACTCCGAGTTTGTAGGTGGTAATATTTTTTCTTTTTTTGTAGGTGGTAATTTTAATAATAGCGAAAGGAACTTATATACAAGGCTTGTCTTGGGCAGTAGCAAGATGAATGGATTCCTGCATTCACCTTCCAAATCCTCAAAGTTTATAAAGAAGCCCTAACTGGGCTCAGTCAGGTATACCATACAGGTGTTTTCAACATCACATCACCATCTCAAGGCTATGTCCTTGGAGCAGCCTCTGGGAGTGGGAAAGGCAAGCAGAACCCACATTCAAGGACAAGGGAGAGGATAAGGGGCCTATAAATGCTTGATTCCAGCTCCCAGGTCAACTGGTAGTCACATCTTTTTGATTATTTCCCAACAGAACCCAACTCATTTTGGCTTCTCTCTATTGTAGCAATATATTGGCATAGAAGACCTCTACACATAGGCCTACACCATCCAATACAGTATCTAGAAGCCATGAGTATCTCTTTAAATTAATTAAAATCAAATACAATTTAAAGTTCACATTCTCAGTAACATTAGCCAGATTCCAGTTACTCAGTAGCCACAGTATCAGGCAAATATAAAACATTTCCATCAACCTAGAGGGTATTATGCTGAGTGAAGTAGGTCAGATCCAGAAAAACAAATACCATATGATTTCACTTATATGTGGAATTAAAAAAAAAAAAAAACACATAAAAAAGCAGAAACAGACCAGACCTACAAATATAGAGATCAAACTGGTGATTGCCAGAGGCAAGGATGGGGAGGATAGGCAAAATGGGTGAAGGGGGGATGGGAGGTACAGGATTTTAGTTATGTAATGAATAAGTCACACAGATGAAAGGTACATCACAGGAAATATAGTCAATGGTATTGTAATAACATTCTGTGGTAACAGATGGAGGCCACACTTGTGAGCATACACAACATATATAGGTGTCACTATGTTGTACACTTGAAGCTAATGTAACATTGTGTGTTGACTATACTTCAGGGTTTTTTTTTAATGGTGAAAAGGAAAAAAAAAACACATTAGCATCAGCACAAAAAGTTTTGTTGGATAGCATTGATCTAAACAGTTTGGAGCCTCCAACTCTTAGGCACATTTGGATCCCAAAGCCAAGTCGGTTTCTCCTTCTATTCACCTTTCTCTCTCCAAAGCCTGACTTGGGGGTGGGAATTTCTGTTCCATATCCTTTATTTTTCAGAGATAAACACAACTACAGTCACTCATTCTTTCTTTCTATGCTAGATACTTTCCATTTGTCCTTCAGATCCACCTTTCACTTTTTTCCACCCTGCTCTGTATCCTAGGAGACAGATCAACAGCTTCCTTTCTTCTCACTTCTGATTGGGTTTGTCCAATCAGGCCAGCAGGATGTTAGAGGGAAGGAGGGGAGAGCCATCAGGATATTTACGTCAGTTGGTGACTCAGTTGGTTAAGCATCCAACTTCGGCTCAGGTCATGATCTCACAGTTTGTGGGTTCAGGCCCCTGTCAGGCTCTGTGCTGACAGCTAGCTCAGAGCCTGGAGCCTTCTTCAAATTCTGTGTCTCCCTGTCTCTCTGACCCTCCTCTGCTCATGCTGTCTCTATCTCTCTCTCAGAAATAAATAAAAACATTTAAAAAAATTTTTTTAAAGGATGTTTACATCCTGCCCTAAAATATTGTTGTATATCAGGTGTATCCCTCCATCAAGGTCTCAGTTCCATCAGGTTGCCTTCTTCATATATCCCTCTATCTCCAGGATCCTTCTATCTCCAGATCCTTCTTCTCACCACTTTAAGCTTTGGAGAGGTACAGAGAGCCCTGCTGTTATCAGTCCTAGGACATTACACTCTCTGTGTAATCTGATTTTCCTGCAATATGCCCACACTTTTAAAATAGTCCTTTTAGGGGCGCCTGGGTGGCTTAGTTGCTTAAGCATCCGACTTTCGCTTAGGTCATGATCTCGCGGTTCGTGGGTTTGAGCCCTGCGTCGGGCTCTGTGCTGACTGCCAGCTCAGAGCCTGGAGCCTGTTTCAGTCTGTGACTCCCTCTCTCTCTCTGACCCTCCCCTGCTCATGCTGTCTCTCTCTCTCACTCTCCTGTAAATAAATAAAACATTAAAAAAATTTTTTTTAAATAGTCCTTTTATTACACTCTCCAATTATTATAATTTGAGTGTATGATAGGACCCTAGCTGATAGATTTTCTTATATTCATTAATTCTCTAGGAAGATGGGCTCATAAGTAAGGTGACCAACCCTCCCATTTTGCCAATACAGGGAATTTCAGTGCTAAAATCAGGACAGTTCCAAGAAAACTGAGACAGTTGATCACCCTACTTATAAGTATATTTTAATATGATGTTTACCCACATGATAGTCTGTAAAAATTCCTGAATACAAATAATTGTTTCTCTTTTATTTAACTGCCTGTTTAATTTTACTCCTCTCTACCTACTTGATTTTATCTTGGGGACTATTGGTTTCTGTCAAATCTTTTCCATCTATTTGTACTCACCGCCTCTGTTCTTTGCTATATTGTGCCTTTCTACTCCAGATATATCTTCTTTCCAATGAGAGAAGTAGTCATACACAGTCCTTCTCTGGAGATATAAACCATGTAACATTTTAAGATTTTTTTTTAAACTATAATGTTAATGGAAGTAAAATCCAGGTTTTTTTCTTGTCCTTCTTGGGATCTGTGAGTCACTATTCACCCAGGGTGATCAGGGTCTGAACATTTCTTGGTTCTTTCTGGTATTGATAAAGAGAATATCAAACTTGCTTAAAGGGTTGCTAATAGTATAAAGTGATTTCAGCCCACTCAACCTGTACCCTTCAAGGTGTTGGCTTCTATTTAAAAGATAAATATCCTCTAAATGGAGGCCATGTTTAGGGGCACCTGAGTGGCTCAGTTAGTTGAGTATCAGACTTCAGCTAAGGTCACAGACTCTCAGTTTGTGAGTTCGAGACCCACATCAAGCTCTCTGCTGTCAGCACAAAGTCTGCTTCGGATCCTCTGACTCCCTTTCTCTGCTCCTCCCTGTTCATGCATACACTCTCTCCTTCTCTCAAAAATAAACATTTAAAATAAATAAATAATGCTGAGCGAAATAAGTCAGGCAAAGAAGGACAAATATCATATGTGTGCACGTATAGGAGGATTAGGAGGAACTTAACAGAGGACCAAGGGGGAGAAGAAGGGCGGAAATGGTGGGGGAAAGGGGAGAGGCAAACCATGAGAGACTCTTGAATGCTGACAAAAACTGAGGACTGGTGGATGTGGGGGGGGAGGAGGGGTGGGCATGGAGGAGGACACTTGTGGGGATGAGCACTGGGTGTTATGTGGAAACTAATTTGACAATAAACTATTTGTAAAAAAAAATAATAATAAAAAAATAAAAATAAATAAATAAATAAATAAATAAATAAATAAATGGAGGCCATGTTTGCTAAGGGTTATTCTGGAATTCAGAGTTTGGATTTGGGCCCAAGTTCCAAGACCCCAAAACTATAAGCAGAAACTGATCTGGAATGAGTTACTGCTTTAGCCCTAAAGTTGAATATGGGGTAAAATAGACCCTGGAAATGACAAGTGCCCCCTTCTCTAGAAAGATTGTACAGCATTCTCCCTGAGTCCTCCTGACACTAATGGCTATGGTTTACTCAAAAGATCAAGTTACAGGGCACCTGGGTGGCTCAGTTGGTTAAGCATTGACTCGTGGTTTCAGCTCAGGTCATGATGTCATGGCTACTAAGAGCCCAGCATTGGGATCTGCACTGACAGCACAAAGCCTGGTTGGAATACTCTCCTTCTCTCTCTCTGCCCCTCCCCTGCTCATGTACTCTCTCTCAGTCTCTCTCTCTCTCTCTCTCTCAAAATCAATAAATAAACATTTTTTAAAAAGATAAGTCACAATATTTTATAGAATTTTCCTTAGTAAAAAATATTCATTTTACACTATGTGATACTCCTTTTTATTTTTCCCCTATTCCCCAAATAGGGGAAGGTTTGTTGTTGTTTCCTGTCTCTGTTTGCTAACTGCTAAACCTCTATTACCTGTCAGGCAAGCTGTACAACAAACATCTATATATGTAATCCTATGCATGCTGGTAGGATGTCTAAAAATTCAAGGAGTTGGAAACCCTTCTGATGGGGCAAA
The DNA here is from genome assembly GCA_017311185.1 of Proteles cristata cristata. Classification (NCBI taxonomy): domain Eukaryota; kingdom Metazoa; phylum Chordata; class Mammalia; order Carnivora; family Hyaenidae; genus Proteles; species Proteles cristata. The sequence goes on along the minus strand of JAESUZ010004853.1, from coordinate 329,888 downwards.
CTTACAGGGAAAGGGGGAATGTTTCTTCCCAGAAACCCAGTAAAGCTTAACTACAATGTCACAATTCAGGTTGCCCTCCCACAACGTGGTTCATCTGAGAAGTTTCCTGCTTCCAGACAATTGAGTCAGACTCTCTGGGGTTTGAGGTCCACAGAATGGTTATTTTTTCCAAGCTCTCCAAGCGATTCCAATGTGCAGAGTGGGTTAAGAATCCCAGCTTTACAGTTAAGAATGTAAGTGCATATGCATTCTATGCCAGTCTCTACTGCATAAGCAGAACTCATTGATCAATCTAAGAAACACATGGAGAGACTTTCATTCTCTTTGTATCTCACCATATAAAAAAACTACCCAAACCAGCAACTGCTCAGCATGACACCACTGGCTGATGCAGCACATTCCTGGCAACCATTATCCCTGTGAATCACTACACAGGTTTTTTCAGTTAGTCCTATACTCCCACAGGCGAGTGGGAAGCAGCTGTCTGCATTGTAATAGGCAGCCGACTATGTAGGAGACAGAAGGCTTGGATTCTAATCTCATTCTTCCCCTAGCCAGTTGTGAGGTATGAAGCAGATCATTTTAATATCTCTGAGAGTTAATAAAATTGGGATGACTTACCTGTCTGGTCATTCTACTTCACACACATGTGTGAATTTTAAATGTAATGTGAAAACAATCATAAACCATAAATTTCCATGTCAAGATAATTATATGACTATGTACTTAAGAGGCCCCTACGACAGGGGTGCCTGGGTGGCTCAGTCAGTTAGGTATCTGACTTTGGCTCAGGTCACGATCACATGGTTCATGAGTTCAAGCCCCACGTTGGGCTCTGTGCTGACAGCTTTGGATTCTGAGTGTGTCTCTCTCTCTGCCCCTCCCCCTTCCCTACTGAGCACTCTGTCTCTCTCTCTCAAAAATAAATAAACGTTAAATAAATAAATAAAAATAAAGATGTCTTCATATCAAACTATTAAAAAAAAAAAAAAAAAAAGAGCCCCTGGGACAGAATAGAGCTCCTTCATCCCTTATTTTCTCTAGGTAACTCCCAATGTAGTTTCCCCTTTAGTCTGAAGGGAAAATATGTAGAAAAAGAGGTGGAGAAAGAGAGGCATATGTATAAGAGAGCATTTTTGCAGTGTTACAAAGGAATTCCATGCACCAACTGAGTAACTTAGATAGTTCTATATGACACACAGAGAACGATGTTAGTGATATATCGTTAGGTGAAAAAACTAAGTTGCAATACAGTATGTAGGGTATGATCTTATTTTAAGACTATTGAAGAATGTTTGTTAGTACATGAAAAATGTCTAGAAGTATACGTTCCAATCTGTCAACACGAGGATTTACTGGGAGGGAGACTTTTATTTCTTTCTTTGTATATTTCTATTACATTTGAATAGCTTTTTGATTACTATATATCATTTCCATAATTTTCAAATACCTACTAAAATACAAATCAAGGAGAAAGAGAGGTGGTGAGAGTATTACAGGCCAAGGTTAGTAAAGAGTCAGAGAAAATGTAGTTGCCTTAAAGTTGTTCTAATGCCTGGGTCCAGACACAGCACACCTCACCTTGGGTGAGGAACAATCCAAAAATGTCCAGTTCTCAGTCTATTATCAACAATTTGAAGAATTCACAGAGAAGATAAAAGGTGGCAGAAGGCGCTGAAAATGGTCAAGGGTTCTGATTTTCACAAAGGAGAAAAGTACAACTTCTGGAAGTTGCAAACTGCATAGCTTGAGACTGATCAGGACATCTAGAATGGATTATTACACCGTTGTGGAACATTTAAAAAGGCACATGGTGATCATCAGCTGCCATGAATTCATTAGGAATAAACCAAAACAGAATAACCCTTTTTTTTTTTTTTTTTAGCAGAATAATTAGATTATCTTAGTATCTCAGGGGAATATCACAGACCGGTGCATCTTGATTTCAGCAAAGCTTTTCACAAAGTCTATTACAACATCATTTTGGAAAATATGTGAAATGCAAATTGCTAAGTGATTCATAGATAGTTAAACATCATGTCCATATATTGGAATATATGTATCGAAGAAAGTACTGGTTTTTGGCCCCGTTTTCTTTTTATTTTTATCAACAACATAGACAGAGATATTGAAGGCAGCCTTACCAAGTTCTCAGATGACACGAAGATGAAAGAACTAGCTTACTAGCTAAACCTATATTAAAGATATTCTTAGTTTATTTGAGTATCAAGCTGAAATCAGCAAAGTAACTAATGAATTATAGGATTAGAAATCTCCACTCCAGGTAAGAAAGACTTCCAACAATGGATAAGGCATAAGTTCTTAGTCAAAAAAATCTGGAGAGAGGCATCTGGGTGGTTCAGTCAGTTAACCGTCCAGCTTTGGCTCAGGCCATAATCTCATGGTTCATAGGTTGGAGCCTGGCATCAGGCTCTGTGCTGACAGCTAAGAGCCTAGAGACTTCAGATTCTGTGTCTCCCCTCTATCTGCCTCTCCTATGCTCATGCTCTGTTTCTCTCTCTCTCTCTCTCATAAATAAACAAACATTAAGAAATTTTTTAATCTGGAAGTGGTAGGAGATTGGTCCATTAAATGTCCCCCAAATTGCAAAATTATATGATTCTGAGTAGAAAATTAATAACAGATACAAGTACTAACAGATTGCAAAGATAGTGGAAGACAATATAGAGCCTAATGTTTGTTTTCGTAGAGAAAACAAATCCTGAATGGAGCCTTGAAGAATCAGTAAATGGGTGTAAATGCATGGAAGGGGGTAGATTATTTCAGGATATTATAAAGCATAGAAACAACACTAACATGCCATTTCCCAGAGTTGAGAAGTGACTGACCTGGCTGTGGCTTTGGTGAATAAAAGAAAATAAGGGTGGGTTTAGAACATAGAGGATCTGAAACCAGGGAAGAAGTTTATTCTTTGTACAACAGAGAAAGTATCAGTCAGGCTCTGCTTGCAAGCATCAGAAATGCTCTGGCAAACTTCAAGAGAGGGGTTTATTGGATAAATATCAGGAACCTCAGGAGGCTGGAGAACCAGGTATGGAAACATTAGAAAGCAAAGTGACCTCCAAAGGCTAAAAAGCAGGAACCAGAAGAGTGAATGAATTCCCAATCATGTTTGATCTCTTTGTCACACTGCTAAGGATTCAAATAGATGGATATAGAGTTTCAAAGCCCTAGCTTGGGTCACATGCCCTTCTCATTGCTGAAGAAGCTGAGTACTGGATTACTAGTTTTTCCAGACTGGCAGGAGATAATTCCCCCAAAGGGAATTGAGGCGTGAAGAAGAAATAAGTGCTGAGCAATGAAATCTCACTATTGGCACCATTGGCAGATTAGAGCAAGGTAGCAATGTGATGAAAATAGTGGTATAGGGAGATTTGGCAATTTTGCAAACCTAAAGGGGGGTGTGGAGGGTAAACAGGTGGAGCACAGAGGATTCTTAAAGCAGTGACAATACTCTGCATGATACAATAATGATGGATACATGTCATTATACATTCATCCAGACCTCTAGAATATACACCACCAAGAATGAACCCTATTGCAAGCTATGAACTTTGAGTAATTTTGATGTGTCAGTGTGGGTTCTTCAGTTGTAAAAAATGTATCACCTTGGTTGAGGATGTTGCTAATGGAGCAGGCTATGCATATGTGGAAGCAGGGATCATATGGGATATCTCTATATCTTCCCCTCAATTTTACTGTGAGCCTAACTAAAACTGCTCTTAAAGATAAAGTCTTCTGGAGCACCTGAGTGGCTCAGTCAGTTGAGCATCTGACTTCTGCTCAGGTCCTGATCTTGAAGTTCGTGAGTTCAAGCCCCACATTGGGCCCACTGTCAGCAAACAGCCTGCTTCGGATCCTCTGTCCCCCTCTCTCTGCCCCTCCCCTGCTTGCATGCTCTCAAAAATAAACAAACATTAAAAAAATAAAATCTTTTTATAAAAACAAGAAAAAAAACTAAAGGCAGATAGTGAGTTCTCTCGGTTTAGAACATGGCAATGAAAATAAGATAGCAATGTTGTTCAATGTAAAAACAAGAAGTGTCAATGACTACCACAAATGTTCCTCTTGATACTGGAGGAATGATTGTGGTAGATGTAGAAAAGCTTAGAAAGAGAGCAGTTCCTACAATGGAAGGGAAGCTAATGCTCATGGTATTGAGTTTAGAAAATGTGCAGTAGGAAGTTAAGACTAGGTAGTCCAAGAGGACTGGCTTGGAGATACAGACATAGGAGGATTTGTAATAGAGAAGACATTTTAAGTCAGATGAAGCTTTCTTACAGAGAGATATGTAAAACAGTGAGCAGAAATGGTGAAAATTCCCCTCTAAAATGTGAAAGAAAAAAAGAAAAGAAAGAAAACTCCCCCCAAAAATGGAATCAGTAGAAGAGGTTTTGGGAATTTAGAATGAGAATTTTGCATTATGAACTTTTCACCATGAGCAGTATTACATTTTTCCATTTCTATTCCTCATCCCATTTTCTCCCTCTACCCCAAACACCCACTCTAATTACATGTCCTTAAATATGCATATATTCCTGTAAAATATGTGGGGTTTGTGGAATTTGTGTGTTTGAATGTAGATAAGTGGCATTTGCTGTCGAACTCATTGTTATTTTTTCACTTACCACATCATGTTGCTGTAGGTACAAGAAAGCCAAATTGCTCTTTAGAAATCTCTGCTACGGCTCACATTTCTACCAGCAAATCATGAGAACTCCCATTCACAATATATTACCAACTATTTCACACATTTTTGCCAATAGTTGGTAATATTCAATTTTTGCAAAATTGTTATATATCAAGTTGTATCTTATTGATTAATTTTTTCCAAAAGAATTTGAATACCTCTTAAGATTTCAAGTTTCTCCTTCAGTAAACTGCTTGAGTGTATCTTTCCCCATTTTCTTTCAAAGTTCCTTTTATTTGCTGATTTCCAGGAGTATTGTTTATATTCTGGAGCTGTGTAGTCCAAAACAGCAGCTACTAGCCACTCAACATTAACTATTCAGACATAAGCTATTGGATCCATGAAGTATGGCTTGTCCAAATTGACATGTACTCTAAGTGTAAAATGCACACCAAATTTCAAAGATTTAATACCAAAACAATGTAAAAGATCTCAATAATTTTATATTGCTTTTATGTTAAAATGGTAGTATTTTAGATGTATTGTGTTAAATAAAATTATTGTTAAAATTAATTTCACCTGTTTATTTTTACTTTTTACAATATGGCTACTAAAAAATTTAAATGACATGTGTGACTCACATTTGTGGCTTACATTATATTACAATTGGATATGTTTTTCTAGATATTCTTAGTTGGTTTTAGACACTGAAAATATTTTCTCTATCCTCCATCTTAAATTCATTTATAGTGTGTTTCGTGACATCCATCCGTTTTTCACCAGGCCACCACATTACACACTCTGGGGGAGGTATTCACATCAGGATCTATGTGAATGGCCCCCTGGAGTTGTACAGTGGAAAACATACGCAGCCATACATAGCGCTGATGTTTTGCTTTGTGAATTGCACTTTTTGTCTCCTTTTAAGCAGTCCTTCCCTACAACCTAATCACAATAATATTTTCCCTGTATTATTTTTATAATTAAGGAATAAACACAGGATGGTGTTGTATCATAAAGAAGCCATTAAAGAGAGTTGTTTATCATGCCGAAAATATGCAGAGTTCAGCCAAAAAGCATGATGATAGAGGAAATAATTATTTTGGGTTTTATGATTTTGACAGCAATGTTATCTTTCTAATTATGTTTTATATAGGCAAATGTTAAAATTTGCATTCCAAAGAGCATGTTAACAGATGGTGAGGAAGGCAGTCCACAAGCATGCTGAATGACAGGCTAATTCCAGTTTTTAGTCTAAATATCTGCTGAAATTAATTCTCATGATAGGCAAATAAGCTTGATATGGATCAGAAATTTTGGCTGTAGTTGTGAAGATTAGTAGATAACATTTAGATTTTTGCTTATATCATTCTGAAACATCATTTTGGGCATCTCACTTGCTTGCTCTGAAAAGTCAACATATCTCCATTCCCTGTCACATCAAATCCAAGCTACTCAAATCTGTCAGTAGAAATACCTTTAAACTGGCCCTATCCTGTTTCCTATGCCTCATCTCCCTAATGGATTGTATATTCTACACAGATAGGTACCATGTCTTACACTCATACTTCCTCATCAACATCCTAGAAGATGTCATAGTTAAGAACTGCAGCAGCAGAGAAATACGATACTGTTTCTTAAGTCAACTAAAATTCATTAAACTATTTGAGCAAATGCTCTGTGCTTTGCATGAAATGGCTAAAATTTATTTGAGCAACTGTTTTCACCTTGAAGTAACTCACCTGACCTCATACAAAGAAAAATGCTAATGGCAGGAGCAAGTAGAAAATAACATGTTCAAAATGAGATATCAAATGATAAGGTATTGAAAAGTTGAGGTCAACCTCAGAACTGCTAATATGCCCATTACAAACCACAGAAATATAGGTTTGCAGTAATAAGATTGTAGTCTTCTTTAAACCCTTTAATTCAAGAAAGAGGCTGAAAGGTTACAAAAAAGTCAAAGGTAATGAGGATAGACTCACATCAGACTAAGTTTAGGATGTTTATGGATTGAGGTGATTTATTCTTGATTAATACTAGGAATTGCATCTCACTTTAGGTATTAACACTTACTGAAATTTTTAACAGTTAAGTCCAAATTAAAAGCTGACCCTTCTTTTTATTCAGTCCCCGGCTATAGGCTTAATTATGATTATGTGAATGTGTAATTTTCATTTTGAAGAGTTTGTGATACTTGTGGTACAAGTCTGGGCATTATGTTAAGAAAATCAAATGTTTTTGATCCATCTCATGACAGTTAAAACCTTAGTGTCTACTGGAAAATTTTGCAGAGACAAGAATTTGTCTATCAGCATTATATTTGACACTGAATAGAAATGTATTTCCAACGGCAAAATTGAAAGTTACACACTTTTTAAAATTCAGCTGTGATTTTTTTTCTTAAGTCTGTTATGGTCATCCAGGTCTACTCCTGCTTCTGGATACAGTCTTCCTGCCATTCTCTGGTGGTTTTTTCATCAAGTATCTATGGATAGTAAACTCTCTTAGTATTTGTAAATATGACAAAGTCTTTTGGTCTTACTCCTCAATGATAATTAACATTGGTAATAGACTTTTATTTTGACAACTATTGAAAATGAAAGTATACATTCACATAATCATACGAAGCCTCAATACACTGAGGGTATTATCTCTGTATTCTGGCATTTATTTTGCTGATAAGGAACCTGATCATTTTCCTCTCTTGTCCTGTTCATTTTAGAAGACTTTTTCATTGATACTCTACCATTTCACTATGAGGTATTTAGATGTTAACTTTTTTTAAATGTAGCTCGAGGGGCGCCTGGGTGGCTCAGTTGTTTAAGCATCAGACTTTGGCTCAGGTCGTGATCTCACGGTTCATGGGTTCCAGCCCCGCGTCGGGCTCTGTGCTGACAGCTAGCTCAGAGCCTGGAGCCTGTTTCAGATTCTGTGTCTCCCTCTCTCTCTGACCCTCCCCTGCTCATGCTGTCTCTCTCTCTCTCAGAAATAAATAAAACATTAAAAAAAAGTTAAGAAAAATAAATGTAGTTCAAACATAAATGTATTCTCTCTCTCTTTTTTTTAAAGTTTGTTTATATATTTTGAGAGAGAGTGCAAGCAGGGGAGGGGAAGAAAAGAAGAGGGAGTCACCATGAAGGCTGATGTGGAGCTTGATCTTATGGACTGCAGATCATGACCTGGGTCGAATTCAAGAGTCAGATGCTTACCAACTGAGCTACCCAGGCACCCCACATCAATGTATTCTTTATGAATTTTATATTTTTTATCTGAGATTTTCTCTTCAGCTAGAATTATATGTTGTTCCATGAGCAGCAGGGTCATGGAAGCCTCTTTGAGATGGTTTCATTGTTACTTATTTCTGAGCCTTACAGATTTCACATATTTTTATATTTGCTTCTTGGCTTTGGACAATCCACATTTTAAAAAATTTTTTTTTAATGTTTATTTTTGAGAGAGAGAGAGAGAGACAGAGCATGAGCAGAGGAGGGGCAGAGAGTGGGAGACACAGAATCTGTAACAGCCCCAGGCTCTGAGCTGTCAGCACAAAGCCCCACACAGGACTCAAACCCACAGACCATGAAATCATGACCTGAACCAAAGTTGGACGCTCAACCAACTGAGCCACCCAGGTGCCCCATGGACAGTCACATTTAGGGTAACTCCCACTGTAAGTAGTCCCTGAGGTCTCCTTCACTTGCAAGTCATTCTATTTCCATCCATGGCAAATTGGCTCACATTTGTAACAACTCTTGGCCTTTGGCATTTCCTGATCCTCACTTGAGGACAGTGTAGTAATTTCACAGCTCAGGTCCCATACCTATTTGCCCAACCCAAAGGCTAGGTCAGTTTCTTTCCTCCTGTGGACACCCAGGCTTCAGCTCCTTTTTCCTGCTATGTCTCTATAGGTTTCTAGAGAATCTTCTTTCCTGCTTTTGAGCTTGGGTATATATTCCCAAGTTAGTATTAGTTTTTTAATCTAGCATTTCTGTGAAGTGGGGAAAAAAGATTCTATTCAGTTCACCTTATTGGCTGAATCCTTCCACATTACCTTCTCCACTTCAGTACAGATAATCTTAAAACTGTAGAGTAGATCCAAGAACAAATGTTAACTGGGGCTTTCTTGCCTTGTCATACTAGAAATTCTTAGCTATCAAAGCCATCAAAACAAAATTGGAAGACTTTTCCTTTTTAGGACCACCATAAAGTCTGAAAACATCCTATTAAAAGTGACAGTGGTATGATAGTGGAAGCATACGAAAGCATTATCTTGGCAATTATAGATGGGTTCAAGTGGAAAATTGATCTAGGAGCAAAAATTTCTGAGATCAGTCATTTAATTCCAAATATTTCTGCTAGTTAAGACCAAAATAAAAGAGAATAAAAGCTAATCCTTCCATCAAAATTAATGCAATGAAGAGTAGTCTTTTGTTGAAGCACTGATGAGATCATGTCTAGCCCAAGCAGAAGCCTGTCAATCTCACACTGTGGTTTATGTTTAATCAGATCTTTGTTTTCAAGTGCACAAATGATAGAATTCAGTCTAAGATTTACACATTGCTGACTCAAATATCATTTACTAGCAGCTTTGAAGTTTTGCCTGCAACTGGTCCACTGAGCATGTGGACTTGTGATCTGCATAAAGTTTATCAAAAATTTTCTTGACAATATTTATAAACCAAAGAAATACAAACTAAGTTTTTGATGTACTACTATAGACCCATAAATCTAGCCCAAAAAAATTACATGAGACTGTAGTAAAATCTGTAAGCATATCTTGCTGACAAACTCCTACAATTCTTCTGGAAAGTAATACGGCAACATAGGTAGCAAACATCATAATATTTATTTCTTGAAATAATGAAGGCTACTTCTGACCTGAGTTTATTCCATGGAAATATTTCAACAGAAGCTTAAAACTATGTACATCAGGCTATTTATATGTAATAGTAAACAACCCGAAACAAGTTAAAAGTTATACTCTTTTAAGTTTCAAGCCATGTTAAGTAACAGTAGTTTACTGAGAGATAACAACATGGCTTGTAGGAATAGCAAATAATTCCAGAACCAGAATGTTTTAACATATAAGACATTAAGTTGTATTGGCATCATCAACACAACATTAACTTCTCAATCCCAATTCTGTTACTCCACTTTTAAGGAGATTTGAATACTGTTTTACTCTATTTCTGCTATTCCTACAACTACCAAACTATTTCTTTTAGGTCTCAACTTCAAATGCCCTCTGATTGTTTTCAACATTCACTGTGCAATATTGGACATCTTTGCTGGGCAGAGCTTTTACAAAAAATTATATATATCATAGATCTCTGATTAGAGTCCAATATTAGGTCCTGGTCTAATTAGTAGTAGGAAGGACAGTAAGGTTATATGATACATTTTTTTCCTTTAATCTTGAAGATACATTATTTTTGTAACCTAAAGGATAAAATAAGAAGTTTCTTAATAAACAGTACTTAGTTTTATACCTAATACAACTTGACCTTAATTGTTCATTTTAAAATAAAAACATGATTCAGCATGATTCATATTTGTGGAGAGACTCCTGAAATTAGGAAAGGCAATAGGCCAGCAGAGAGAGACTTTATTATGTAATAACTACTGAGATTGTATAATAAGGAAATGTGCATTTAGTTCTCATTTCATGGATCTTAATAAATCTATTCTTGATATGAATTCTCAAACTTTAGGTATAGGAAAAAACAAAAACTTGTTAGATAGAAAGGATGCCAAGGGAGATTTACCCATACTGCATAACAGCCTAGAAACATGTCTAGAAAAGAAAATTTATGGAAAACATTAAGCATAAACAAGGCAAGATAAAAGAAAACATAAAGCAACTATGCACGTACACTCAGCAAAGAAAACAGTAATAAGGAAAGGAACGTGGCATACCATGTGCAGTCTGGAAAACATAAAGTACAGAAAAAATGCAAGCGTTCTCTGTGTTGACATGTTTATGATAAGAACTTATTATAAAATGAAAACAAATTAGATCTGTAAAAGAGAATTACAAAACAAATTAAGACTCTGTCAACCAGTGTCTAATCAGGCCATTAGTTATTTTAACCAATGGAGTTAAAGACTTGTTATCTAATTAGTGAAGACTTGAAAAAGAAAAAGAGAACACAAAGATTAGAGACAAGAGAGATATATATTAGATATAAATATACATACAGATATATAGATACAGATACATTGCAAGGAGTTTCCACCCCAGGGGTAGGGAACAAAGGGAAGAAGTTAGAATAATTAAAACTTAGAAGCTTTGAGAGAGGTGCCCAAGGAACTTCGTACCAAGGGTCTGAAAACGAAGTGTTGCTTAGCTGGTATTGGAGTCTCTTAGCTTAAGGAGGGACTCCACGGAACTGAGACCCAGAACTCTAAGAAGGGGTACTGACTGGCTGGCACTGAGGTCTTTGAAGCCCTGTGATGAGGCTGGTTCTGCACGTGACTATATACAGGACTGTGTAGCTGACTGTGCTGCTCACAGACTGAAGTGACACAGCCAAGGTGAATAAGTGAGGCAAGCGTACTATGAAAATGAGCAGGAGACCAACAGGAAAGGCAGAGGAAACCCCTCCTCTTATTCCAGATGTTAAGTCTCTCTCTTAGCACTTTCTATAAGAAGCACTAAAAAGAGGGGCACCTGGGTGGCTCAGTTGGGCATCTGACTTCTGATTTTAGCTCAGGTTGTGATCTCATAGTTCGTGGGATCAACCCCTGCAACTGGCTGTATGCTGACAGTGTGGAGCTTGCCTGGGATTCTCTCTTTCCTTCTCTGTCTGCCCCACCCCTACTTCTGCTCTCTCTTTCTAAAAATAAATAAATTTTTTTAAAAAAGACCCCAACAGAGAAAAATTGGCAAAGCAGAAATGTGGTATGCCTGGTCCCAGCTCTGACATCACAAAATAAGAGGATAGAAGAGTGGGTGTGGAGGTAAGAGACGATATTTAATAACTGGCACAAGGCCAAACCAATATCATTATAGAATTAATAAAATTGCAACAGCAAAAAACAGGTCTAAGGACAGTTTATTTTGCTCACCACTATATACTCAGTGCCTACCACAGTGCCTGGCCCATACTAGGCACCCAATAAATATTGAAATAGTGAATGAATGAATGAATGAATGCTCTATTACCCGAACCCAACCCACGTGTTTTTTTGTTAAGGCTCAACTGATTCCAACACTAACTTGCTTGAACTACTTTTTCGCACTATTCTGTGAGAATGGCTTCTCCTTTTATGCTAGGGGATGTTATAGCCAGCAGAATTGCCATCAGTTACAGGCTGGGCCTGAATAACCAAAACAGACCAGATCAGAAAGTTGGAATCATCCTCTGTATCAAGAAAGAAATGAAAACAAATGAAATGCATAGTCTCTAACAATAGCCTATGACATGTTCACATTCTATATTATCAGTCATGAATCTTACTATAAGATGTATTTCAAATATTTTTCTGTAGTATTCTTCACCTTCATTTTGATATCATACTATTCTTTGTTTTTCCTGAAGTGTGATTTGCACTGTTTATTACTATCAGTGCTATCTTCTTCGTCTTCTTCTACTTAACATTAGTGTGTCTTGCAGGAGAAACAATAAGCAATCAAGAGCTTCTTTCACGGATTTTTTTATGTGTATTTTTAAGCCTTTGGACGTTTTTGAGTCATTCCAGTCTATTCTTTGTGTTTAGGCTTAAACAGGATTTCACTGGATTAGATAAACTGTCACAGTTAAAGGAGTGCTTCACTATTTTATAATGATAACTTTCATAGCATAGAATCTATTGAGTGTTCAGATCTGTTTCTTTACCTGTTCAGAAGAGTAATAAATCAGAAGTAATAGTTTTCGTATTTACTGTCTTTCACCTTCAGATAAATCCTGCTGACTTTGTACTTAAAAAAAATGTAAATGAATCTTGTTGTTTTTTCATTTAAAGTTCTCCTGTGGCAAATCTGTTTTGAACTGGAGTATGTTGACATGGATTGATTGGAGCATATTTGCATCAAAAAAACTCATCACACTCAAATATGCAGTTGCATATCAGCAGGTGATAATTTGAAAGGAAAGGAAGGCTAGTAGGAGAAGAATAAGTTGGTGAGGGAGGAAAAACATATTTGGATAAGTTTAACACCTTCGACCACAATTACCAGATAAGGGCTGTTTATCTCAATTCCTGAGTGAACAGGGATAGAGACTACTGGAACTATCTCTCAAGGTTGTCCACTGTTGCACCACTGGTAAAGGATAGACACTGGCATAATAATGAACTATTAGGTGCCTCGGTAGCTCGGTAGTTGGTGCCTTGGTGGTTCAGTCAGTTAAGCAGCTGACTCTTGATTTCAGCTCAGGTCACGATCTCACAGTTGTGGGATTGAGCCCTGCCTTAGGCTCTGCGCTGACAGTGTTAAGCCAGCTTGGGATTCTCTATCCCTTTCTCTCTGTCCCTCCCTTGCTCTCTGTCTCTCAAAATAAAATGATAATAATAATGAGCTGTTTTTTCTGACAGACCAGAAATCCTCCAGACCACCTGCAAATCGCATTTCAGAACTTTTAAGCTATAGCTCACCTTTGAGGACAAAGATTCCATTATGTTCACTGCTGTAGTCCCAAGACCTAGAACAATGCCTTGAACATACTCAGTGCCCAACAGAAATTATTTCTTCCCCCTTATCTTTATTCTTTTGCAAGTAGACTTTAAGTTGCATTTTCTGCTCTGGTTTGAGAGCTTGAAAATTAGGGCTATGAGAAAGCTATCATCCAAAGAACTCATAATTTTTTACATTAAATATCAAATCCATGAGCTACTCATTGAATGTTTTGCTATTTAACAAAATCCAAGAAAAATAAAAAATATTTCAGTATTATGAATAATGTGTTTTAAAAGTTTTAGTGTCAACTATACTCAAATAAAAAAATTTTTAAACAAACAATAACAACAATTTGTTTTTAGCAAAATGCAAGTAGTGATAAAAAAAAGTTGGCCCAAGAAAACTGTATGACAGTTGCTCAAAAATTAAATATAGAGTTTAACATATAACCCAGCAATTCCACTTCTGGGTAGATATCCAAAAGAATTGAAAGCAGAAACATGAACAGATATTTGTTTATCAATATTCATAGCAGCATTCTTCACAATACCCCAAAGGTGGAAGCAACCCAAATATCTGTCAAAAGATAAATGGGTTTTTTAAATGTCGGATACATAGGCAATGGGATATTATTCAGCTTTTTAAAAGAATGAAGTTGTGACACATGCTATAACATGAATGAACCTTGAACACACTGTGCTAAATGAAATAAGCCAGTCACAAAAAGACAAATACTATATGATTCTACTCATATGTATAACATTACCATTTATGAGGTAGCTAGAAGTACTCAAACAGAAACAAAGTAGAATGGTGGTTACTAGACACTTAGGGAAAGAGGATGAAGGAACAGTTATTACTGTTTAATGAGTATGAATTTCAGTTTGGGAAGATGAGAATGTTCTGGAGATAAATGAATGGTTCATAGAAATGTGAAGACATTTAATATCAGTGCACTGTACACTTAAAAGTGGTTAAAATGGGGGCGCCTGGGTGGCTTAGTCGGATAAGCGTCCGACTTTTGCTTAGGTCATGATCTCGCAGTTCGTGGGTTTGAGCCCCGTGTCGGGCTCTGTGCTGACTGACAGCTCAGAGCCTGGAGCCTATTTCAGAGTCCGTATCTCCCTCTCTCTCTGACCCTCCCCTGCTCACGCTCTCTCTCTCTCTCTCTCTCCTAGAAATAAATAAAAAGTATTTTTTAAAAAAAAGTGGTTAAAGTGGTCAATTTTATGTCATATATCTTTTACCACAATAAAAAATGTTGACAAAACTCTTTTTTTAATGTTTTTATTTATTTATTTATTTCTGAGAGAGAGACAGAGCAAGCAGGGGAGGGTCAGAGAGAGAGGGAGACATGGAATCTGAAACAGGCTCCAGGCTCTGAGCTAGCTGTCAACACAGAGCCCATCACGGGGCTGGAACCCACGAACCATGAGATCATGACCTGAGCCAAAGTTGGACGCTTAACTGACTGAGCCACACAGACGCCCCAACAAAACTCTTAAAGAATATTGATCATTAGAAAGTATTTTATCTGGTATCCTTTAAGCTTATGTAATGGAGTAATTATTTCATATGAATTAATAAATGCTTTTTAAACTTCCCCACTTTAATTGCTAATATGGAAAGTAGTTGTAGATAAAACACACATAAACAAAAGCTCTTTGGGGTCCTCGATATTTTTTGAGTGTAAAGGGGTCCTGAGACCCAAAATTTTGAGAATCACTGGTCTAGTTTATAGGGTGATCAGGCAAACCCCATTAAGATGCTAGCAAACTGACACTTCTATCCCAAAATTCTATTACATCAGGTTTATCCATATTTAGCCAACCTCTTCTAAATTTTGATACTCCAAATTGCCTGTGAATGTAAACAGTTGTGTCAAACGTGGGTTAAGTAATACTTGTTGATAAATAATTCTGAATCTGCAGACTTCTGGGCCTGACCTCATTGCTACTAGATCAAAATGCATGCCTGCACACAGAGGGTGGTAATTGAGTATCCTAACACAAATTAGGGGTTTGGAAGAAATGTACTCTTTAATTGTGCACCTTATCTATTCTGTGGTCACTTAAATATAACCCACTAACTATAGAGTTCTTAGTCTACTTAGACGTGCAATTTAAAATTCATTATCCAGCAGTATAATTCGCAAAGACTGTGTAAAGACTGGTTATGCAAGAGTGACATCAGAAATAATTTAAGGTGGGTCACTCAGTCTCCTCTTTAGTTACTATGACCATTTTTGCTTTCTGAACGACCCCTAAGAAAAGATGTTACTGGTAAATGCTAACTGCAATGAAATCTCTTTTCTTCCTTTGTAGGAGATCAGGTCTTATCAAATCACCTACTGGCATAGTGGGTAAAAACATAAACTTGGGAGGTAGACAGATCTGCATTCCAGTCTCAGCTCAGGTAGTGACCAGCTGTGTAACCTCAGGTAAATTGCTTACCCTCTTTAAATCTCAGTTTACCTATCAGTAAAATAGATACACTAATACCTTTATTAAACAGATTAAGTATTACATTAAATAATGGGTAAAAAGCAATTAGCCCAGTGCTGAATTTATATTAAGCATCTGATCAACATTAGTTACTACTTCAAATACTATTACTGGCCTCATTACGCTACTGAGCTAGTTCTATTAGAGTAAGTGATAGAAACCAAAGGCCTTGTTACCATTTTTCTTCTTCCCTTAGGAAATGCAGAGACTGACAGGACTAAGTTCTATAGAAAGGGAAAATTGGGCACTCTTCTGTCTTTCCTCTAAAAGCAAAAGACAGCTAGAGGAAAGGATTAAGCCAACTCATGTCTCTTACAGTCCCATTTCGTCAATTCTAAAATGAGTGTTTATTTCACATTATAATACCTCTGCAATTGGGATATGTCTTACAATTGAAGATATTAAATTGCTTAACTGGAAGGGTTTTTTATTTCCTAATGCTGAAAAAAAAAAGCAATGGCAAATTTTACAATTCATAACATCTTAGATTTCGATAAAATGCAGTAATTGAGCTTTCTATGAAAAAGTATTAATAACACCCAAATAACTCCCCAAAGTACACATTTTATCATTGTACTTAGAACAAACACTATCTTCTGATCTGTCTTGCCAGCCCTCAGCCCTAACAAGCTTGTCATCAAGGCCCACTTAGATTGGTTGAATGGCTGCATGCATAGGCTTGATCTGACCTTATTCACCACTCATACTGTGAGTCTCTGAAAAAGTATAGCCAAAGGGAGTCTATTTCTCTCTTCTCGGAATCTAACAGTCTCTAATTATATAGTGTCGGTGTTGCTCATACTTGTTTCGTGCGTGTGAATTTCATCTAAGCAACTATAGTGCGAGCATCTCTAGATAAGGACTGAGTCAGGTAAACATTTTCCCTTCCCTATAGTCCTGGTGACGCAATGTATATTTAGTATCAATTGCCTGAAGGCTTTTTATGCTACATAAGGACATGTGACTGTATTCCTACTAGTTTGACTCCCCTAGAATCTTGGCTAGAGGGTTGTCTAAATTTCATAGGCTACTCTAACAATTCAAATCACCAAAGACCCTCTTCCTCTACCACTACTGGATGTTAATTGACCTTTTGTTTGTTGATCAAGAAAGTCAAGCTACAGTGAAAAATTTACAAACTGTAGACTAGATGGTCTCTGGCAAGGCTGATACTGTGTACCATTCACAGCCCTCTGATTCTTTTTGATCAGTTCTGGGGGCCGCCTCCCAGCTTCTGTTTGCTTTGCTTCCAATAAAACTGTTTTGCCAGTATTGGCAGAAATACAAAATTTCCTGAGGGAAACATAGACATTGATTGGTGCTTGAATATGAAAGCTGAGCTTTACTCCAGGCTGGATAAACCCTGAGGTGTAAGTTGTGCTCCAGAACTCCCCACAGGATCAGGCAAAGGACAGGACCTCATGAAATTACACTCAAGCTTGGCCCCTTTCCCCTCTTCCCGGTTTATTTCCCCTACTTTCTTTTTAAGTGAGGCAACTAGCGTCTGGATTTGCTGGTATCTGAATTTTAACATAAAAATGAATGGGGGAAAAAGTTTTATGTTCCATGATTTAAAAGTTTACAGTATAGTAAATCTTTGTTATTCACCCTGGGTGATTACTCTTGAAATTCACAACGAGCAATATAAAACCACCAACAAAACCAGACCTGGGGAGTCATTCTACCCTGCTCTTTGAGAGAACACAGCTGCCCTGAGCAGGATGATGGGAATTGGGAAATAAGAAGATGGAAAACAATAAGAACCGATCAAACAACATTTCACAATAGATTCTATTTTATTTACAAGTTATATTTACTTAATTTTATGTTTGACAGTGTCTGGCTTTTTGGCTGAGCATCTTAGCCATTTTTTGGAACTGAAACAATGATGCAAAATGAGTTGACTAATTTCCTAGTGCTGTTCAACATATAGTCCATATTTTGGTAAAATGCTACAAGAATGATATAACAGAAATGCACTTTCCCTTGTTGTGCTTTACAGATATTGTGCTTTTTACAAATTGAAGGTTTGTGGCAACCTTGTGTTAAGCAAGTTTATCAGAGCCATTTTCCCAACAGCAGTTGATCATTTTGTGTCTCTGTTTCACAGTTTGATAATTCTCATAATATTTCAAGTGTTTCCATTGTTTTGTATTTGCTATGCTAATCTGTGATCAGTAAATCTTTGATGTTACCATCAATTGTCTTCTGGCACCATGAACTGTGCCCAAATAAGACAGTGTATTAATCATTCAATGTTGTGTGTATTCTATTCTGACTGTTCCACTGACTTGGAACAAGTCTCTTTCCCTCTCATTGGGCCTCTCTATTCTCTGAGACCTATTAAAATTAGGTTAATGAATATCTCTATAATGGCCACCAAGTGTTCAAGGGAAAAAAGAGTCTCACATCTCTCACTTTGAATCAAAAGCTAGAAATGATTAAGCATAATAAGGAAGGCATAAATGCCAAGATAGGCTGAACCGTAGGCCTCTGGTGTCAAACAGCAGCCATGTTGTGGATACAAAGGAAGAGTTTTTAAAGGACTTACACTCATAAAAAATATGGAATATGGAAAAAGTTTTAGTGGATGGAAGATCAAATTGATGAGGAAGCATAAGGCAAGCTGAGGACAAAGGACAAGTTAACAACACACACACACACACCCCCGAAACAAAGGGATACGTATGATATTCCTTAGACATTCCCAGCTGCCCAAGAGCAAAGGAAATGAAAGTAAACAAATGGTTAATTGATAGAGATCACAGTCATGCAAGACATGAGACTCCATCAGTTTACATATGTCTTAGCAAATAAGAAAAAGGTGACCTGAAAGCCTAATCCCCAGAAACCTATAGACTCAGTTTTCTGGAGCCTTACTATCACCCTCCCCTCCATAGTGATGCAGGGAACAAAGGCAAGAAGGAAATGGCAGGCAAAATTAAATCTCCTTATAGCCGGCAACCCATTGACAAATACTTGAGGCAAATACAAAGCAAAACATTCCTCCAGGAACCCCCTACTGTCATAATGTTAATACCTTACTAGAGGAAGAACGGCCTTAACTTGACAATAGCTAAGCCTCCAGTATCTTATGAGTCTTCTTTAACATATAAAAATCCCTTTAGAGACTTCCTCTTGACTTTATCTCCCCCAACTCCATAATATATAAATGGTCATCCCTCACCCTTATAAAACAGCTCTTTCTGTCCATGGGTTCTGTCTCCTTGCTTTAATAAAATCACCTTCTGCATCAAAGATGTCTTCAGCAATTCTTTTTTGGCTGTCAGCCCACACTCCACCAGTCACTCTAAAACCCCATTAAAACCAGCCATAACATTCCCTTAAGCCAAAGCCTAATCCAGAACAAGACCCTAACTCTTCAATTCTATGAAGGATGAAAGAGGTGCAGGAAAAGTTTAAAGCTAGCAGAGGTTGAGTCACAAGGTTTAAAGAAAACCTCTATGTTATATTTTCATAACAAAGAAGTCCAAGGTGAAGCAGCAAGTGATGATGTAGAAGCTGCAATAGTTATCTAGAAGATCTAGCTGAGATAATTAATGAAGGTGGCTATACTAAACATTTTCAGTGTAGACAAAACAGTCTTCTACTGGAAGAAGATGCCATGTGTGACTTTCATACCGGGAAGGAAGTCAGTGCATGGCTTCAGAGCTTCAAAGAACAGGCTGACTCTCTTGTTAGAGCTAATGCAGCTGGTGACTTTAAGCTGAAGCCAATGCTTATTGACCATTCCAAAAATCCTAGGGCCCTTAAGAATTATGCTAAATCTACTCTGCTTGCTCTATCAGTGGGACAACAAAGACTGGATGACAGCACATCTGTCTACAATATGGTTTATTGAATATTTTAAGCCACCATTGAAACTATTACTCAGAAAAAAAAGATTCTTTTCAAAATATTACTGCTCATCGACAATGCATGTGGTCACCCAAGTTCTGATTGAGATGTACAACTCGTGTTGTTTTAATGCCTGCCAACACAACATCCATTCTGCAGCCCATGGACCAAGGAATAATTTCAACTTTCAAATCTTATTATTTAATAAATACATTTCATAAGTCTATAGCTGCCATAGGCAGTGATTCCTCTGATGGATCTGGGCAAAATCAATTGAAAATCTTCTGGAAAGGATTCACCATTCTAGATGCCAATAAGAACATTTGTGATTCATCATAAGAGGTCAAAATATTGATAGTAACAGGAGTGTGGAAGAAGTTAATTTCAGCCCTCATGGATGACTTTGAGGGGCTCAAGACTTTAATGGAGGTGGTAACTGCAAAGGTGGTAGAAATAGCAAGAGAACTGGAATTAGAAGTGGAGTCTGAAGATGTGACGGAATTGCTACAATCTCATGATAAAACAGGAACGGATGAGGAGTTGCTTCTTATGGCTGAGGAAAGAAAGTGGTTTCTTGAGATGGAATCTACTCCTGGTGAAGATGCTATGAAGATTGTTAAAATGACAACAACGGATTTAGAATATTACATAAACTTAGTTGATAAAACAGCAGCAGAGTTTGAGAGGATTGATTCCAATTTTGAAAGATGCTTCACTGTCAGTGAAATGCTATCAAACAGCATCACATGCTATGGAGAAATTGTTCATGAAAGGAAGAGTCAATAGATACAGCAACTTCACCGTTGTCATATTTTAAGAAACCACCACCCTGAGCAGTCAGCAGCCATCAACATCAAAACAAGATCCTCTACCAGCAAAATTTTACAACTTGCTAAATGTTCAGATGAGGGTTAACATTTTTTAGCAATAAAATATCCTTTTTAAAAATTTTTTATCTATTTATTTCAAGAGAGAGAGGGCCCTCATGAGCAGGGGAGGACAGAGATAGAGGGAGAGAGAGGATCCCAAGCAGGCTCAGTCAGTGTGGAGCCCAACGGGGCTCGATCCCACAAGCCATGAGATCATGACTTGAGGCACAATCAAGAGTCAGACACTTAACTGAGCCACCCAGGTGCCCTGCAACAAAGTATTCTTTAACTAAGGGATTTACATTGGTTTTTAGAATTATGCTATTGCAGACTTAAGAGTCTACAGTATAGTATAAACATAACTTTATATGCACTGGGAAACCAAAAAAATTCATTTGACTTGCTTTATTGAAGTATTTGCTTTTTTGTAGTCATCTGGAACCAACCCCACTATATTTCATAAATATCACCTGTATTTGATGGGGCAACTGTTTGAGATGTTAATCTGTATCTTGTTCTGGCAGCAGTAGGTATTTTTGCCTCCCCCATCCAAGGAAAGTAGCCAAGTCTGCATCAAGGAGTGGCTAATGGCTTAAATGTTGCAGGGCCAAAATTAAAAGTTGCCTGATTCTCAGAACACAACCCAGTCTTGGAGATGATACAGCTATATTGTTCCAGATGGCAGAAGACATCAAGGGTTGGGGGAAGAAGAGAACAAACACTAAAGAGAAAGCTATTGGGGGAACATCTTCCTATGGTTAGGGGGATAGGCTTATGGGTTTCAAGAGATTCTGGGACATGTGCCTTACTTCCACACAGTAGTTGTAGCCATGGCCTCTTATAATGATAGTTGAGGGGCACCTGGGTGGCTCAGTCACTTGAGTGCCTGACTTCAGCTCAAGTCATGATCTCACAGTTTGTGGGTTCAAGCCCTGTGTTGGACTCTGTGCTGACAGCTTGGAGCCTGGAGCATGCTTCAGATTCTATGTCTCCCCTTTCTCTGCCCCTCCTCTGCTCATGCTTTCTCTCTCTCTCTCTCTCTCTCTCTCTCTCTCTCAAGAATAAAGAAACATTAGAAAAAAATTGTTTTAAATGACAGCTGACTTAGCAGTGTGCTGCATCTCAGAGAGCAAGATGGGTGGCTTAGACTTCAAGTGTCCTGAGTTTAGATCCCTGGGTCAATCCTTTATTAAAAGTAGTGGAATTGCCCACCCAAAAGGGCAGTATCACCTGTACACCGGAGTGAGGCAAGCTCCCACCCTACTTTCAAAATTTTAGAGTTCCCTGTTTTGGCCTTCCATGTGCTACGTCCCTTCTTATAGGGCAAGAGGTCTACAAAGGAAATGCACACCCAAAGCCCATACTTCACTCTTTCGGACCATGCTTTACATACCTGAGACCCCAGAATTCCCAGCCCAAATTACTCTGAACTGCTTCCAAGTTCTGCACCAGTATCTTTCCAGGGTCCTTCTTCCTGAAGGCAGCCATGCATCTGTGTGTACACCCTCATTTGAGAGACAGTTAAAATGTGACCTTTTGGCAGAGATGGAGGTTGGCAAACAGAGTTTGTATGTGCAGCCTGGACAATAGAAACACACACATGTGTGCAAGTTCCCTTATTGTGTAGGACAGTGCTGGGGTGCATAAAGAGGGCAGGCCACAGCTAGGGCAAGGAACCACCTTTCCTACATTGCCACATTCAGAACTCCAAGAAGTCCCCAATTTCTTAATTCAGAATAGGCTTTCCAGCTTGTTACAAAATTATATTTATCAATATATATATTTATATATATTTATATAACAGTTTTCCAGCTTGACTTATAATTTTCAAATATTTAATATATGGTATATGAACCTCTATTTGTACTCTTGTTCTAGGCCCTGTAGGGGTGGCCTGAGATCATAGGATTTGGATGACAATTGCCCAGCAGTGGTAGCCAATGCAGTCTGAAGACCAGAGGCCCTGTCTCATAATATTTTAGAGTATGTAAAGCCTGGAGAAGGTACATGATACGCGCCCCCTCCCCCAAATAAACATGGCAAATCCTAGATTTCTCATCTCCCTTGACCAGAGTGGCTCAAGGCTAGATTTAACTTCATTTTGAATAAATAGGACAGGGATGCTGTCTGTCTTGTTCACTGCTTTGCCCCTAGTACCTAGAAAAGTGCCAATACACATGTTGAATGAGTGGATTCTTGCTCCCTGTGCAAGAACCAAACTCATGTCTGACGTGTGTATAAAGTACCTTTGTTTTATGCTGTTACATATTAAGTTTCACTGCCAGGTACTCAGTTTTTGCCAAACACCATGTAGCACTGATTTGTATATAATTTGTCAGGTAATCCTAGAATATCCTGTTGATTTACTAAATTGTTTTAGCACCATTAGCACTGTCTGCTGGACGTAGACTACTATGTACCTTGCATGTTAAGTTTTCTCACTTCCTGATTGTCATAAGTCTGACAGAGCCCCTATCTATTAAAAATTCAGAGTTTCTTGAACCCTGAATATGAAACCAGTTCTGTTTCATAGACCACAGCCTTAATGTTCTAGATCCTTTTCCATCTATATGTGACTTTCCTGCCTTCATAGTATAGTTTTGTTCATTGGCCATGCCCACATTTAACATAGCTCTGCCTTCTCTCCTATCCTAGATTCAATCCCAGCGTTAGAAATCTGACTTACCAACATCACCAGCAGCAGGCACACTCATTGATCTCTGGGCCAAAAAAATGATACTCCTAGAGTCACCCTTCAGGACACTGTATTCAAAAGTTATGGAAAGAACAAGTGTGTCTAGAAGCCATCTTTCTTAACAGCATGAGGGTTGAAGAGTATTGTTTTAAAGCCTTTTTAAAAATGTTTATTTATTTTTGGGAAATTGAGACAGATAGAGAGAGGAGCAGAGAGAGAAAAAGGGAGACACAGAATTCAAAGCAAGCTCACACTCTGAGCTGTCACTGCAGGGCCCAATGTGGGGCTCTAGCTCAGGAACTGCAAGATCATGACCTGAGCCGAAGTCATCGCTTAACCGACTAAGCCACTCAGGAGCCCCTAAAGCCTTTTTAAAGTCTCCATGTACCTCTGTGTTTCTCAGGTCCTGTCATTTGTAGAAAATTTGCTTATTCTCAAAGGACTAAAATCTAAATGGTCTGTATGCTGTTTGGGGGCTGTAATCACAATTGTGGCTACGATTTTATTAGCCTAAGTTTGATCTTCCTTCGTGCATGTTCACCAGCTTAGTAATTTAATTTAGCCAGGCTGAAATTTTACTAGTAGTACCAAACTCAGTAAGCTCCTAATCTGAACACTGGAGGCTCCTTGAAGGCAAGAACTGTGCCTTTGGTTAGGTATCCCTAGCACTTAGCACCCTGCCTATCATATAGTATTGTTCAATGAAATCCCTCCTAGAGAGAGGTTCTATTGAGAATATCAGAGGGTCTAAGTTTCACCCTACTTGTAAGTTTACAAACTGTCACAGTTTCATGGATGGTAGAAGATACAAGATTCCTGGGTCAGAGACAAAAATAGTTTATTGCTTACAGCAATAGTAGTAGCTACATTATCTGCATTTTTAAAAGCCAGTTCTGCCAAACTTAGTTTCTACAAGGCAATGTGAATAGGACCAGTTAACACCTGTACATAAAGAACTCTGAGCTTCAAGAAACCGAATCTTTGTTTTCCCGTGCAGAGCTTTTCTGGTTTTATATAAAACTTAGAAGCTCCTGGGTGGATGAGTTGGTTAAACGTCTGATTTTGGCTCAGGTCATGATCTCACAGTTCATGAGTTTGAGCCCCACGTCGGGCTCTGTGCTAACAGCTCAGAGCCTGAAGCCTGCTTCAGATTCTGTCTCTCGTTCTCTCTCTGTCCATCTCTGCCAAGTCACGCTCTCTCTCTCAAAAATAAATAAACATTAAAAAAAACGTTGCACATAAGCTGTCTATTCATTTTCTTCACTGTGCAGCCTGGCATTGGGATTAGTGACTCATGGCCAGCTGGGCCAGGATGGCTTTGTGGCTTTTAGAGGAAACATTGTAAGCAATCTCAGCACAGTAAGATTTGTTGCATACCAGCAGCATTTCTAACTTTCTGGTGTTGTAGACCAGAAACTTCTAGAAACCACTAGGCAGTATATACTTCATTTATTTGCTTCCATAACCAGTGTTGGGCATCAAGATCTGGCACTTGAATCTTTTCTGTACCCTCTTGTCAGCACCTCTGGGTTTCTGCCAATTGTGCTTAATTTTGACATATTAGTCTGATGGTGTCAGATGAACTTTTTAGTCTTCTTTTTGACAATGTTGGGCTTCTTGAACAACCTGAAAGCAGTCATGATGCTGTGTTGGAGGTGGCTGCTACTTCCTTTGAATCTTTTATAGTGGGCAATCAACATGCCCTTTGCTCCAGAGGGGCACACTATCACTATTAACCATCCTTGACAACATCCTTGAGGCAATTCAATCAGTGCCTCACTTGTAAGATATGCAGAGATATGCATGGCCCACAGAGAAATGTCTCAACAGATGGTTGAAGGCAGACAGAAATGACAGCAGCCTGAACACTGTCCTGCCCACCTCAACCTCAGAAGCCTTCAAGGAAAAGCAGTTTTCTCAGTGTTTCATAAGCAGACTTCTTCCAGCCTCTATTTGATTGACAGTGAGAATGGCTCAGGGCTAGTCAGGGCTAGAGTCAGTCTGCACATAGACCTTGTTTCTTGGGCAAACTGCCAATCTATACTTTCCTGCTCCTGTGGATTATTAAACTTTCACTGAGAAATAACCAGGGAGTGGGGGAGGGACCCACAAAAAGTATAAACCTATTCCCATTGGGGGGAAAACCCCAATCTTCAGAAACTCTCTGAATATCATTCTGGAAATATGTACTTCTAACTAAAGGCTACATTTGATAATACTCAGTCTGAATGTTCACAATGAATACATCAATTATATGGCTGCGTCATTTGGAATTAGACAGCTAGTCTTTCAAGTTAAAAAACTCTATTCTTTGAGTGATAATAATTTGTCAGTGTAGGTTCACCAATCATAAGAAATGTACCATTCTGGTCCACTCTCACCACTGTTGTTTAACATAGTGCTGGAAGTCCTAGCATCAGCCATCAGACAACAAAAGGAAATCAAAGGCATCAGAATTGGCAAAAAAAAGTCAAACTTTCACTTTTCACAGATGACATGATACTCTACATAGAAAACCTTACAGACTCCACCAGAAGCCTACTAGAACTGATTCAAGAATTCAGTAAAGTTGTAGGGCATAAAATCAAGATACAGAAATCGGTTGCACTTTTATACACCAACAATGAAGCAACAGAAAGAGAAATCAAGAAACTGATCCCGTTCACAATTGCATAAAAAACCATAAAGTATCTAGGAATAAACCTAACCAAGGATATAAGAGATCTATATGATGAAAACTATAGAAAACTTATGAAGGAAATTGAAGAAGACACAAAGAAATGGAAAAACATTCCATGCTCATGGATTGGAAGAATAAATATAGTTAAAGTGTCATTACTACCCAAAGCACTCTACACATTCAATGTAATCCCAATCAAAATTGCACCAGCAAACTTCTCAAAACTAGAACAAACTATCCTCAAATTTGTATGGAACCACAAAAGACCCCGAATAGCCAAAGTAATACTGAAGAAGAAAACCAAAACGGGAGGTCACCATCCCAGACTTTAGCCTCTACTACAAAGCTGTCATCATCAAGGCAGTATGGTATTGGCACAAAAACAGACACATAGACCAATGGAATAGAATTGAGAACTCAGAGCTGGACCCAAAGGTATACAGCCAACTAATCTTTGACAAAGCAGGATGGAGTATCCAATGGAAAAAAGGCAGCCTCTTTAACAGACAGTGCTGGGAGAACTGGACAGCAACATGCAGAAGAATGAAACTAGATCATTTTCTCACACCAAACACAAAAATAAACTCAAAATGGGTAAAGGACCTGAATGTGGGACAGGAAACCATCATAACCCTGGAAGAGAAAACAGGAAGCAACCTCTTTGACCTCCACGGCAGCAATTTCTTACTTGACACATCCCCAAAAGCAAAAGAATCAAGAGCAAAAATAAATGATTGGGACCTCATCAAGATTAAAAGCTTCTGCATGGCAAAGGAAACAATCCATAAAACTAATAGGCAACCAGCAGAATGGGAAAAGATAGTTGCAAATAACATATCAGATAAAGGACTAGTATCCAAAAACTATAAGGAACTCACCAAACTCCACATCCAAGAAACAAACAACCCAGTGAAGAAATGGGCAGAAGATATGAACAGACACTTCTCCAAAGAGGACATCCAGATGGCCAACAGACACATGAGACGATGCTCAGCATCCCTCCTCATCAGGGAAATACAAATCAAAACTACACTGAGATACCACCTCACGCCAATCAGAGTGGCTAAAATGAGCAAATCAGAGGACTCTAGATGCTGGCGAGGATATGGAGAAACAGGCACCCTCCTACACTGTTGGTGGGAATGTAAACTGGTGCAGGCCCTCTGGAAAACAGTTCCTCAAAAAATTAACAATAGAACTCCCTTATGGCCCAGCAATAGCACTGCTAGGAATTTACCCAAGGGATACAGGAGTGCTGATGCAAAGGGGCACATGTGCCCCAATGTTCTTAGCAGCACTCTCAAAATAGCCAAAACATGGAAAGAGCCTAAGTGTCCATCAACAGACGAATGGATCAAGAAGATGTGGTTTATCTATACCATGGAATACTACATGGCAAGGAGAAAGAATGAAATCTGGCCACGTGTAGCAACATGGAGGGACCTTGAGGGTATTATGCTGAGTGAAATAAGTCAGGCAGAGAAGGACAAATACTATGTTTTCACGTATAGGAGGATTAGGAGGAACTTAACGGAGGACCATGAGGAAGGAGAAGAGGGGAAATAGTGGGAGAGAGGGAGAGAGGCAAACCATGAGAGACTCTTGAATGCTGAGAATAAATTGAGGACTGATGGGGGGGGGGATGGGCATGAAGGAGGGCACTTGTGGGGATGAGCACTGGGTGTTATATGGAAACCAACTGGACAATAAACTAAAAAAAAAAAACTGTGTAAAAAAAAAAAGAAATGTACCATTCTGGTGGGAAGTATTCATAATGGGAGAGGCTATGCAAGCATTGGAGCAGGGGGTATATTAAAAGGCTCTGTACTTTCTACTCAAATTTGTTGTGAACCTAAAACTACTCTAAAACATAAAGCCTTAAAAAAAAAATTCTGGTGGCCCCTGGGTGGCTCAGTCGGTTAAGTGTCCGACTTCGGCTCAAGGCATGATCTCACAGTTCGTAGGTTCAAGCCTCACGTCAGGCTCTGTGCTGACAGCTAGCTCAGAGCCTGGAGTTTGCTTCAGATTCTGTGTCTCCCTCTCTCTCTGACCCTCCCCTGCTCACGCTGTCTCTCTCTCTCTTAGAAATAAATTTAAAAAATTAAAAAATAATAATAACTTTAAAAATTCAGTTCACCACTACTGACTGAATTTCCTGTTATAAACACTTAGTCTAATTGGGATAATTATGTTATTAAAAAGAAATTAAGATCATTTTGTCTTGAAATGGTTGGCACAGTGTATTCCCAGTCCACTATTTTTTCTCTGGTTGGTGGCAACACAAACTTGCAGTACAGATTGAGCCACCTCTCTGACACTTGGGAAGCTGATGACAGGACACAGAAATGCCTGTCACAGCTGATTTCATGTTATGACTTGTTAATGTGTCCAGTCCACCCACTCTTGCAGTGGTTCAAGGAATTTAAAAAAAAAAAAAAAGAATTCCCCCGGGGTACATAACAAGAACATTTCTTGCATGAGGAGATCAGGAAAATAAAGAATGTTTCTTTGAAAATTTTGCTTGATGGCCTAGATTTAAATAAGGTAAAGAATAACTTTCATTTATCTTCTTTTTTTTTTTTTTTTTTTTACAAATAGTTTATTGTCAAATTAGTTAACTTTCATTTATCTTCTTGTCAATTATCTTGCTGCTTGCTCTCAGTTTGTCTACTGAATAAGTAACCCTAAAAAAAAGCTATGAACTCTGATCTGTCAGCCTGGGTTTCAACTCCAGCCTGATGCCTTGGCTAGGTTATTTAACTTATCAGAGATCTGCTTCCTTGCCTATAAAACAAGAGTATTATAGCACTGATCAATGGTGAATACCTAAGAATCATTTCATTGCTTTGTTGTTTTTAAAATAAGATTAAGACTACAAACTTTGATAGAAACTTAGAATACAGAAAGGACACCACTTTATTTTATTTTTTAATTTTTTATTAATTTTTTAAAACTTTACATCCGAGTTAGTTAGCATATAGTGCAACAATGATTTCAAGAGTAGATTCCTTAATGCCCTTTACCCATTTAGCCCATCTCCCCTCCCACAACCCCTCCAGTAACCCTCTGTTTGCTCTCCATATGTTTTTGTCCCTCTCCCTGTTTTTATATTGTTTTTGCCTCCCTTCCCTTATGTTCACCTGTTTTGTATCTTACAGTCCTCATATGAGTGAAGTCATATGACATTTGTCTTTCTCTGACTAATTTCACTTAGCATGATACCCTCTAGTTTCATCCATGTAGTTGCAAATGGCAAGATTTCATTCTTTCTGATTGCTGAGTAATACTCCATTGTGTATAAATACCACATCTTCTCTATCTATTCATCCGTCAATGGACATTTGGGCTCTTTCCATACTTTGGCTATTGTTGATAGTGCTGCTATAAACATTGGGGGGCATGTGGCTTTGAAACAGCACACCTGTATCCCTTGGATAAATACCTAGTAGTGCAATTGCTGGGTCTTAAGGTAGTTCTTTTTTTTTTTTTAATTTTTTTTAATGTTTTATTTATTTCTAGGAGAGAGAGAGAGACAGCGTGAGCAGGGGAGGGTCAGAGAGAGAGGGAGTCACAGACTGAAAGAGGCTCCAGGCTCTGAGCTGGCAGTCAGCACAGAGCCCGACGCGGGGCTCGAACCCACGAACCGCGAGATCATGACCTAAGCGAAAGTCGGACGCTTAACGGACTAAGCCACCCAGGCGCCTCATGGTAGTTCTATTTTTAATTTTTTGAGGAACCTCCATACTTTTTTTCAGAGTGGCTGTACCAGTTTGCATTCCTACCAGCAGTGCAAAAGAGATCCTCCTTGCCAGCATCTGTCGTTGTCTGACTTGTTGATTTTACCCATTCTGACAGGTGTGAGGTGGTATCTCACTGTAGTTTTGATTTGTATTTCCCTGATGATGAGTGATGTTGAGCATCGTTTCATGTGTCTGTTGGCCATCTGGATGTTTTCTTTGGAGAGGTGTCTATTCATGTCTTTAGCCCATTTCTTCACTGGATTATTTGTTTTTTGGGTGTTGAGTTTGATAAGTTCTTTATAGATTTTGGATACCAACCCTTTATCTGATATGTTGTTTGCAAATATCTTCTCCCATTCTGTCAGTTGCCTTTTAGTTTTGCTGATTGTTTCCTTCACTAAAAGCACACCACTTTAAAAAATCCTGAGGGATTAATCACAAGACTAGTAAAAGATTTTTTTTTAAGACTAGTAAAAGATTTTAATACAAATAATCTATTTATTAATCTCTTCAACCTCTTGCATAACCCTTCACCTTTCGAACACTAAAAGTTATATGCAAAATTTTGGAATGTAGACTCTCAAAATATATTACTTTACCATATTATTAAGGACTTATGGTTATGAAATTACTTGCATTTTCCCCAATTGCTTTACCATTAAACAGCCTACTGAAAGATCTGTAAACACATAAAATCAAAAATCATTTCTATTTTCAATTTAAAGCTCATTTCTCACACAATCATATTATGAGAAAAAGCTTCAGAGAAATTACATAAAATACCCTGAATTTATCATTTAATACACTTTTGTGTGTCCAAGTCTTGGCCCAGTCCAAGTTAATCTATGTTCCATGGAACATAGTGGTTCAGTTTCACACCTATAAAACGTTTGGTCCTCTCTACAAGCTCAGAGAGATTCAAATCTTGGTTTGGCCTAGCACTGACCTATACTTTCCAGAAATCCTCTAGTGAGAATTTACCTGAGACAAGTTATATCAAACTGGTCACCAAGGTTTAGATCAGGAATCAGAATTTTTTTACTCTGATGCATTCTACCTTCACTTAAAATAAGTTAAAAAAATTTCTGTAAGTAGATGCAAGATGTAGCAGACAGTAATAGCTACACACTACTTCATTTTCTCTCACACTCTGCCTAGCTGATAGCAGTTGATTGGAGCCATGTGACTATCTCTTGTCAGTGTGCTGTGAGGGTAATTGATGTGTCACTTCTAGGCTGAGGCAGAAAAAAGCTGATGCCTGATTCTCTACATTTTCTTCTTTTTCCACTCTGACTTAGGTCCCTAAGTGACTATGTGGAGCAAAACCCACTGCTGACCTGCCTGGTACAGTGTCTAAGTGAGAAGTCAATTTTTGTTGTGTTGAGCCACAGAGATTTGGGGGTTATTTCTTACAACTTAATTTAATCTGTCCTAATTCACAACAGTTTCCTCAATGCAACATGTTCTTTTACTACTCAGGCTTTTGCACACACTTGTTCACAACACCTAAAAGGTCTTTGTACCTTATCATCCATCCAACTCCTACCTATACTCTAAGAACCAGCCCTGATATCTTCTCCTGTCAACACAGGATGGCATATAGAGGAAAGAGTATGGGGTTTGGAATTCACTAGGCTCAGATTCAAATGTGGGTTCGATCTCTTATAAGCTAAGCAACTTTGGGAAAGTTCTTTAACTTTTCACTGGTTGGGTTTCTCATCTCTAAAATGAGAATAACTTCACTGGGTTTGGCACCTAGGAAAAAACTCAACAAATACTAGCTGTATTATTATTCCCAGGCCACTATCACCCCAGCTAAATTCAGATACATTTCCCTCTGGGTTCCACAGTACCTCTCTATTAGAATACTTAGCACTTTCCGTTATGCTTTTGGTGTTTTTGTTTTTTGTTGTAGCATCCCACTAATCTATGGGTCACTCACTAGAATTCAGTGGCATTGACTAATTTTGTTTGCAGTTCTAGACCTACCATCTAGAACACTGTTTGGCAATAGTAGTGCTTCACTAATATGTGTTAAATAAATTCATCTTGATGTGCCCAGCATAGTCAGTTCTCAATACACTCTTTATTGATCAGATGAATAGAGCAATAAACCAATAAACTAATTAACAAATTATTATTTCCTGCCATTTCCCATAAGTAAATTAACTTTTTAAAAGAGAAACCAGGGGCGCCTGGGTGGCTTAGTCGGTTAGGTAATGATCTCGCGGTTCGTAGGTTCGAGCCCCGTGTCAGGCTCTGTGCTGACAGCTCAGAGACTGGAGCCTATTTCAGAGTCTGTATCTCCCTCTCTCTCTGACCCTCCCCTGCTCATGCTGTCTCTCTCTCTCTCCTAGAAATAAATAAAAATTTAAAAAAATAATAAATAAAATAGAAACCATTTTGAGGCACCTGGGTGGCTCTGTTGGTTGAGCGTCCAACTTCGGCTCAGGTCATGATCTCACAGCTCGTGGGTTTGAGCCCCACGTCGGGGGGCCACAGAGATGTCTGAGCTGCTGACAGCTAGCTCAGAGCCTGGAGGCTGCTTCAAATTCTGCATCTCCCTCTCTCTCTAACCCTCCCCTGCTCACGCTGCCTCTCTCTCTCTCAGAAATAAATCAAAAACATTTTAAAAATTAAAAAAAAGAGAGAGAAACCATTTTAACTTACTTTCTATAAAACTGATTCCTGCTGCAGCCTCTGCCTCCTTCTCTTGTGGCAGATTGGCTACCTATTCATCACTGTTTGTGTTCTTTTCTGCAGCATACTTCTGAAAACATTTATTGCAGCTAGGATGAGCTGCATGACTGGTTCCCACCAATGGAAAGTAGGCAGAAATGATGTACCTACCTCCAAACCTACCCCATAAAATATTGGACCTAGCTTCTTTCTCACTCTTTCAGTTCCTTCAGATGGATGCAGAGGAATCAGTGGAGAATTTCAAGGCCTGAGAAGATGCTGGGGCCACAAGATAGGAAGTCATTGGAGCCCGAGTCACCTGAATGACTGTGTAAAATTCCACCCTACTGATTCCAAACAATTCATGTTGGACTGTGACATGAATAAGAAATTATTGTGTTTAGCCATCAATTTGGATTGTTAATCACACTCAAAGCCTTAGATTCACCCATCCAAGGACTGGGATAAAAAGCACTTAGGCAGCTTGGTCCACCCAAGCCATAAGTGCCTAAAGCAGCAGGTACTCTTGTTAGTGCTGACCACTGGGTTCCTCTACTTCCCACAGTTTCCTCCATGACACAGACCTAACCTGGGACTTGGCCAGTGCTGTCTATGAGAGAACTAAGGAGTTTCAATTCTTATGCACATGAGGTGCCCTGTTCTAGTGAGATGGGTGCTGCTGCCTAAGCCTGAGATCCAGTGCTTTTTGTAAAGCTTAGTCTTGCTTTTAGAGTTTTTAGTTTTATATTCCAAGAATAGACCTTCCTTTGCTTTTTCTGGGTCCAGCACCAGAGCTATAAACCCTTCTCCAGAGGCCGTTCCACACTGATTAACCATGGTAAGCAGGAAAAGCCAGCTTTCTGCCTGTTTGGGATCTTGTGTCTTGTCTACCTTTTTTACACCCTGCCTTCCCCAGTCATGCTGGGAAACCTCATTGTATCCTGCTGCCCTAGTTGGCAGACAAAGTATTTAGTTCAACTATGTCCATTTTGCCAGTGTTTCACTGAGGTCCCTTTGGGCTTATGAGTGTGAGAGCTTTTACTTTTATTTGGGCCCATGCCTACCTTTCACCACCTGACATGGGTGTGTCTGGAGCCAGGTGTCCTCTTGACCTTTCATGGCAGCCTTAAGTAAGCAGTAGGGCCTCACAGAGGTGTTCTGAGATAGCACAGTTCAAAGGTCATAGAGGTATTTTGCTTTTCTATTGACATTTAATATTTTAGTGATGCTTTTTGTGATAAACGTGTTTTAATTGTAGAGTGTCACAAATACATTAATGGCTTCTATTAGTGCCTTGTATTTCTATAAGATATAAATATACTGCATTTTAGTGCATGCTTGGCATGCACACATTATTTTATTGTTCTAAATCAAGCCTACCAGGACCTCAGCTTACCACTTAAAGACTCATTACAGAGGTTTACAAAAGTCCCCACCAGTCGTCTTATTGCAGGGCTACCATGTACACAAGCTTTTAAAGTGTCTTCCTTCTTTATGGGGCGCCTGGGTGGCTTAGTCGGTTAAGCGTCCGACTTTCGCTTAGGTCATGATCTCGCGGTTCGTGGGTTCGAGCCCCGCGTCGGGCTCTGTGCTGACTGCCAGCTCAGAGCCTGGAGCCTGTTTCAGTCTGTGACTCCCTCTCTCTCTGACCTCCCCTGCTCACGCTGTCTCTCTCTCTCCTAGAAATAAATAAAAATATTTAAAAAAAATAAATAAATAAAGTGTCTTCCTTCTTTAATCTCACTTTTGTCTTTCACTCCTTCCTAATATGCTTTGCTTTCCTTAGCCAGCCTGTATCTTTACTGTCCAGCCAAATAGACCTAGTCATTTCTAAACAATTACTTCTATTATTGAGCTTAAGGAAGTTAAAAAAAGAAATCAAACCTGCTGTTTGTAGGTACAAATTGTCAATTGTCAATTCTCAGGAAAGTAGCTGCTAGAAGTAGTCTGTCCTATGTTCCTGGCAGCAACAGTGACAATAGAAGCCTCACCCCACAGATGTCCTGGAAACACCCAGTTTCCATCCTGGAGGGGCAGAGCATTGAATTTTCACTCATAGTTTACTACCTACACTAAGGATGTTTGCAGATTTTAGTAAAGATAGCTAACACTGAGGGCTAACCGTATGCCAGACATTGTACTGTACATTTTATGTATTCGTTTACTTATTGTGGCATTTTTACAAGGTAGGTACTATTATTATCACTCCTATTTTATGGATAAGGAAAATGAGGTTTAGATGCTCTAGGTAACATGGTCAATGTCACAGTGTGTCAATTAGGATGAATTCACCTGCAAGAAATCCACATTTGTGAGGAATGGCTTATATCAGTGCTTCTCAAATTTTAATATGCTAAGAATTATCTGGGATCTTGTTAAA
This sequence comes from Proteles cristata cristata, assembly GCA_017311185.1. Taxonomy (NCBI): domain Eukaryota; kingdom Metazoa; phylum Chordata; class Mammalia; order Carnivora; family Hyaenidae; genus Proteles; species Proteles cristata. The sequence continues at coordinate 295,212 of JAESUZ010004853.1, read as the reverse complement.
CTAACTATTCTAAGCCAATAGTTTGGGGGTGGGGGTAGGATTCTTAATTTTTAATAAGCAACCAAGTGATGCCAGTGCTGGTCTGCAGACCATATTTGAGTGGCAAGTGCTTAACCACAAGCACATATACTATTTACTTAACAAGAGGTTTGGAAGTAGGCAGTTCCAGGATTGATGCAGCAGCTCTACAGTATCCTTCAGGACACAAACTCCTTCTGTTTTTCTGATGTGCCATCACAGATTAGCTAACTTTTTCATCTTAGGCCATTTCCTTTTTTTTTTTAATTAAACAAATTTGTTAACATTTTTTATTTATTTCAGAGAGAGAGAGAGAGAGAGACAACATGAGAAGGGGAGGGTCAGAGAGAGGGAGACATAGAATCCAAAACAGTCTCCAGGCTCTGAGCTAGCTGTCAGCACCGAGCCCTACCCAGGACTTGAACTCATGAACCATGAGTCATGACCTGAGCTGAAGTCAGCCGCCCAACTGACTGAGCCACCCAAGCATCCCAATCTTAGGGCATTTCCTCATGGTCACAGGATGTCCAATGCTGCACCAAATGTCACATCTGCATGTGGCTACAAACACTAATAATTCCCTGAGAATGGACATGTTGGCAGCTCCAAAAATGCAGCAAGGAAGACATGGGAATGGGTGAGAGTAGAAGCAGGGAAGTTGGAGTAAAAAATCTGATAGGTAGCCATTATTCAGTGTCTGCTAAGAAATAGTATAACCAGGATGCAAACCCATCTGTGTCCAAAACTATACTACCTTTCGTCTGTTCAATTAAGTATAACTGAGGTGACTTGGAGTCATCTCAGAAGGCAAGCCTAGAATGTGACTATTCTAAACCTGCTCAATTCTGACGACTTGTACCAGCCAGCCTGAAGAATGAATTCGGTATTTTGAAAAAGGGAACAGATCTGTTTGGAACATAGAGGTGAAGAACCAAATAAGCATTGCCTACTTACAAAGACTCTGCTCAGCAGAAAACTGTTCTATGGGGCAGAGATTTTCAGCTAGATTAGATGCACACATTCAAATATCCCTTTAAAAATTATCTATCTTGACTCCATGCTCACCAGGAAATTTTCTGATTTATCATTTGAGCTGCCAGGTAATCAGACACCAGGAAGAACGTGTGGTTCCTTGGCGAGTCTATAGAAGTTACTGTTTCTCTGGGAAACATAAACTACTGGAAGTTATTTTGCTCACTGGAAATAAGTTTTAGGACAGAGAGAAGAGCTCAGAAACATACTCATGTACAAATTGAAATTTATGTTGCAATGAAAGTGGAACCACAAATCACTCTAGAAGGAACAAACTGTTTAGGAGATGTTGGGAAAACTGGCTGTCTCATTTGGGAGAAAATTTTTAAGCAATATTTCAAAAAGACAATGAGTATCAGTTTACATCAATTAGACTGGTCTCTTGGGAAACATGGAAGAGGGTGTTCACTGGAGCATTGTTTATGCTGCTGGGGAGTTTGAGGTAATGTGGGTTGCCATTACTGACAAAGTGGATATGTTGGAGGCAATGGATTATATATACCACATAACAATAAGAACAGATCTTTAAAACATAATACTTAACAACAAAAGGTAGAATGCAATACTATTGATGTGAACTAAAAATACAAGCACATAAATACACAAGTTGCTAACACATTCAAGTAAAAAGATACACATAAAATATATTAAAGTACCTATGGGGGTAGGGAAATGGGAGTAGAGTATGGTGATCAAAAGGAATGGATGGATGGATGGATGGATGGATGGATGGATGGACATATAAAGAGGACAGCGGAGTCTTGGAGGGACCAATAATGATATAACATGCCAATAACTGAGGAGTGGCATTAACTCAGCTTTCTGTACCTAAGAGCCCAACAAATAAATCAGCACATGCAGGCAAGTACATATGCAGACATATATTTATCTATACAGTATACGTACATAGACACAATTTTTTAAAAGCTAAAAATTAATACATGGAGATTTCATTGGTTTATTAGTTTTCTTGGGACTTCCTGTAGATGTCCTGACAAAAGTAAGTCCCAGGGCCTTCGAAGCTGAGTCAGAGCCCAGGCCTGAAGACCGATTCAAGCCAGCTTTCCTGAGTAATCCACCTTCCTGGTCCACAAAACCATCGTGTCTCTCTCTAACTACAACTATAAATCTAGGAGATTTTAATTAGTAAAGTAGAATATCATCTTTCTGTCTAGTTAGAATGTATTCTTTCTTCCCTTCAGGAGATTATACACGTTCATTTTTGTTTTTACTCAGTTACTATTTCTTTGTCTCACTTCTTTGGCTAATGGAAAGAGGCAGCCTGTTAATATCTTCTCATTCATACTAAATTATCCTTTTCATATTGTCATTGCTATTACTACTGTAGATAATTTTATAGATATTTCCTGGGTATTTTTGGTGTGAAGGTAGATATACTTTTTTGTGTTTTAGAAATTACTCCTGATATTTAAGGGATACCAGGAAGGCAAAAACAGTTAAGGCAAAGACACTATAAATAGAACACTGGCTCACTGAATTGTAAACTAGCATTTGGAACGGAAAAAAAAACTGAGTGTGTCCTTAAGTGGAAGAGAATGTTTGCACAGGAGGCTGACTGTTGTTTTAAATTAACCTTGATGCTAGAATTTAACCCTTTGCTCCAGAGGACATTAAATAGGTTAATTTCTAACCAATTGGAACCAAAGGGTTACAGGGGCAAAATTACGAAAATTCTTCAGTCATGCTTGAGTTTAGAAATTCTGTGATCTGAGGTGCTAAGCAAAATGTCAAAACAAATTCTTTTTGGCCTGGCTTTTTATAAAAGCAAGTTATAAGATGTATACGAGTATAGTTAAGGGAAACAGCTGCACAAGCAAAGAGAACTGTTAAAATATCTCCTTGATGTAAAAATCCAAATGAATATACTTATACTTTCATAATAACCAACAGAGAATTTAGAACAGCTAAAAATGTAAGTGCTTGCATAGCGTGCTTCTTATAGCTCCAGTCCCATTCTAAAGTAATATTATGACTTCGTGGCTTTATGCTATCTTCTTTTTAAAATGCCATTTATATGCGAGCAGGCGTAGCTCACTGCTACTAATTGGTGTTCCAGTTTGCCTTTAGGCTAGTCTAGCTGGGAATGAACTTTGCAGATGCCAGATACTTGAGGCTCTTATCTCAGATAAGATGTAGAGCCCAAAGGCAGGATCATAACATTCTAATTGCATGCTCTTTGGACAAAAATCTGTGACCAAAGTCATTGTAGCTCTAGAAATAAAAAGTAGAATCAACCCAATCAAAATACCAATGTGAGGAAATAATGCAATAAAGCATTAGAGGAAGTATATTCTCCTAGACAAACATAAAGACATAAAGGGAAGTATTTGAAATCACAACTATTAAACTGATAAGGAGTAGCCTGGGAAAGATGTGCACCTTTAGGATTTTATTCAAGGACCAAAAAAATAATATGCCAGGTTCTATCATTTGTCTTGTTTTATTTTCCAACTTGAGAATGAAATTTGAAAAGGGAGGGAAAGGCATAGAAATTATTAGGGGAAGCTAGCTCTAGGAAGTGAGTTTGAGAAGTTTCTACCTTGCACCTATTCTCCAGGTTTTAGGCAGAGAAAGGGCCATAAATAAGGTGACTATTTCATCTTCCAGATATTTTGCAAGCAAAAGAGAACACTTATTAAATATGCAAGAGCAATAGGTGAAAACCAAGACTGTCCCAGGCAAAGTGGATATATGTATACTCTAAGTGTAAACATAATGTTACCTTAGAGCCAATATCTGAATTTCCACAATTAGAGCTTTATTCCTTTGATTTATACCAACAAAGGGATTGTCTTAGTTTCCATAAAATTATTCCTGGGAAAAGTAATCACTAAGTCATTTATATTTTAACGTAATTAAACTGTTCAGTTTCTTCCAGAAGGCAAGTTTGGAAGGAGAGGAAAAGCCAGTCTGTAGAACTCTGCACTAAATTTGGCTGAGCGAAGAGGGAAAAGAATAATACTAGGTGAAAGAAGCTGGAGAGGTATGAGGATGTCCCTGGCCAAAAGATCCAGCCTCTACCAGGAGAAACACACAAGGAACCACAGGTGCCAGCCAAGACTTCTCAACCCAAAAGATCTGTGCTCACCCGAACCCAGGGTACACATGCTCCCCTAAAGATCCCATCTCTTTATAATGTTCAGAGATGGCTTTCCCTTCACCACACAGAACCAGCTAGAGAAAAGTCCCAGGTCAGATCAAGTTTTGACAGCCCCCCCATTCCACACAGTGTGGGAGCACTGAGGAAGGATGGGATAAAGAACTCTGAGTTAACCCTATGAAGCATCCTTTCTCACAAAGAGTAAGGGATTGTTTTGTATGTCTTGACTCTGAACAATTTATATCTCAGATTTAATCACTATTTGATGTGAATCCTTAGTACTGAAAACAACCACAAAATAAATAAATAAATAAAGTCTCTAGACTGTAATTTGGGCCAATTTTGACCGGTAATTTCCATCAACCCCATCCTTGCTTTTCACAACAACAGGTTATATAAGCAAGGTAATAGCCAGTGACCATTCACTTTTTATGAATATAAATGAACTGAAGGCTGTCTCTGGAGAAGATTGCAGGTTTTATGTAAAACTACTTTCAGACATAAGGTCCTGAAATAGAAACCTACAGTCTGAGCAGAAATCAAATGGCTCCAGAATGACTGTACGAAGGTGTTCTTGCCAAAATTCTACTAGGGCAAATGCACCATCCACAAAAAGGCTAAGAATCAGAGCCCAGCCTATACTAAACCCCATCAAGATTTGCTGCTTAGACCAGCCCTGTTCAATACAACCTGATACAATGATGGGAATGTTCTATATCTGTGCTGCCCAACATGGTAGCCATTAGTCACTTGTGGATATTGAACAGTTGAAATGTAACCATTACAACCAAAGAACTGAATTTTTAATTTTAATAATTTTATTTTATTCAAATTTAATTTTTAAAACTTTTTTATATGTTTATTTATTTTTGAGAGAGAGAGTAGGGGAGGGACAGAGAGAGAGGGAGCCACAGAATCTGAAGCAGGCTCCAGGCTCTGAGCTGTCAGCACAGAGCCCAATGTGGGGCTCAAACTCACCAACCACGAGATCGCGACCTAAGCCAAAGTCAGACACTTAACCGACTGAGCCACCCATGTGCCCCTAAAACATTTTTTTGAGTGGTTGACACACAATGTTACATTAGTTTCAGATGTACAACATAATGATTTGATAAGTTTATCCATTAGGCTATGCTTACCACAAGTGTAGCAACCATCTGTTACCATAAAACACTATTATAATATTTTGGACTATATTCCTTATGCTGTGCCTTTTATTCTTGTGTCTTATTCATTCCATAACTGGAAGCCTGTATCCCCCACTCTCCTTCACTCATTTTGCCCATCTCTCTACCATTCTCTCTTCTGGCAACCATCAGTTTGTTCTCTGTATTTACACTTGATTTTGCTTTTGTTTGTTTATTCATTTTTTAAAAATTCCACATATGAGTGAAATAATGTGATATCTGTCTTTCTCAGTCTGACTTATTTCATTTAGCATATTATCCTCTAGGTCTATCCATGTTGTCACAAATGGCACAATCTCATCCTTTTTTATGGCTGTGTGATCATGTATATATCCCATCTTTCCTATTAGCAGACTTCCTATTGATAGATTCAGGCTGCTTCCATATCTTGACTATTGTAAATAATGCTGCAATAAACATAGGGATACATGTATCTTTTTGAATTAATGTTTTCATTTTCTTTAGGTAAATACCCATAGTGGAATTATTGGATCATAGGAGATTTCTAACTTTTTAAAGACTCTTCATTCTATTTTAAACAGTGGCTGCACCAATTTACATTGTTACCAACAATACACAAGGATTCCTTTTTCTCCGCATCCTAGTCAACACTTGTTTCTTGTGTTGTTGATGTTAGCCACTCTGACGGGTGTAAGGTATGGTCTCATTGTGGTTTTGATTTTCATTTCCCTGACATGAAATTTAATTGACGCAAATTCAAATAGTTATCTGTGGCTAGTGCTACCAACTCAAGTCTAGAAGTTAAACCAGAGTAAAGGAAGCAATTAGGAAGTTACCTTTAAATTCAGCAAGGAATCTGACAAGGTAACATTTGATACCTTTATATTTTAACTCTTAAAAGACTGCAATTTGCCCATATTGAGTTCTCTAAATTCTTCACAGAGGTCTTCTAGACCTTTCATGATCTGGTCGTCCACCTCTCCCCACCTTTACCCATTACCTCAAGAATCTCAGCTCCCACGTCACCACCTCTCCCTCACTTGGCTCCAGCTCTCATGGTCCCCTTGCAGCATTCCTGTCCCAGGGCCTTTGCTCTGACCATTTTCTGTGCCTAGACCTCTCTTCTCTTAGCTACCTGCCTGGGTTACTCCCTCCTCTCTTTGAAATTAATGTTCAAAAATATTCTGATCTCAGTGAGACCTTTTCCTGACCACTTTGTTAAGAATTGCAATACTCACTCCTCACCCACAAACACATACTCTTCTCTCTTTCCCCAATTTTGCCTATTTAGTGTTTATCCCCTTCTAATATACTTCTAACACAATTCACTTAATTTTTATGTCTATCTACCCAATAGAATATGAGCTCCATAAAGGAAAGGATTTCCGTTTGTTTGGTTCACTTCTGTAGTCGGTGGTGTGCTCATAAAATTTTTAATAACCAGCTCTCTGGAGGATGAGGAATGCCATGATTTGTAGCATTTGCCAAATTCTGTGGTATAAATATTCCTATCGTAACAAATTTCAAGCTATCAACAAGAAGTTACCAAACATGGAGTTGGGAAGGGATATGTACAAACAGCTTGCATTTCAACACAGCTCCAGCACACCACTAACTTTATAAGCTCCAGCTCCTAAAACACTTCAAAATTCCCAGACAGCATTTCCCACGTTTTGCTCTTGATAACAATCACCTGGAGTTTTTAAAACTTAACCAGGCTAAAGCCTAGATAATCCCCTCTTCTAGGGATTCTGATTAAGAGTCTCTGGGATGGCAATAGAGAATTTATATTTTTAAACTAATGCCTTAAGTGCTTCTTATCATCAACTTAGCCCAGTCCACATCCATCTTCCAACTCAGGTTAGTCCCTCCAGACGCAAAGAGCAGTCTTAGGCCAGAGGACATAGAGAAGCCAGCCTATTATCTAAACAAAGGTAGACAGATTCAGGTGGGAAAACTCCTGAGACCCTTCAGCACACATGTTTTTCCCTCTATTCCCAGAGGACATGGAGATGGGGGCACACTGCAGACATGTTTGAACCTGGCTTCACAATGGTCCTACTTCTCTAATCCAACAAATACAGAATACCACTGAAACAGCAAGATATGTAGAAGGCTATGCTTCATTAATGATGTTTGAAAAGAAACATATTCCTTTTGAAGATGTTCATATTCAATTTCTGTATTTATTAACACTGAGGAGAAATTATATAATAACCTAATCACGTCCTATATCTGCAAAAGTTCACTCAGTCTTACAATGATGAGTGTCTATCACTGGATTAATTACTTATTAATTTGTAAAAAGATAAATATCTTCAACCAAACCTGTGTTCACACTGAGCATTGTATACACAGTAAGACATAGCCTCAGGGCATCTGGGTGACTCAGTTGGTTAAGCATGAGACTTGGGCTCAGGTCATGATCTCACGGTTTATGAGTTTGACCTCTGTGTTGGGCTCTGTGCTGACAGCTCAGAGTCTGGAGCCTGCTTCAGATTCTGTGTCTCCCCCTCTCTCTGCCCCTCCCATGCTCATGCTCTGTCTCTTTCTGACTCTCAATAATAAATAAAAACGTTAAAAATTAAAAAAAAAAAGACACAGCTTCTACTCATAGTCTACTGGGGACACATGCAAGTAAATGGGAAATGCAGATGGATAATCTATGTTAGTAGTTTAGGGGAAGGCGGTTTCTTTCTGGAGGAAGTGGCATCTGAACTGAGGCCTAAAAGAGTAGGTATTACCCAGATTAAGGCATTGGTAGTAGCAAATAGGTTCCAGAATGCTCAAAGACCAGGAGCGAGTGGACCTTTCAGTGACCAAGGAAATGACAAGACTTGAGACTGGGGGAAAAACTTTTTCGCTGTTTAAAACAATGCTCTCCTGGCCAACACTGCTTTGATTCCAAAAACAGACAAAGAACCCACTAAAAAGGAGAAATACAGGTCAATAGCCCAGATGAACATGGATGCAAGAATTCTCAACAAGATACTAGCAAATCAAATATAATAGTACATTAAATGAATTATTCACCATGGTCAAGTGAGATTTATTCCTGGGCTACAGGGGTAGCTCAATATTCACAAATCAATCAACATGGTACACCATATTAATAAAAGAAAGGTTAAGGACCATATGATCCTCTCAATAGATGCAGAAAGAGTACCTGACAAAATATAAAATCCATTCTTGATAAAAACCCTCAGCTAAGTAGGTATAGACAGAACATACCTCATGATCATAAAGGCCATATAAGAAAGGCTCACAGCTAACATCATCTTCAGTGGGGAAAAACGAAGATCTTTTCCTCCATGGTCAGGAATAACACAGAGATGCCCACTCTCACCATTACTATTTAACATAATACTGGAAATCCTAGCCTTAGCAATCAAACAATAAAAAGAAATAAAAGGCATCTAAATCAGCAAGGAAGTCAAACTTTCACTACTTGCAGATGACAGGATACTCTATATAGAAAACCCAAAGATTCCACCAAAATATTGCTAGAATTAATACATGAATTTCACCAAAGTTGCAGGATATAAAATCAACATACAGAAACCTGTTGCATATCTATACACCAATAATGAAGGAGCAGAAAAGGAAATCAAGGAATCAATCCCAATTGCACCAAAAACTGTAAGATACTTAGGAATAGACCTAACCAGAGAGGGAAAAGATCTGTACTCTGAAAACTGAAGAAATTGAAGATGACACAAAGAAATGGAAATCTATTGCTCATGGATTGGAAAAGTATTGTTAAAATGTCTATACCCCCAAAGCAATCTACACATTCAGTGCAATCCCTATCAAAATACCAACAGCATTTTTCACAGAGCCAGAACAAACAATCCTAAAATTTGTATAGAACCTTTCCTGGTTATTTTGTGAACCTGAATAGCTGAAGCAATCCTGAAAACGAAAAGCAAAACTGGAGGCATCACTATTCCAGACTTCAAGCTGTATTACAAAGATGTAGTCATCAAGACAGTATGGTACCAGCACAAAAAAACACATAGTTCAATGGAACAGAATAGAAACCCCAGAAATGGACCCACAACTCATCTTTGACAAAGCAGGAAAGACTACCCAATTGAAAAAAAACAGTCTCTTCAACAAACGATGTTAGGAAAACTAGACAATGACATGCAAAAGAATGAAGCTGGACCACTTTCTGACACCATACATGAAACTAAATTCAAAATGGATGAAAGACATAAATGTGAGACAGAAAACCATCAAAACCCCAGAGGTGAAAACAGGTAGCAACCTCTGTGACCTTGGCAGTAGCAACTTTTTACTAGACACATTGCTGTAGGCAAGGGAAACAAAAGCAAACATCAACTATTGGGATTTCATCAAGATAAAAAGCTTCTGCATTGCAAGGAAACAATCAAAAAGATTGTTGGGAATGGGAGACGGTATTAGCAAATGACATATCTGATAAAGGGCTAGTAGTATCCAAAATCCAAAATTTATAAAGAACTTAAATTCAACACCGTAATAAATAATCCAGTGAAGAAATGGACAGAAGACATGAGTAGACATTTTTCCAAAGAAGGCATCCCAGTGGCAAACAGACACATGAAAAGATGCTCAATATTACACATCATCGGGGAAATACAAATAAAAACTATGATATGATACTACCTCATACCTGTCAGAATGGCTAAAATGAACAACACAGGAAAAAACAGATGTTAGCAAGGATGCGGAGAAAAGAGAACCCTTGTGTACTCTTGGTGGGAATAAAAAATGGTGCAGCCACTGTAGAAAACAATAATCCCACTTCTTGGTAAATCTAAAGGAAATGAAATCACTTGCATGTTCAGTGCAGCCCTATTCACAATAGCCAAGATGTGGAAACAACATAAGTACCTGTCAATAAATGAATGGATAAAGAAAATGGTTATGTAAATATATACACATACATACAATGGAAGAATGATATAAAGAAGAAGTTCTCCATCTTGCCATGGAGAACATGGGTAAATCTTGAAGACATCATGCTAAGTGAAGAAAGTCAGAAAAAGACAAATACTGTATGAACTCAATTAAATTGGATTCTAAAAAAGCTGAACTCACAGAAACAGTAGAATGGTGGTTGCCAGGGGCTGGGAAATGGAGGAAATGGGGAGATGTGGGTCAAAGGGTATGACTTCCATTTATAAAATGAGTAAGTTCAGGGGATCTAACGAACAGCATGGTGACCACAGTTAACAATACTGTATTATATATGTGAAAGCTGCTCAAAGAGTAAAATCTTAAATGATCTCACCACACACACACACACACACAAAATAACTATAACCTTATCACTGTAATCGTTTGACAATATATGTTTTGAGTCACCACATTGTACACCTTAAATTTACACAATGTTATATACCAATTATATCTCAACACTGGGGGAAAAAAGAAATCAGAATGCAGTTGCTCTTGGGAGCAAATGGTAGCTAGAAAGAAACACAAGAGGGGCTTTTGAGGAGCCAGTAATGCTTAGTTTCTGATCATTGTGTGGATACACAGATGTGTAGAGTGTGAATGCTCATCATGGTGTCCACTTACAATATGTGCACTCTGCTGTCTCTATATTATACTTCAAGAAACACTTAAGTTAAAGAATATATAGTGCTCTTTTATCTGTAAATTGTAAAATACTTCTCTCGCTCTTCTCTGTCTTCTGTGCTCTTCTCTTTCGTTACTGAATTTTTAACTCATGGCCTTAAGTCTAGATCTCGTGACAGTAGGTCACCAGCCTCATTTAAATTGATGTTCTCATGTCAGCTGATCTGAGTGGCTGGAAATGACCAGCTGTAGTTGCTGACTGGGTCCCACACTAATACCTAGACTGGCGTGGTGATATCACATGGTCCTATCATTGCGATCTCCAGCATGTACACTTGACACAGAATGCCAGGTGTAGGTTAATGAAAAACATGGAAAAGAAGGGGAAATCTATCAAGGCTTGTTAACAAGAAAATATAATTATATACTTTATATTTTCAGCAGAAAACTCATGAGGATCAGCCTACACATTGTCATGAATGTAACATTCCTGCCAAATCAGATTCATAAAATACTGATTTAAGATGTTAATCTATTTTTATGAATTGTTGTCATAACTGAACTGGAGAAAGCAAAGCACTGGTTTATGGCTATAAATTTTCCTTATTCATCTAGCACATAATAGCTCAATCTAGTTTCCTGAATTGCACCGTTTGTCAAAAATCCCAAGTCTGTTTTCCCCTGAGTAGCTAATAGTTCATAGATTCATAGCAAAGCAGTACCAGAAAAGTCATGTGGAAAGTACTCTGTTGTATAATGAATGGTGCCTTAGAATCTTGCAAATATCTTTGCACAAAAAGATCTGACTCTATTTACTTGCCATAGGTGAAAGTTAATTAATCTGAAAGCTCCTATAAAACAACTTGGTTTTAAAAACTCAGAATAGTCTCAAAATGCTAATATATAATATTGGCATGTCAATTAATTCATCTGAAGCCAGAAAGGGATTTTAGCAGTATGTGATTTCAATCTGCTTTGCCCGGGAAAGCTTGGAAATGGGCTAGGCTTTGCCATTTCCAACAACATCTAAAATCAACCACTACTCCTCAAAGTCACACTGATTTATGTAGACAATAGCACCTCTTGTTATGCCTCAACACCAGGGACAATATAACTGTAGCTTACAATATATTCTATTTTAGAAACTTAATTATAAAACACTTGTTCAAAGAATTCACATACAGTCTATCCATAATGTTATGTATGTATCAAGTTATCTTTATTCATTTTTAATGTAAAATATAACCTAGAAGAAAAAAATCTATGCTGTTACCAGAAACACGCTTGGTAAATTTAAACTGTTCAAAAAGTTACATAATTTTTGGGGCACCTGGGTGGCTTAGTCGGTTGGGTGTCCGACTTTCGCTTAGGTCATGATCTCGCGGTTGTGGGTTCGAGCCCCGTGTCGGGCTCTGTGCTGACTGCCTGCTCAGAGCCTGGAGCCTCTTTCGGCCTGTGACTCCCTCTCTCTCTGACCCTCCCCTGCTCAGGCTGTCTCTCTCTGTCTCTCTCCTAGAAATAAATAAAACATAAAAAAAAAAAAAGTTACATAATTTTTATATATGTGTGTGTAGACATGTGTGTGTGTTTGTTTATTTTGTGGTAGGGATCCCTCCCTAAGGAGAGAGAAAAAGAGATTTCAAGGTCACCTATATAAGCGCCTAGGTACCTACATTCCCCCAAGGCCTTGTAAACTGAGACAACTTAATCAGACTGCATGTTTATGTGTGTTACCATATATGGGAGACAAAGAAACAGAAAATGCATTAAAAAAACATGCCATGTGATGTGATGTGGGCCGCTCAGTTCTTTGTGAATGAACCCAACTGAGCGGTGCTGACACAAATAAAGTTGCTTCCTAGAAAGAAAAGCCTTGGTGTCACGACTCTGTGTGCGAAAACCCTGCAACTATTTATTTATTTATTTATTTCTGGATTTAATAATCTTATGACCCAAAAGAATCATCTTAATATTGAACCTGCAACTTAAATTTCTTCCTCCTTATTACCAATGAGGAGACCCTCAGATTTTCTAAGCAAATTGAAGGAACTGAATTTTTGGGAGGCGCCTGGGTGGCTCAGTTGGTTAAGCATCTGACTTCAGCTCAGGTCATGAATTCGTGATCTATGAGTTTGAGCCCCACATGGGGCTCTGTGCTGACAGCTCAGAGCCTGGAGCCTGCTTCAGATTTTGTGTCTCCCTCTCTCTCTGCCCCTGCCCGCTCATGCTCTGTCTCTGTTTCTTAAAAGTAAATAAACATTAAAGAACTGAATTTTTAAAAAATTAAATCCAGTGGTTCCAGTGTTTTGAGTGGTTCCACAAAAACAAAGACTAGTTTTTGTTTAAGCTTTAGAAGATACTTCAGAAGTAATTTAGTTGAACCTAAAAATATTCAAAACCACAACACAGACTTCTTAATTACCAAGGAAAGTTCTTAATTAAGCAAATGTTTATTGAGCACCTAAAGGATACAAATGGGAATCCGATTTACAGATTCTGTGTGCTCCTACTCCACTCTTTCCAGAATCCTATCTGATTGGGTTTAAATTCCTGCTCCATATCTTGTGAGAGATTTTTATATGAATAATTTGACCTCTATACTTCTTTATCTGCAAAATGAAAGTAATAATTTGCCTCATAAAATTGCCTCAAATGAATTAAATTATATAATGCATGCAAAAAACGATGTAAATGTGAGCTTTCAAATAATAATAGTTTATAAGACATTATTATTAAACTTTGCATGAAGTTGTATTCAAGAAGTTCCTTGTTTAGAGTTTACAGAGATTTCCTAAGAAAAGTGACCAGAACTTGAAATTTCGGTCTGTAACCTCAGGTCACATGCTGCTCCACAACTGTGAGCTTTATGAACTTCTTTCTCCTAATATTTCCATCTACTGAATATTCTTTTGTCCTAAGAGGGTAAGTTAAAATTTAAATTCACCTCTCATGTAGGAAGTGGCAACTATGTTTGACTGATTGACATAAGTCCAATGGGGAGGAATTCTGTCAATAACAGTAATAAATATATGTGAACAGGTAAACAGAATACCTAATGATGAAACCATAGCTGATAGCTCACCTCTCTACTCCTAGTCACCTATTTTGAATCACGAAGAATTCAAGACACATATTCTCTTCAAGGAGAAATGCCTCATAAACATGTATTAGAGAAGGAAGGCAGGTAGCCAAAGCCAGGTAGTTTCTACAGAAAAGCAATACCAGGAAACTCCAAGCAGCTTTTTAAACTCTAAGTGGACAAAATAATTACTAAGACTAAGGTGGTAATCATTACTCCCACTGAAAGAGTGATAAGCACAAAAATCAATTCAAAATGATGTAAAGACTTGGGGCACCTGGGAGGCTCAGTCAGATGAGCATCCAGCTCCTGATTTTGGCTCAGGTCATGATCCCAGGGTCACAGGATTGAGTACCATGTTGGACTCCTTACTGACCATGGAGCCTGCATAAGATTCTGTCCCTTTCTCCTCCTCTGTCTCCCTCCCTCTCTCTCTCTCTCTCTCCTCTCTGTCCCTTTCCTCCACTCATGCTCTCTCTCTCTCTCAAATAAATAAAATGAAAAATTTTTAAATGATTTAAAGACTTTAACATAAGACCCCAAACTATAAAACTCTTAGAAGAACACATACGTTCTGACAACCTACAATATTCTATCTTTTATCATTGGAAAAAATTCCATTAACTAAGTATATTTAGAAATCAAAATAATCTGCAATCTAATGATACTTGTTTTCTGTAATAGAATTCTTATACATAGTTTTGTTTATGGAAGAAAAATGACTAAAACTTCTCCTGGTACTCCTTATCATACCTAAGACTTGCAGGGAAATTCATGTGTTACAGAGGTATATGTTAAATAACTTTTAACAGCCTTTCCAGTAGTCAAGTCATCACACGACAACCTTTTATTTTTTATTTTTTATTTTTTTAATGTTCTATTTATTTCTGAGAGAGAGGGAGACAGTGAGAGCAGGGGAGGGTCAGAGAGATAGGGAGACACAGAATCTGAAGCAGGCTCCAGGCTCTGAGCTGGCTGTCAGCACAGAGCCCAATGCGGGGCTCGAATCCACCAAGAGATCATGACCTGAGTCGAAGTTGGTCGCTTAACTGACTGAGCCATCCAGGCACCCCCACACAACAATCTTTTAATCTTCCATGAACTCTCCCAGTTTTCTTCACTTCATCCTGCATAGGGACTTTGACCAAGGAAACACCATTCTGGCAGAAGAATTATGAAAAACAGTGCTGATACTTTGGATGACAGCAATTAACATAGCTTCTGTTTTTCTTTTCTTTCTCCTCTCCCTTTTCTCCTTTACTTTAAAAAAATTTTTTTCAGAATCAATTTTACCCATATTACGAATCATGTAATTTTTACAATAATCATATGAGGCAAGCAATATAGGTAATACTGTCCACATTTCTCAGCTGGAGAAAACTAAAGCAGGCAAAGAGAGATTGTACAAAGAACTAGCCCTTCACACAGTTTCTTTGGATGTAAGCACAAAATATTCTCCAATTGAAAAGGAAAAGTGGGCATAAACATAGACAGGGAAACCAGAGATCTTCAGACAGCCTCAGGAACCACGCCGGAGATTCATTAGGCAAAGTGCCACTATGGGCAGGAGGGAATATTTAGAGATGAAGTCATCTAGTCCATCACAGCCATTTTACTAAAGAGGAAACTCACTTGCCCTCAGCATCTAGGAAGTGTGAAAAGAGTTAAGGATTGACAGGCAGGAGATCTGTGTTCTGGCCTCATTCTGCTACTAAGCTTAAACCAACCTACGTAGCCATCAACCTACAGACATTGGACTTGGATGTCCCACAAGCATTTCAAAACATGTCCAAACTATTTATCTCCCCTCCGTTACCCCCATCATACTCCTGTGGCGATCATCTCAATAAATGGCCCATGACAAGATCCTAGTAATCTTTCCTTTCCTTTATCTCCCATGTCGTGTTACCAAATTCTGCTCTAAATCTTTCAGATCCATCTCCTTCTCCCCATTTCTTCTCCCACTGTCTCAGTTCAGGTCCTCACTATCTCTGGCCTGGGTTAGGTTACCACGGCTGTCCAACAGGTTTCCTTGATCCTACCTTTGTTCTGTTTCAATCCAACTGCCACTCTGCCTGCCATCACAGAGAGCTTTCTACATCAGAAGTTGTCACTGCTCTAATTATTATTAATTTGTTTTCCAACAACAACTGGATGAAGCCTAAAGTTCCAAGCAGGATGTCCCAATCAGCTTGTGATTTGGCATCTGCCCTCTTCTCTCACTTCATCTTTCACCACTCATAACTTCGGCCAAGCCCAAGTTTTGCAGTTCCTCCAATGTCACCTTCGGCTTTGACACTAATGGTTCACTCTTCCTGAATGTCATCCCCTTCCCCTGCCCATTGCCTGGCTAAAATTAACTCACCCTTCTAGACTCAGCTTAGCTTGGAATTTTTCCTGGCATCCCTTTTACATGTTCCTTTGATACTCCCAAGGCATCTTGTGCAGACAAAAGAGTCACTATTCACCCTGAACTATGTTTGCTCAGACATCTGTGTCTCTTGCTAACCTCAGCTGTGGAATGGCAGGGACAGCATCCTATTCAGTGCACAGTATTAAATATTCATCCAACAGATATTTGAGGGCCTATTTTATATCTGATACTGTAGGTATAAGGGATATGGCAGTTAACAAAGCAAAGACGCTCCTTGCTATTAAGTGGGAAGTAACATATAGATAAATGAACACATAAATAAGGAAGAGGATAGGAGAGTGAAAAGTGCTTTGCAGAGAATTAAAATAATCCATGTGGTATAAAAGTGACTGGATGGCCACGTTAGATAGGGTATGTCAGGAAGTTCCCTCTGGGAACTTTAAGCTGATAAGGGACACGAAGGTGACATTTAAGCTGGTAAGGGAATGCCAACAAACAGGTATTGAGAGAGAAGAGTACGGAGAATGAAAGAAAAAGTGGCCCATGTGGATGTAAAGCAAACCTGGGAAAGTAGTGAAGGTGGGGTCAGAGAAGACAGGGACCATATTACGTAAACTTTGTAGGACAGAATAGAGTTTTGATTTTGTTCTAAGTGTAATGGGGAGTGACATCTGATTTACATCTAGGACTGCAATGTTTACACTGCCTAGCGTGTAAACATAACATTTTGGAGAGATGAAAGGTCGGTGGCCTGGATATGGAGGTCGCAGCAGTTTTGGAGACAGTGGACGGACTGGGGATGTTATGTGTGACAAGGACCCGCCGGTGAGCAGACGCCTTAAGGCTCAGCGCACGTAGATTTTTGGCCCGGGAGGCCGGGGTCGGTACTGGAGTACAGAACAAGCGCACCGCGACTCCTACGAAGAAGAAGGATGGGGCTTCGGCTGCCCCATCCCCCCAGACTCTGAGGAGAGTGCTGGTCAGGCAGCTGGAAACAGACACGCCCGGACCCACAGCAGGCTGCCTGCCACCGCCGCGACGGGAGAGCGTGGAGAGACAGCCCGGCTGGCGGCGCGCGCCGTCGCGGACTCCACGTGCCCCGCGCAGGGGTTTACGCGTCCTCTGGGCGGGGCCGGAAGAGGAAGTCGGCGCTGCAGTGGCGGCCCCAGCAGCAGCCGCGGCCCCTGCCCAGCCCCGCCGTGCGCGCCCGTCTGTGCCGGCCGTAGAGGCAGCGCCGCGGCGGGACCCGGAGCCTGTGCCCGCCGAGAAGCGCCGCGCCGCCGGGCGCCCAGCAGTCCGATGGGGCCGCAGCGGTCGCTGCTCCCGGCCGCGACCGTCCTGCTCTGGGGCTTCCTGCTCCCTCTGGTAAGGGGGACGGCCGGCGCTCGGGCCTCCCCGGGGCGGGGCTGGGTCTCCCTGCCCCTTCTCCTCCCCACCCCCGGCTGCCACCCGGAGTCTCCAGTGCGCGTGCCCTACTGGCCTGCCCCCTTCCCGTTTTTCCCTTTTCTTCCAGCAGCCCCTCTTCACCCTCTTTTCTCCTGTCTTCCTACCCCACCCCCATTCCCGTTCTTTGAAGTCCTCGAAATACCCACCACAGGAAGGCTCTCTGCGGAGCCGCTTTTGCTACGTTGACCTTCGGGGTTGTCTCTAGTTTTTCACTGTTCCGGGCGTTTTAAATTGACCTCTTGAGTTTTGTCGTGTAGCCCGTCTTACAGCATCTGGCTCTTTTTCACCCTCCGGAAGAAGAAAAAACGTTTTGCATATCCCCGGGGTGTTTAGCGGCTCAAAGACTGCTCTTTAGTGTAATTGCTCGAATACAGATTTTTTTTTTTTTTTTTTGGCCTGCCTCCTTTGGTAGTTCCTGCTACGCCTCATTTGATTCCGTGGGTGGGGGTGGGGAGGTGGTAATACTAGTAATTTAAACTGATTTTAAAGAACACATCAAAGTGTAATCTCTTTGTGGTTTTCAGTTTTCTGCCTAGTTTAAAGGGGGAAGTGAGTCGGTGAAGTAACAACACATAGGTGCTTACGAGTTTGTTTTCATAGTTAGGAAAAGTAGTAATGTTTTAAAATTTAACGTTGAGTAACCGGAGCTTCAATGAATGGTCAGGACGCCAGTGTTTGGTGTTCAGTTTTTATATTTCTTGGAAATTTTATTTAGGGGTTTTCTGGTTGGAAACTTTTGTGAGCTTTATCTGCACAGAATTGGTGTAGTGTATTCCTGTCTAGTTATTTCCATGAAGATATGTAACTTCTCTGAAAGTATATTTTGTATCCTCTGCTGTTTAAAGAATGACTGTTAGTGAATAGATTTAATATAATTATAATTTTTTTAACATTTATTAAAAAACGAAAATCAGAACCTAAAATGATTAAATGCCTCTGGTGTATTCATAACTTTGCTAGGCAACATGAGGAGCACGAATGAGATAATGTATCTAAAAATTGTCTTTTCTAGGTGGAGGGGAAGTACAATATAAAGAGAACAATAAAGTGGCAGTGTTAGTCTGAATCTTCAAGGTGTAGTTTGCCACATATGATACATCCAAAAGATAACAATTCAGGTCGTATGTAAATACACATAAAACTGGGGGCGGCACCTGGGTGGCTCAGTCGGTTGAGCCTCCCGCTTCGGCTTAGGGCATGATCTCACGGTTCCTGGGTTCAAGCCCGCGTCCGGCTCTGTGCTGACAGCTAGTTCAGAGCCTGGAGCCTGTCTTCGGATTCTTTGTCTCTCTCTCTCTCTGACCCTCCCCTACTCATGCTGTCGGTCTCTCTCTCGAAAATAAATAAAACATTAAAAAACTAAAAAAAAATACACATAAAACTATAACCTGGATATACAACTTGTCTGGCATGTTTTTGCACTCTTGCAAATTTCATTTGAACCACTTAAGCTCATTTTAGGAATATACCTTATATATCACATTCACACTAATCTTTTGTCAACACAATAATTAATTTAATAATACAGTTGCTTATAACTCACATTGAAATTCCTATCAAAAGCCCCTGAACCCTCTCACTAAAAGATGATAACAGAATTTTCATGGTATTGCAAGGGCTTCACAAATCTAAAGGTCGTCCCTGTTCTAAATTGTACCTAGGCTATTTCTCACACATTCTAGATTTTACCTTTTTATACTGCACGTTTGTATTTTGTGGTATCTCACTGTACTAATTCTCGGGAGGATCTTTTCAAGGCTGTTGTGGGACTTGGTAACTCTCTTTTCCTCCGCATGATATTTAGTGTGCACGTATTACATGCTAGGCCCTGTGACAGTGACTACATGACAAGATTTTTTTTTTCCATTTTACAATGTTTATTTAAGATAACGACAACTTAAAGAATGTTTACAAGGCTACACATTAAGAAACTAAAAAAAGGAGTGTCTGGGTGGCTCAGCGTCCGGCCTCGGCTCAAGTTTGTGGGCTCGAGCCCCGCATCGGGCTCTGTGCTGAAAGCTAGCTCAGAGCCTGGAGCCTGCTTCACATTCTGTATCTCCCTCTCTCTCTGACCCTCCCCTGCTCACGCTGCCCCCACCCCTCAGAAATAAATAAAACATGAAACAAATTTTTTTTTAAAAATGTAGGTAATGCTCCAGTGAAAAGTAATCACAAACTAGGATTTGGTATATTTCTTTCCTTCAAGGTTTATATGTGGACGGGACAAGGGAGAGAATTATAGAAGAAAAAAACAGAGGATAAAGGTATACAAGATATTCAGGCAATAATTTGTAGGAATAAAAATAATATGGGCTCCCATAATTTAATCATCATGATATCCACTCCCTGTTCACCCCCAAACAGCAAAATGAGCAAAAGAAGGCATCCTTTGTTGTATTTTTTCTATGTCTATTTTTATTTCCTTTTTCTAGTTATTTATTTTTACTGTATTTTTATAGCAGAATCAGCCCTTGAAGCATGGGGAGAAGAATTCATAACCACAGAAGCAAAATTCATGTTTACTAATTTACATCCAAGTTAGTTAGCATCTAGTGCAATAATGATTTCAGGAGTAGATTTCAATGAGTCATCCCATTGGTATGTGTAACACCCAGTGCTCGTCCTATCAGTGTCTTCCTTAATGCCCCTTACTCATTTAGCCCCTCCTCCCACCCCCCCAAACCCTCCAGCAACCCTCAGGTTGTTCTCTGTATTTAAGAGTCTCTTATGTTTTGTGCCCCCCCCACCTTGTTTTTATATTATTTTTGCTTCCCTTCCCTTATGTTCATCTGTTTTGTATCTTAAATTCCTCATATGAGTGAAGTCATATATTTGTCTTTCTCTAATTTTGCTTAGCGTAATACCCTCTAGTTCCATCCATGTAGTTGCAAATGGCAAGATTTCGTTCTTTTTGATTGCTGAGTAATACTCCAGTGTGTGTGTGTGTGTATGTGTATACCACATCTTCTTTATCCATTCATCTGTCAATGGAAATTTGGTCTCTCTCTATACTTTGGCTATTGTGGATAGCACTGCTATAAACAATGGGGTGTATGTGCTCCATGTGCAGCCAAGGCCAAAGAAGTTTTTGCCTTTCTCCTCCAGGATTTTGATAGTTTTCTCTCTTACCTCTAGGTGTTTCATCCATTTTGAGTTTATTTTTGTGTATGGTGTAAGAACGTGGTCCAGGTTCATTTTTCTGCATGTTGCTCTCCAGTTTCCCGGCACCATTTGCTGAAGAGACCTTCTTTATTCCATTGGATGGTCTTTCCTGCTTTGTCAAAGAATAGTTGGCCATACGTTTGTGAGTCCATTTCTGGGTTCTCTCTTCTGTTCCGTGGTTCAGTGCGTCTGTTTTTGTGCCAGTACTATACTGTCTTGATGATTACATCTTTGTAGTAAAAGGCTAAAGTCAGGGATTGTGATGCCTCCCACTTTGGTTTTCTTTTTTGGATTGCTTCAGCTGTTTGGGGTCTTTTCCGGTACCATACACAATTTTAGGATTGTTTGTTCTAGCTCTGTGAAGAATGCTAGTGTTACTTTGATAGGGATGACATTGAATATGTAGATTGCTTTGGGTAGTAAATATTTCTTCTTCCAGTCCAGGAGTGTGGAATATTTTTTCGTGTGTGTGTGTCTGTCTGTCTTATTCAATTTCTCTCATAAGCTTTCTGTAGTTTTCAATGTGTACATTTTTCACCGCTTTGGTTAGGTTTATTAGGTATTTTATGGGTTTTGGTGCAGTTATAAATGGGATTGAATCCGTGATTTCTCTTTCTGTTGCTTCCTTATTGAGGTATAGGAATGCAACCAATTTCTGTGCATTGATTTTATATCCTGTGACTTTCTGAATTCATAGATCTAGCAGTTTTTTGGTAGAATCTTTTGGTTTTTTTCATATAGAGTATCATGTTATCTGCAAAGAGTGAAAGTTTCACTTCCTCCTGGCCAGTTTGGATGCCTTTTATTCCTTTGTGTTGTCTGATTGCTGAGGCTAGGACTTCCAGTGCTATGTTGAATAACAGTGGCAAGAGTGGACATCCCTGTTGTGTTCCTGACCTTGAGGGAAAGCTCTCAGTTTTTCCCCATTGAGGGTGATATTAGTGGTGGGTCTTTCATATATGGTTTTTATGATCTTGAGGTATGATCCTTCTAGCCCTACTTCCTTGAGGATTTTTATCAAGAAAGGATGTTGTATTTTGTCAAATGCTTTCTCTGCATCTATTGAGAGGATCATGTGGTTCTTGTCCTTTCTTTTAATGATATGATGTATCACATTGATTGTTTTCTGGACATTAAACCAGCCCTGCATCCTAGGTATAAACCACACTTGGTCATGGTGAATAATTCTTTTAATATATTTTTCTTACCATTTTCTCCCTGAAGCCCTACTTTATTCCCCTTCCTTTATCCTACAGTTCTACGTGGCCTCTCTGAGTTCATTTGAATTAAAGATACCAGTTTAATTATTTCATTTTCCCTTTCTGGGCTCTTGCAGCTGGCACTGCTACCAACTTTCCCTTCAGTTATGTAAGACCAGGGCCGATATCCTTATCTAGAAGCAGCACATAATCTCTAGAATCCACTGCTGCATCCTTGCAGAAAACTCAGAGGATTTAATATTGGGAAAGCCTTTCAACATCACGTAGCTACCCTCCTCTCTTGTCCTCGTGACATCTTTGTGACCTCGCCGTGTATGTTAAACTCAAGCTATCATACATCTGGTTGTTTTCATGATTTCTTAAATCCATTAAACCTGTAAGTCTAGAAATGAAGAGTGTGTGGCAGGTTGTCTCTTGGCCTTGACGTGATTCTGTTTCACGGTCATCCTTCCCCAACCCAACCCCCATCCCTAGCTGCAACTGTTAGGCCTTTATTTCACAGTGTTATTTGAACCCAGTCACAGAGTTATGTTTCAAAGAGAATGAGAAAAGTTTAGCCTGGATCTATTTTCTAAAATTGCATCATAGTTCTCAGAAGAATCCTGAGTCTTTTCCATAATGTTTTTACAAAAGTTCTGTGAATTTTTTCATTACTTCAAAGAATTCAAAGTGTTACATAGCTACATCTTGAACCTATTACAGTGAAGTGATAATCAGGATCCCCAGCAGAGAAATCTCCTGCTGAAATCTTCATTCCTTTGGTATACTACACCAACTCAAAGAATCTTTAATTCCTCTCTTCTGCCCTCCCCTCTCATGCTCCTGGGGAAAAGAGGTGTGTTCTGCTGCCCAAGCTATCGGAGACACGTTGAGCTGTTGTGTTGTAGACTGAATTGTATCCCCCCCACCCCCTTGCCCCCTGTTCATATGTTGAAACCCTGACCCCCAGTGTGATGGTATTTGGAAGTAGGGCCTCTGGGAGGTAAGCAGGTTTAGGTGAGGTCAGATCCTTCGCGAAGGATTGGTGCCTTGTAAGAAAAGATACCCAAGAGCTTGTTGTCTCTCTCTCTCTCCTAATACTTCCCCCGCCCATACACACACACACCATGTGATGACACAGTGAGAAAGTGTCCATCTGCAAGCCAAAAAGGAAGCTCTTACCAGAAACCTACCATGCTGGCACCCTTATCTTGGACTTGTCTCTAGAACTGTGAGAAAAATAAATTTCTGTTCAAGGTACCAACTCTTTGGTATTTTGTTATGGCAGCCCAAGCTAAGACAGATTTGGGTACCAGGAGTGGGGTGTCAGCTTTGTAACTGGGTAGAGGCTAGAAGAGGTTTGAGGCGCGTGCTAGAAATAGGATATTAAGGACAATTTGGTGAAGTCTCAAAAATGAGGAACATGTTATTAGAAACTGGAGGAAAGGCGGTCATTGTTAAAAATGGCAAAGAACTTGTCAGAACTGTGTTGTAGTATTTTGTAGAAGGAAGAATTGTGAGCAGTGCAGTTAGATATTTAGCTGAGATTTCTAAGCAAATGTTAATGCAGCAGTGTGATTCCTTCTGACTGCTTATAATAAAATGCAGACAGAGAGAGAATTAAAGAAGGAATTGTTAAGGAAAAAATAACTAGAATTCTCAGCCTATCTATATTGCAAAAATGAAGCTTGTTCTGCAAAGAATACTGTGTGGCTAGAAAACCATCTGATAAAAAGTTTGTGGGATTTTTGGGGTGCCTGAGTGGCTCAGTCGGTTAAGTGTCTGACTTCAGCTCAGGTCATGATCTCACGGTTCGTGAGTTCAAGCCCCCTATCGGGCTCTGTGCTGACAGCCAGCTCAGAGCCTGGAGCCTGTTTCAGATTCTGTGTCTCCCTCTCCCTCTGACCCTCCCCTGCTCACGCTGTCTCTCTCTCTCTCTCTCTCAGAAATAAATAAAACATTTTAAAAAAAGTTTGTGGGCTTTTTGAGCAAAAATACTGCCAGTTTGAACTAAATGCAGACTTTGGACAAAATGAAGAAAGGCTGTTGGACTTTTTGAATTTGACAAAATGGGATGATGAAGCTATGTGGCTGTGTGAACATGGATTGTTCTTCACGAAGGACAAAAGACCCCAAAGGCAATTCAGACATCATCAGGTCACTGCCTCTGTCTCAACAGACCTTATGGCCTCTGTTGAGATCCTTGGCGGCCAAACCCCACAGGTCCTTGGAGGTGATGCTGCCAACCCAGTGGGCCTGGCAGGTGGGACATTTAGCCAAAAAGGATTATTCTTGAGCCTTAAAACCTAATGGAATTTGTCTTGCTAGGTTTTGGACTTGCTTGAGTCCTGTCACCACTTTGTTCCTTCTGATTTCTCCCTTTTGGAATGCTAATGTCTACCCTGTGCCTGTCCTACCATTAAGTTTTAGAAGCATATAACTTATTGTCTGGTTCCACAGCTGGAGAGGAATGTTGCCTTAGAATGAACTGTATCTTGAGTTTCACCCATATTTGACTTAGATGATATTAGATGAAACTTTGGACTTAAGAGTTGATGCTGGAATGAGTTAAGACTTTGGGGGCATTTGGGATGAAATGAGTGTTTTTTTGCATGTAAGAAGGAAATGAATTTGGGAAGCAAAATGCTCAGGACTGGATTGTGTGCACCAGATTCTTATGTTGAATCCCTGAACCCCAGTGTGATGGTATTTGGAGACGGGGCCGGGCCGTTGGGGGATAATTAAGTTTAGATGAGGTGTCAGTGTGGGGCCCTTATGATGAGATTGTTGCCTTCCTCTCTTTCCCAACCATGTAAGGACACAATGAGAAGGCAGCCATCTGCAAACTAGGAAACGAGCTCTTACGAGAAATCAGCTGTGCTGGCACCTTGATCTTGAACTTCTAGGTTCTAGACTGTGAGAAAATAAATTTCTGGTATTTAAGCCCCTCAGTCTGTGGTATTTTGTTATGGCAGCCCAGTATTAGACATGCTGGTTTTGTCACATTCCTTTCTTAACTTTAAGATTCTTCACAACTTTTTTTTTTCACCTTCTTTCCTCTGAACTATTTCTGAGGATTCTGCATCCCATTGTCTGCTTTTTAAGTCGCTAACGGTTATCACAGTGTAACCTCTACACATATCTCAAAATAATCCTGAGAAGGTTCAGGAAGGTATGACTTGTCCTAGTTCATACAGAGAAGCCTGAAAAAGAGAACTAGAACCCAGGGTTTCTAGACATTCCTTGATGTTTTTCCACTAAGCTGGTCATTAATGTTTTCTTGTAAATTAAAAATACATCAGAAGAATAATCAGATAAATTCATGAATTTATTTATTCATAAGAAAGGGCTTAAAGATAGAAGTCATGTTTATTATATATTTGATACATTTTTGGTTAAAAATTACCTGAAATTGGGTCTGTTTACAAAACTCTAGACCATAAAGTCTCCAGGTATAGACCCTTATCCCTGGATACTAAAATTTTGTTAAAAATATTGTTTTTATGTCAGAATTTGTCAAATATTACTGTACACTATGGCCTTAAATCAACTTTTTGTGCATTTATATTACCTGCCTGGCCTTGTAGTTACTTGAATTTGTGAAGTCTAGAGTAAACCATAAATTCTGTAGCAGTTGAGTATATCACTAGGTAGTAAGTTTACTTAGGGAAAACCAAGCGAAGGTTAGATCGAGTAAACAAAATATAAACCCCATGAAGGAGAAGCTCTACTGGAATCATTCTCTGCTGTCGCCCCTATCATCTCATAGACTGCAAGGTATCAAATAAATGGGTGTCTCCCATGCCCTAATACCTCTTCCCCTAAACATTACATATCCCCAGATTCTCTGAGTGCAAGGAATGATCCTAGCTCTACTTTTCCCATGGTCCACAGGATCCTCTGAGTCCCTGTGAATACCTGTTTGATGTCTTAGCACCCACTGAGCCACCATTTAAGTACTTAAGATTACAGTTAATCTTTATTTGCGTGGGTCTAGTCACTTTCAGTGTATCATTTCTCTAAACTTTGAATCCTGGAAGTAGGGATAGAAACAATGTAGGTTGTTGATTCTATAACATAACAGGGAGAAAACAGGCATAGAAAATATATAATAGTGAATGATCAGAAAGTTATTTAGGCCTAACTTTGGAGTGTGTCATTCAAGCCATACAACCTCAACTCTATCTTTCCTGTAGAGGCCCCTTTCAACTCTTTAATTGTATTGCTATTAACTATGTAACTGTGTAAAGAGAAAGATGTTTATAAAAAAACAAAAAAAGGGATACCCATGGGGTGGCTTAATAGGTTAAGTGTCCGACTTCAGCTCAGGTGAAGTCGGTTCGTGGTCACGCACTTTGCTGACAACTCAGAGCCTGGAACTTGCTTCAGATTCTGTGTCTCCCTCTTTTTCTGCCCTTCCCCAACTCGTGCTCTGTCTCTCTTGTGCATGCTCTCAAAAATGAATAAACATTAAAAAAATAAATAAATAAAGGGATACCGGTTACATTGCTGAGATGTAAGGGTGATAGGTTAGGTGACTATTGCTCCTGTTACATTTACCATTCAGTGATTACATTGCAACTTTATATCTTCTGGTTTAGGAATCAAGCTATTTTTTTTTTAATTGCTCATTTTCATTATAGATAAGTTCTCTTTATTAACCCAATTTCCTCCCAAGCTCCAGCTTTTGTATTTGGTGTCTAGAAATACAGAAATAATTTAATTTGTAGATTTTATGTAGAAAGATTCCCAGGGGTTTAATTGGAGAGAGAATTACAGTTACATTCACACAGTGCTCCCTTGAAACTGAAGGGTTATGTGTATCTAATGGATAACAATAGAAATAACATGAACCTGGTTTAATTGACAGATGTGGAGGGGGATGGGGAAGCTGGGACCCAGTGATGCATATATTGAAGAGTTTTGAAGGAACTCTTGGGTGAGATGGGAGAATTACTGGTCACAGTATGAACATTGGCTATACCAGCAGACTGCAGGTACAGTGTGACTCACCTCTTGAGAAAATTCCTAGGAGGATCTCTGTAATATCTGGAAGACTTGTGAGTTTCACTGCTATTCATGATGAAGTATATAATGGATACTCTGTGGACCAGTATCAGAGAATCACATGGAAGCTTGTTCAAAATGCATGATCACAAGCTCCACCTAAGAGCTGCTGGTTCAGAATCTGCATTTTAATAAGAACATTAAAGTTCAAGGGGTGCCTGGGTAGCTGAGTCAGTTAGGTGTCTGACTTCTGTTCAGGTCATGATCTCATAGCTCGAGAGTTTTAGCCCCATTTTGGACTCCGTGGTGACAGCTCGGAGCCTGGAGCCCACTTGGGATGGATTCAATGTCTCTGTCTCTCTGCCCCTCCCCTGCTCGTGCTGTTTCTGTCAAAAAGAAATAAGCATTAAAACTTAAAAAAATATTTTTTTAATGTTTATTTATTTTGAGGGGGAGAGGGAGACAGAGTGTGAGCAGGGGAGGGTCAGAGAGAGAGGAAGACACAGAATCCACAGAAGACTCAAGTCTTTGAGCTGTCAGCAGAGAGCCTAATGTGGGACTCGAACTCACAAACCATAAGATCATGACCTGAGCTGAAGTTGGATGCTCAAACAACTGAGCCACCCAGGTGTCCCAACATTAAAAATTTTTTTTTAAAAAAACATTAAAGTTCAAGAAGCATTGATCTATAATGAAGGGAAAGAAATTGTTACATAGAATACTGAGCATAGTCTCCAGGAAAAAAGAACCATGCTTGACAAATTATGTTGAAGTCTTTTAAGGGAATTAAATATACACATGAGAAAAGGTTAACTTTGTGTTATTCAGAGCTATACTTGATCAGATGACAATGGGCCAAGATACAGAGCTCTGGCAGACCCAAAGGATGACATGTGTACAGGGTAGGTGGTAGTATGTTAGATAAAGTTATAGCTAGAATTGTTTTTTTCCAAAGGAATATATGAAGACTTAAGTTTGGAAAATAGCTCCAATGCTAGAAGATATCTTTTGGAGAAGAAAGAAAGGTGAAAGACAAACCAAATCTGGGAACCAGGGTCAAAGAAAAATCCTTGAACTGTGCTATTAGCTTGGACAGGAGTAGAGCAGGCCTGTTCTCAGTAGGTTAATATTGGCCTGGTGAGTCAGCATCAGGAGGCTCTTGGAACAGAGGCCAGGAATTCAAATGCCCATGGTTGGAACTACCCAAAGACTAGAGTGTAAAGCATGGATGTACTCCCAAGGGAAAGGAACACAAAGGTCAGTGCAAGACTGACTGTAAGTATACTGATAAAATAAAGCTCCTGTACATGTCTCTTTCTTTAAGATCTGATTGGTCTGAGAAAATGGGGATCTGATACATGTGCAAGGATGTGAGTATAGTACATATATCATTGCAACTGTTCTTTTTTAGACTTTTGGTAATCATTTGACACTTGTCATGCCAAAAGCTATTTAAATGAGCAAAGGAATAGGTAACTGCAACATTAAGATAGACTTAAACTTCACTAGTTTTTGGCTTGAAAAGAAGATGCTAGGGCGCCTGGGTGGCTCAGTCAGTTAGGCCCCCAACTTCGGCTCAGGTCATGATCTCAAGGTTCGTGGGTTTGAGCCCATCGGGTTCTGTGCTGACTGCCAGCTCAGAGCCTGGAGCCTGTTTAAGATTGTGTCTCCCTCTCTCTGACCCTCCCCTGCTCACGCTGTCTCTCTCTCTCTCTTTCTCTCTCTTTCTCTCTCTCTCTCTCTCAGAAATAAACAAAACATTAAAAAAAAAAAACAAAACGGAAGATGCTAGGGAATATGATTGGAATCCAGTGTTCTGGATAAAGTAATTTAGGAATTGTTCCTGAGCAACAGACAATCCCTTAAAGTTTTATTGGAGGTAAATTTGAGTCCAAAGAGGAATTACCACTTCATACCATGGGATAGTAAACTTACTTACCTTGTGTGTGAGGATCAAGTAAGGTATACATATAGAAGGGCACTGGTATAAAATTGATGATTTGATGGTCCTGAAGAAAGCTTGATCCCACAACCAGTACTTGTAGAAACTGGTGTAAACAGGGAAAATATGGAGTAAAAAATAAGAAGCTGTTCTTCGGAGCGGAATTCGATGAAGCCCTAGAGCCCTAGACTTGTGGGTATTTGAAAGAGTATAAGGAAATGACTTAGAGTTTCAGATATTTAGAATGTAGGAAGGTCTAATTGGGAATTAGAGGAGTTTGAGTGGTGTTGGGAGACCCATACCAGTATCATGGAAGAGGGAGTTAACAGCTAATGAGATACCTGCAACCAGTGTTAAAACTGGAGAGTGATAGTTGGTTACTAAGTGGTGCTTGGAAATGTAACTGCATGAAGGAACTTGAAGTGGTAGCAGAGTTGAAGACTGCTGATCTGGGTTTTGGAGAGCTCATTTCTAATCTTGGCTCCTGAGACCACTTACTTCACTTTGATTATTGTGGATCTGTTTGAGCCACGAAATGAAGGGTCTAGAATATTCTCTCTAAATCCCTTCAAGCTCTTGATACTAAGCTTTCTACTAAGAGGATATTTTCATTACTGATTAAAAATGCAAACATAATTTTTAAAGGTTGAATGAATAAAGTTGTAGGACAGACCAGTCAGTGACAAAGGAAAAATCAGTGTTTAGCACCGTGTCTCTAACTTGGAAGATGTGAAGGAATGTATTATGCCCTTACACCATAGGGTCTTTGTCAAGTGATCTGACACTAGCATGTAGGTGGACCACAAGTCTCACTAACTTGGTGTTTGTAATGCTTAAACGGATACTGAGTTTCAAACTTTTTTCTTTATGCTTCCCTACTAATTGACTGACAGTGATGTAGCTCCACTACTCTTCTCTTAAAGCCTTGCTGTTCAAGGTGTGGTCCATATACCAGCAGCATTAGCATCACCTGGAAGCTTGTTAAAATGCAGAACTCACACTCCGCCCAGACCTACTGAATCAAAATCTACATTTTATATGATTGCTAAGTGATGTGTATGCATAATAAATCTTAAGCACTGCTCCTATAGCTGTGGTTCTCAAACATTTACAAGTAATAGAATCTCCAGAAGGACTTGTAAAAATAAACTGCCCGGGGGTTTCTGATTCAGTAGATCTGGAATAGGCCCCAAGAATTTACATTTTTAACACCATCAAAACACTAAAGCTTTTATTAGACTCTGACTAATCACATTATGTTTTTGGTTACCTGTTTCAGGTTTGTTTTCAATCTTCCTAGTAAGACTGTAATTTCCTAGTAAGACTGTAGTTTCTCTGGAGGAGGGCAGCTTTATTGAGATATAATTCACATACTGTTCAGTTCACCTATTTGAAGTGTACAGTGCAGTGGCTTTTAGTATAGTCACAGATCTGTACAACCATTAATACTGTCTGTTTCAAAACATTTACATCACCTCAGAAAGAAACCAAACAGGTGGAACACACAGGGTGTTTAGGGCAGTGAAACTATTCCATATTGGATAGGGTACTGTAATGGTGGATACAAATTTATTTGTCAAAACGTATAGAATGTACAACACCAAGAGTGAGTCCTAAATGTAAACTATGGGCTGTGGGTGATAATGATGTGTCATTGTATGTTTATTTATTGTAACAAATGTTACCCCTCTGGTGCAGATGTTGATAATGGGAGCCTATGCATGTGTGTGGCAAGGGTATGTGGGTAGTCTGTACTCCCTGCTCAGTTTTGCTGTGACCCTAAAGCTGATCTAAATATAGTCTTTTATAAAAAGGAAAAAAACCCTTATCACCTCCTATCCCCACATCCCACCAAACCGTAAGCACCCATTAGTGATCTCATTTATGCATGGTACAAGTACTTGGCAAGGTGCTAGATATATTATTAATGCTAATAGTTACCATTTATTAAGAGCTTAATATGTACAAACAGTTGCATCATTCACCTCAATCTTCATGACAACTCTATGTTGAAGCTTAAAAGGGGTTAAATGACAGGGCGCCTGGGTGGCTTAGTTGGTTGGGTGACTGACTCTTGATTTTGCCTCAGGTCATGATTTCATGGTTCATGAAATCAGGCCCCACATGGGGCTCTGTGCTGACAGCATACAACCTGCTTGAGATTCCCTGTCTCTCTGCCCCTCCTCTGCTTGCAGTCTCTCACACACCCAATAAATAAATAAATAAACTTGAAAAAACAGGTTAAATGACTTGGAACAGGTAGTAAATGGTAAAATTGCCATCTGTCCTTGATCTCTCATTCCAATGCTCATGATATCTATTGTTAATAAACCAAAGTTTTGAAGCTATACAATTTCTATGAGAAATTTTACTTAGATATTTTAAAATGCAGTGGAAATACTTAAGTTGTTTAGGTATGTTAGCTTACTCATGAAATTTGGTGCATGTTTTAAATAAAATACTAACCATTCTACAATTCTGTATCATTATACTTTTCTCTTTGATACTAATATTCCACTAAAGTTTGTGTTTGCCTTTTCCATTCCATTATCAATGAGTTTTGCTTTTATCAGTGCTGAATGTTCTTCAATTGTAGGGAAGATTATAATCCCTTTATAGCAATAAATCTTACCTATTTGAGTATCTTTGTACTTCCTTGAACATTTAAGCTTTTTTTTAATCTCTTAGTTTTTGTAATTATAAAATAACACTATGATACATTTACATATTGTGTAAAAGAAGGTAGTGTATATGTATCAAGAGGGAAAGTCTAATATGTAAATTTAGAAATGTATAGAAAAGCTACAGAGTGGTATAGTTTGACCTCATGTGTAAAACAAACTATACGTGATATATGTATACATGTATTCTTGTGTATATTCATATATATTAAATATACACAGATAGTGTCTGGAAAGATATGAAAGAAGCTCCTAACTCAAAGTGTGAATGAGTCAAGGTGATAGGAGAAGGACTTTGTGCCTTTCTGTCTTGTTTCAGTGTTTTTCCTTTTTTAATTTCTCCAGTCTTTTTACACTATCACCTTTGCCTTTGTTTTCCTCTCTCTTTTTAAAAATAGCCTGATGTGTCTCTCTCTACATCTTCTTCAAGCTCACATAAATGTACAGATACATATAGGGAATTGGGGGAGGGATTCACCTTTTTTTTTTTAATAAAAGGTTACACTGGGGCACCTGGCTGGCTGAGTTCATAGAGCATGACTCCATCTCTCTGTGGTGAATTCAGGCCCCACATTGGGCGTAGAGCTTAGTTAAAAAAAAAAAAAATAGGGATACGCTATAAATATCTCTATAAAGTTTATATCAGTATCTACAGGTAGATTTAGTTTTTTTAATAGCTGTGTACTATGCATATCATAATGTAATGTCTCCTTATTAGTGAAAGTTGTTGACTTTTTTTTGTAACAAATGATATTGTGAGTATCCTTACGGTTATCTTTGTGATTTCTTTTTTTGAAGTATCAACATACAATGTTATATTAGTTTCGGTATACAATATAATTTACTCAACATTTCTATACATTACTCAGTATTTATGAAGATACGTGTACCCTTACTCCCCTTTATCTATTTTACCTATCCCCTCCACCTCCCATTTGTTCTCTAGAGTTAAGTCTTTTTTGTTTTTTTTTTACTTTGTTCATTTATTTTGTTTAAGTTTTCATAGATGAGTGAAATCATATAGTATTTGTCTTTCTCTGACTTCATTTAGTTACTAGAAAAAAATTTTTAATGTTTATTTTTGAGAGACAGAGCATGAGTCAGGGAGAGGCAGAGAGAGAGGGAGACACAGAATCTGAAGCAGGCTCCAGGCTCTGAGCCATCAGCACAGAGCCCAACATGGGACTCAAACCCATGAACCATGGAACTTTTACCTGAGCTGAAGTTGTACGCTTAACCAGCTGAGCCATCCAGGCGCACCACTGACTTATTTCATTTAGTATTATACCCTCTGGGTCCACCCATATTGTTGCAGATAGCAAGATCTCATTCGTTTTTATGGGTGAGTAATATTCCAGTATGTATATACATATACATATATGTATATACACATATATATATATATCACTTCTTTATACATTCACCTGTGGTTGGACACTTTTGTTGATTGCAAATAGTGCTGCAATAAACATAGTAGTGCATATATTTTTTCAAATAAATGTGGGGTTTTTGTTGTTGTTTATTTTCTTTGGGTAAATACCCAGTAGTGGAATTTTGGGGTCATGTGGTAATTCTATTTTTAATTTTTTAAAGAACCCTCACATTGTTTTCTACAGTGTTTGTAACACTTTCATTCCCATCAGCAGTGCACAAACATTCCTTTTTCTCCACATCCTCACCAACACTTGATGTTTCTTATCTTTTTGATTTTTGCCATTTTGACAGATATAAGGTAATACCTCATCACGGTTTTGAGTTTTGATTATGAGTGATGTTGAGCATCTTTTCATGTGTCCGTTGGCCATCTGTAGGTCTTCTTTGAACAGTGTCTATTCAGATTTTCTGCCCATTTGTTAAATTGGATTACTTGTCTTTTTTGCTATTGAAGTATGTAAGTTCTTTATATATTTTGAATTTTAACCCCTTACGAGATACATTATTTGCAAATATCTTCTCCCATTGAGTAGGTTCCTTGTCATTTTGTTGATGGTTTCCTTTACTGTGCAAGAGCTTTTTATTTGGGTATCATCCCAATAGTTTTTCTTTACTTTTATTTCCCCTGCTAGAGAAGATGTATCTAGAAAATTATTTCTCAAGTTGATGACAGAAGTTACTGCCTATGTTTTCTTCTAGTTATATGGTTTCAGGTCTCACATTTAGGTCTTTAATCATTCTGAGTTTATTTTTGTGTATGGTATAAGAAGATGGTCTGAGAGCACCTGGCTGGCTCAGTCAGAAGAGCATATGACTCATGAGCACAGGGTCATGAGTTCGAGTCCCACGTAGGGTATAGAAATTACTTAAATAAACAAATATTTGTTAAAGAAAGAAGGAAAAAAGACAGTTTGCTAGTTTCATTCTCTTGCATGTAGTTGTCCATTTGTTGTTGTCCATGTAGTTGTCCCAGCACCATTTGAAGAGGCTGTCTTTTCCCCATTGTATGTTCTTGCCTCCTGTGTCATAGATTAATAGATTGAATACACGTGGGTTTATTTCTGGGTTCTCTGTAATACATCTGTAGGATATGAATCAGGATTCTATATATTAACATTCTTATTGATAAATTGTCTATTTAACGGCTATACTACTTCAGCAGGATTGTGTACAATTAGAACCCAAATCTTTATCTAAATACCATTCTTCTCCATAAGGAGCTTAGTAGGATAACTGGTTCGAGACCTATGACAGGTAAAGGATAAAGTCAGCCTAGGACATCTTGTGCCAAAAAATAAGGAAGTCCTCAAAGACTAATGGGTTCTTGTTAGAATGGTACAAAGAGCCAGCTCCAGGAGGCTCTGCTGACCAAATTTGGGACAATTTGAACATCAAATAAATACTTTACATTAAATTTTTAAAAATCAGCGAACCTCTAGTGATACCAAGCAAAAGGTGGTAGGAGAGAGTAAAGCTCTTTTTTAAAGAATACTAGCTAATAAATGCAGAAGGAATTACAGTATTAAAAACAATAACCATTTCTCAACCCCCAATGTAATGTGTAAAATTAAATTCAGGCATGGATCATCATGGAGACTAAAAGCTAGGTGAGAGGTTATTGAACTGTTTACATGGTGCTACAGATTACTTTCTAACCAATCACAAAGGGAAAGAAATACATAACTTTATACTAGAGAAATCCTGCAGTTACTATGTTAATCAGATAATCAAACCTCAGCATCACTAATGCTGGGACATCCTAGGACATCATGTGCCATTTTGTTGGATTCATTTTTTTTTTAATTTTTGACATTTATTTATTTTTGAGAGACAGAGACAGAGCGTGAGCAGGGGAGGGCAGAGAGAGAAGGAGACATAGAATCTGAAGCAGGCTTCAGGCTCTGAGCTGTCACTTCAGAGGCTGACATGGTGCTCGAACTCACAAACTGAACCATGAGATTATGACCTGACCGGAAGTTGGCCACTTAACCAACTGAGCCACCCAGGCACCGCATTGTTAGATTCATTAAAATGTACCCAATTTAGGGCCACTTGGTGGCTCAGTTAAACATCCAACTTCAGCTCAGGTTATGATCTCACAATTTGTGAATTTGAGCTCTGTGTCAGGCTCTATGCTGACAGCGCAGAGCCTGGAGCCTGCTTGGAGTTCTGTGTCTCCCTCTCTCTCTGCCGCTCCCCAGCTCACACTCTGCCTCTCTTTCTCTCAAAAATGAATAAATGTTAAAAAATTTTTTTAAAAAGAAGTACCCAATTTACTTATGGATTACTCTTTTAGAAAAGTGTTTAACCTAAACTTAATCATCCCTCATGATTATCTGCAGGATTACTCTCTATAGATAGAATTGATTATTCTGCTATGTAACTTTATGTAAGTTATGTTAGTAACTTCTCTAACTCTCAGAGTCCTCATTAGTAAAACAGTAATAATGGATCAGACGTGTGTAAAAATAACCTAAATATACTGTTTAGTTTGTATAATTTGTAACCTACAAATAGTTTGGGTGTACAGTAAGAATTTAGGATATTGGTTCACTTCTGCTGTCAAGTAAATCCATTCATGACCAACAAGGAAACAGCTGAATGAAAACTACATTTCTTTTTTCCACAAATAATTTCCTTATCTCATTATTCTGTGTAATGTGATAGTATGTTTTATAAATTCCCTACACTTGCTTAAATCCATAAACTAATGAAGTCCCAAATATTCCAGAAAGCCTTCTAATCCAAAATGTTCAGAGGAGATTTTAGGTAGGAAAGCATGGATTAGAAAATTTTTGTACTCTATAAATTTAGATTACCTGTTATGAAATTACCAGTTTTATGCAAAAATGGTAGAGGCTTGGTACATTATCATTATTTGCCAAGCAAACTTTTTTCTCTTATGTTTTAGAGAAAGATTTGTTCAGGGTTGCCTGGGTGCCTCAGTTGGTTAAGCGTCCAGCTCTTGGTTTCAGCTCAGGTCATGATCTCAAAGTTTGTGGGATTGAGCCCTGCATTGGTCTCTGCTGACAGTACAGAGCCTGCTTGGGATTTTCTCCCTCTCTTCTGCGTCTCATCTGCTTTTCTGTGTGTATGTGTGTGCGTGTGCGCACGCGCGCGCACACTTTCTCTCAAAAATTATAATAAAAATAAACATTTTTAAATTTTTAAGAAAGGTTTAGAGGAAGATTTGTTCAGAGGAGGACAGAGGAAGGATTTGGATCAGTTCAGGTTTGAAGGGAATTGTGATGTGATGTGATATTCTAATTATCTCAAGGTGTTTCTTAATTTCATACTCTCCACTCCCACCCCATCTGCAGTAGTTATTCTTTTCAATTACTTCTTAGCTCTTCTCTGCCTGTTTTCCCCTAGGTAGTGGGAAATGAGGCAGAGGACAGAACGCTTTTTCATTTCTTCTTTTTCCTCTCTCTGAACTCTAGGTTGGTCTTTTTGAATAGAATCTTCAAGACTTGAGGGGCGCCTGGGTGGCTTAGTCGGTTAAGCATCCGACTTTCGCTTAGGTCATGATCTCGCGGTTCATGGGTTCGAGCCCCGTGTCGGGCTCTGTGCTGACTGCCAGCTCGGAGCCTGGAGCCTGTTTCAGTCTGTGTCTCCCTCTCTCTCTGACCCTCCCCTGCTCACACTGTCTCTCTCTCTCTCTCAGAAATAAATAAATAAAAAAAAAAAAAAAAAATCTTCAAGACTTGAGAGTTGTAGTTTCTCAGAATTTCTTTCATGAGTAGCACTTAGAAACAGTAATATACTTTTTTTTTTGAACTGTACTTGTCAAATATAGAAGCTAGGACAGGTTGAAGGATTTCTTTTTTTTTTTTTAATGTTTCAGGTTTTTATGTAAATTCTAGGTAGGTAACATACCGTGTAATGTTAGTTTCAGAAGTAGAATTTAGTGATTTATCACTACTTATAATACCCTACTTATAATACCCTACATATATATATATATATATATATATGTGTATATAATACCCTACTTATAATACCCTACTTATAACACCCATTGCTCATCATGACAAGTGCCCTCCTTAATCCATATCGCCCATTTAGCCCATCCCCCACTCATTTCCCTCCAGCAGCCCTCAGTTTGTTCTCTATAGTTAAGAGTTCCTCTTATGGTTTGCCTCCCACTTTGTTTTCCTTTCCCCATGTTCATCTGTTTTGTTTCTTAAATTCGACATAAGAGTGAAATCATATGGTATTTTTCTTTCTCATTTATTTTGCTTAGCTTATACTCTCTAGGTCCATCGATGTTGTTGCAAATGGCAAGATTTCATTCTTTTTTTATGAATGAGTACTATTCCATTGTGTGTGTGGCACGTGCACACGCATGCATACCTTTATATATACACATACACACACACATAAACCACATCTTCTTTGTCCATTTATCAGTCAGTGGACATTTGGGCTCTTTCCATAATTTGGCTATTGTTGATAGTGCTGCTGTAAACATCAGGGTATATGTGCCCCTTCAAATCCATATTTTTGTATCCTTTGGGTAAATACCTAGTAGTGCAATTGCTGAGTTGTACAGTAGTTCTATTTTTAACTTTTTGAGGAACCGCCATACTGTTTTCAAGAGTGGCCACACCAGTTTGCATTCCCACCAGCAGTGCAAAAATTGTTCCCCTTTCTCTTCATCCTCACTAACACCTGTTGTTCCTTGAGTTATGAAATTTTAGCCATTCTGGCAAGTGTGAAGTGGTATCTTATTGTAGTTTTGATTTGTATTTCCCTGATGATGAGTGATGTTGAGCATCTTTTCCCGTGTCTCTTGCTATCTGTATGTCTTTAGAAAAACGTATATTCATGTCTTCTGCCCATTTCTTTAGAGGATTATTTGGTTTTTTGCATATTGCGTTTAGTAAGTTCTTTATAGATTGTGAATACTAACTCTTTATCAGATGTTTCATTTGCAAATATCTTCTCCCATTCTATCGGTTGCCTTTTAGTTTCGTTGATTATTTGCTGTGCAGAAGCTTTTTGTCTTGATGAGATCCCAGTAGTTCATTTTTGCTTTTGTTTCCCTCGGCTCCAGAGACATGTCTATTTAGTAAGAAGTTTCTGTGGCCAACGTCAAAGAGGTTGCTGCCTGTGTTCTCCTCTAGGATTTTGATAGTTGTCTGTCTCACATTTAGGTTTTTTATCCATTTTGAATTTGGTTTTGTGTGTGGTGTAAGAAAGTGATCCAGTTTCATTCTTCTGCATGTTGCTGTCCTGTTTTCCCAACACCATTTGTTGAAGAGACTGTCTTTTTTCCATTGGATATTCTTTCGTACTTTCTCAAAGATGAATTAACCATATAGTTGTAGGTTCGTTTCTGGGTTTTCTATTCTGTTCCACCGATCTGTGTGTCTCTTTCTGTACCAGTACCATACTGGTACTGTAGTCTTGATGTCTACAGCTTTGTAACATAGCTTGAAGTCTGGGATCATGATACCTCCAACTTCGCTTTTCTTTTTCACGATTGCTTTGGCTATTCCGAGTCTTTTGTCATTCCATGCAAATTTTAAGATTGTTTGTTGTAGCTCTCTGAAAGCTCCTGGTGATATTTTCATAGGGATTGAACTGAATGTGTAGATTTCTTTGGGCACTATAGATATTTTAGCAATATTTGTTCTTCCTGTCTGTGAGCGTGGAGTGTTTTTCTGTATCTTTGTGTCATGTTCAACTTCTTTCATAAGTGTTAATAGTTTTTGTAGTACAGATCTTTTACCTCTTTGGCTAGGTTTATTTCCTAGGTTTTTGGTATAATTGTAAATGAGATCAGTTCCTTAATTTCTATCTCTGCTGCTTAATTATTGGTGTATAGAAATGCAACAGATTTCTGTACATTGATTTTGTATCCTGAGACTTTACAGAATATGTATCCATTCTAGCAATATTTTAGTGGAATCTTTCAGGTTTTCTACATGGAGTATAATGTCATCTACTAATAGCAAAAGTTTGACTTCTTCCTTGCTGATTTGGATGCCTTTTATTTCTTTTTGTTGTCTGATTTCTGAGGGTCAGACTTCCAGTACTGTGTTCAATAACAATGGTGAGAGTGGACATCCAAGACAGGTTGAGGAATATTAAGTGCACTACATAAACACTGAAGTATGGGTACCTGGGTGGCTCAGTCAGTGAAGTGTCCGACTCTTGATTTCGGCTCAGGTCATGATCTCATGGTTTGTGGGTTCGAGCCCTGCATTGGGATCTGTGCTGACAACATGGAGCCTGCTTGGGATTCTGTCTCCTTCTCTCTCTACTCCTCTCCCCTTTCAAAATAAATAAAAATAAACTTAAAAAAACAATGAAGTAATAACTAATAAGAAGTTGAGAAAGAAAGTTTCAGGGTGTGAAGGGAGCATTGAAGTTATCACACAACAAGAATCCTCTGTGGGATGTGCCCCTTTATAACAAGGGTCATAATGGTGTCCCCATAAGAAAGTGACTTAGTTTTCTTAAGAATGTGTTCTGGGCAAATATATGTAACTTCAGTGTTTCCTCAAATAAGAAATAAATTCATTGGAAGATCTTCCCTCTTAAGGAAGTATTGTCAAACCTTATGTATAAATAGCATTATTAAAGTCTTTGTTATTGGCAAACCAGATTATTACCAGTGTGAAAATTATTGTTCATGTCCTAGACAGCTGCTCAGGAAGCGATATTGCATGCGTCTGGAAATGGCAAACCTGTACCGTCTAAGGACTACTGCATGCTATATAACCCTCATTGGACAAATCTTCCAAGTACCCTAGAAAATGCAGTAAGTAAATCACACTTAGTATTTATTTATAAACATAAAATTGCTGAAAGGCAAGAATGAGTATTATGTTTTGGTACGTGAATTAGCTGTAATATATGATGATTATTTTATTGCTTTGGCTTACATGTTTTTCTATCTGTGGGAAAAACAAGTTAGAGAATTTTAATACTTAACTCAAAGCCTGGTTGTCATAAAATATTCCTAATTTAAAAGAACCTGGTATTAAACCAATATTGATACTTTGTCACTGAATGCATTTATTGTGAAATATGATCTTTATCATTTTAAAGACATTTCTTCTTTTCAGACTTCCATCAGTTTGATGAATCTGACTACTACACCATTGTGCAACCTTTCTGATATTCCGCCTGAAGGAATAAAGAACAAAGCAGTTGTAGTACAGTGGGGAACCTGCCATTTTCTTGAAAAAGCCAAAATTGCACAAACAGGAGGTGCTGAAGCATTGTTGGTTGCCAATAATAGTGTCCTAGTAAGTAGTAAAACTTAATAACTCTTGAACTTCACAGGAATTAAACTTTCTTTTTGGTGTGTAGTATATGGGCTGGGTTTTAAATAATCATTTAAGGTTCTTTTAAAATAAACGTTCCAGGGGTGCCTGGGTGGCTTCGTCGGTTAAGCGTCTGACTTTCGCTTGGGTCATGATCTCACGGTTCGTGGGTTCGAGCCCTGCGTCAGACTCTTTGCTGACTGCCAACTCAGAGCCTGGAGCCTGTTTCAGTCTGTCACTCCCTCTCTCTCTGAGCCTCCCCTGCTCATGCTGTCTCTCTCTCTCCTAGAAATAAATAAAAAACATTTTAAAAAATTTTAAAAATAAATAAATAAAATAAACGTTCTGGCACTGATAGGCATTTAATTGGAAATCTTTGTAATTTCTTTTTTTTCATCCCAATGTTTACTTATTTTTAGAGAGAGAGATAGTAGAGTACTAGCAGGGGAGGTGCAGAGAGAGAGGGAGACAGAATCTGAAAGCAGGCTTCAGGCTCTGATCTGTCAACACAGAGCCTGACACAGGGCTTGAACCCACAACAAGCTCTGAGATCATGACCTGAGCTGAAGTCAGACACTTAACCAACTGAGTCACCCAGGCGCCCCTGTAGTTTCTTTTCTATTCCTAAAGTAGACAAGGCTTTGTCCTAACATATTTGTTAGCAACAAGCATGTATGTATATGTGTGTGTACTATACACATACACCCGCCCACATATATATATGATATACCTACACATAAATCAGTTTAAGTTTATGCTAAAAGGATTCCAATTTGAGAACTCTAACTATAATATCAAGAAGGAACATATGAAACTTTGTTTTATAACTTAAAAAAAGGTATCTTTATATTTAATGGAATAATGCGTATTTTATTCTGTAAATCTACTAGTAGCTCATAAGTTTACATAATCTGTTTTTTTCTTTTAGTTTCCTCCTTCAGGGAACAAATCTGAATTTCATGATGTGAAAATAGTGATTGCATTTATAAACTACAAAGATTTTAAAGATATGAAGCAGGTAAATTAATAATTATGTATTTTACAAAGCTTATACATAGTACAATTCTTTACTTTTAGCCACTGATAATAAATTTAAATTGTACGTTCTCCATTTGCTCCCAGGAAGCTATAAAAGCCAGGCAGGTCTTTATTTGGGAAATGTTCACTTCCAAGTGAGCACTAAGTGCTTCAGAGCCCCTACTTTAGAAAAGATACTGATGTGTTTTGATTTCTTTTTTAACAA
This sequence comes from Proteles cristata cristata, assembly GCA_017311185.1. Lineage (NCBI taxonomy): Eukaryota > Metazoa > Chordata > Mammalia > Carnivora > Hyaenidae > Proteles > Proteles cristata. The sequence continues at coordinate 253,481 of JAESUZ010004853.1, read as the reverse complement.
TTTCTGGGTTATATCCTTTATCTTAGCTTTAAATCCCTGACAAGATATGTGTGGAACACTGAACTTCCAAGATTTAATAAACTAAAATATAGCCTCATAATTATGATAAGAGAATACATCATGTTGTCAAAAATGTTTCTAGTGTTCTGAATTTTCTAATGTATAGTATCAGAGTGAAATTAGAATATTGCTGCCATATGCTGTGGTAGAAAGAAAACTAATTCTTATATTTTAACTGTTACTTTTCCTTTCAGACTCTTGGAGATAACATTACTGTGAAAATGTATTCTCCATCGTGGCCCAACTTTGACTATACTATGGTGGTTATTTTTGTAATTGCTGTGTTCACTGTGGCATTAGGAGGTTATTGGAGTGGACTAATTGAACTGTAAGTTTAACTGCACTTCAGTGTTTTCGTGATAGATGATTAAAAAATTATTGTTTGATAATCATTTTAATCATGTTAACATTTAAAATTTACCTGACCTCAGAATATAGTGCCAATAAGATCAGAGTGTGGGTTTGTCCTCTTATAGGTCATTTAACTTTTTCACTGAGAAGAGAGTCATAGCTTCCTCTAACTCTTCTGCTGGTAGGAAAGCATTGAAATTACATCGCATTAAAATGAAAATGTTTAATTGTCTCTCACAGAAAAGATGAAGATATTTAGTGTCCTGATGTGCCTATTTATTTAGATTGGAAGAAGATAAGCAAGAGAAGGTGGGCCGGGGGTTTCAGCTCTTCCTGAGTTCAGTCATCACAGTGTGACCTCATCATTCTGTTTAATGCTTTAGGAATTCTAAGGATATGAAGCATGTTCATATTTTAACTTAAATATAGAACTTCTAAAATCGTTAAGCTTCATATACATTTTAGGGCAAGCTCCCCAAGAAGATTGGAGATGGGAGAGGAGTACATATAAGCTTTTTTATTAATAAAACATCATGATGAACAAAAACAAATAATTTGTTACCTTCAGTAGCCAGGTTGGAAGAGAAGGAGTTCTTTACTGACAGGATTATGGAATTTTAAAAATTTTTTATTTTAATTCTAGGATAATTAACATACAGTGTTATATTGCTTTTGGGCATACAATACAATTCAATGCATTACTCAGTGCTCATCAAGATAAATGTACTCTTAATCCCCTTTACCTGTTTTGTCCATCACCCTGCCTACCTCCCCTCTGGGGCAACCACCAGTTTGCTTTCTGTATTTATGAGTCTGTTTTTGTTTTTGTTTTTTAAATTGTTCACTTGTTTCTTAAATTTTTATATAAGTGAGATTATCTGGTATTTGTCTTTCTCTGACTTATTTAAGAGTACACCCTCTACGGGGCGCCTGGGTGGCTTAGTCGGTTAAGCGTCCGACTTTCGCTTAGGTCATGATCTCGCGGTTCGTGGGTTCGAGCCCCGCGTCGGGCTCTGTGCTGACTGCCAGCTCAGAGCCTGGAGCCTGTTTCAGTCTGTGACTCCCTCTCTCTCTGACCCTCCCCTGCTCACGCTGTCTCTCTCTCTCTCCTAGAAATAAATAAAAAAATATTAAAAAAAAAAAAAGAGTACACCCTCTAGGTCCATCCATATTGTTGCAAATGGCAATATCTCATTCATTTTTAGAGCTAAGTAATATTCTATTGTATACATATATATACACCACTACTTCTTTATCTGTTCATATATGGATGGAAACTTGGGTTGATTGCTTCCATATCTTGACTATTGTAAATAATGCTTCAGTAAACATAGGGGTGTGTATGTCTTTTCAAATAAGTGTTTTCATTTACTTTGGGTAAATACCCAGTAGTGGAATTTCTGGATTATAACTCTATTTTAAATTTTTCTCTTTTTTTTTTTAATTAAAAAAAATTTTTTTATGTTTATTTTTGAGAGAGAGACAGAGTGTAAAGGAGTAGGGGCAGAGAGAGAGAGAAACACAGAATATGAAGCAGGCTCCAAGCTCTGAGCTGTCGGTACAGAGCCCGACATGGTACTTGAACCCAAGAACTGCAAGATCATGACTTGGGCCGAAGTTGGACACTCAACCAACTGAGCCATCCAGGCACCTCTCTATTTTAAAATTTTAAAGAAACCTCTATATAGTTTTCCATGGTTCTTGCAGTGATTTACATTCCCACCAACAGTGCACAAGTGTTCCTTTCTCTTCACATCCTCAACAACACTTGATATTTCTTGTCTTTGATCTAACTCTTATGGCAGATATAACATTTTGAGTTTATTTTTCTGTATGGTGTGAGAAAATGTCCAATTTCATTTTGTATGGAGCTGTGCAGTTTTGCCAACACAATTTGTTGAAGAGACTTTCTCCCATTGCATATTTTGACTCCTTTGTCAAAGATTAATTGACCATGTAATTGTGGGTTTATTTCTGGGCTGTCTATTCTTTTGATCTGTGTGTCCTCTTTTGTGCCAGTACCATACTGTTTGGATGACTACAGTTTTGTAGCGTATCTTGAATCTGGGATTGTGATACCTCCAGTTCCGTTCTTCTTTTTCAAGATTACTTTGGCTATTCAGGATCTTTTATGATTTCATACAGATTTTATGATCTACTTCTATGAGAAATGCTGGTGGTATTTTGATAGGGATTGCATTAAGTCTGTAGATTGCCTTGGGTAGTATGGACATTTTAACAATATTTGTTCTTCCAGTCCATGAGCCTGGAATATCTTTCCATTTGTGTTTCTCAATTTCTTTCATCAGCATTTTACAGTTTTCAGAGTACAGGTCTTTGTACAGTGGTCATCCCCTTTGATTAAGTTTATTCCTAGGTGTTTCATTATTTATGGTAAATAATGAGACTAAAAAAATGGGACTGTTTTCTTAATTTCTCTTTCTGCTACTTCATATTAGTATATAGAAAGGCAGTGGATTTCTGCTTACTGATTTTGTATCCTGAAACCTTACTGAATTCATTTATCATTTCTAGTAGTTTTGGGGTGGAATCTCTAAGATTTTCTATATATAGTATTATGTCATCTGCAAATAGTGAAAGTTTTACTTCTTACCAGTTTGGATACCTTTTACTACTTTTTCTTGTCTGCTGTAGCTAGGACTTAACAGTACTATGTTGAATAAAAATGGTAAGAGTAGACATCCTTGTCTTATTCCTAAACTTAGGGGGAAAGTTTTTCATTATTGGGTGTGATATATGGCCTTTATTATGTTGAGGTGTGTTCTCTCTAAACTTACTTTGCTGAGAGTTTTTATCATGAATGGGTGTTGTACTTTGTCAAATGCTTTTTCTGTGTCTATTGAAATGATCATATAGGTCTTACTCTTTGTCTTATTACTGTGATGTATCACATTGACTGATTTCTGAATATTAAACCACCTTTGCATCCTGTACAAAAATCCCACTTTATCGTGGTTAATGACTTTTTTAAATTTATTGTTAGATTTGGTTTGCTAATATTTTGTTGAGGATTTTTCTGTCTACACTCATCAGAGATATTGACTTATAGTTCTCTTTTTTGTATGTGGGGGGTGTCTTTATCTGATTTTGGTATCAGGGGACTCTTGGCTTTATAGAATGAATTTCGAAGCTTCCTTCCTCTTATTTTTTGGAATAGTTTGAGGAGAACAGGTATTCACCTGTGAAGCTGTTTGGTTCTGGACTTCTGTTTTTTGGAAGTTTTTTGATTTCTGATTCAATTTCATTGCTGGTACTCTGTTCAAATTTTCTATTGCTGATTCAGTATGGGAGATTATATGTTTCTAGGAATTTCTCCATTTCTTCTCAGTTGTCCAATTTGTTGCCATTTCATTTTTTCATAATATTTTCTTATAATCCTTCGTATTTCTGTGGTGTTGGTTGTTATTTCTCCTCTTGATATTTGTGATTTTGTTTGAGTCCTCTCTTTTCTTTTTTAAATGTTTATTTATTTATTTATTTACAAATAGTTTATTGTCAAATTAGTTTCCACATAACACCCAGTGCTCATCCCCACAAGTGCCCTCCTCCATCAGTCCTCAGTTTTTGTCAGCATTCAAGAGTCTCTCATGGTTTGCCTCTCTCCCTTTCCCCCACCATTTCCCCCACCATTTCCCCCCTTCTTCTCCCCCTTGTTCCTCAGTTAAGTTCCTCCTAATCCTCCTATACGTGCAAACATATGATATTTGTCCTTCTCCGCCTGACTTATTTCGCTCAGCATAACCCCCTCAAGGTCCATCCAAGTTGCTACACATGGCCAGATTTCATTTTTTCTCATTGCCATGTAGTAGTCCATGGTATAGATAAACCACATCTTCTTGATCCATTCGTCCGTTGATGGACACTTAGGCTCTTTCCATGTTTTAGCTATTGTGGAGAGTGCTGCTATGAACTCCTCTCTTCTTTTCTTTATGAGTTTGGCTAAAGGTTTGTCTTTTCAAAAAACCACCTCCTGGTTTCATTGATCTGTTATATTGTGCTTTTTCGTTTCTATTTCCTTTATTTCTGTTCTGTTCTTTATTATTTCCTTCCTTCTCCTGGTTTTGTGTTTGTTTCTCCTTTTTCTAGCTCCTTTAGCTATAAGGTTTGGTTGGTTGTTTTTTGTTTTTTTTTTTTTACAAATAGTTTATTGTCAAATTAGTTTCCACATAACACCCAGTGCTCATCCCCACAAGTGCCCTCCTCCGTGCCCACCCCTCCTGCCCCCCACATCCACCAGTCCTCAGTTTTTGTCAGCATTCAAGAGTCTCTCATGGTTTGCCTCTCTCCCTTTCCTCCACCATTTCCGCCCTTCTTCTCCCCCTTTGTCCTCTGTTAAGTTCCTCCTAATCCTCCTATACATGCACACATATGATTTTTGTCCTTCTCTGCCTGACTTATTTCACTCAGCATAACACCCTCAAGGTCCATCCATGTTGCTACACATGACCAGATTTCATTGTTTCTCATTGCCATGTAGTATTCCATGGTATATATAAACCACATCTTCTTGATCCATTCATCTGTTGATGGACACTTAGGTTCTTTCCATGTTTTAGCTATTGTGGAGAGTGCTGCTATGAACTGGTTGGTTGTTTGAGATTTTTTTCTGCTTCTTCAGATAGGCCTGTATTGCTAATAAATTTTCCTCTGAGAGCTGTTTTTGCTGCATCTCAAAGATTTTGTACCTTTGTGTTTCTATTTTCATTTCTTCCCGTGTAATTTTTTATTTCTTGTTTGATTTTTTTTGTTGTTGACCCATTCATTGTTTAGTAGCATATCATTTAACCTCCACGTTATTTGTGGTCTTTCCATCTTTTCGCTTGTGATTGGGTTCCAGTTTCATAGCATTGTGATCAGAAAAGATGCATGGTATGATTTTCATCTTTTTTCATTTATTGAGGCTTGTTTTGTAGTCTTATATTTGGTCTTTTGCAGAGAATGTTCCACGTACACTTGAAAAGAATGCATGCTCTGCTGTTTCAGGATGGAATGTTGTGAATATATCTGTTAAATCCATCTGGTTCAGTGGGTCATTCAAAGTTACTGTTTCCTTGTTGATTTCCTGTATGGATGATCAGTCCTTTGATTTAAGTGGGGTGTTAAATTTCCCTACTATTATTGTATTACTATCACTTATTTCCTTTTTGTTTGTTGTTAACTGTTTTTATGTATTTGGGTGTTTCCATGTTAGATGCATAAATATGTACAATTGTATGTCTTCTCATTGGATTGTCCCCTTTAGTATTATATAGTGTCCCTCTTTGTCTCTTGTTAACAGTTTTTATTTTAAGGTTTATTTTTTCTAGGGTGCCAGGGTGGTCGATCACTTAGGTGTCTGACTCTTGATTTTGGCTTAAGTCGTGATCTCACAGTCGTGGGACTGAGTCCCATGTTGAGCTTAGCCCTGGGCATGGAGCCTGCTTGAGATTCCCTCTCTTTCTCTCCCTTCTCTCTCTCTTCTCTCTTTCTCTCTCTCTCTCTCCCCTGCCTCTCTCCCTTCCCCACTCTCACTCTCTCTCAGAATAAACAAACATTAAAAAGTAATAAAGTCTTGGGACGCCTGGGTGGCTTAGTCGGTTGAGCGTCCGACTTTCACTTGGGTCATGATCTCGTGGTTCGTGGGTTCGAGCCCCGCGTTGGGCTCTGTGCTGACTGCCAGCTCAGAGCCTGGAGCCAATTTCAGAGTCTGTGTCTCCCTCTCTCTCTGACCTTCCCCTGATCACGCTGTCTCTCTCTCTCTCCTAGAAATAAATAAAAAATATTAATAATAATAATAATAATAATAAAGTCTGGAGGAGGGCACTCGTGAGGATGAGCACTGAGTGTTATGTGGAAACTAATTTGACAATAAACTATTTGTAAAAAAATAATAATAATAATAATTAAGTCTATTTGTTCTGATGTAAGTATTGCTGCCCCAGCTTTCTATTCATACCCATGTGCATGATAAATGCTTTTCCTTCCTTTCACTTTCAATCTACATGTGTCTACAGGTCTGAAATGAGTCTCTTGTTAGGCAGCATACAGATCCATTCTGTCACCCTTTGTCTTTTGATTGAAACACTTTGTCCATTTACATTCAAAGTAATTACTGATAGATATGTACTTATTGTCATTTTGTTACCTGTTTTATGGTTGTTTTTGCAGTTCTTCTCTGTTTCTTCCCTTGCTCTCTTCTCTGACAGTTAGTTGGCTTTCTTAAGTGATATACTTGGATTCCTTTCTTTGTATTTTTTATTTACTTTTTAAAATTTTATTTATTTATTTTGAGAGAGACAGAGACAGCATGAGTGGAAGAGGGGCAGAGAGAAAGGGAGACAGAGAATCCCAGCTGCCAGCACAGAGCCCGATGTGGGGCTTGAACTCATGAAACTGTAATATCATGACCTGAGCCAACACCAAGCATCAGACACTTAAGTGACTGAGCCATCCTGGTGTCCAAACTTTCTTTTTATTTTTTGCATATGGGTTTTTGATTTGTGGTTACCATTAGGTTTGTATGTAAATCTGCATATAGCAGTCAATGTTAAGTTGATAGTCACCTACATTTGAACCCATTTGTTCCTCTCCCCACCTCCCAGGTTTTAGGTATATGATATCATACTTTACATTTTTTTATTTTTTGAGTCCCTTGACTGATTTTTATAGATATGCTTATTTTTTACTGCTTTTGTGCTTCCTGCTTTTCTTACTCCTACTTATGGTCTTCCCTTCCCATTCAAAGAGTTGCCTTAAACATCTCTTATAGAGCATATTTGGTGATGATGAATTCTTTTAACTTTTGTTTGGGAATTTCCTTATCTTTCCTTCTATTCTGAATTATAGCCTTGCTAGATGGAGTATTCTTGGTTGCACATTTTTTCCTTTCAGTACTTTGAATATATCATGCCACCCTTTTCTGGACTGCAAAAGGTTTCTGAAAAGGGTATAGGTTGAAAATTTAGCCTATACCCTTATGAGGTTTTCCTTGTATGTAACTGTTTTCTCTTGCTGCTTTTAAAATTCTCTTTCGAGGGGTGCCTGGGTGGCTCAGTCGGTTAAGCGTCCAACTTCAGCTCAGTTCATGATCTCATGGTTCATGAATTTGAGCTCCACATTGGACTCTGTACTGACAGCTCAGATCTTGGAGCCTGCTTCAGATTCTGTGTTTCCCCCTCTCTCACCCCACCCCCCACTCTCTGTCTCTGTCTCAAAAATAAACACTAAAAAATTTTTTAAAATTCTCTTTCGAGATTATGAATTTTGAAATTGATGTGGCTGATTCTAAGGGTAAATAAAGATAGAAGTGAGTGTACGTGTGGGTAAGGGGCCTGATCTTAAAATACAAGAAAGAGAATATGAATCAGTGACAAAGAGGGAAAAGTTCTATAAAAAGTGAAATGATTAAGAACATAGCCACCATTTGCAACAACACGCATGGACTTTAAAGTCATTGTGCTAAGTAAAATAAGTCAGACAGAGAAAGACAAATTCCCCTGATATGTGGAAACAAACAAAAAAGGAACTCAGAGACACAGAGTCATATTGGTGGTTGCCAGAGGAAGGGATTGAGGGTGGCAAAATGAGTGAGGGTTATCAAAAGGTATAAACTTCCGGTTATAAAATAAGTAACTCTTGGGGATGTGAGGTACAGCATGGTGACTATAATTGATAAGACTGTATTGTATATTTGAAAATTGCTAAGGCTAGATCTTAAAAGTTCTCATCACACGAAAAATATATTGCTGTGGTGATGAATGTTAACTATACCTACTGTGACCATTTTGTTATATATGCAAATGCCAAATCACCATGTTGTATACGTGAAACTAATGTTATATGTCAGTGAGTTCTTAATTTTAAAAAATGAACTTAAGGAGTGTCATTTAGCAAGTAAAAGGAGTTAAATTAAAAGAGAAGGGGAGAGAGAATAAAACTTAGGAAAGGGAAAATTTGCCTGAACAAGAACTCTTAACTCAGAATTACCCTGCCAAATGAAAGATGTACCTTATGCAAAAAGAAAAGATGCCTTAGTTCAGTTTAAAACTTTTCAGTAGAGAATTAGTCCTATTATAATGAAATCATTGGTTCTCAAGCTCCATAAACTCAAGATGGCATGAAAAAAAGTTTAGCTTTATCTTTCATTATGATATATATGAATATATGAATCTTCCACTGTGATAAAAATAGCTTTAAGTGTACCTGTTTATAATGACAGATACCAAAGGTTAGCACCTTTTCCCACTCCGATACTACTTTATTGACACTTCTGCTGATACTCTGTCATCAGCTCTGCAGTTGCCAGAATGCGCTGGTGTAGCTGTCCCCAAACCCTTTCCCTGCTCTTTTCCCAGGCAGCGTCCCTAGAGTCACAAATACTCATTGTAGTGACCATTACAATCAACAATATTCTAATAAGAAAGTAGTATGTTGGTAAATAAGCAGTCTGGCAAATGGGCAGTTTGATAGAAGTAAACTTTTCTTACCCTGAAGTTTGTATTGAGCCCAGACCTGATGAGAAAGGTTGGTGTAAGCCAAGGAAATGAGAGTTTAGTTGAACAGAGCTGAAAGGACTAGAAGTAAAAAAAGTATATAGTGAGCTCCATGTAACCGAGATGAGACAATGAGATGACAGAACAGAGACTGGTCAACATAGGGTGCTACTGACCCCTCTTCAACTTTTGTCTCTGCCTTTTATTAGCTGTGTGGCTTAGCAAGGGTTGTCGAGAGACTCAGAAACAATATTTTGCTGTCTTAAGGTAGAAAGGAGAAAGCTGGGTCTTAAACTTCTTGAATGCTTTGTAATACCCTGAGGAGCACAGAACAGGTATACAGTAAATACTGAGTTGATTGAAAGAAGTTCAAGTTGAAAGTTGATTTAATGTTTACCTGTAAGAGAAGCTAATCTTAGAAGTACTTTACTGTCTGTAAGTTGGTAATAAGTGTATAAAAAGAACTGGTTATCATCAGAAATTTATTACATCAGTGTCGTTTTCAAATTAGAAATATAAACATCTACGAACATTAATTTGTGTATATGGTAAATATCATGTTTCAATAATTTTGCCTCCAGAAAAAAATGCTCTTTCACAAGTTAGTGGTTAATAACAGATTATCTCTGGAACGTATACTTTATAGGGACCTTTTACTTTCTAGATTAAGTATTTTTTTGTTTGTTTGGTTTGCAGTTTTTTTAAAGTATATTACTTTGTAGTCAGAAGCAAATTTAAGTTGGTGTTAGAGGTTGATTTTAAAAATAACTGTACCTGGCAGATATTTTCTCAAGTTCCTGGGTATGTTTATGCAGGGAGAACATGAAGGCTGTGACAAACACTGAAGATAGAGAAATGAGGAAAAAGAAGGAAGAATACTTAACTTTTAGTCCTCTGACAGTTGTAATATTTGTGGTTGTCTGCTGTGTTATGATGGTCTTACTTTATTTCTTCTACAAATGGTTGGGTAAGAAGTCCTATTTTATATTTGCTACTTTTAGCATGCAATTTTTTCATTTACTTTACCAGATTTCCTTTAAGGTACTCTACCTGGAAAGCTTAAGCAAATAATTAAAAAGTGATACTAACTTTTTAAACTGTCAGAAGTGTTATGTCCCCATTACTCTGGGATAAAAATACTCAGATTGAAAATATACTACATCTTGAGATAAGTTCACTTCTTCATATGACTTGAAAGAATTGCTGTGACCCCTAAGTTTCCCTCTCTGCACATAAAGCTTGATAGCCCAATATCTAAGCAGCAAACTAACAATTTTATTATTTGAACTTTCAAAAAAACTTACTAACCTGTATTTGAAATTTATTCAGACTACTAATTGATTGCCTCTGCTCACTCCCAAAGCATGCTTTGTTCTTTTATCAGCTTGCAAATCAAGATGTGGTGCTCAAACTTTGTTTTGCTTGTATGAACAGTCATTATTGCACTACACCTAAACTACAAACATATGAGTACTTGCCTTTTGTCTAGATAGTAACTGATACTTTTCCTTTAAAAAAGTAGGGGTAGTCAAGGGATACAGAAATGCTGATGCATAGGAGCACATGTACCCCAATGTTCATAGCAGCACTCTCCACAATAGCTAAAACATGGAAAGAGCCTAAGTGTCCATCAACAGATGAATGGATCAAGAAGATGTGGTTTATCTATACCATGGAATACTACATGGCAATGAGAAACAATGAAATCTGGCCATGTGTAGCAACATGGATGGACCTTGAGGGTGTTATGCTGAGCGAAATAAGTCAGGCAGAGAAGGACAAATATCATATGTGTGCACGTATAGGAGGATTAGGAGGAACTTAACAGAGGACCAAGGGGGAGAAGAAGGGCGGAAATGGTGGGGGAAAGGGAGAGAGGCAAACTATGAGAGACTCTTGAATGCTGACAAAAACTGAGGACTGGCGGATGTGGGGGGGAGGAGGGGTGGGCACGGAGGAGGACACTTGTGGGGATGAGCACTGGGTGTTATGTGGAAACTAATTTGACAATAAACTATTTGTAAAAAAAAAAAAAAAAAAGGTAGGGGTAGGAACTGTACAGTCTTGCTAGTAGCCTGAAAGAATTAAAATTTGCCATGTCTGGCTGATGTGCAGCACAAAGAAGGGGAGTCAGGATAAAGAGCAGTGCACCTGATAACAATTGGCAAAAACCCTTTGTAAAAACTGCTATGGACTGTAGGGCTTATTTAGAGAATGTTAGCACAGTTTTCTGGACTAGAAAACCGAGGTTAGTTTCAGCTTATTGTCCAATTTGTCCTGTTCTGTGGCAGCATTTAAAAACAAGACCTATGACATATATTTCCAATTTAAAAAAAGAATTATTTTGGGGCACCTGGGTGGCTCAGTTAGTTAGATGTCTGGCTCTTGATTTCAGCTCAGGTTGCAATTTGTGGGATCAAGCCTGCAATGAGCATGGAGCTTTTGGGATTCTCTCTCCCTGTTTCTCTACCTCCGCCCCTCTCCCCACTTCTCAATAAACTTTAAAACATGTAAGAAAAAATAATTACTTGAATGTTATGTCTATTTCAATCTGTTGCTCAGAGAAGAGATACCAGGAAAGTTATTTTTATTGTCATTGTGCAGCTAATTTTTCTAATTTAATATACAGCCTTCAGTTTTTTGTGTCTGACTCTCAGTTAATTAGTGGTCTTTGATAGAGAAGAGATTTCTCTACCCAACCCTAAAGCATGTTTCATTTTGGTGAGAAAGTTCTTTAAACTTATTGGTATTTAAAAAGTCTTGTTTATAAATGTAATTTTTAAAAAATTTTTAAATTTTATTTTAAGAGAGAGAGAACGTGAACAGGGGAGACAGGCAGAGGGAGAGAGAAAGAGAGAGAGAGAGGAGAGAGAGAGAATCTTAAGCAGGCTCCACACTCATTGTAGAGCCCACCATGGGACTCAGTCCCACGACCCTGGGATCATGACCTGAGCTGAAATCAAGAGTCAGATGCACATCTGACTTAACCACCCAGGGCACCCCTGTAAATGTAATTTTTAATGTGGAAGGAAGATCATTAAACCTCATGGTTTATCCCAGGACATGGGATTTTAATTATGACTGACTAAATCTATGTGATATTGCAAGGTTTATTTTTATTTTGGTTCCTTATGGTTCCTTGTGGCTAAAGTTGCTGCCATTTTTAATACGTTAAAATTTATGAAGGTTCCCCTTACATTTAATGTTAAGTCATGTTCAAGAAAGTAACTGAAGATAGTTATATTAACCAGATTCTTTCCCATGCCTAGTCATTTTCTTAGTATAGTAGGACATTGAATAAAATACCTAAAACTCTGTTAGGATCTCTAGAGCATGATTTCTATCTACGTTTTAAAACTTGGGTTGGCAACCTTTGGTGTATGACTTACCAGACATAGCTTCGCAATCTTTGTCTTTCTTACTGTTTATGTTATCATATATAACTAGGAATAACAAATAACAAGGAAATAAAAAAGTAATTTGTCCAAGTTCACCAATTAGAAAGTGGCCAACAGTTAAAAACAAGGATATCAGAAAATTGGGGGGTGGTATCTATGTTTCTGAAAAAGGAACAGTTTTGCAAACCCATGAATAAGATGTGAGTTGTCCAGCTACAAAAACAGCAAGACGCCAGATGATTTTTCAGGCTTTTTTGTGACATTCTCAAGATGGCAATAAAAGCTTATTGATTAAAAAGAAGAAGAAAGATTGATTTACTGTCTCTACTCTCTTTCTCACCTACACAGAGTAATAATTTTCTGAAATTTAGTGGAACTTGAAAAATTCAGGTAAAATTTGTATTTCCATTGTGAAATTTTGAGAAAATTAAGAAAGTGACTATTTTGAAATACAATAATATCTTCCCCTGTTTAGGAATAAGAAGATTAAATAATTGTCAAATAAATAGCTAATACAGAAAAATATTTGTGAATGTTAGCTGCCTTACTTTCATATCATAACAGAGGTTTACTTAAATGGATTTGGTTTTACCAAAGATCAACTTATTAGAGATAAATTGCATCGTAGGAAAATATAGATAACATGGTTAATGTCTAAGATAAGTGTCAGCTCTCATCCTTAACCTGCATTTTTAAAAACATTTATATTGTTTTCTTTCTTTTTTTTAAATTTTTTTTTAAATTTCTTTCTGAGACAGAGAGAAAGAGAGAGAGAGCAGGGAAGGGTCAGAGAAAGAGGGAGACACAGACTCCGAAACAGGCTCCAGGCTCTGAGCTGGATGTTAGCACAGAGCCCGACGCGGGGCTCTAAGCCATGAACGGTGAGATCATGACCTGAGCCGAGATCAGACGCTTAACTGACTGAGCCACCCAGGCACCCCTCTTTCTCTTTTCTTAATGTTTATTTATTTTTGAAAGAGGGAGCGAGCAAGCGAGGGGCAGAGAGAGAGAGAGGAACAGCAGATCCAAAGCAGGCTTGGCACTGACGGCACAAAGCTCAGTGTGGGGCTCAAATTCACAAACCTAAGAAATCATGACCTGAGCAAAATTCGGCCATTCAACCACCTGAGCCACCTAGGCACCCTATTTTGTTTTCTTAGTCCATTCCTTCCATTCAAAAACTTAGAAACGTCAGCTGCTCACTTTGTAGATGTCTTTGACAGATTAGTTTGAATCATTGAATGATAGAAAATGTAGAGCCAGCTTCAGCCCTTGGGTAATCCTACTAATGTGTAATAGAACTAAAACAACACATAAAATATCCACTCTTCAATAAAACTCAAGATCTAAATATTTTTAGTTAGTAATGTATTCAGATTATAGGATGGTCACTGCATTGAAAATATCTTTGAGTAAGAAAGCTAAAACTTAATTTTGCTTATATAAATACTTTCTTATCACATTTCCTTTTGTTCTCTTATAACTTAGTGTCTTGTTTTTTTTCTAGTTTATGTTATGATAGCAATTTTCTGCATAGCATCAGCAATGAGTCTGTACAACTGTCTTGCTGCACTAATTCGTAAGATACCGTGTGGACAATGCGCGTATGTATCTCTTACAAGGCATTCTGTAATGTTGATATTTGTAATTTAAACAAATAGGGAAACAAACAGGGAAAAGTAGGAGTGCTGTTTTAAACCTGTGCAATCCAATATACATGTGTCTGTTTAAATTTAAGTTAACTAAAATTAAATAAATTAAAAAATTCAGTTCCTCAGTCTTGTTAGCCACATTTCAAATGCTAATAACTACATGTAGCTAGTGGCTACTATATTGAACAGCACAGATCTAGAACATTTCCATCATCACAGATAGTTCTGTTGAACTGATGAGTATTTTTTGATGTATTATTTGTTGTACTTAAATCAAAACTTTTAAATTGATATTTCAATAGCTTTCTTATGAATGTGGTTAGCATTTGTCATTTCTCATATTACATGAGCATTGTATTTCATCTACAGAGTAAACTGACCTGTATTGATCTATTTTTTAGGATTACGTTTCGGGGCAGAAGCATTGAAGTGAGACTTATTTTTCTCTCTGGACTATGCATAGCAATATCTGTTGTTTGGGCCATATTTAGAAATGAAGATAGGTATGACGACTCAGTGTATTTGCTCTTAGATTAAGAATGCATTATTTTATATCTTGCTTGATAATTATGTGTTTTGATTAGTATGGACTTTTTTGCTTTTATCCCAGAATACCATAGTTTTGAAACAAGTTAAAGAAATACTTAAATAAGCAGATCTTATGCTAATGGTTCAAGGTCATATAGAGAAGGAACTATGTATTATGATTTAAACATCTAAGCTGAAATAGGCTTTGAAAATATACTTAATTATGGTATACCCACACAAGTACAGTGCAGCTTTTAAGGATGAAGAGTTCTATGAATTGATATGCAGTGATTTCCAGGGTGTATATTTTTATGTTTATTTATTTATTTTTGCGAGAAAGAGAGAAAGAAATCAAAGGAGGGGCAGAGAGAAAGGACAGAGAGAATCCCAAACAGGCTCCATGCTGTCAGCACAAGAGGTGGATATAGGGCTTGAACTCATGAACTGTGAGATCATGACCTGAAACAAAATCAGGAGTTGGGATGCTTAACCAACTGAGCTAGCCAGGCGCCCCTCCAAGGGTGTATTTCTTAAGTGAGAAAAGGATATCTAGAGTATGCCATCTTTTATATGAGAGGAAATACACAGATATCTGTCCATTTGCAGGAACGATAACCAGAAAAAAATTTTAACTTTTTAATGGTCTACTAATAAAATTAATAAAGCCCAAAGCCACTTAGAACCTAAAATTTGGAAGCAAAGTGTATACAGTTTTAGGCAGCTTCAGTTGATAATGATGCATATCAGTTCCTTGTAAAGTATGTTACATAGCTCTCATTTCCTTTAGATTGCAGCTATCTGGACATACATTAACACTAATGTCCTTTGTTTAGAACTACATTTCTAAAAGAGACCTGTGTATAAGTTCAGGGGTTAAAGATAAGTATGCACTGTATCCAATATGTGTTCTAAGGTAGCTTTTTGACTTTTTCTTAGTATAGTAGTATTCATTACTCTAGGCCAGTAAACTGATAAGTATGGAGAATATAAGAGGTTTTTTGGTCATTACAGTTGCTGCTTAATAATCAGTCAAATCAGAGCAGTTGAATGGTATCACTTTAGTGATCTATTTCTTTTGAAAAGTCCCATCTGAAAATAACTACGTAAGCCAATCAGAGTAACTTCTTTTGATTTTAGGTGGGCTTGGATTTTACAGGATATCTTGGGGATTGCTTTCTGTCTGAATTTAATTAAAACACTGAAGTTACCCAACTTCAAGGTAAAGTATACTACTTTGCTAGCTAAAATAATTCTTTTTAAAACAACTTTATTAATGTATAATTTGTGTATAAAATGCACCCATTATAAATGTAGTTTATTAAAGTTTTACAAATGAATAATGTTGTAGCCACCATCTTAATTATAGAGCATTTCTTATCTCTTCAAAAGCTCTGTTCTGCCCTTTTGATCTCAGTCCTAATCACCAGCCTTAGCCAGGCACTGATTTGGTAGCTAAAATATTTTTAATCATTTGTATAATATGTCAGTTTCATAAACTCCTTATAGACAAAATATCAACAAAGAATATTTCTTTCACTTAGTGATTCATTTTTTTTAAGACTGGGATAAAGAAGATAAAATTTTTAATGTGATCTGTAGAATAAAACTATAAATAGTAATAACTGTTAAATGCTTTTCAAAAAATAGTGTTCAAATATAGTTTCACATGTTTATTTGTACTTGCAAAATAATATCTCTTAATTTAGATATTGGAAATGTGACTTAAATTTGTTTATTTTTTCAACAGTCATGTGTGATACTGCTAGGCCTTCTCCTCCTCTATGATGTATTTTTTGTTTTCATAACACCATTCATCACTAAGGTATGATATTTGAAATGCATAAGAAACATGCTAAAAGATGAGAATCTTAAACCTGCTCTTAGATTATTGATTTTGCAGGTGTTTGCCATTGAGTGCATTCTAATTCTCTTTCAGAAATTGTCATTGAAATTGGCCTTCTACTAGAGGATTTTTTTTTAAGCCTTTAAGTTATTCTGCTAAATGAAAAATATCTCCTGGCTTATCATGAGAACATACATTTTCTTCCTATCCATTTTAAAGTAACTTTTCTCATTATAAAACAACAAATGTTTGCTGTAGACAATATAAAGAGCAAAACGAATGAACATGTGTCATTGCTACTTTCCTTTCTGTACCCCTAGTTTGAGACTAAGAGCACCACACTGGAAGTCGAAGACCTAATGTGATGCTCTATCACCTTGTTACCCTGGCAAGTCACTCAGCACTTTCAGCTTCTGTTTCCTAATCCATCCTATGAGGGAGTATTGGCTAGCATTCCAGCCTCCCTCTTCCATCAGTAGAATTCTTTTAGGCGGAACTGACAGAACCCACTGTAAGCTTTCTATATCAAAAAGGTCTCCTCTATTCAAAGCTGTATGTGGAGGCCAGGGTGGGGCTGGCCTCAGGAGAATCTAGACCCAGGGGCACATACTCTCCCTTTCCACTTCTGTCCACATGTTCATTGTCACAGTCTGGCTTTTTCTATGAGGTTAGAATCAGCAGCTGACAGCTCCTAGTTCCCCTATCCGCAGCCCTGCCCCTGGCTCTTCCATAAAATGGCAGTGCTGTTCCCAGAATGAGGGAGAGGTGTTGGGTAAGTGTGATAGTCCTTCATTACTTGTCCAGATTTTCTACCGTGTCTCAGTTCCTATCTTGGGAGTATTTTATTGCTCATTTCTCCTGGTTTCCCCATTTTATATTGTCTTATTTTGTAACTTTATAAATCATCTCTTTATTCTTTGTCATTCTCACATATTCAATATCTGATACTATAATCACTATGTTTTTTCCCATTCTTTATCTTTTCTTTAGCCCCTGCCATCTGTGAAATCACTGTAAAACTGCACTTTTAATATTTGCTATAGCATAAACATGTTTCATAAACATGTGCCCTGTTGGGAGCTAAAATGCAAGTAGGTAGTAACTGTAGTTAACTGCCCCAAATTAAAGCTCAGCAGACCATTTTAACCAGAATCGTTCTGCGCCTTAATGATGAATCATTTCACTCACTGACTTTGTTGAGCAAAATTAACCTTTTCAAAGCATAGAATTAGTAGTATATAACAAAAAGTGTCAATTAATGAAAGCATTATTTTAATGTTTATTTTTGAGAGAGACGGAGAAAGAGAGAGAGCATGAGAGAGGGGCAGAAAGAGGGAAACAGAGAATCCCAAGCAGGCTCTGCACTGCTGGCACAGAGCCCAAAATGGGGCTTGAACCCACGACCATTAGATCATGACCTGAGCTGACACCAAGAGTTGGACGCTTAACCAAGACTGAGCCACCCAGGCACCACGAAAGTATTTTTTAAAGTTCTGTTTAAGGGCATCCCATCTTGTGTTAATTTATTCGGTTCAAAAAAAGTGTTTTTGTAAGTCACTCTAAAGGGGTCTCATAATGAAAGTAAAGCATTTTCTATACAAAGCCATTCTCATAAGTCAATAGATAGTCCTAGCATATGACATATATATTACACAGTGGATATAGATATGAACTGTACCTAAACCCTTAAAAAATTTTTTCCATTCTGTTTTAATACTGGAGTCTTGGAATTTTAAAGATATAGAATAATATACAATAATAATAAAGATGTCTATGAGCCCTCTCTTTTTGTTTTCTGCCTAAAGAATTTTTCATCTTCTTTTTTTTCCATATTAGTTCCCACTGACTAGGAATGTGATTTCTAGTAATCAGATCTGGTGGAAAAAATTAAAAGTGCTCTTTGGAGTTCACTAGTGTAGATTTCCTTTAACACCTCAGTTTGGTTTGCTTGCTCTTATTAAGGCTATAGACCTTACTTTAGTAGGTAATTCAAAATGAAAATCATATATGTAATTTCTGATTTTTGAGTTTTTTTAACTGAAAATGTTAAGGATTAAACATTGGACATTTTAAACCTGTTTTTCAACTCTGCTGTTAACAGAGTATTAATGAGTAAGCAGAACAGGCAGACTATAAGAATGTGTCTTCATTTTTCCATCCACCCCTGTAACTTAGTATAGTATCTTGCAGATAGTACTTACTCATACGTCTTTGAACGTAGGAGAGGATGTCAGTGATGGTCTTTACTTAAGTATTTAAAATAACAGAAAATGAACCAAAATGAACTATGTCTGGAAATTAAATCACATTATGGGAGTTTGCTGTAAGGAACTGTACATAATATTAGTCTGTTTTCCTAACCCCCTGTGACTTAACCCTTCTGTAACCTGAAGCTTAACATGAGGAAAAGATTTCTGTAGCTAGAGATGATATCCTTCTTTCTCCTCAGCTCAGGTATCAGTGAAGTCCTCTTAAAAATACTAAAGTGATTTCTCCAATGTTCCCCACCCACATGGAAAATATTTTAGTTAGTTGATCAAATTCTCCTTAAATTCAGCAATTATTTATCTTCCCACTACCTATTTGGTGATACACTCATCATAATCTAAAGCATAGATGGGTGTTCAAGCAGTCTTAATTTGCTGCCTCCAAACGTTTCCCTTTCACACAAGACTTGGCTATCGGGAAAGAATAAGGAACTCCTCACACAGCCCACACAAAAAGACCTTAGCCAGACGCCATGGATGAAATTCAGCTAAGGTTAATGTTTTGATTGGGATGTAAAAAGCTGGCAGGGCTGAAACTGGACAGGAGACAGGCTTAAGATGCTTCTCAAGTTCTTTACGGCAGGGTCTTTTCAAGTTTGGCTTCATTGTTATTATGCTGAGTAGGCAGAAAGTCAAGTCTTTTTATTCATATAAAGTCACCAATATTTATAGTTGTCAGTACAGATCACTGCCCAGATCTTCATTTGAATAACCTGTGTGTGGTTTATCTGCTAGTTTCTGATCATTGTTGAGCTCTAATAGAGTGTAGCTGTACGCTAGGTGAATTTTGTTTTAGATGGCTCCAATTTTTGCTAGGAAAAAAGCTGTCTGCAGCCCATTTTTCATCAGTTTACTGTAGGCCATTAGCCATGGGGTCAGATTGTTCTTGAATACTGGTAAATTGTTCTCTTCAAATGATTGGGCAATTTCATCTTCCTCCTCACTTTTAGAATGGCGAGAGCATCATGGTTGAACTTGCAGCTGGACCTTTTGGAAATAATGAAAAGGTAGGGATGGCAATTAAATAGAAATGGCTGCCAGCATATATATGTGTGACCAGTTAATGATTTTGCCTTTCTGTGTAATTCATTGGTCATATAGTGCATGTTAAGGTATTGTAAAACTTTATTTCTCACAAAATATAGCCCTTTTCTTAGTTATTCTAAATTATTAAATACCTATTGACTTGGGTTTCATCCTAGAATGATGGAAACTTTGTGGAAGCCACTGCTCAACCCTCAGCTCCCCATGAGAAAGTAAGGATTGTATTTCAGATATGTTCATTGGACTTTAAATCATACCCTCTGAGACAAGATTCTTCTTTGGGGGAAAAAATCCAGATTGCAAAAAATAAAATAAAATAAAATAAAAATAAACCTATGTCAAGGCCTCAGTCTGATTTTTGGTAAAAAGGAAAAAAAGTTTAGATGTGGGGATACTGGAATAATACTGTCAACCCTTATGTGTTTTGGGTTTCATTTTTCCAAAGCTGTGTATTTATTTCTTTCAAGCTTTCTATAGATTCAGAGTGTATATGTATAGTTTATGTTCTCTCATGTCAAGTTCTTCTAAAATGTCTATTTAAAAATGTTGAAATATGTGGAAACTAATTTGACAATAAACTATTTGTAAAAAAAAAAATGTTGAAATAATTACTCTTTTATCCTTCCCTTTCTAAAAGATATGGGTAAATATTCCTAAGAAGTTTATTGGTGCCTTTTTTTCCCCCCATAATTACAGTTACCGGTAGTCATCAGGGTACCAAAGCTGGCCTATTTCTCAGTAATGAGTGTGTGCCTCATGCCAGTTTCAATACTGGGTTTTGGAGACATTATTGTACCAGGTAAGCAGTTGTAATAATTTCAGTACAAATATACTGATGGTTTAAAATTGCTAAATGTTTAGTATCTATTAAAAGTTACCTACCCTGTATTAAATATTTGTGGCTATGGCTAGAGCTGGGTCAATGACCAACAGAGGGGAAAAAGTAGCATTTCAAGGGGTAGAAGTTAAAGCCCAAATGGTAACAACCAAGAATATCCATGGTTCAAAGAAGTTTCTTAGAGGAAACACCCAGGATCAATTTGACTACTTCCCCAAGAAAGTATGTAATAAAACTCTTCAGAAGTTGAATTTAATAATACCAAGTGTATTATAATTTCTATTACTTCTATTTTAAAATAACAGTTATATGGCATTATAATACAAAAAAAAAAAAAAAAGGCATATGGTCTATCTTCTTTGATAGTTGTTGCAGGTCTGCCTGCTCTCCTCACTGGGCAACCTACAGAATAAACTTAATCCCAGCCCAGTGATAGTATAACTTAGAAGTAATAACTAGTCTTCTTTTTTTTTTTTTTTTAATGTTTTATTTATTTCTAGGAGAGAGAGAGACAGCGTGAGCAGGGGAGGGTCAGAGAGAGAGGGAGTCACAGACTGAAACAGGCTCCAGGCTCTGAGCTGGCAGTCAGCACAGAGCCCGACGTGGGGCTCGAACCCACGAACCGCGAGATCATGACCTAAGCGAAAGTCGGACGCTTAACCGACTACGCCACCCAGGCGCCCCATAACTAGTCTTTCTTAATCAAGTGAGAGATTGTCCTTCCTCACTTTCCTTGCAGTCTCTCTGTACTGTGAGGGGGTAAAAAAGTATGGCCTCTTCTGAAAAAGCCGTTTCATCTACATAGTAAAGCCAGATAGAGAGAAGCTAACAGCTCTGCCTTGTGAGCTGGCATGGCAAAGTCCAGTGCAGCAACTCTCTTAGTTCATTTTCTAGGATAGATCACATGTTAGGCCACAGAGCAAATCTTAGCAAGTTTAAGAAGATTGAAATTACATACCAAGTATATTTTCTGACCACAGTGGTATGAAACTAGAAATCAATAACAGGAGGAAAACTGGAAAATTCACAAGTACATAGAAAGTAAACAAAATAGTTTCAAACAACCAAAGCATCAAAGAAAAAATAAAAATAAATTAAAAAGTACTTTGAAAAAAATAAAAAGAGAAACAGCATTCCAAAACATATGAGATGCAACAAAAGCAGCTTAAGAAGTTTATACTGATAAGCACATAGTTCAAGAAAATAGAAAAACCTCAAATAAGCAGCCTAACTTTACACATAAGGAACTAGAAGAAGAAGAACAAACTAAGCACAAAGTTAGCAGAAAGAAGGAAATAATAAAATACAGCAAAAATAGAGAACAGGAAAACAGTAGAAAAGATTAATAAAACTAACAGTTGGTCCTTTAAAAAGTTAATAATGACAAACCTTCAACTAGACTAACCAAGAAACAGAAAACTACATCATTAAAATTATAAATCAAAGAGGAGAGAATAATGTTCTCCAGGTCATAGAATATTAAGCAGCTAATTAAAAA
This sequence comes from Proteles cristata cristata, assembly GCA_017311185.1. Taxonomy (NCBI): domain Eukaryota; kingdom Metazoa; phylum Chordata; class Mammalia; order Carnivora; family Hyaenidae; genus Proteles; species Proteles cristata. Next base: position 231,510 of record JAESUZ010004853.1, on the reverse strand, counting down.
TCATGTTTTTAAAGATTGTTTAATGGCTTGGAAAAATGTTTTAAATGGCATTATATTTTTTAAAAATCAGCGTATAAAATTTTGTCCAGAATTTGTGAGTACCATGGTATAAAAATGAAGGTTAAATACAATGCAGTATGTGCTGATGCCATTAGTTAACAGTTGAATTTGTATTACTGTTACTGTTCCATGAAAATAATGTGGAGTTTGGGTTTTCTTGGGGTTTTTGTTATTTGTTTTTTGTTTTGTAGGCCTGTTGGTTGCATACTGTAGAAGATTTGATGTTCAGACTGGGTCTTCTTCTATATACTATGTTTCTTCCACAATTGGTAAATTTTTGGTTTTATTTCCATTATGTTTGAATTATATTGTCTGTAGAAAAAGGTAGAGGTCTCAAAATTAGGAGTCCTGGATTCTAATTCTTTATCGTTAACTAATACAAGTTTTTCCATCAAAAAGGAATAATACTTTACTACCTATATCATAAAGTTTTTGAGGTTTTAAAAAAATTATATGTGAAAGTAAATCATTAGGTTTTACATATTAAATGTTTATTAGAGCATCTGGCACATCAGTAATCAATAAATTATATAATATTAGATTTTCTTAAAATACTATATGAATAAATGTGTATGTATATAAACAAATGAATTTAGATACGATAACATCTTACCTAGGACAGCAGAAGTAATTGTCATTTATCCCATTATTTCTGAGAACAGACAAGAACAGGAAGTAAGCCAAAAAAATACTTCTAAACATATCAAAGAGATATCTCAAAGTCCATATACCAAAGTTCTTTATTCTTAGGTAAGCAGCCTGTACCAGAGCATTTAGATACTGTGCTAGCAATGTTTTCAATTCCATAGTGGAATTAAATGCAATAAATTAAGAGTGTACACTAGCAGTAGAGAAGGGTATTACCAGAAACAGGCACTTGACAGCAAGAAAGAACAGCTAAGTGAATGAAAAGATGATAAAAGAAAAAACTGTAAAGAATAAGAAAAGCAGTCTAAGGCTATTAAGAATGATACTGTTTTAAGGGCATTAATGTAATAACGTCCAGCACCAGTCAGTGTGATAGAACAAAAGAATCCTCAATGAAAAGGCAGATTACAGGGCTCTCTGTCCATTGTGATGTATAATTTTAGGAAGTTACCTAAACTTCCCCGGTCCTCCATTGCCTCATCTATAAAATCAAATCAGGAGGCAGACTGAATTGTCTGTCAAGGCTGTTCTAGCTTCAATGTTCAAGAAGCCCAGGAAGTATATAATTCAAATTAGGAAGATTTTTCAAAGCAACTTTTAGTACCCCTTGGTACACCTTTTAGTTATCTAAAATGTGTAACAGCTCACTATGGGTCACAGTGACAGATGATTGAGAATCTTGAATTACTGTCTTTATCAATGATTGATGATTAGGGTAATTATAATTGAAATACTAACTAGTTTCCAAACTTTCAAAAGCTCTGTAGAACATCTCTCCTAATTGCTGTCTAGGAAATAATGAAAGAAGGAAAAAAGTCATAGGACAAAAATATCCTTAGAAATATTTGAAAACCACCACTTCAGTGAGGGAGTCAAAATCCACCATTGGTAACATGTAGAAATGACTGATAATTTGTATTCTTCTTACAGCCTATGCTGTTGGCATGATACTTACATTTGTGGTTCTGGTGCTGATGAAGAAGGGCCAACCAGCTCTCCTCTATTTGGTTCCTTGCACACTTATTACTGCCTCAGTTGTTGCTTGGAGACGTAAGGAAATGAAAAAGTTCTGGAAAGGTAACGGCTATCAGGTATGTGCTTCTTCTATCTTGGTTACCAAGTTGTCTTAGGATGTAATTTAGTGACTGACTTTGGCTGGGAACTGCCTGTATGTATCCATCAAAGCTTTTATGTGCATAAAAGTTACCTTGGATCTGTCAGGATGTCCCAAGTTTTTTCCACCATTACTCCCTTACTCTCCACCTTCTGCATCATTAGTTGTCATTTCATCTGATGCCAAAATCCTGGTGACTCCGGGTGAAACTACCAAGAAGCAGTAGGAGGGCATCAGGGAAAGCCTCAACAGCACTTCAACGTGAATTTTCAAATCCACACATGAAAGTAGGTTTCATGAAAAATAAAACCCTAAGTACAGAATTTTTGAGACTGATACTAGCTATTTATAGCTAAGGTTTTGCAGATAAAAATTCTACTCTTCAGTACCCAAATGAGTCTAACTAAATTCAATAGGGTACCCATTTCAGATTTAAATGGATTAAGACAGACCTTTCTGTAAAATCCCTGGGACAGAGAAAATCCTGATATCAGAACCTATTATGTTTGCATTTTTTCTTCATTATTGTTAAACCCCTTTCTTCTTTTCCTAAATGCTCTGGATATTCCAGTAAAATTTGTTTCTGTTGAAATTAAAGGTGATTGGGAAACTCTAACTTATTAAGGTCAGGGTCACAGCATTGATTTTTTTTCATGAGGCAGTTAGCTCTGCATTGCCTATTACAACAAACTACCTTCCTCCATCCACCCTCATACATGCGTGTTAGTGATCACATGAACGAAAGTAGAGATACTTTGGGTCGATGGCTGCAATTCTGTTGGTAGGTAAACAGTTCAAAGTTCATATCCATCTTGTGGTTGGTCTGCAGTATCATCTTTATTTAACAAGAGGTGATTAACACATTAAGTTAGAGTACTATAATTTGAAGAAGTAGTGGTCTAGAATTCTTTTGGGTAAATCTTGTAATTCCCTTGAAACCTGGTTAAAATAATAAAACCTGCCCTGCCTATCTCACAATGCCTTTGTCTCAGCTTATATTTATGCACATATAACTATGGCCACAAGGCCCTTGACTAAGCCAGTAAGGTAGCATGTAACTTTTACATGAAGAGGACACCCACACAGTTTTTCATTTTTATAGATTTTTTAAAAATTAAAATATGTGCTACAGCATACACTCTACTTCTAGCCTTTGAAAGGCACATCCCAGAAAGTGCTCGTCATAATCATTTCCTTAAAATAGTTTTATATTCATATAGCAAATGTTAATTGAGCAGTTCTGTGAGCCTGGTGCTATTTTAGGTGCTGATGATAAAAGATGAACAAGTTAGAAACAGACTTACTCTCCTGGCCTCTTGAAAGTGAGATTCTTGTGGAGGATGCAAATAGTCACGAACAGTGTGATAAATGTATTTATTAGTTATTTAGGGTATCATGAAAGCTAGCAGTGGGACACCCAGTGCTTGTGGTTTTGTGACAGAGTCAAAGGCGATTTAGGGAAGGCTTAAAGAATGTTAAATTTATGTGTTGAAACTTTAAGCCTTAGAGCCATGTGTGCCGTGCGGAATGAACCATGTTTTGAAAGGCTCAGAGGGAAAAGAGCATTGCACATTCTAGAAACTGAATGAAATTTAGGATGACTATAATGTTGAGTAACAGTAGGAAATGAAAGCTGGAGAAGGAAGCAAGGGTAAGAACCTATAGAGTCTTGTAAGCTAAAGACCTTCTAAGAGGTATTTGAATCTATCCTGAGAGCATAGGAGACCATTTAAGGGTTTTAAGAAATCTACAAAATGGATTGAAGAAAGGAGCAAAACTTAAAGCAGCTTTTATAATCAGGGGCAACAGTAGCCAGAATCAGTACAGTAGTGAGATCAAAAGAAGAGGACAAAGAGAAATTTAGAGGTATAATTAATGGAATACGGTGATTGTGTCAGTATAAGGAGAAGAGAAGGAAATGGAGTCCAGGATTTCTGCCTTAGGTAACTGAGTAGGTAGATGGTGATACCATTTATGGAGATAAAGAAGGGGAACAGGTTTGAGGGAAAAGGTGATGAATTCAATATTGGACATTTCAGACCACCTATGGGACCAACAAGAAGAGAGAAATAATAGGCAAATGAGTTAATGTCTCCTGATGTACAGGAAACAGACCTAGCTAGAGACAGAAATTTGCAAGCATCATCAGTGTACTCAGTAAGTGAGAACATAGAGGGAGAAGCAGCATCTCAGGACAGAACTGTGAGCAAGAAGTTTCTACAATTAGGAGCACTTATCTGATTCACTGGTTATGAGGTAGATCAGAACAGAGAAGATGAGCAACATGAGGACATTTTGATTAGGGTTGGCATCATATCTTTTTTTAGGTTAGAATTTAAATTCGGAACTGTTAGAACACATATAACTGTCTTACAGAAAGAAGTGTGTTTCTTGTTATTTTCATCACCAGCATTTTTACTTATAAAATTTTCCTTCCCCTTTAATACAGCTTTTGACACATTTTATTTTAAACACATGTGCTTATTACAGAAAAATTTGAAAATGTAGAAAAACACAAGAAAATGAAGTCCACCTGTAATTTCACTACCTAGAGGGTAGGCACTCTTAAGATTTAAGTGCATTCCCTTGTGTGCCTTCCTAGATAAATGGATAGGTGTGTAGATGGTACTATACTCTAAAGAGAGAGTTCTCTGTTTTGCTTATTCACTGCATGTCATTTCATTTTTAAATTCCTTGTAAAAAATCATTTTAATGGCTATGTAATACTCTCATACAGTTACTATATTTTACCATTTCCTTTGACCCAATAATTTCTCTTCAGGGGATTGTCCAGAAAGTGATTAAACATTTGGACAAAGTTGATGTGAAAAAATGTCCATTAAAGTATTTCTGATTATCCTTATTCTATTGTAATAATTAATAGGTTAATATTATTAGTAGCAGTTAATTAACTAAATTTTTTACATATATCCTAACCTTGTTTTTTTTCTTTTTGTATTTTAATTATAAAGTAATTCATGTTTACATTCTTTAAAAAAGTAATACAAAAGTGTCTAAAGTAAACACAGAGGGTCCTTTTCTAACTATTCCACATTCTCCCACCTCCCTTTAGGGCCAGTTACTTTGAACAGCTTGTGTGGAGATGTTTTTATGCCAACTCACACTGCAAATAGTTGAATATTTAAAGATGCCATATATGTAAATAACATTGTGTTTCTTTGGAAATATTCTACAGCTCACTTTCTGGTTTATTGTTGTGCACCTTTCCTCCTTTCTCTCAGTGATGTTTATTGAGGAAGGAATGATGTTTAGTAAGGAAGGAATTCAACCAAGTGGTACATTTATATTCCCTATGAACAGATCTTCTGCCCTAGACCATCTAAGTTTCATTCATAAAAATAGTGATCTTGAAAAAAATTAGAATTCTGTTTTACAGCAGCTACCTATGAAGGGGAAAAAGATCATTGCAGCCAACACAAAGGAGTAGTAAATAACCCCAGCAGGGCAGACTCCAGGGCCTTAATCATATGACATAGAAGCTAAATAATGCAGTTGGTTGTAGGAAAATCCACTTTAAAATACCCAAAAAGAGTAAGATAACTTTGGGAGGTGGGGGGGACAGGGAGGAAGCTTGTGAATTTTTGTTTTACTGTTTAACTTTATTAAAAAGATAAAAGGGGTGGCTCAGTTGGTTAAGTGTCTGCCTTTGGCTCAGGTCATGATCTCACAGATCCTCTGTCTCTCTGCCCCTGCCTGCTTCTCTCTCTCTTAAAAATAAATAAACTTAAAAAAAAATTTTAAGGCTTTTAAAAAAGAAAAAAATTAAGAGAAACAAAGTAAGACAACTTTGGTTATACACTTCTCACTTTTGGAGTGTGGGGTCATCATTCTATTAAGTAAAAACATTCAGAATATAAAATAGTACATAGTAATAATAACATGGAGTCTTGTACCAGACTACCTAAGTTTGAACTCTGATTTTGTTCATTATTAGCCACCTGGCCTTAGACAAATTACTTAGCTTCTTGGTGCCTCAGTTTCCTCCAGTGTAAAAAAGAATAATAATCATCCTACTTCAGAGGGTTCTTGTCAGATACACACATTGCCTAGAATAGTGCCTGACATATCATAAACATGGTGTATTTGCTCCTCTTAGTTATAGGAACTGGGGGGTTTCTGTTGGTTTATTTGTTGGTTGGCTGTTATTTTTCAGTTTATTTACTAGATTTCAATTTTTCCAGTTTGAATATTAAAACTCGAGGTGTTGGTTAAATCTGGTTCTTTTTTTTTTTTTATTTTTTTTAATTTTTTTTACAAATAGTTTATTGTCAAATTAGTTTCCGCATAACACCCAGTGCTCATCCCCACAAGTGCCCTCCTCAATGCCCACCCCTCCTCCCCCCCACATCCACCAGTCCTCAGTTTTTGTCAGCATTCAAGAGTCTCTCATGGTTTGCCTCTCCCCCTTTCCCCCACCATTTCTGCCTTCTTCTCCCCCTTGGTCCTCTGTTAAGCTCCTCCTAATCCTCCTATACGTGCACACATATGATATTTGTCTTTCTCTGCCTGACTTATTTCGCTCAGCATCACACCCTCAAGGTCCATCCATGTGGCTACACATGGCCATAAATCTGGTTCTTTTAACTCAGGTTTCAAAAAGATTTGATAGCCATCACAAACCTCCAAGGGAAAAAATCTGTTAAATGTGGTCATTTTCCCACTGTACACTAGATTTTAAAATATGAAGAAAAGGCACATGCTGAAATTTTAGGCAAGATAGTTGCAGAATATTACTAACTGCTGCCAGGAGAGAATCTTTTTTTTTTTTTTTTTTTTAGGACACCAGCATTTTTGAAAGTTACAGAATGCCTTCACAAAATTATTCCCATTACTGTGAAAAAGAAAATCTCTCACTGCTTTTGTCCAGCCTTTAAGCTCAAAATTGGCGGTATCTGGGTGGCTCAGTCAGTTAGGCATCTGACTCTTGGTTTCAGCTCAGGTTGTGATCTCATGGTTCATGAGTTCAAGCCCTGCATTGGGCTCTAAGCTGACAGTATCGAGCCTACTTGGAATTCTCTTTCCCTCCCTCTCTGTCTGCTTCTCCTGCACTGCCTCACTCTCCCTTGTTCTCTCTCTTTCTCTCTCTCAACAAAAATAAACTTTAAAATATACAGCAGTTTCCAATTTTTAAAAAAAGTAGCTAAACTCAAAATTAATTTAGTTTGAATGTTGACTTTGTAGAAAACAGTATATTGTAGGCTTTGGAATCAGTTCTGGCAAGTCATTTCATCTCTTAAGACTGTCTCCTCATCCATGAGATGAGCTTGGATCTACAGGCAGGTAGGGGAATCTAATCCATAGTGGTGGGTTATCTCAAGGCTTGGTAGGGCAAGTAGATGACATCAGGTAAGACTAGGCAGAGGCTTTGAAAGTACAACCTGGAGCCTCAGCAAGCCTGGTAAAGCAGAAGAAGTCTAGGTCTTTTTGTTTTGGTTTTTTTTTTTAATGTTTTTTTATTTATTTCTGAGAGAGAAAGACAGCATGAGCAGGGGAGGGTCAGAGAGGGAGATACAGAATCTGAAACAGTCTCCAGGCTCTGAGCTGGCTGTCAGCACAGAGCCCAACACGGGGCTCCAACCTATGAACTGTGAGATCATGACCTGAGCCAAAGTCAGACGCTTAACCAACTGAGCCACCCAGGCGCCCCATTTGAGGCACTTTTAAACGTTAAATTAGACTAGTATCTTTACAGTCTTTACGCATCTTTTTTTTTTTTGGAAGCGCCAAAAGCTTTTGCTACTGTTTGACATAATCAAATATAAAACAGGTAATATAAAATAAAGCCAGAATCTAAGGTGATGACATCCTTGTTTATGCTGTTAATCATTTAGTTCATTCCAATGCCTGATACTAAAGTGGGTTCAAGATTATTGGTGGTAAAAAGCAGGCCTTTGCCCTGTAGATTTTTTAAATGTCATGGTTAGCCCTGTCAACCTCTTTATACTTTTTTTCAAAGGGAAATTATACTCCATTTGTTTCTAAAACTTAGAGACTTCATGGAAGTACTTTGGTATTTTTAGAGTCTTTCAGCCCTTTCCATGAATTTCTCTGATCAAAAGAAATAACATTTCTATAGGATTTCACTAAAATTTTACTGATTTGGAGATCTTAATTGTATATTCTTTTTCTATAATTCAAAGCTACTTAGATTCTTACGGTGAATTTTTTCTTGAATGCTTCAAGAGAGTGTTCAGTTCCATTTGATTGTACGTACTAAAAGTTTTAAGTTCTAATTAGCTTAGAATAAATAAAGGTGTTTTTTCTCTAGAGGGGAAAATTAAGCAGTGGCATAATTACTTCGGCATAAAGAACAACTAAAAGATATCATCATTTTAGGGGATTTTTTGTTTCTTTCTAGTTATAAATCAGTGGAGTTAGAGTTATGCAGCAATCTCCAATGGGCTATTTTACTCTGGATAGGAAATAAGTGTTCAGTTTGTTGATATCCAGTAAACAGTGAGTTTGTCTCTGTTAAATGTCACTAGTGCTTCTAATTATTTTTAGAAGTCACAAGCTGTAACTGACAAGTCCGAATACAGAGATACTTAGAACAGCACTGCTTTAGTATCAACAACTCTCCAGTTACACCATCCCCCCTTTAATGAGAGTTTTATTAGAGTGTTTCTGGAGATTGGCTCAATTATAAATAAGCAGAACTATCAGTAAATGCCAGGCAAGCTGACCCAATTTAAGATTTTTCATCTTTCCAAATTGAGCTTGCTTATTTACAAATATTTTGAATAACTATACCAATTTTGCCAGTACATTTTATTTATATTAAATTTTGTTGTGTTTTTAAAAACCTGTTTTGGGGTGCATAGGTGGTTCAGTTGGTTAGTCCTCCAACTTGATCTCAGCTCAGGTATTGATTTCAGGGTCATGAGTTCAGACCTCACTGGGTGTGAAGCCTACTTAAGAAAAAAAAATTTTTTAGTAAAAACCTATTTCAAGGTCGTGCTTTATGTTTCTGTATTGCTTTGCTTTCATCGAAAAGTCGGTAAAGAAAATAAAGAGTATAGATGTTTACTTCTTAATAAGTTGATTTTGAAAGTTTTTTTTTTAATTTAATACATTACATATACAGTTAGGGATTAGATTATAGTGTCACTGAGGTAACTGAGGATTAGGAAAGAAGAGGCGTGTGGTATCTTCAGGAATATAGGCTGTCATTAGGATACAGCTGCCAGGGTGAACAGGTCTTGGGGAAGAAAGAAGGTTTTCCTACCATCGATTCTGCTGAGGCTGCTTCAGTTCTCTCTCCCCACAGCTCCAACCTCTTATCCTTAGAGCTTCTAAATTGCTAGAAGAAAAGGGACTTAAATATGTCTTACATGCTTCTCCTTTCTGTCCCTCATTTGAATTGTGACTAAAATCAACTCTTCAACAATTTCATCTTGTTTCATTTAGTGAAATGTTTGGTAAATGTGTTAACCTTTATCTGTTTGGCTTCCCCCCACCTCCCTTGAAGGGCTACGAACATGTAATTATCTTAATGTAGGGGTTATCTTTGACAAATAAAGGACCTCAAAGCTGTTTTGGCCTTGGGATGACTTGTAGAGTACTGGCATTTTTGGGTTTTATAAGCCATCTCTGTTACTTGAGACAGTTGTCAGTGGAAGCTTCATCTCATGTTGTGTTCTTCTTGTCTGGCAAGTTCAGAGACCCCATTGGGAAATGATTCCAACGGCTGCTTCCTTTTCCAAAAAACTCTACACTTTTAGAATCAGTTTATAAAAATAGGAACATTTATCTTTCTGGCCTTCTAATTCTTTTTTTTTTTTTTAATTTTTTTTATTAATGTTTTTTATTTATATCTAGGAGAGAGAGAGAGGGAGACAGCGTGAGCAGGGGAGGGTCAGAGAGAGAGGGAGTCACAGACTGAAACAGGCTCCAGGCTCTGAGCTGGCAGTCAGCACAGAGCCCAACGCGGGGCTCGAACCCACGAACCGCGAGATCATGACCTAAGCGAAAGTCGGACGCTTAACCGACTAAGCCACCCAGGCGCCCCTCTGGCCTTCTAATTCTTGATAAAGAAGAAAAAATGTGCATCACAATACCGAAAATTAATCACTAATCTAAAAATCTTCAACAATCTTCACAAAGACAATAGGTACTTTTTATTCTTTTTTAAGCAATTTTATCTAAAGAAGAAAATCAAAATATGTAAGCAGTTTCTTCTTCCTCCGTTCCCAAATATGGAAAGATTTATTTAGGAATATGGATGGGCATAGCTGATGTGATCATTCGAGAAAAGTTTAACTGGTAATTCCTCTAAAGTAATCTATAGCAAATGTGTTTTTGATTTTGTTTTCAGATACTCATTTGACCTTTTAAGTACCTTCAGTTTATTTTTAGTAGAAATGTTTGTCATATAATGTTTCCATAATTTCATGTTTCATTCTTTTTTTTTAATGTTTTCTTTATTTTTGAGAGAGACACACATAGAGTGAGAACGGGGAGGGGCAGAAAGAGAGGGAGATACAGAATCCCAAGCAGGCTACAGACTCCGAGCTGTCAGCACAGACCCAACCAGGGCCTAATGCAGGGCTCAAACTCATGAACTGTGAGATAATGACCTGAGTCGAAGTCAGGTGCTTAACTGACTGAGCCACCCAGGTACCCCTCAAGTATCATTCTTAAATTATCTTACAGTCAGTTCAAGGCGTCAACCAGGTTACACTGTCCACAAACCAGCAAGTATTCTCAAAGTGACTTGTGGGGTCATTTTTAGTTTTTTCACCTTTAGGAGTGGAGACTGCCTGGAATAGTGTCCTAGATTAAGTATCAAGAATATCTTCCTTTTGTGGTAGAGTTCCCATTGCCATAAAGGGCAACTCATATTGGGAAATGGAAATAGTAGAAGATCCAAAGAGAGAGTTCATCAGATTGGTTCTGAGTCAAATGATGAGGCTTTCTCTGTCACCCTGATCTTATTCTTTTTTTTTTTTTTTTAAGATTTTTTTTTAATGTTTATTTCTAGGAGAGAGAGAGAGGGAGACAGCGTGAGCAGGGGAGGGTCAGAGAGAGAGGAAGTCACAGACTGAAACAGGCTCCAGACTCTGAGCTGGCAGTCAGCACAGAGCCCGACGTGGGGCTCGAACCCACGAACTGTGAGATCATGACCCAAGCAAAACTCGGACACCCAACCGACTAAGCCACCCAGGCGCCCCACCCTCATCTTATTCTTAGACCATGGATATTCAACCACTACCTTGCTCCAAAAGGAGTGCTCAGTCCCAGGGAGTATTTTGTGTCCTTTTTAAAAAGTAGGAACCCTTTTGCCAAATTAGCTAATCTTGAGGGCAAGTTGAAAATTTGCATTTCCTAACATGTTTTATTTATGCCTAGGTGATGGGCCACGTGGACTATGCGACAAATGAAGAAAGCCCTGTGGCTGCTGACGAACAGAATGTCCAACAATAATATTGTGTAGACTTGCAATAATGTCTCAGATGATTTTCTACAACTAGAGTTTGACTTTTGAAATTGATTTTTGAATTGACAGTCTGAAAGAAGCTTCAATGATATGCTTGCAAATATATATTTTTAAGAGCTGGTACTGACAATTACATCAAACAATTGAAATACATTTGCTTTTAACTATGTTAAAGTTGTGCCTTCACATTAAATAAAAGCGTATGGTCTGTATAATTTCAAGATCTATTATACACAGTATATTTTTCTAAAAAACTATCTTGACCCACCCCTGTACTGAAATCTGTTTCTTTCAACTCTTAATAATAGATAAAAGTATTTCTGTCAAAGTGAGTTTATGAACAGATTTTACTGTAAAGAATTACACAAACTTTTTGCTCTCTAGAAATAACTGATTAAGATCATGCTAGAAGGCAGTTCAACAATGAAATTTTGGATTTTTTTCACTGCAGAGGTTAGAAAAATAGGATTTGGGAATACATATAAATGCATATTTTTGTAGCATAGGTTTTTTTTTAATCCCAATCTTTTTTAAACTTGAAAATCTAAATTACTTCAATCTGCCTATGTATTATATTAAAATATTTTTCCAGATATAAAGAAACATAATATATAGAACTAGTCTACAGTTTTCAGTGGTGTATTTTTCTTGAAGAGGTAGCTTAAACTTCTACACTGACATTCAATTTCACCATGGTATTTCTTATCTCTGAAATTTGGTTCTGGTTATGTTAAGGCTTGACATTTTGTAAAAAATCTTTTTTAATCGACTTTTATATTAACATATGTGGCTCATTGTGTGAGTATCACATCCCTAACCATCTCCTCTTACCCCTTCAACCACCACCTTTTTCCCCCCAAAATCCCCCTCCTTTCCCCATAGGAAAGCACTGTTAATTTTTTAAATATTTTGTTGGAGGATGGCTTACTAATATATAAAGTGTGCTTCAGAGGAAAGAATTGTAGACAAAAGACAGAAAACCAGGTTAGTCTCAATTTAATGACAATAAAAGAATTTGAGTGAATTGCCTTAGCTTAAAACTCTTGTATCTCAGTTTTCTCATCTGCAAAGTGAATAATTTAGATCAATTAATCACTCTGGTACCTTCCAACTTGAAAAATATCTTTCTCATTCTTTGCTGAATCTCAGATGTGGCTTTGAACATTAACCTGGGAGTCAGAAGTCACAGTATCTTTCTACCGTCTTTTATTTTCTGTAAGAAATTCCCAGGGGTGCCTGGGTGGCTCAGTCAGTCAAGCATCTGACTTCAGCTCAGGTCATGATCTCACGGTTCATGGGTTCAAGCCCCACGTCTGGCTCTGTGCTAACAGCTCAGATTCTGGAGCCTGCTTCAGATTCTGTGTTTTCTTCTCTCTCTGCCCCTCCTCCACTGTGCTCATTCTCTTTCTCAAAAATAAACATTTAAAAAAAGAAATTCCCAAATGATGATTGCAACAATAGGATTTTGCATTTCTCTGTAAGTAATATACAAGATTGTGAACCAGTCTGATCTTTCATTCTAAAACCATTTCAACTGATGAAAAGATAAAGCTAATGCTTTTTAAAAAGGATCAGATGTTTACTTGTGAAGTAAATTTAACAGTTGAAGAATTAGATGCTTTTGTGTAATTAACTTCTGCTGAGTAAACTGTAGGTAGAGCAGCTCCTTTGACAGTCAGCCCCTCTTTCTACTTAGTATACTTATGGGTCCTTTGGTTTATGGCAAAATGACAGGTAAGTATCTGATAAGTTAAGAGTTAATCTTAATTTTGCCTCGGTAATACCAAGTTTGAATTTTTTCCAAAGAATCTAATTTATTTGGCGGACTCTGATAGAACAGATTAAGTGCCATTTTAAAGCTCCAACTATATTTTCATTTATAATATCAATAAGATGTTTGCCAAAAGAGAGCTTTTTTAGTAAAATTATCTCTACTCATCCCAATTTTATGATATTTTAAAGCCTCAACCACATTTTATGAAGAACATTTTACATCTAGATATCTGAAATCTTAGTTCTCTGATACAAATTCTACTTTATCCAACCGTAAGTTATCAAAGATGTAAAACTATGTTCTAGTTTTCTATTGAGATCCTATTGATTAAAAATAAGCAACAGAGGGGCGCCTGGGTGGCTTAGTCGGTTAAGCGTCCGACTTTCGCTTAGGTCATGATCTCGCGGTTCGTGGGTTCGAGCCCCGCGTCGGGCTCTGTGCTGACTGCCAGCTCAGAGCCTGGAGCCTGTTTCAGTCTGTGACTCCCTCTCTCTCTGACCCTCCCCTGCTCACGCTGTCTCTCTCTCTCTCTCCTAGAAATAAATAAAACATTAAAAAATTAATAAAAAAAAAAAAAAAAGCAACAGAGTGAAATTCCCCAATTTATCCATTCTCAATGTCAACTTTATATTCTGAGAGCCCTTCTAGCAGCCATGCTGAAAATATTTTGAGAAATTGCAGTAAAGAACAGAAATATTTTATTTTGGAAATCAAAATGAAGGAAGGTTGAGGGAGATGAAAATTGTTCCTTAAAAGGCCATGTGCTTTCTTCCTCTTTCATTTTCCCACCACCTGTAACTTGTAGGGGAAGAGAGTTGGTTTTTCCCTGAACCTGTCTTTGAAGCAGTGAAATATATTGCAAGAAAAAAAGTAATTTATTACTTTTTAGAAATTCCCTATGAACATTTTGTAGCTTATAAAAAGGAATTAAATATCTCAAATTGTAGTTTAGGTCATTTTTACTTCAATTGAGGTCAGCAAAGATAAATATGAGGTTAATGGTGAAAGACCTTTCTATTCTAATACATTGTTTTCTTCTAGTTTGTAGATTTTCTTAGATTAGCAATACCTTAGTAGAATCTGTGATTTACTTTTGAAGGAAGAGAATTCTGCTGTTGTCATATATAGGTTTTAGTTTCATGTCTGTGGAGATTTTGGTGAAATGGTACATTTATGGTAAATACAAATGAACTTCCTAGTTTTTCTTTGCTCTTTGAATTTCCGCCATAGGTATAAGCAAAGATTTCTATTTTTGACTTAAAAAATTGAGTTAATTTTATTTAAGCTTGATTTCTAGAATTTCAGCCTCATCTCTGCCAATGAGATTTCCATACAACAGGGATTGCATTTCAGACCAGTGGAATGCATTAGTTTGAAAGGCTTTGTATTTTCCCATTAATAAGGAAAAAAGTTGAATTTATTCAAGGTGATGCCAAATAACTGTTTTAAAATTTTTATTTTCAGTGCTCTATTTTATCTCAGAGGACAATTCTAAAGGGGGATGGAGACAGTAATATAAATAAAACCAAAATACTGAATATAAATAACTTTTTGCTTCCTGGAAGAAAGATACTCTGTAAATTCCAGTGACCTGAATCAATTACTCAGCCTTTTGGAATTTGAAAGAAATTGTACAGTACTCATGGTTTGGGTTACTAAAATTTCAGAGTAAACAAAATGATTGACAAAGTAATAAACAGGCCATATTTATAGTGACCATATACATATTTCCTTGTTTGATATTTCCATACTTAAGGACAGCCTCTGTATCTATAAAAATGTTCATTGTTGAAAAAAGTATTTTTAAACTAAATTTTTCAAATAGTCCTGCATTATTGTCAATTAAGAGGCAAGAAAGAGGAATTAAGTGTAGAATATTTAATTGTCATCATGTTTCTTTGATTAAAATATTGCATAAGAAATATTGTAAATAGCTATTCCTTTGGAATATGGATTTTTTTTTAATATCTTAAGTTTATCAGCCTGCAAAATTTCCCAGTAGGACAAATCAGTGTAAAGTTTTTGCCTATTTTATATCTTCTGTTGTATTTTGTTCAAATGAGAACCTTTTTAAAAATGCTGTGATTGAATTTTTACTTCTTAGATGATGGTTTGAGTGTGGAATTCTTTTTTAAAAACTTTGATATGTAAGTTGGTGCAAATTAATAGTTTTATAACACTACTGGTCTTTATTTTTTATGGAACAGATTTAGAAGTTAAAATTTTTTCAAGTGTTAATTTAGCAATTCTTTAAAAAATCTCATTCATTATGTGCCAATACTGACAAGAAAAAAATTTTTAATAATGTATTGAACTAATTATGGTGTTCAATAAATTATATTTTAAAATAGAATTTGAATGTGTTTTATTTTTAATGGTGAAAAATAATTGAAAATCAACTAACAGTATACTAGATCATGGTCACATAAAGTATAAATGGTAATAATCATTTATGAAATTGTGTAGTTAGTTAAGTCTGACAAATTATCCATAAAACCTAGATTCCATAAATGTCAGTTATTGGAAATTTGTACTGATACATAATATCCCTTCATAAGTATTTATTGAATTAATTTATGTATAGACTTTATTTTAACCAGGAAATCCTACCTTTTGAAATGAACATTGTTGGCATTTGCAGCTTTGCTGTTGTTCTCACAAATTACTAAGATGACTGCTGCCATTGTACTGTTCTCTTAACTCAGATGTGGTTGGCTCAGATATACTTCTCTAGTGAGTTTGTCTTGACCACATGTTGAGGAAGTTCATTCCTCTCCATGCCCTGCTGCAGAGGAACCTTGTTTCATCCCACATGCCCAAATATCCATGTGTCTGGAAAGACGCGTAAGAAACTGGAAAGAGTGGCTGTCTTTATGAAGAGGGCAAGTAAGATGACTAGGGCATAGGGGTTAAGAGGGAGATTTATTTTTCACTATACTCTTAACACCTTTTGCATTTTCTATCATGTGCTTCTATTAAGATTAAAAACAAATCACAAAAGTCTATTGAATTATTTTCCTCTTAAAGATATTCACACTAACATGGTTAAATAATAAATTATTCATGTTTTCTTTAGGTAATTAGCCTTGTAAACAGTCTAATGTGTATAGGGAGAGTAAAAACTAAATTTAACCAACTGTCAAGTTTTTGTGTTAAAATTAATTTATGTTCTTGAAAAATTTCTGTTTATTAGCTTGAAGTTCATTTTGTTTTGCTTGAAGATAGGAGTAGGACTAAATTTTATATTCAGATCATTTCCATTTCTGTAATCCCATGGAGACCCTAAGAGTCAATCAGTAGTTCTCAACTTTATATTTCTTGTGGCCCCTACATAAATGACCCACAACAAATTAAAAATAAGGCAAAGCCATAAAACCTACATTCCAGGGGCACCTGGGTGGCTCATTTAAGGTCCCAACTCTTGATTTCGGCTCAGGTCATGATCTCATGGTCATGAAGAGTTGGATCCCTGCTTGGGATTCTCTCTCTGCTGCTCCCCTGCTTGTTCGTTCTCTCTCTCTCTCTCTCTCTCTCTCTCTCTCTCTCTCTCTCTCAATAAATAAGAGAATAAAGCAAAGGTAAAAATAAATCATCATGAAAAGCGTTAACAGCAGCAATTGAAAACAATGACCAATTCTAGGCAACATTAATGATAACAAACTATCTTAGCAAAAAAGTATTGGAAATTTTCAACTGCCTTCATATGAGTTCTCAGAATAGACGCTACTCTTGCAACAATAGCCAAACTTAGCAGAATTCTGGAGAGAGATCTCTGTAAACCGTAGTAAAGCACTGATTGTCACCAGCTCCCTTAGGAGTTCATGGATAAATAGTCCTTAGGCTTAGTTGCAAATTTAAGTCTATGGTTTGGGATGTCATTCTGTTAAAAACTTCAATTGAGGTCAGAGGATTTCTTCTCTAGATTAAGTGGGAAAGGTAACTATCAGATTCTAAGTAATGTTTACCTAATAATAGGCTCTGGTAACTATGGAAAACTAATTTTTTTACAAATGAAAAACGCTTCATCCACAAATTTATGTATTTGGAACATTTTTCAATTAAAGCCTCGCCAATCATTTCCTATACAAAATCCGCTCCAGCCCTGATCCGTGCAGACAAATAAAATAGACCAATGCAATTGCCAAGCCATCTCCATTCCGTCTTCCAAATGTCTCTCAAAGAATCCTCATATTCACCATCACCACCGCCATGAACTCAATTTAATCCATCCATACTGTGAACAAACTTCATTGGTCTTGCCAATGCTAATTTTGCTATCAATCACCCTTCTACATCATAAGCCAGTGCTCTTCCAAATGGAAATGTGATCATGCAACTCAAGTGCTTTAAAAAAACTTTTAAGGGGCGCCTGGGTGGCTTAGTCAGTTAAGCGTCGGACTTTTGCTCGGGTCATGATCTCGCGGTTCGTGGGTTCGAGCCCCGTGTCGGGCTCTGTGCTGACGGCCAGCTCAGAGCCTGGAGCCGGTTTCAGTCTGTGACTCCTTCTCTCTCTGACCCTCCCCTGCTCACGCTGTCTCTCTCTCTCTCTCCTAGAAATAAATAAAACATTTAAAAAAAAAAACTTTTAATGGCACCAAATTTGTCTAAGAACACTCTAGATTCCTTACTGTGATTTTTAGCGCTTACCTAGTGTAGTCCCTGTGTCTATCTAGCCTTATCTCCCATCATTTTCTTCTCCACTCCTGCCCTCCTCTTCCTAGGAAACTTCAGCGCACAGTCCCACCTCCCACACACCACCATCCATATAGACCCTTCAAACCTCAATTTAGGGATCACAGTTTGGAAGGGAAAGACACGTGTGGAAAGAACAAGTACAGATGATTCCCTTATGGAATTTTATTCTAAAAGAAAAGTGAAATCGGGTCAAGAAGTAAGTTTGGAATCGGGGAGGGGTGATTTGACAGGGGTAGAAATATGTTTGAATGTTAGTGGAGATCCAGGAGAAAGGGAAATTTTGATGATGTAGGAAAGAGGTAAGAGAATGAAGTCAATTTATCTCAAATAGGCCAGGGGTGACAGGATCTACTGCCCAAGTGGAAGGGCTTGCATTAGATAGGAACATGGGGTGGGGGATTCCTCTCCAGAAACTGGAGATTAGGTGGTGTGTTTGAGTACAGATGCAGGTAGGGAGGTATTTGTAATTGGTGGGAACATGAGAATTTCTATTCTGAGTGCATTTACATTCTGTAAACAAAGTTCTGATCAGGGTCATCAACTGAGAGTCAGTTTCAGAAAGAGATGTAAAAAGTTTGTCTGTTTTTAAGTTTATTTATTTATTTTGAGGGAGAGTGCATGCAATAGAGTGTGAGCTGGGGAGGGACAGAGAGAGGGGGAGAGAAAATCCTAAGCAGCCTCCTCAGCATGGAGTGCGACCCCCAGGCTCACCACAAACCATGAGATCTTAAAATCAAGAGTCAGATACTTAACCCACTGGACCAACCAAGAGCCCTGAAAGCTTGAAGAGAAAGGAAAAAATTATCTTTAAAATGTTAGAGAGTGATTGTTATAGGGACAGGACCTCAATGTGCATGCAGTCCCTGGTTCTGCAACAGCATCACTTGAAACTTGTTAAAAATGCAAAATTTTTGTCCCCACTCTACACTTGAAACAGAAAGTGAGGATTGGGCACAGCAATCTGGTTTTTTAACATGTTTTGCAGGTCATCTTTCGCATGCTAAAATGTGAGACCTCATGTATCCGACTCACCCAGAAGCCTTGTTGAACTACAGATTCCTAGGCTGCAGTCCAAGATTTTTTTATTCAGGTCTGAGGTAGGACCCAACCAAAAATGTCCATTTCTAACAAGTTCCCAGGTAATGTTGGTACTGTTGGCCTAGGCACCACGCTTTGTGAACTACTGGTCTGGGAAATACAGTATGATATTGTTGCATCAAGAGCCCATCATGAGTTTTGGGATCTTAAAATTTAAGTGTATAGTCACTTAAATTTTATATTTAACTCCATCCTTGTGTGTTATATATTAGAAATTCTCTTCAGAGGAAAGGTAATCTTTGTTTTTCTGCTCATGTTTAAGAGGAACTAAAAACCCAGTTGGATACTCTGAGCACGTAAGAGGGGCTTATTAAATGAAAGGTACATTGTAGGATGAGCCAGCATTGTCTGGCTCTGCTGCTGGGAAAGCCTGAGGTTAGTATCTTCAAGTGTTTCTCTTGGGATGAAAAGATTCCTTAAGAAAAATTTCTTCCAATCTCCTGGAGTCATGTGGTTTGGGAAAGGGTTGACAGCTCAGCATTCTATATGCAAACGATCATTCAAATGACCATTTCCAGTGTGTCACCTATGCATGCCCTCAATTGTGACTGGATCCTTGAGGCAAGAGACCTCCTGTTTTACTCTCTCCAAGGATCAAAACTCCACTCTCTGCCAGAGTCAGGGAGGGACCCTTGCCCAGCTACATGAAGTAGGAGAGGAGATCTGTGGTTCTTCATGAATGACAGGATTAGAAAATAACTCTGTTTTAACCTTAAATTAAATAATTGGTTTAGGCAATGATCATCAGTGTGTGAAACCATTAGATAAAAGGAAGGTTTAAGCTGTCAGCACCTGAAATCACAGATAAATCTCAACATGACTAAAGGTGGGACAACTGGACATTATAGGCCTTTTAATGTACTATGAAGCACAAAGCACTGTGAAGTGTTCTTGCAAAAAAAGCTAACCTGGAATCTAATCAAATCTAGAGCATCAACTTCTAACTATGGGAAATATAGAGGATGAAGAAACAGGTTAAATGACACTCAAGGGAGCAGACTTACAAATACAGAATATGCAACATTCTAAAAGATAACTGAATTGATTCTTGTAATAAGCCAATAGCATAGAAGGGAAAAGTGAGGAAGGAAGAGGGACTGCTGTAAATTAAAAGGAACTTCTGTGACACGATACCCAAATCCCTGTGTAGACTTTGTATCCCAATTCACCAATCCAACTAAACAAGACATTTGTGAACCCACTAGGAAAATTTGGTGATGAACCAGATGAAAGACAATACCAAATAATTGTTTATTTTTTTAGATGTGATAATATCATGAAGTCTATTTTTAAAAACAGATGTATGTTGAAATATAGAGGAGCAAAATGATATGATACCCATGATGTGCTTTAAGTTAAATCAGCTTTGAGGTACCTGGGTGGCTCAGTTGGTTGAGCGTCCAACTTTGGCTCAGGTCATGATCTCGAAGTTCGTGAGTTCGAGCCCTGCATCAGGCTCACTGCTGTGAACCTGTCTGCATAGCCTGCTTTGGATTCTCTATCCCCCTCTCTCTTTGCCCCTCCCAATTTGCACTCTCCCAAAATTAAATAAATATTTAAAATTTAAAAAAAAGTTAAATCAGCTTCAGCTAAGACAATAAGAAAAAGGAAAAAGATTAAGCAAATGCAGTAAAATCTTGATAATCATTGAAATTGAGTGACAGACATTTGTTTCTACTCTTATGTATGCATCAACCTTCCCCGCTCCCCCCCCCACGTGCGTGACATTTTTAATCAAAATATTTCATTTTTCATTTAAGAACTCTGTTTCATGTAGTGTTGTGTGGGAGCAAAATTAGGTGTGTGTTCAATTTCCTTTCACATGCATCTCTCCTCATGTTTTTGCTCTTCAGCTGTACATTTATAATCATTTAATATTAGGCACCTGTATTATATTTAAATCTTTTTCAAAGCTCAGAGTCAATTAATACAATGAATAGCTGGTTTCCTAGTTATTTTAGTTTTACATATTTTAGTTTTAGTTAAGGTCTTATCTATACTGTAATCGGCTTTTATGATCTTAAAGTATATTAGGTTAAGATTAGCTATCTTCCTGTTATCCCTTTGAGATTTTCATGAAAGAAGATGAAAATCTCCTAAGAATAGTGAGGCAAGTACGTACACACACACACACACACACACACACACACACACAAACAGACATATATACTTAGAGTAATTCCATTTTAATGCCATTTAACTTTCATTTTAGGGTCTTTTAATAATAACGTTATAGTGCTAAAATCTTAATAAATTGCTATTAAGTTAGGAGATATATGTTAGCAATGTTAATATATAACAGAAATAATGATATCCAGTATCAGGAAATGACACCTTGAGATTCCTTGTTTTCAGTTTTTTGCCAATATCCTATGTAAAGAAAACCTTTTTTTTTTTTTAAGAAACCAGAATAAATATCAAAGCAAACAGCAGTTTCAAACTAGATAATCAAGTTTGAGCAGAATTATCTATTAGATAATATCTATAGATATTATATAGATAACTCTATAGATATTATCTAAATATATTTTTATATATCTTACTACTTGGATTTCCTCAAAAACATTGATATGTCTACACAAATGAATAACAGTTCACAATTAGAACCACCAATTAATAATTTAAACATTAACCATGAAAATTAAAATCTGCAACACAGTCTCATGATCCCTGAAATCCAAAACCACTAATGTGTACAACCTGATTGTTCATCTCTCAGCTTTATGTGATTACTTAAGTCTCTGCCTGAAGCTGAAATTCAGAGATTAAGGGCTTTTTGTGGTTGGTTGGTTTGTTTCAGATTTTAGATTTTTACATAAACCTCATAGTTTTTGGTTTTGGGGGTTTTCTGTTTTTACTTTCTTAGGAAATAGTTGAACCAAATGATTTAGGGATAGCTACAACATGAAAATTAGTTTTAAGAAAATATCACTGTTCATCATAATTGGATACATTTAGTCTCAGACCCCTCTAAACTCTACCTATGCAAAGTCATCCATTCATTATAGACTCATATATGCTTCAGAGCAGTTTGTACAGTCACAGCAATAACATTCTTCATCAACACAAAGGCTTTGTTCAACTCAAAAGGGAATTTCTCTCTATGGCTACTGGTAATTGGTTCTAGCTTCTGCTCAAATACAGTCACTTGGGGTAGAGTTTTAAAGTTTTAGGAAGAGATTTTTTTTTCTTTTAAAAATAAACTAGTACCATGGACACCTGGGTGGCTCAGTCAGCTGAGCATCCAACTTTGGCTCAGGTCTTAATCTCTCAGTTCATGAGTTCAAACCTGTATCAGGCTCACTGCTGTCAGAAGGGAGCCTGTTTTGGATCCTCTGTCTCCCTTGTCTCTCTGCCCTTCCCTCTCTCACGTTCTCTCTCTCTCTCTCTCTCTTTCTGTCTCTGTCTCTCAAAAATAAACAACATTAAAAAGTAACAAAATAAACTAGGGCCAAAGAAAAGAGTTACAAAAAATACACTTTCACTTGTATATTATGTAGCTAATTGCCATCTTTGCATGTAATAAAGTTGAAGAAGCCCATTTTCATCCTCTCAAAAATTCAAGAATTATTTACCAAATACCAGTGATATGCCAGGCACTGTACTAAGCTATTGGGGTTAGAGATTAATATTTGAAATATTCCAGGTATTTTTTGGTTGCCATTATATAAGCTTTCCTCTTGAAAACCAGGTTAAAAAAAATTTTATTTGAAAGAAAGCCTCAGGAAGAAAATCCATTAATCCTCTAACCAAAGTACAACACAATTTGTTGGAACTGGCTTAATCACTCTCTGCTTATATAAACAAAGGATTTTCCAAATTTATAAGTGTCTAATTTAGGTGACATGAAAAATTTACAAAAATAAGCATGTCATATATTGACTTTTTCTTTGTTTTGATGTTTAATTGATTCTAATTATATTCATGCTGCCTGCATTCTAAGTTATTCCCCTTCAATTTTGAGGTACAGTGTCTCTTGCTCAGTTGTCCAGGGGCTTATTCTGGTGGCAAGTCCATTCAGGGAAAGGTCGGAGCATGATTATTGTGGAAACAATTATATAAGCCAGCTATTTGGACCTAGTGAAGAAAACAAAGATCCTTAATTAGCTGATTAAATGGAATAAGGAAAAGGTTTTGTGAAAGACTGAATCACATATAATCTGTTCTTGATTACTGTGGCCAATTTCTCAGTTTTTGTTTTTGTTTTTATTGTCAAAGGGTAATACAGAAAAACGGTTAAGGGCATAAACACTGGAACTAGACTGTTTTGGTTGTAACCCTGGCTCTGTCCTATGCCTCACTTTCCTCCTCTCTACAAGAAGGATGATAATAAGGGAACCTAGCTGATGGAGTTGAGAGGACTTAATACATGTTAAGTGAGTAGAACAATACCTGAATAATAGAAACTTTTCAACAAATTTTAGCTAGCCATTCAACATAGGGAAGTGAGGACTCCGATGCTTTCAAACTGTTTTATTGTAAACCTGCTTTACTCATTTGAATATAAACCTCTATATTTGTATGGATGTCAAGGTTTGTAAAACATGTAAAACATGTATTAAAAAATTATGGCAGGGGAAACCTGGGTGGTTCAGTTGGTTAAGTGTCAGATTTGGTCTCCAGTCATGATCTCATGGCTTTTGAGTTGGAGCCCCACCATGGGCTCTGTGCTGACAGCTCAGAGCCTGGAGCCTGCAGCCTGCTTCGGATTCTGTATTTCCCTCCTCTCTGCCCCTCCCCCACTCACACTCTATCTCCCTCTCATTCAAAAATAAATAAACATCAAAAAAAAAAAAAAAGAGAATTATGGGAAGTCACAAAACCTGACAAGTGTCACAGGTATTCAATCATTCAGAAGTTGTTCTACTTATTAGTTACTTCAGATATAGTATAAACTTACAATAAACTCAGAATATTCTAAAAACATTCTTTCTAGGTTAAAATTAAGCCTCTTTATTATTAAATACCCTAAAACCTAGGAAAATCTACTGATATTTAAAATGGTTGTATTACAAATATCCCCACTGCAGTTTCTACATGTGAACGCAACACCAAGTATTGTGTATATTTGTTAACAAAGTTAAATTACAAAAACAAAGAAGAAACTGTCTTTATTACTATAGCTTTGTAGTAAGTCTTGAAGTTAGGTAGTATCATGTCAGCCCTCCACTTTGTTCTTCTCCTTTAATATTGTGCTGGCTATCATCAGTATTTTGCGTCTCTGTGTAAACTTGAGAAACAGTTTGTTGGTATCCACAAGAGTAACTTACTGAGATTTTGATTGGAATTACATTGAACTTATAGATCAAATTGAGAAGAGTTCATATCTTGACAATACTGAGTTTTCTTGCCCACGTAGATGAAGTATCTCTCTATTTATTTAGAGCTTCTTTTGCTTCTTTCCTCAGAGTTTTGTAGTTTTCCTCATATGAATCTTGTGTATATTTTGTTAGATTCATACTGAGTACTTCATTTTTTGGGACTAACATAAATGGTATTGTGTTTTAATTTCAAATTTCAGTTATTCATTTCTCATACAATTTTATCATAATAAAAATTTTTTGCTTGAAAACCTTTTGTTGACCACACTATTATAATTTTGTACAATAAAATTGCGTATATATTAGTAGATTGAAGCAGTAAAATGGAAAATTTGTATTAGTCTGGACTTTGGCAGAGAACAGAACTGATATATATGATTGGCTCATGAAATTATGGGTTTTGAGAAATCCAACTCTTTGCTGTCTGCAAGCTGGAGGCTCAGGAAAGTTGGTGGTATAGTTCTGAGAATGAGAGGGCTGATGATGTATTTGCAGGGAAGAACAGGAGAAGACTGATGTCCCAGTTCATCAGTCAGGCAGAGAATAAATTCCCCCTTCCTCTGCCTTTTTGTTCTATGTGGGTCCTCCATAGATTGGAAGAAGCCCCATCCACACTGGGGAGAACAATCTGCTTTACTGAGTGTACCCATTCAAACGCTAATCTCATGCAGAAACACCCTCACAGACCCCTCCCCCTTAGAAATCATGTTTCATCTGGGCACTTCATGTCCCAGTCAAGTTGACTCCTAAACTTAACCATCATGGGGCTAATCGGAATTTGTATTGTAAAGCAGTGGTTCTCAAACTGAGATATATTTATATGCCCATGGTGATAAATGAAGGCATTCCAAGGGATATGGGTAGTGTTAAGGGAATTGATATCTAAGAAATTGGTTTCATAAGAGTAATTTAATTTTATATTTCTCTTACTTCCATCTTCTTTTTGTCTTTCTTTTTTCTACCTTCTTAGAAGATATCTCAGTTGTTTCAACAGACCATGTGTACTAGGGTATTAGACACTTAGAAACTAAGGCCAGTGTAGTCGGTTTTAGAATAAAACATTTTTTTAAAGTGTTATTTATTTATTTTGAGGGATGAAGGGCTGAGAGAGAGGAGAGAGAATCTCAAGCAGGCTCCACACTATCAGTGCAGAGAGCAACACTGGGCTCCATCTCACAAACCGGGAGATCACAGAGCTGAAATCAAGAGTCTGATACTTAACAAGTGGAGCCACCCAAGTTCCCCTAGAATACAACATTTGAGGGAAGAGGTACAAACAGTAACACAAGGCCTGAGCCATGCAAGGAAGAAACCTAGCACACACTGTGTACTCCACAGTAGACATTCAACAAATGTGATTAGTAAATGGATGGCTGATGAATTAAACAATATACTATAAGAACATGGACTTCCTAGTCCTGCTCCACTTCCTGTAACCCTTTACTATGTAGGAATAGCACTTTGTCTTAATCTGACAAAACTCTGCATGCTTGAATCAAAGGACAGTTATATCTGTAGAATCTGGCCTATGAGGAGGTTTACTTTTATCTTCAACAAATATTATTAGATGATTCCTCCATATGTGTCATTGAACTAGGATACACTGGTAAATAAGATGGATAAGGTTAGGTTCCTTGAACATTTCCTGGCAGGAGGTGAGGGGATTGGCAAGTTGAGTTGTTAATTAGAGTAGAGGGAGAGAAATGCTATAACAAAGAATACACAGGTACAATGGGAGCATATAGAAGGAACACCTAACTCAGATGCGGTATGCACTAGGGAGGAAATTTTAAAAATTCTTGAAAGAAGGAATTTACAAGTTGAGTACTGATAATGTACATTTGAAGGAGATAGGAAGTAGGCTAGGAGATGTAATTAGAGATAAAACTAGAAAAATAAGATGGGATCAGATACTAAGGTATTTAAACCTGTTATAAGAGCAATAAGAGCCACTGAAGAGTTTTAAGTACAGAAGATACTTAAGGATCATTCTTACTAAATTAATTCTAAGAAAGAGGCTGTTTGGGTTTATTACTGGAATCCCAGCCTTTTATCACTTAAAACCCACTTAAAAGGGTTGATATGACAGGGTTGTACCCCTTTGCCTCTGTTTGAGTATTTTCTTTATCTCGAACACCTTACAATATTTCTATATATACCCTTCCAATTCTTCCCACAATACTCAATTCATATTCTAGGGCCCCTAAGCTTTCCAAATATTCCCAGCTGATGATTAGATTCTACCACTGGATAGTGCCTTATTTGTATAACATGTTTATCAGTTATATATAGCTGCATAACAGATAACCCCCAAATTAATAACTTGAAAGAATAATTAACACTTAAAATTTCTCAGAGTTCCCAAAAATCAGGAATTTGGGAGTGGCTTAGCAGTGACTCTGTCTCACAGTTTTTCATGAGGTTGTCAGTTGGGGATGCAGTCATCTGGCTTCTTATCTGGGGTTGAAGGATACATTTTCAGAATGAGTTACCCACATGGCTGGCAAGTTGATATGGGCTGTTGGCAGGAGGTCTCATTTCTCTGTCCCCTGTACGTCTTCGAGGACTACTTGAGTGTCCTCCTGACATGGAAGCTGACTTCCTCCAGAGTGAGTGATCTAAAAGAACATGGTGGAAGCCAAAATGTCTTTTATGACCAAGGCTTAGAAGTCTGACACATTGCCATTTCCACAATATTCCACTGACCACACAAGTCAGTCCTATTCAGTGTGGAAGATTACACAAGGTGAGAATACCAGAAAATGAAGAACATTGAGGGCCCTATTGGAGGTTGGCTCCCTCAGCAATTATTGCATTTATCTTCATTATTTGTTAGGTTTGTATCTATCTCTGTATCTAGATCATTCTTATCCCCCCTCTTTTTTGAAATTATCACTCCACTATGGAGTCTTTTTAGACATGTTTTTCCTAATTATACCCTTCCTTTCATGAAATTGTAATACTTATTTATGTACTATGTGTATATCTGTGTTTTATATATAAAAAGACTAATATTTTTCATCCCCTGCCCCAAGAATCAATTTTCCCTTCTTTGAAGTAGGTAATATCACCCTTTTGACATTAAGAGTGCATGCACTAGACTGACAGCTGAAAATCTGAGGGTTGGCTGCCTCTAATCTTCCTTCAGGGAGAGATATAGACTGGAGGTGGGAGGGTGGGGGAATGGGATGAGTGGTGGTAAACTCCTTCCGGCCCACAAACACTTTTACTTGCCCAAGGCAAAATCCTTTGTCCTGTCTTTCCTAGAAGACACCAGTCCTCTTTGGAATTCAGTTCTCTCAGTCGCATATATTGGCTTCTGTTCTCTGATGAGTTTTAAAAATTATAGTTATGTGAACTGGTGCAGGCCCTCTGGAAAAGTGTGGAGGTTCCCCCCAAAATTAACAGAACTCCCCCTATGACCCATCAATAGCACTTCCAGGAATTTACCTAAGGGACACAGGAGTGCTGATGCATAGGGGTACACGTACCCCAGTGTTCATAGCAGCACTCTCAACAACAGCCAAAACATGGAAAGAGCCTAAGTGTCCATCAACTGATGAATGGATCAAGAAGATGTGGCTTATCTATACAATGGAATACTACATGGCAATGAGAAAGAGTGAAATCTGGCCATTTATTGCAACATGGATAGAACTTGAGGGTGTTATGCTGAGCAAAATAAGTCAGGCAGAGAAGGACAGATACTGTATGTTTGCACGTATAGGAGGATTAGGAGGAACTTAATGGAGGACCATGGGGGAGAAGAAGGGGAAAAATAGTTGGGGAGAGAGAGGGAGGCAAACCATGAGAGACTCTTCAATACTGAGAACAAACTGAGGGTTTGTTCGATGGAGGTGGGGGAGAGGGGAAGGGGGGTAATGGGCATGGGGGAGGGCACTTGTTGGGATGAGCACTGGGTGTTATATGGAAACCAACTTGACAATAAACTATTTAAGAAAAAAAAGGGGCGCCTGGGTGGCTTAGTCGGTTAAGTGTCCGACTTTCGCTTAGGTCATGATCTCGCGGTTCGTGGATTCGGGCCCTGCGTCGGGCTCTGTGCTGACTGCCAGCTCAGAGCCTGGAGGCTGTTTCAGTCTGTGACTCCCTCTCTCTCTGACCCTCCCCTGCTCATGCTGTCTTTCTCTCTCTCCTAGAAAAAAAAAAACATTAAAAAAAATTAAAAAAAACTATTTAAGAAAAAAAATTATAGTTATGTGGTTTATCTGGCTTTTTCTCATTAGAAGTGGGAGTAACATTCTCTTGTGGCTTTCTATATTCTAAGAGGAAGTGGAAATCTTCTTTTTCCATTTCTTACAAATAATCAAAGGGGTTTCCATGCACTAAGTTCCGAGAATGGCTCTTAATGCCTTCTAAGGCAATGTCTGTAGCTTACAGTGTCTGATGGATTTTCTCATTTCTTCATTGTTTGCATTGTGTTTGCGGTCATTTGTGTAGCTGACATTTTCTCAGTGTTCTACATATTAGCTTATTTCAAACCATCCCTGATTCCTCTCTTTTCTTTCACACCCACATTCTGTCTGTCAGGTGATCCTTGGGCTCTATATTAAAAAAATAACCAGTTCCTTTAAACTAAAAATTGACTTATGAAGGGCCTACCAACTGCATTTATCTTAAAGAATGAAGACGTATTTTCATGAAGGAACTTGTACACAAATGTTCATAGCAGCTTTGGTTGCAGAGGCCCAAATGTCCTTCAAAAGGTAAATGGACAAACTGTGGTCCATCCATGTCATGGGGTACTGTTCAGCAGTGAAGAAGAATAAACTGCTGGCGCAAACAGCAGCTTGGCTGGATCTCCAGGGAGTTATGCTTAGAGAGTCTAGCCACAAGGGAATATATATTGCATGATTCCATTTAGGCAACAATTGTGAATAACAATTGTAATACATAAACAATAATTGTATTATTATGGTATTATAATTATAAAACAATTATAATTGTAAAACAATTATAATAACATAATAATAATTATGGAGCTAGAGTTATAGATTGGTGGGTGTCAGAGGTTAGGAGTGGGATGGAAGGGGTGTGGCTGTAAAAGGGCTGACATAAAGGATCTCATTGTGACAGTACAGTTGAGCATCTTGATTGTTTGGTAGTTAGTTTAGGCTACACATGTAACAAAATTGTATAGAGCTCCACACAAACATACACACAAATGAGTCCACATATAACTAGTGAAATCTATGTAAATTCTATGGATTGTGTCAAAGTCAATTTCTTGGTTTTGATATTGTGCTGTGGTTATGTGAGATGCTGGGAGGAGGGGAAAGGGATATTGGAGAAATGTATTTGTACTTCTTTGTGCATTTCTTTGCAACTCCTATAATTTTATAATTATTTCAAAATAAAGCATTTTATTTATTTATTTTAAATTTTAAATGTTTATTTTTGAGAGAGAGAGAAGAGTGCAAGCTGGGGAGGGGCAGAGAGAGAGGGAGACAGAGTCCAAAGTAGGCTCCAGGCTCTGAGCTGTCAATACAGAGCCTGATGAGGGGCTCCAACTCACGCCATGAGATCATGACCTGAGCCAAAGTTGGATGCTTTTTTTTTTTTTTTTTTTAACGTTTTATTTATTTCTAGGAGAGAGAGAGAGACAGCGTGAGCAGGGAGGGTCAGAGAGAGAGGGGAGTGACAGACTCTGAAACAGGCTCCAGGCTCTGAGCTGGCAGTCAGCACAGAGCCCGATGTGGGGCTCGAACCCACGAACCGCGAGATCATGACCCAAGCGAAAGTTGGATGCTTAACCGACTAAGCCACCCGGGCGCCCCCCAAAGTTGGATGCTCAATCGACTGAGACACCCAGGCACCCAGGTGCCCTTTTGTTTATTTATTTTTAAATGTTTACTTATTTTTGAGAGAGACAGAGTGCGAGTGAGCGAGGGGCAGAGAGAGAAGGAGACACAGAATCCAAAGCAGGCTCCAAGCTCTGAGGTGTCAGGACTGAGCCAGATGTGGGGTTCAAACTCGTGAACTGTGAGATCAT
Source organism: Proteles cristata cristata (assembly GCA_017311185.1). Classification (NCBI taxonomy): domain Eukaryota; kingdom Metazoa; phylum Chordata; class Mammalia; order Carnivora; family Hyaenidae; genus Proteles; species Proteles cristata. The sequence goes on along the minus strand of JAESUZ010004853.1, from coordinate 201,333 downwards.
GGCCTGAGCCAAAGTCAGTTGCCCAACCGACTGAGCCACCTAGGTGCCCCAGTAAAACATTCTAAATACACAAATAAAAAATCTAAGTTGATACAGTACCATGCTTTTCCATTTTTTTAAAATCACGTACAACACTTCTCTTAGTGCTTTAAACAGAGTGTAGTAGTAAATGTTTATTGAGTTCTTGCAAATAATTGGGCAAGGATAAGAAGGAGAATGAGTATGTGATTCAATGAGAGTAGAAATTAGAGATGTCATAACCAAAATGGAAACAGAGCCCCCATGGGAAAGAAGTGAGACAGAAAGAGAGCATTTAATGAACATTTTCTTAAATACTGAATATATCCATCTTCTTCATCACTGAACACTAAAGAGGACTATTCCTAATATAGTCTTAGGAACTCAGCACTTTTTTTTTTAAATGTTTATTTATTATTGAGAGAGGGAGAGTGTGAGCGGGGAAGGGGCAGAAAGAGAGTGGGGCAGAGGATCCAAAGCAGGCTCTGCACTCACAGCAGCTGGCTTGATGCTGCGCCTAAAACTCATAAACCGTCAGATCCTGACTGGAGCCTAATTCAGACTCAACCAACTGAGCCACCCAGGACCCCCTAAGTACGTTTTTAACATAAATGAATTCATCCTCCAGAGTTGATTCCTTATTGCAAATCAGCATGTTGAACTTCAGGGCTTCTGATAATTTGTAAATTAAGGACTTTATTTTCATTAGTTCCATTAAGGATTAATTATATTTCTCATTTCTCACGCTGAACTAAATGCTGGTGCCATGGAGCTATTATTACCTTTCTACTTCACCCAAACAAGAGGTGAAGCATTTGTGGGTGAAAAAAGACCAGAGTCGCAAAGACTTAGGAAACCAAAGTACTCTCATCTCATTGTATTTTGATTTTTTGGTTTTTCTCCACTCTAAATTACAAATTTCCTTCAGGCAGGAAGTGTGTAGGCCGAGATCTAGAAAATAAACATCTATTGAATGTATGCATAAATTAGCCAAAATCCCTGCCCCAAGGGGCTGATAATCTAGTAGGAAACATATGACACATATAATAAAGCATTTTTTTAAGCATTGGTCCTGCTGGACCTGCCAGATGGGGAAGGAATACACAATATCTGAAGATTGTTCACAAGAATGACCAAAGGGTGTTAGGTAAAACAATGGGGAGATCGGTTTTGTCGGAGAGAAGATTCTACTTCAGTGAACTGTGGGTCATAATGTTCAAGTTATAGTTATGCTGACTGAAAGGAGCCAGACCAAAACAAAGTACATATTGTATAAAACCTTGAAATATGCAAATGAATCTATAGTAACAGAAAACAGATCAGTAACTGCAAAGGCATGGGAATGAGAAGGAACAGGACAGAGGGATTACAAACTGCAGAGGAACCTTGGGGGGTAATGAATATGTTTACAGGCTTGGTCATGGTGATTTCCTAAGTGCATACATATGTCAACACTTGTCAAAATGTACATTTAAATATGTTTTGGTTATTGTACATCAATTATTCCTCAATAAGGCTGTTTTTAAAAAAGAGGTGTAACTGAATCAGAATATAGAGGATCAGATGGACGAATTTTTTCCTCGGGAGCGGAAGAATCGTGGGTGAAAAACAAGTTAGTAAACTATTGCTAATTGTCAAACCTGGGCTGTTGTGTTAGCAAAGAAAGAGGCAGAGAGGTATCAGACCCAGGAGCAACCTGCAGTCTTTGTGGTTACGGCACGTGCTGTATGAGTTGTCCGTGGGCGACATCTCCGGAGGGAAAGGATGGAGCCCATAGTTAAATCTGGGAGAATTTTTTCTGGCAGAAACCGAGGGAATTGGAGGAATAACATGATTTGGGGTGAGAAGGTGATCTGGCATTTTGCACAAGGAGTATAAGACCCCTGACTAACGCACAGGGAAGGGCTCAGAAACGAGAGCACAGGCAGTGGCCAAGCCCAGTTAGCGCAGCAGGGGGAGGCCAGGCCCGGCTTGCGGCGATGACCATGCGCAACTCCAGGCACGATCCCGGAGGCCCAGAACCTTAACCCTCCACTATTGCTTCCTCGAGTTCCGTCCCGAGAGGGGAGAGAGATGTCTGTGCGTTACCCGCCCAAGCATACAGTGGAGACCCTGGGAGAACACCCGACTCTTAATCGGGAGCCCAGAGGGCGGGGGCGAGAGGTACCTGGGCCCGGCGCGTGCGCGCGGCGCGCAGGGAGGCAGCCTGGAAGTGAGGGAGCGCGCACCCTTCACGTGACCAGGCCCGCGGGCGGCGACGCACACTACGCGCCCCTCACGTGGTCTGTCTACGGCCCCGTCGCCGGCGGAGGCGGGCGCGGGCGCGTCCCTGTGGCCAGTCCCCCGGAGGAGTTGGTCGCACAATTATGAAAGACTCAGCTTCTGCTGCTAGTGCCGGAGCTGAGTTAGTTCTGAGAAGGTTTCCCTGGGCTGTCCTTGTCCGGCGGCCTCCGCTGCCGCCTCCGGAGACGCTTCCCGATAGATGGCTACAGGCCGCGGAGGAGGAGGAGGTGGAGTTGCTGCCCTTCCGGAGTCCGCCCCGTGAGGAGAATGGTACTGGACCCACGCAGGCCCCGGCGGGGGAATGGTCCTGGGGGTTGCGGGCTGGGAGGGGAAGAACCCGACCGGCCAGCGCGCGTCCGGAGCCATGCTGCCTGTGGCGAAGGAGCCCCTAGTTGCCTTCCGGACTTGCCCCGGCGGGACGGGAGTGCAGTTCGTTCGCGGGTGAGGGGCAGGAAGCAGGTAGCAAATCTGTCGCGACCGCTCGCCGCGGGAATCCCCGGAGCGGAGCCCTGGCTCCGGCGAGGGCCGCTGGAGGCGGCGGAGGCGCGAGCCAGGGAGTACCTGGATGAGCCGAGCGGCCGCAGCGCGCCAGACGCAGCTCCGAGCTCCGCATCTCCCGGGAGCGCGTTCCTCCTGGCGCCAGTTGCTGGCAGATAAGGGAGCCAAATGCTCTGCTCAAGTTCTGCTTGGAAAGGGAAGGAGGGCTGGGAGGGAACAAAAAAGGGATAGAGGACACGGGATTGGAGCCGTGCCTGGTTTGCTGCGCAGTGGATACTCCACAGGTACGTTTTCCTTTTGGAGCCAGAGAGGAGGGCTTTGACGGTATTGACGGTAGATCTGGTTTGCGGTTTTCTTTGGCAAGAATTAAAGATTTTTATTGGGGCGCTGCTGGAGGTAACCGAGGCGATGTGTTGTCTGGAATTACGTCTAACTGCCTCATCTGTTGCCCTAGAGAAGGGTTTGTCGTGTTTTAAACCTACGGTGCGGAGTGGCGAGAGGGATGCGGTGCATTGCAGCTTTCGTTAGAGCCTCTTGTTGTTAAGGCCAGGAATCAAATTTGAAGATTTCTTACGAAGAAAGTAATTTACAGGGACTTGAAGAGCGAGGTGTTTTTCTGGTCAGTACTTGAACTTGTTAGTTTCATGCGAACAGCTCTCCCTCTGCTGGAGTCTGGCAGATTTACTTTTCTCCAGGATTTAATTCAAGTGCCATACAAAAGTGAAACCACGAATATAGTTATACTTTGAATAAATAGTGCACCTTACACTGTTTTCCACCTTCTTTGGTAAAGTCAATAAAAACGTCATTTTACTTTTTTTCTTAATTTTAAAAGAAAGGTTTAAGTTTCTTTACTGACGCCAGATTTTTAAACTTGTTACTAAAATGGATTTTAAGAGAATCTGTTTTGAGAATCAAAATGCCTGTAGTATAAAAAAAGCAAACCATTAGTACTGACTCTTCGCTGATGTGTCTAGTTTTTCTTTTTATGGTAAACAGCATAAATTTGAATGTAGCATTTCAGTATCTTTAAAAACATTTAGATGCCTTAGAAAATGGAAATTAAGATGATTCATCTTCTTCAAAGGCATTGTTTCCTAATATTTTATTAATACAACCAGACACCTTTGTTTCTAGTGACTTTATACTGAAAGTCTATAATTTCTCAGTCTTACCTTAGAGGCTCTTCTCAAATTCAGCCTCTTAATGTCTTGTTGTTTACATACTTTTAAATCTAGCTTCCAAAAATTAAGATGTGGTCTGAGTTTCTCCTTTTTCACTCCAGTCTTTTTATAGCAGATGTGCTCCCCCAGACAGTGTGTTTGTCACAACATAAGTTGTGCACCATCCTTGGCACATAACATGACCCCAGTGTTGATTGTACATGTTAACACTCCTGTTGATTCTACAGAGAGAAATTCTCACTTAATGTTTGAAATTTAGGGTCTGATTTTATTTTTTACATGCTTGAGTCCTGACTACTCTTGAGTTCTGTGATTTTTTTTTTTTTACAATTTCCAATTAAATTATCGTGAAAACTGAAAACTGCGGTTGTCCGATAATGATAATTTGTTGAGCCTCCTCAGATTTTAGGTCAGCCCTATGACCTAAAAGTTCACTAAAGTATGTTGTATCCACACTGTTTAATTCTTTTTTTTTTTTTTAATGATTTTTTAAAAATGTTTTATTTATTTCTAGGAGAGAGAGAGAGAGACAGCGTGAGCGGGGGAGGGTCAGAGAGAGAGGGAGTCACAGACTCTGAAACAGGCTCCAGGCTCTGAGCTGGCAGTCAGCACAGAGCCCGACGCGGGGCTCGAACCCACCAACCGCGAGATCATGACCTAAGCGAAAGTCGGACGCTTAACCGACTAAGCCACCCAGGCGCCCCCACACTGTTTAATTCTTATTGTAAGTTCTATTTAAAGCATTTACTCCTTTCTGGTAATCAGTTTCTTCTTTGACACTAAAAGCATACAGAGGTTTTCTGCATTTTAAAAAGCTTTAAAACTAATCAACCAGCCAACCAACCATAAAATAATACAAAACAAACAAAATACTAAGAAACACAAGTTAAGAAAACTGGAGTGGGATCAAATTTTGTACAAAATTGTCTACCGTGACTATTAGAAATCATTTGTTTTATTCATTTGGTAAGCACTTAATAGTGTTTAGTATATTCCAAGCACTGTGATAAGCACTGGAGTGGCTAATGTGCGTTAGACCAGTTTTCCACTTTCAAACAGCTTACATTCTAGTTATTTATAAAAGATCTAGTTGTCAATGGAAGGTGCATACATCATAAACAGCGTCTTTTGTATTGCACACACTGCGATACCTTAATAGTTTTGAAGGCAATACAGATAGGCAAAAACCTTCTAGAAGGATAGTGTGATATCATTACATAGATTACTTTGAAAATACGGGGTAATCAAGAATGGGTTTGCACAAAAGTTGATAGTAGAGGTGAGTCTTATAGAGGCAGTAGGAATTGGAATTAAACTGGAGATAGAAGGGGCAGTGAATTGGTAGGTTTTGTCCAAGGGAGTTGAGTGTTAGAGGAGAAGAGCATCCTTAGTTTATTCTGGGATCTACTGTACGAATACTTTATGTAGTTAGGAATGAGTGGAGTATGGGATGATATGGGGTACTGATGGGAGTATTTTAGAGACAGACAAGGACCAGATTTCCGAGGGCAATGTATGTCATGCATAGAAGTTTGCATTTCACACCGGTGATGTTGGGGATCCACTTAAGGAAACGATATGAAAGGTGAATGGTGTGTGTTTAAATTGAAAAGAGAGACCCATGAGGAAGCTATAGGAAGACTCTGACCAAATGTCAGTGTTTTGAAATGAAGTAGAAGAAGGAACAGATTGAGATATTTAGGGGTTAGAATATTCAGAACTTGGCTACTTTTGCGGAGTAAAGTGTGTGAGTGTTGGCAAATGTCAGTAATAAGAACTAGACATAAAGTGAAAATATGTTATAGTTGAAGTCATTACTTAAAATATGCAAATGTAATAGTTAAAGGCAATACTTAAAATGCGCATTTTTGGTTTTGATTTTTAAATAAAGGTCTGCTGAGGCACTAGCACTTGGAAAAGTTTGAGCGTTCCACAAATCAGTTTTTTTTGGTCTAGTGCTCTGATACTCTTTCTCTCTTTAACATTCTAATATAGGGCAGTTCATGCATACAGAAATATAATAGGAAAATCAGTCACCATACATCCATGACCAGTTTTGACAGTTTGAAATGTGTATTTTGTTTCTTCTATTATCCCTGCCATTCCCCCTTAAATGGATGACTTAAGCAAATCTTGGACATATCGCATCTGTAAATGCTACATTGTGTGTATCTCTAAAAAGATACGGACTCTTAATACATCCACAGTACTATTAGCACCCTTGGAAAATGAGTAATTCTTTAATATAGTTAAATATTCAGCTTATTTCCCTGATTGGTTCATGTTTTTCTTCAGTTGGTTTGTTTAATTCAGAATCCAAAGAATTCCATATAGCATTTGATTGATAAATAAGTCTTTCAGTCTCTAGTAACCCCTCTTTTTTTTTTTTAATCTTATCACCTACCAATTATTTAATGAGAAAAATCCAGATCATTTGCCCTGTAGAATTTCCCACAGTTTGGATTTTGTAGGATGTACCCATACAGTGTGATGTAACTTGTTCTCTATTTCCTGTGCTTAATCTAAAGACTTGATCAGATTGTAGTGTGATATTTTGGCAAGAGTACTTCACAGGTCGTGCTATGTATCTTGTATTGCGTAACATTAAGAAGCACATGCTTTCTAGTCCTTTTTCTTTTCTTTTTTTTCTTTTTTTTTTAAATAAGATTCATCAGTGGGTTTGGTGGTGTTAGCTGCCTGATCAGTTGTGAAGTTCTTGGTTAGACACTTAACATAGTTTCAGTAGTAGCCATTGATGATTATTGCCATTGATCTGTTATTTCATTCTAGGTTTCTCTTCTTATTTTTTGGAGGAACCTTTCAATATATTATTAAATTTTAGTCTTCTTTCTTTCTTTCTTTCTTTCTTTCTTTCTTTCTTTCTTTCTTTCTTTCTTTTCTTTCTTCCCCCCTCACTATTCCTTTCCCTCTCCCTCCCTTCCTTATTCCTCCCTCCCTTCCTTCCTTCCTTCCTTCCTTCCTTCCTTCCTTCCTTCCACAATTGCTCCTTAAGTGCTTGTTTTAAGTTTGGTACCTGGAGGTACCCAAATTCAGAGTAGTTGAGATTAGTTTAGGATGAGCATTATTTGGCTATCTGTGGGGATTTTAACTGAGTCACTTATGTGAGTTAATATAAAAGAACTTAGATATATATCACTTTTATTATTTTTTTAAGTTTATTTATTTTGAGAAAGAGAGAGTAAGCAGGGGAGGGTTAGAGAGAGAGGAAGAGAGAGAATCACAAGTAGCCTCCATACTTAGCATGGAGCCCAACACAGCCCATGATCTCACTATGGTAAGATCACAACCTGAACTGATACCAAGAGTTGGCCGCTTAACCATTTCAGCCACCCTGATGCCCCAGATGTATGTCACTTCTTTTAGAAGGAGCTTTGGAATTATTAGATTAGTTTGAATATGAATGAAATGTTTGACTTGGAGAATTGGATCTCTTCTGGTTTATCTTTATAAAAAATGGTTCTAATTTGAATTAAGCCAGTATTTTCAGTTATTTTGTTGATCTTTTGGTTCAGTTCATCTTGGATTTGGAAAATTACTCTGCATCTTTTGGGGGAATGTGTGTTTAGTTCCCTGGCCATTTAAAGGTTTTAGAACCTTGATGAGAAATTTTGGCGTATGGAAGTAAGCAGTTTTTTTGAAGTTGGTACATTTGGCTCTTCAACATAAGCATCTTTGCCAAATCACACTCTTCTTTTATAAGCACTACTGTTATCCTCTCTGTAAAATGCAGATGATAATCTTTCTTCTACTTGGTATTAGGAGCAATACTAGGATTAAAATTTGTGAAACACCGTTTGTGCCTCTTTGCATCATGAAAATATGTTAATAACTTAATACCTCAACTATCTAGCTACCAGACTGCTGGGAACCACTACTTTTGGAAACCCAGCTTCTCATGGAAAGAAAAAACTTTTGAGCCACGTCATTATTAGGAATATAGCAACCTGAGCCCAGAGTTTATTGACTGAAAAATATGTGCAAAGTGAAATTTTGTAGGCTTAGTTACCGATTTTCCTCTGACAATTTGGTAGCATGCTGGGAATGAATAGAAGGAAAATTATCTGAGAAGTGGACTATTACTACTATAAGACTAGAAATATACAGCTGTAAACTACCCTTTGATACACAAGCCAGTGGTCTTCCTTGTCTTTAATAGTATAATTTACAATACCTAATACCCAGAAGGTACTCTTAATTTAGAAAAGTGTGTAATATGCTTTAAATCGATTGTCATAGTATTAGCTAACATGTAGTAGCATTTAGCTGTGGTTATTGTTCTAAATGTTTTACATATATCATTGCATACTATTACTCTCAAGAGAACTCTTGAAGTAGGCACTGTTTTTTTTCCTCCATTATTTATGGAAGGAACAGATAGACAAAATCACTCACCAAAGGTCATTAGGCCATTAAGTGGTACAGTAGATATTGACTTACCAAATTACATACTTGAAGGACATTGATACTCAAAGACATGTATATTTGTGAGCTCTAAGATGGCAAGTGTTATGTTAATTATAAAGTTAAGGTCATTTTTTAAAAATGCTAAAAAAATTTTTTTTAAGTTTGTTTATTTTGAGAGAGAAAGAGCACGAACAGAGTAGGGACAGAGAGAGAGGGAGAGGGAGAGAATCCCAAGCAGGCTCTGCACTGTCATTGCAGAGCCTGATGTGGGTGGGTCTCAAACTGACAAAACCTTGAGATCATGACCTGAGCCAAAATCAAGAGTTAGATGCTCAATTGACTGAGTCACCCAGGTGCCCCAAAAAGTTAAGGTCATAAAGGATGTGTTACCTGAAAAAAATTTATTAGACCATATTTTTTCTTCATATGCTGTTAGACTTAGTAGAAATTCCTTTATTATTGTTCCTTAAGGCTATGTAATGGCCTTAAGATACATTATTCACAATTCAGTCTGTGCATTGTATACATTGTCACAGTGCAGAAACTTATTAGTCAGAGGGGATCCTTAGTAGATTGGCAAGTCATTAATTAAGTAGATTTCTGTTATGGGTAGAACTCTTTCATAAAAATTGTGGAAACCTAACATGAGTATATTAACAAAGTATCACTCTACTGAGAGAGAGAGAGACTAGATGGTTTACTCACGATATGAAGGCTAGTGTTTTTTAATAGAGAATGTCCCCTAATATTTTCTTTAGATTTCTCTTTTTCAGATTAACTTTGGTGGCTTCATCTGAAAACATCAGTGGTCAGCGAATTAGATTAATGTGATGGATCCATTTAATTCAACAGATTCTGTTGCTTTGGGAAAAATACTTTATTAGGTAACAAGGAGACAGGAATAAAAGTAAAGAATTTAAATTGTACTCTTTGACTGCAGGTACATAATATTTCTAAATAAATGTATATAATTTGAATTCTTTGCTAATTGTGTTATGTTGTGGAATTCAGATCGATAAAAGTGTGATCATAATGTAATAGCAATCTATGTACTTACCACCCAGCTTGAGAAATAAAATATTGCAGGTAAAATGGAAACTTCTCATGTACTTCATCAAAATCCCATTCCACTTTCTACTTCTGCAGACCTAATTATCTCCTTTTGTTTCTTTGCATGTTTTTTGTAGTTGTAAATATGTATTATATATCTATATATGTTATATATATGTAGTGTTGTTTCTGTATACAGAGAATATGTAACACATAGTAGTTAAAAAATATTTTTTAACATTTATTTATGTTTGAGTGACAGAGCAAGACAGAGCATGAGTGGGGAAGGGGAAGAGAGAGAGGGGGTGACAGAAACGAAAGCAGGCTCCAGGCTCTGAGCTGTCAGCACAGAGCCAGACACGGGGCTCGAACTCACAGACTGTGAGATCATGACCTGAGCCGAAGTCACAAACCCAACCAACTGAGCCACCCAGGCGCCCCAACACATAATATTTCTTGGTATTGGTTGAGTTATATATATATGGAATTACATACATCTTTTTATGGACTTTGTTGGTTTTTTAAATCAACATTGGGTTTTGGAGGTTTAGTCATATTAACAATACATGTAAGGTCTAGTTCGCCACTTTTATTTTATTATTATTTACTTTTCTTTATCTTTATTCCCATTCAAAGTTAACATTCTACTTCTCTGTAAGATAGCCTCCCCATGCATGCTCATTGCAGCTTTTTAGTTCACCTCTTTAACTGCTGTTTATCATTCCATTATATGAATATGCTATCTTTTGTTTATTTTACTGTTGTTTGGCATTTGGGTTATTTCTTGTTTTGTTTTAAAAATAATGGTGCAGGGGCGCCTGGGTGGCTTAGTCGGTTAAGTGTCCGACTTTCGCTTAGGTCATGATCTTGCGGTTCGTGGGTTCAAGCCCCGCGTCGGGCTCTGTGCTGACTGCCGGCTCAGAGCCTGGAGGCTGTTTCAATCTGTGACTCCCTCTCTCTCTGACCCTCCCCTGCTCATGCTGTCTCTCTCTCTCTCTCCTAGAAATAAATAAAACATTAAAAAAAAATTTTTTTTTAAAATAAAAAAAAATAAAAATAATGGTGCAGCATTCTTGTATGTATCATCTAATGTACAAGTGTTAGAATTTTTCTAAGATGCATATATCAAGAAGTAGAATTGCTATATCATAAGACAGGTGCAACTTCAACTTTGTGGATATTGCCAAAGTGTTGACCAAGGTAGTTGTGTCGTTTATACTCCCTTAAAGTATACGAGAGTTTCCAATTCTGTCAACATCCTTGCCACCCCTCATTGATTAGGTTTTTTATTTTGTCAGACTCATGAATGTTCAATAGTTCCTTATTGTTTTGCATGTGATGACCACTAATACTGAGTATTATTTCAGGTTATGAATTTTTGGCTATGGTTTCCTTATCTCTGGTGAATTGCCTGTTTATAACTTTTGCTCATTTTCCTATTGGATTATCTTTTTTCTTATTTATTTACTTGTAGAAGTTCTTCATATATTCTATATACTTTTGGGGGGTACTTTATGAGCTACAAATAGATCTTTTCTAGCCTGTAGCATTTTAATTGTTTACTTGAATAACGGTAGGCTATTTACTTTTTTTAGGTTGATATACATAAATGTTTATTTATTATTTTTGAGAGAGAGATAGAGAGACAGAGAACAAGTGGGGAAGGAGCAGAGAGAGAAGGAGACATAGAAACTGAAGCAGGCTCCAGCCTCTGAGCTCTCAGCACAGAGCCCAACATGAGGCTCAAACCCACCAGCCATGAGATAATGACCTAGTTGGACGCTCAACTGACTGAGCCACCCATGTGCCCTGATGTACGTTGGTTTTTAAATTTAGTGTTATAATTTATCAGTATTTTCTCTTTAAAAAAAAGGTTAAGTAACTTCTGCACCCAATGTGGGACTCAAACTCACAACCCTGAGATCAAGAGTCTCATGCTCTTCCAGCTGAGCCAGGCAGGTGCCCCATCAGTATTTTCTTTATAGCAAGTGCCATTTCTTTTCCTGAGGTCATAAAATTATTTTATTTTTGTAGAAATTTTAGGGTTTTGCTTTTCACATTTTGATTTTAACCCATGTAGTATTCATTTTTGGATTTAGTGTGATAGTTCATATACATAGAATAAATCCTATCTTCTCCTAATTTGTATTGTTTTCTTCATCACAATGAAAGTTTCCTTCAAGGCAAGTTTCTTTTTCCAAGCAACTTGTTCCATTGTTCTGTTGGTCTTTTCCTGTGTCAGTATATTTATTTTTTATTTTTTAGCACTTTCAGATGTCTAGGTAAAATAACTTGGCATAAAAAATTAAAAATTTGGAGGGGCGCCTGGGTGGCTTAGTCGGTTGAGCATCCGACTTTCGCTTGGGTCATGATCTCACGGTTCGTGGGTTCGAGCCCCGCGTCGGGCTCTGTGCTGACTGCCAGCTCAGAGCCTGGAGTCTGTTTCGGTCTGTCACTCCCTCTCTATTTCAGAGTCTGTGTCTCCCTCTCTCTCTGACCCTCCCTTGCTCACGCTCTCTCTCTCTCTCTCTCTCTCTCTCTCTCCCCCTCTCCTAGAAATAAATAAAAATATTAAAAAAATAAATAAATAAAAAAATAACAAAAAATTAAAAAATTTTTTGGCTAACTTGCTAATTTTCTTAATAAAAATTTTTATAGTTTTTATTTATTTTTGAAACAGAGAGAGACAGAGCATGAGAGGGGGAGGGACAGAGAGAGAAGGAGACACAGAATCTGAAGCCGGCTTAAGCCTCTGAGCTGCCTGCACAGAACCCAGTGCGGGTCTCTAACCCATGAACCACAAGATCATGACCTGAGCTGAAGTCGGACACTTAACTGACTGAGCCACCCAGGTGCCCCTTGCTTATTTTTTTTTAAGTTTATTTTGGGGGGAGGGAGCACAGCTGAAAGAAAGGAAGAGAGAATCCTAGGCAGGCTCTGCACTGTCAGTGCAAAGCCCCATGTGGGCTCAAACCCACAAACCTTGAGTCGTGACCTGAGCTGAAGTTGGATGCTTAACCAGTAAAGCCACCCAGGTGGCCCATGGCCAACATGCTTATTATCTTTTTTTATCTTGGTGAGTTTTGATCCCTTTTCATTTTATTAATGATTCTTTATATTAAAATAAATTGCTCTAGGTAAGACTTTTTCTAGAATAGCTAAGGAAGAAATTACTACTCTCTGAGCTAGATTCAGATTGGCCACATTCTAGACTCAGTTGTGCCTCGTCTTCAATTATTTAGTATCATAGACCCCAAGGTATGGCATGATCGCAACTGCTCACACTTTCCTTCATCAGACATTTTCTGTCCCACAAATTTAGGGTAATAATTGGGCTGTTAAACAGCCAGGGTAGCAATCTCCATGAGGTCAGCAGGAAAGCAAAACAGAAAATAGGTTGGATATTGTAAGACTCTTTTTACAAACATAGTTATGGCCTGAATTTGATTCAGTTTAATTTTTTTTAATATATAAAACTTTGCCAACTGTTATTCCACAGAGGCTTTTCAGTAGTGCCTTTAAGACCCTCTCAGTGGCGTCTGCATGGCTCAGTTGGTTAAGCGTCTGACCTTGGGTCAGGTCATGATCTCACGGTTCTTGGGTTTGAGCCCTCGTCTGGCTCTGTGCTGACAGCTCAGAGCCTGGAGCCTGTTTCAGATTCTGTGTGTGTGTGTGTGTGTCTCTCTGACCCTCCGCTGCTCACACTGTCTCTCACTCTCTCATAAATAAATAAAATATTAAAAAAAAAGACCCTCTCAGAGGGTTCACATCTGAATTACCAGTGATACCCAATTATTAGTTAATTAGTTAAGTAGTTGACAGGCAATTAAGAATAAGAGCAGAACTCTAGAATAAGCCTGTAAGAATGCCAGAAGGTCAAGTGAGTTGGGCTTTGATAGAGGAAGTCATAGTGCCAGCCTCTTTCAACATTTTGCTTTAGGCTAGCCATAATTTTTCTTTGTTATTGTCTGTGCCATAGTTGGCAGGCATATTGATCTGTGTACATATTTTTCACAGAAGTCAAAATTTCTAGGTCTGTAATGTTATTTAATTTATTAAGTATATGCATTTTTAATATGCACACTCCTTTTTAATTTTTTTCTTTTGAGTGTGGGTCACATTTTCTTATTTCTTCTTAAGTCTAGTTATTTTGAATTGTATAATAGACACTGTGAATGTTACCTTATAAACTCTGAGTTCTGTTATACTGCTTCTGAAGACTTGATTCTTTTTAAATTAGTTATTATGAACTCAGTGTCTGTGCACCTCTCACCCAAATTCTTTGTTGAAGCTCTAACCCCCAGTGTGATGGCATTTGGAGATGGGGTCTTTGGGAGGTAATTAGGGTTACATGAAGTCATGGGGCTAAGGCCCTTATATAAGAAGAGACACCAGAGAGCTTGCCCTCTACCATGTGAAGACACAGTGAGAAGATAGCTGTCTGCAGCCCAAGGAGAGAGTTTTTTTTTTTTTTTTCTAGGAGAGAGAGAGAGACAGTGTGAGCAGGGGAGGGTCAGAGAGAGGGAGACACAGACTCTGAAATAGGCTCCAGGCTCTGAGCTGGCAGTCAGCACAGAGCCGAACGCGGGGCTCAAACTCACGAACCGCGAGATCATGACCTAAGTGAAAGTTGGACGCTTAACTGACTAAGCCACCCAGGCGCCCCCCACGGAGAGAGTTTTTATCAGACGCTGATCCTGTTGGAACCTTGATGTTGGATTATCATTTCTGTAACTGTGAGAAAATGAATTTGGGTTGCTTAAGCCACCTACCTTATGGTATTTGTTATGGCACTTAGAATAAACCAAGGTAGTAGTTGATTTACTTGACTATACTCAAATTTCGTACTCTGTCTCATTGTGGGCAGCGAAAGCGTTCAGTTCTTTTATTCTTAATTGGGCTGCTTGGAGCCTGCACCATGTATACATTCTTCATGGGTCTGTCAGAGATTTGGGCAGAGTTAATATGCAGCATTTAGGGCACCCTTTAGGTGACTTTCTCCTTTGAGGACTTTTCCCATCACTTTCCAACTGCTTTTGTCACCTTGAACTTGGTATTTTGTTTTTTTTAAGCCAGTAAGACTGGGATTTCTATTGGAGTTTTAGCTTCAGTAGATGTAGAGTGAGGCTGTCACCAGGCAAAAAGCCAGTCATTCATTGCTGTTCTTTCATTTTTAATAGACTCCATTCAATTTCTGCCTGCTTTTGGGTCTTTAGTACTATAAACTAGTTTTGTTTGTTTGTTTTTTTATTTTGTCGAGAACGTATGGTGGTTATCTGTGGGAGGGTTAGTCTGCTAGAACTAAGATAGCTGGCAGCTCCTTTCTAATATTAATATATAGAATCATAGAGTGTATTTAGTTGTAAAAGTAGATTGATTTCTAATTGTTACCTTGAAGTAGAATTTTTAAAGCAGTCGTTAATATTTTCCCCACATTTTTGCCATTAACATCTAGGCAGGAAGGAGATATGCTGGTATTAATTTATGGAGAGAGTGGATGTGGTTAGAGGGTTTATTTATAATGTATGTGCCCCTTATTGCTGGTAGACAGGAAGAATTTATAACTTAAGGAATTTTGAAGCATTGTTGAGATTTGACAGTGTGTTAAGCATTATGCTGAAACACCTTGCATGGATCATTTTGTTTTATCTTCAGAGCAGCATTGTAAGATAGGTGTTGTTTTTAGGTACCAGTATGAAACTGGCCTAAGGTTGCCTGGATAGTAAACAAAAAAAGCTAGAATTCTAATTCCAGTTACTCAACTCCAGAATTTCTGCTCTTTACTGAAGATCACAAAGTGATCTTTAGGTTAATTTCTAGTGCTAACATTCTGTGATTATAGTTACTTTTTACTTGACCTAAAACATTTAAGTTTAGAAGGTTTCTGGTTTGTGTTTGTAGTGTGCCACCTCTTGGTAAAACTCAGTAATTCAGCCCAGCAAAACAAGAAGTATAAAAATAGAAATTAAAATATGTGTTTAAAACCCATGCACATTTCATTGGGTATATGATGGCAGAGAAGAAATTCAGAATTCCCAAAATTGCAGAAACCTGTCATTGGAAAGTATTTATAATCATCACCTGGGGTATGTGACTATCAGGTGTATGAAGCCAATCCCTAATGTAATGAGGACCATGCCCAAGAATACTTTATGTGGGGAGAATATATTTACATTTGCCAGCTACACAAAGTAAGACTGTAAGCCCTTGAAATAAAATTGGTGAATATTAAAGGTAGAGGAAGCTATAAGAGATAGTCTTGAAACATGCTAATGTCATTGATGTACTTACAGACACAAAATTTGGTAAAAATTGGTGAGCATCAGGAGTGACACGATTTAAGTTACTTAGCAAACAGTTTCACTAACTGGATTTGCCAGTTAGAAACTACTGTGGAAAGTTTGAGATTTTGAAAGGATAGCACTGGCTGTTTATTTTTTTTATTTTTTATTTTTTTATTTCAGAGAGAGAAAGTGTGTATGAGTAGGGAAGAGGGAGAGAGAGAATCTTAGGCAGGCCCCATGCTGAGCCTGGAGTCTGGTATGGGGCTCAATCCCCATGTTCCTGGGATGACCTGAGCCAAAATCAGGAGTGGACTTTCAATCAACTGAGCCACCCAGGCGCCCCGGCTATTTGTTTAGAAAAAGAATGAAAAAATGAAATTAATTTGTGAGCAAGATTTGTGTTAGGTCCTGAAATACAACAGCATTCCTATTTTGAGTAGTTATATATTTTATCATAAAATACAAAAATGAATACTAGAAGTGACTGAAATCATTTGATGGTGATTGGAAAAAACCATTATTTCTGGAAAAAAGCTAGCATATGTACTCAAAGCATTAGATATTTTTCTCAGTGATGTTTAGGTTTTATTGTTCTATGTATATATATGAGTTATTATTTTATTATATTTTTATTTCCTTTATTTCATTGATTTTATTTATATATGAGTATATTTATAGATCTAGATCTATATATAGTTTTAAGTGCTTTTTCTTTTGAAATTGCTGCAGGAAAAATAACTTTGTTAATGAACATTTAAAATTCTTCAGGCCCCTCCCCCCCCAATTGAAAAGCAGCTCT
Source organism: Proteles cristata cristata (assembly GCA_017311185.1). Lineage (NCBI taxonomy): Eukaryota > Metazoa > Chordata > Mammalia > Carnivora > Hyaenidae > Proteles > Proteles cristata. The sequence continues at coordinate 184,792 of JAESUZ010004853.1, read as the reverse complement.
TAATACCAGGATCTACTGAGACTGTAGAACTGGGTAGAAGGAATGTTAATGTCCAAGAAACAGTGTAGGAAAAGAGTTTGAAAGGCTTGGCACGTGCATTTTGGCTTGAGTGGACTCAGTAGGAAAGTGAAAGAGCCATACTTTTGTGGGATTCAGAGTATGGCTTGGTATACTATGCCATGTCGGCTAAATATGGCCAAGGCCTATTTTGTATGGCTTTGAGGTAAGAATGGTTCTTACATTAAAAAAAAATTTTTTTTTAATGTTTATTTTTGAGGTAGAGACAGAGCATGAGCGGGAGAGGGGCCGGAAGAGAGAGAGAGAGAGAGAGAGACAGAAAATGAAGCTGGCTCCAGAATCTCTGAGCTGAAAGCACAGAGCCTGATACCGGGCTCGAACTCATGAATGGCGAGATCATGACCTGAGCCCAAGTTGGATGCTTAACTGATTGAGCCACCCAGGCACCCCAGTTCTTACATTTTTTAAAGGTTAAAAAACAAAAAATGTGTGACAGAGACAGCGTGTGGTCTAAAAGCCTAAAACATTTACCACCACTGTTTGCTGATCCCCCATTTGGAGTATAACTATACTTCTCTAGTCTGAAATTGAAGGAACATCAGTTTAAGGGAAGAGGTGTTTGTTTGGGACCCAGTAAGTTGTACATGTTTTGAAAAATAATGATAGAAGTGAATTTGAAGAAAAGATGGGAAGCCAGGGTTGTATTCATAATCATTCTGTAGTTTTGTTTTTTATAAAAGGCATTGTACAGGGGTGCCTAGGTGGCTCATCTGTTAAGCTTCCAACTTCACCTCAGGTCATGATCTGAGGTTTGTGAGTTCCCGCCCTGTGTCAAGCTCTCTGCTGACAGCTCGGAGCCTGGAGCCTGCTTTGGATTCTGTGCCTTCCTTTTTCTCTGCCCCTCCCCCACTGGTGGTTGCTCTTCCTCTCTCTCTCTCAAAAATAAATGTTAAAATAAAAAAAATAAGGCACTGTGTTAAGCTAAAGGATTTGGAAATTGTGTCTTGTATTCTTTCCTTTACTAGTCCAGAACCCTATTGCCCCTCCCTCAAATACTGATGGCTCTAGTTTACTTTTACTTGTCTTCTTCCCAGAGTAATCTTCCTATCAAGATCTGTGATCATTTCTTAATGTTAAATGCTACTTGGGATTCATTTTTTTCCATATCAAACTATCTCTTAAATAAATATATGAAATATTTTTATTTACATTTAGTAGGAAGGCATAACTATGAAAAGTATATACCTGTGATTCATTTATTCATGTATTTCAATGGGTACATATCCAAAGTTTTGCAAACCAGTATTTAGACTTAACTGGGCTATTTAGTTCATTGCTGTAGAGCAATCATTTTGAAATCTGTTGATCTAATTGTTGGAATCTGCCCTTATCCCAACCCTATTTGAATAACTATAGCTGAAGTTGCTTCAGGCAGGCTAGGAAAGGAATAGGGAGAAAGCTAATACTGGTTAACACTAGTTAGTAATTAACAATACCTTTTAAGAGAAGTATATTAGCCTTTCTGTTCTCGCCCCTCCCCCCCATGCTCAGAAAATTACACTTGATCTTAGTCGTAGGGCCAAGAAGCAGTCCTTGTTCAGAAAATTATATACAAAATGATCACATAGGAATTCCTCTTTTAAAGTAATAATGTATTTTTACTCGGCTTATTTAAAGCATATCATCACGTGATCTTGAAATCCTTCTTTAATTTCTCTTAAAAAGTCAGTAGAGGCTTTGGAGTCAGGGCAAACTATTAGCTGTGTGACTTTGGACAGTTTAACTTCTGTGTTTAACTAGTCTGTGCATATGTAATGAGGGAATACTAATAGTACCCAATTCATAGGATTGCTGTGAGAATAGGATGAGTTAATGCATATAAAACATTTAGAACAGTGCCTGAAAAACATACTATCTACTAATTAAAGTTACCTCTTGTTATATGCATTTTGGGCAAATAGTTTAGAAAAGATAACAATGTTGGGGCCTCTGGGTGGCTTAGTCGGTTAAGCGTCCGACTTTCGCTCGGGTCATGATCTCGCGGTTCGTGGGTTCGAGCCCCGCGTCGGGCTCTGTGCTGACTGCCAGCTCAGAGCCTGGAGCCTGTTTCAGTCTGTGACTCCCTCTCTCTCTGACCCTCCCCTGTTCACGCTGTCTCTCTCTCTCCTAGAGATAAATAAAAACATTTAAAAAAATAAATTAAAAAAAAAAATAAAAAAAAAGAAAAGATAACAATGTTAACAATGTTTTTAGGCAACATTTCTTATGTGACATGTGGGTAAATTATATGTGAATTGGGCAATGCCAAAATATATGGTAATAGAGAAGTCATAGCTTTGGATTTCCCTTTGTTCAGTGACTCCTGTACTGGGCATTTCCTTTGTGGGGGACATTGTGATCTATGAGGTTGTTACAAGAGATACTGGCTTTTGAGGTTTACGAGGCAAGGGCAGATCCCGTACTTGCTCTTGTCACCTTGCACTTAAGCTGTCTGCTGGATGTTCGATCCAGGGACTCCCACCAAACGGGAGTAGTTGATGCTGCCTTGTTGGTAGTCTGTGACCCAATTTTTTTTTTCCTCAATTTATTTATTTTGAGCATGAGAGAGTGAGGGGCAGAGAGAAAGGGAGAGAGAGAATCTCAAGCAGGCTCTGTACTGTCAGTGTGGAACCTGATGTGGGACTCAAATTCACAACCCGTGAGATCATGACCTGAACTGAAGTCAACCTGAACTGAAGTCAGATGCTCAACTGACTGAGCCACCCAGACACCCCTCTTTTTATTTTTATTTTTTATTTTATTTTTTTATTTAAAAAAAATTTACATTCAAGTTCGTTAGCATATAGCACAACACTGATTTCAAGAGTAGATTCCTTAAGGCCCTTTACTCATTTAGCCCATCCCCACTCCCATAACCCCTCTAGTAACCCTCTGCTTATTCTCCCTAGTTAGGAGTCTCTTTTGTTTTTGTCCTCCTCTCTGTTTTTATATTATTTTTGCTTCCCTTCCCTTATGTTCATCTGTTTTTTTGTAACTTAAAGTCCTCATATGAGTGAAGTCATATGATATTTGTCTTTCTCTGACTAATTTTGCTTAGCATGATACCCTCTAGTTCTATCCACGTATTTGCTAATGACAGGATTTCATTCTTTTTGATTGCCAAGTAATACTCCATTGTATATAAATACCACATCTTCTTTACTCATTCATCTGTCAGTGGGCATTTGGGCTCTTTCCATACTTTGGCTATTGTTGATAGTGCTGCTATAAACATTGGGGGGCATGTGTCCCTTTGAAACAGCACACCTGTATCCCTTGGATAAATACCTAGTAGTGCAATTACTGGGTCTTAAGGTAGTTCTGTTTTTAATTTTTTGAGGAATCTCCATACTGTTTTTCAGAGTGGCTGCACCAGTTTGCATTCCCACCATCAGTGCAAAAGAGCTCCTCCTTCTCTGCATCCTTGCCAGCATTTATTGTCTGATTTGCTGATATTAGCCATTCTGACTGGTGTTAGGTGGTTTCACGGTGTGAGGTGGTTTCACATTGTGGTTTTAGTTTGTATTTCCCTGATGATGAGTGATGTTGAGCATCGTTTCATGTGTCTGTTGGCCATCTGTATGTTTTCTTTGGAGAAGTGTCTATTCATGTCTTTAGCCCATTTCTTCATTGGATTATTTGTTTTTTGGGTTTTGAGTTTGATAAGTTCTTTATAAATTTTGGATACCAACCCTTTATCTGATATGTCGTTTGCAAATATCTACTCCCATTCTGTTGATTGCCTTTTAGTTTTAGGTACCCCTTTTTAAAAAAATGTTTTATTTATTTTGAGAGAGAGTGCCTGTACAAGTGGGGGTAGGGCAGAGAGAGAGAACTGTAAGCAGGCCCTGTGCTGTTAGTACTGAGCCTGACCATATGGGGCTTATGCAGTACTTACTTGGGACTTTATCTCACTACTGTGACATCATGAACTGAGCTGAAATCAAGAGTCTGTTGCTTAACTGACTGAACCACCCATGTGCCCCACCCCAATCTATTTTTATAAGAGGTCATGCCAAGTTAACTGTGATACTGTGGGAATCTTTGGGATGGGGTGTCTTTATTTCTAGTTGAGCCTAAGAAGACCCCTATCCCCATGGGTTTATACTCCTTTGACTATGTTATACAAAGCAAATTGTAAATACTGCTATCAGGGCCACCTGGCTGGGTCATTCAGAAGAGCCTCTGACTCCTGATCTGGGGTTTGTGAATTGGAACCCCGTGTTGGCTATCGAGATTACTAAAAACAAAGCAAAACACAGCAAAACAACCACTATTTTCAGGGAGTTTGCATTTGAAAACGTATGCGTTGAGGTGTTTTACAAACTTGTAACTGTAATAGATAGTCTACTTCTGACTTAATTCTTTAAAAAAAAATTTTTTTTTTTTTTAATTTATTTCTGAGAGAAAGAGACAGCATGAGCAGGGGAGGGTCAGAGAGAGAGGGAGACACAATCTGAAACAGGCTCCAGGCTCTGAGCTAGCTGTCAGCACAGAGCCTGACGCGGGGCTCGAACCTACGAACTGTGAGATCATGACCTGAGGCCAAGTCAGACACAACCAACTGAGCCACCCAGGTGCCCCTATCTCTGACTTACTCTGAATTAATTGTATTTTAATAAGTTTTTTTCTTTATCTTCATGTTGGGTTTTTGGAATCTGCAAATTGTTTTTCATCAGTCTGGGAAATTCTTATCTCTTTAAACATTGCCTTTGCCCATCCTTTCCCTTTTCTCCTTCTGGAACTCTGATTAAACATTTGATCTCTTCATGCTGTTTTACGTGTTTCTTAACAACTCTTCCTTGCCTTTTAAATAGCTTTATTATGGTATAATGCACATACTCTAAAATTTGCCCTTTGTAAGTATACAAGTTTGATGGTTTTTAATAAATTTAATTTTATAACCACCACAATACAGTTTTAGCACACTTCTCTCCTCTCACAAAGTTTCCTAGTATGTGTTTGCAGTTTATCACTGCTCTTACTCTTAGCCCCAGGCTTTTACTAAACTTAACAGTTTCTATGGTTTTGTCTTTTTCTAGAAATTTCATGTAAATGCAGTTTTGTAATCTTATGTGCCTTTTTTTCACATATTGCAGTGTTTTTGAGGTGAAGCTTTGTTGCATATTATCTATAGCTTGTCCCTCTTACTGTTATAAGTAGTATACCATGATATGGATATTTTATTTTGTTGGCTGTTATGAATATTGCTTCTTTGAATATTTAGATAGAAGTCGGTGTGTGGATGTGTTTTTCTTTTTCTTGGGAAGATACTTTGGAGTGGAATTGCTAGGTGATATGTAAGTTTATATTTAAAAATGACCAGACTTTTCCAAATTATCTGTATCTGAAGTATATTAATAAGTAAACAAGCAGTAAGCATATAGCAATAAGTACAATCACTAACCTGCCTTTTCTTTTTTTACAAACAATTTCTTTTTTTTTTTTTTAATGTTTTATTTATTTCTAGGAGAGAGAGAGAGACAGCGTGAGCAGGGGAGGGTCAGAGAGAGAGGGAGTCACAGACTGAAACAGGCTCCAGGCTCTGAGCTGGCAGTCAGCACAGAGCCCGACGCGGGGCTCGAACCCACGAACCGCGAGATCATGACCTAAGCGAAAGTCGGACGCTTAGCCGACTAAGCCACCCAGGCGCCCCTTTTACAAACAATTTCTAATTTGTCTAAGAGTTGCAACCTTTATATATATTTTTAATGTTTATTTTTGTGAGAGAGAGAGCATGAGGAGGGGTGGTGTAGAGAAAGAGGGAGACACAGAATCCAAAGCAGGCTCCAGACTCCAAGCTGTCAGCAGAGCCCGATGCGGGACTTGAACTCCTGAGCCACAATCATGATCTGAGCCCAAGTCAGATGCTTAACCCACTGAGCCACTCAGGCACCCGTAAGAGATGCAGACATTAAGTAACAAATCACAATATAATTTCAGTACTACTCCTGTAATCCTGTGTTTCCTAATAATAGCATAATGAAAATTACATGAGTTTCAAGCAGTGGGTTGATTTTGGTAGAAGTTCAGCCTTATGTCATTGTTAGAGAGTAGCACTACCAAATATTTTTTTCAAGTTTCAAGCAGAAATCCCATGAGATGTCTTGGTTTTTTTTTTTTTTTTTTCAGTTACATGTGCTCTGCCTTAGCTTCAATGTATGATTGTGGAGTGGGAGAAAGGTCTAGGAGAGAAGTAATGTCCAAGTAGTTTAACTGACATAGCCAGGTCTTTTGATTCTCAGAACAGTGCTCCAAATGTGATCCCAGAGATGATGGTCCTGTTACTCTGGAGTTGCATAAGACTATGAGGGGTGGTGTTGGAAATTGCATTTTTAAATAGTGTAAGCCTCATTGAGAAAGTGACATTTGCTCAAAGACTTGAAGGAGGTGATAGAATCAAAGTAATGAAGCAGGATGCAGAGATGCAGAGCACTATGACCTTAAAGGCTATTGTAAGGACTTTGGCTTTTATAACACTTTTGAGTGTGATGTGAAGGCGTGAGAGAGTCTTGAGCAGAGAAATGACATAATGACGTATTTTTAAAAGATTATATCTCTTGAGGAATAGACTCTAAGGTGGCAAGGGTGATAACAGTGGTTTCTGGTAAACCAGGCAAAAGTGATAATGGCTTGGATCAGAATAGTAGCAGTGGAGGTGTGAGAAGTGGCTGGATTCTGGATGTGTTTTCAAGGTAAGCTAACAGAATTTTGCTCATGAGGTTATATAGGGGAAGTGGATAAAGAGGAAATCAAGAATGTCACCGAGATTTTTGCCTTAAAAAATAGAACTGGAAGAATAGAGTTGTCATTTACTGAGATGGGGAAGACTATATAAGAAATCAGTGTTTTGATGCAAGATGAGTTCAGTTTAGGCGTCTTTCAAAAAAATGTTTATTTATTTATTTATTTTGAGAGAGGGAGAGCGTGTACACAGGAGAAGGCCAGAGAGACAGAGGTAGAGAGAGACTAGAATGCCCAGCAAGCTCCATGCTATCAGCACAGAGCCCAACATGGGGCTTGATCTCATGAAGGGGTTTATGACCTGAGCTGAAATCGAGTTGGACACTTTACCAACTCAGCCACTCAGATACCCCATCTTAAGTTTGAGGTGCCTCTTGGACATCAGAGTAAAGCTGTTGAATAGGCAGTTGAATATATGAGCATGGAGTTAAGGGAAGGATCTCATGTGAAAATATAAATTTGGGAGTCATCTAGTTATTGATGATAAACTGGATGTGAGTGAATATAATTGGAAAAAAGAAGTTCAAAGATTGGGGAGAAAAACAGAGGAATCAGCAATGGAGATAAAAGGAGTGAGCAGTAAAGAGAAGAAAACCAAACTAACTGATGAAGATGTTTTAAGTAGGTGAGAATGATCAGCTTTGTTAAATGCTGCTGATATCTCAATGAAGATGAGTCCTGAAAGTTGATTTTTGGATTTAGAGAGAGTGGTTGGCTTGAAAGTCTGACTGGAGTGGGGTTTAGAAAGCATGGGAGGAAAAGAAAAGAGGGAAAAACTTTTACCTGTGATCTGTACAGTAGATGGAGGCAGAACTATGGAGTGTTAGCTTGAGGGGAAGGTGGGGTCAAGCAAAAGTTTGTTGTGTTTGTTTTTTAAAATAAGAGTTGATAGCATGTTGCATGTTGATGGGAATGAGTTAATAAAGAACAGAAATAATTAAAGAATTGGTGGAGAGTGATCTTTACTTCATGAGGTATATGGAGTCTAGGACACAAGAGGAGTGGTTGCACTTAAATAGAGGTACACATAGTCACAGGAAGGAAGGCAGAGTATATGGGCTCATTAGTGGCTAGACGTAATAGAAGTTGTACATGTTCTTGTCTCTGAAATTTGCTCAGTTAAAAAATGAGCAAAAAAAAAAAAAAGGGAAGTGAGGTCATGTTTTGAGATCAAGAATGGGAAAGGAAGGTTAGAGGTTTGAGGAAAGAAGGAAATAGTGTGAAATGATATAGGAGAATGAGAAGGTGTACCAGGGAAATAGTGTGTAATTATTGGGCATCGTTAAGGAGCATTTGAGGTTTGTGGTCAGAGTTTAAAAGTGAAACTAGATGTCATTGTTTTGTTTTTGTCTAGTTATATTATGGAATAGTTAGGCAATTGAATTGAATCAGGATTGGATTTGCCAGATGTATTCTAGAAGCAAATGTGAATTTCTAGTATAGTAAAACTAGAGAGATTCCTCCCTCTCCACCCCCCGAGAGAGATACAGGGGAAGCATAATTTTCAAAGGAATACCAGGTTTTAGTTAGAATAAGAAGGTGGTGGAGGGATTGTACTAAGTGAGTAAGATATTTTGGTGATTCAGGGCCCTAACTTCTAGGGGTCATCCTGTGATTTTTTTATAACCAGGGGGTCATGGTATAATTTGCTTCTACATGAGTATCTTTAAATAAAGAACCATTGACCTAGGAAATGAACATTTTGGTTGGAGAGACAGAATTTTGGCACCAGAATTAGCATTGGGAGATAGACTAAAGTTTATTGTTAGGTTACCTGAAGGATTTGAGAGGAACCTGTAAAACTTCACCTATCATAATTTTGTCTTATGTCTCTTCTAGAGGTTTCCTTTTAGAACATAGGCTCTTCCTTTTTGGACTGTCCTGTTAATATTGATATATTACATGGAAGATAGAGCTCATGGTCTTTAATCTACTCTGTTTTAATTTATACAGTTTTGTCTGTCCCAGTACATAATGCCTCCTTCTTTTTAATCAGTCATCAGTAGCAGGATAGGGATCTCGAGTCTAAGAGTCTAAGGATCTAGAGAGAAGCTTCAGTAGTGATATAAAATTAAAGTGTTTTAGGGGCATGTGGGTGGCTTAATTGGTCCAGCATCTGACTCTTGATTTAGGCTCAGGTCATGATCTCATGGTTTGTGGGATTGAGTCCTGCATCGGGCTCCATGCTGAGTGTGGAGCCAGCTTAAGATACTCTCTTTCTCTCCCTCTGCCCACTCCTCCACTCACTCTCGCGCTTTCTCTAAAATAAAATATCTTTTAAATTTTAAAAATTATTTCAAATTTATAGTAACTTAAGGAAATTTGTTAATCTTCCACCGTGATCCTAAATTTGTCTTATTCTCCCTGTTAAATTTTTGCTTTATGTATTTTGAGACTATTGGTTTGGTTATTCAGATTTAAGATTGTTACAGCAATCTGGTGAATGCAACATTTGTAATCATGTAATAACTTGCCCTTTCTCTAACTGAAGTTTAGTCTCTATTTTTCCTGATATTTTTCTTTTAGGATTTGCTTGATATCTTTTTCTGGCAGTCACTTTTAATTGGCTTTTAAATGATCCAGTTCCCAGGATAAAAATGCCGCCTCTTGAGGTTTTTGGCCCATAGTGGGAATCTCAAACATGGTTTTCCTTCTCACATTAGATGAAGCTATAGAATCTTCACAGCATGTTGATTTAGTAATCCAAATCCCAGTGGACTTGAATGATTCTGATGTTTTAGGTGTGCTATCTTCAGCAAGCCTTTACTATATACGTATGGTAAATATTTAGTGAATTTGAAAAAAATTAAATAGTATAGAATTATTTATTTTTATGTATTTATCATTACATTATTTTACTCTAGTATTAGCGGGTTAATGTATAAACCACCTTCTAAAACTTTTTGTTTCAGTCCCAGAAATCCTGGATAGAAAGCACTTTGACGAAGAGGGAATGTGTATATATTATACCAAGTTCCAAAGACCCTCACAGGTAAGCATACCTTTGTTTCTTGGGTTCTACTAGAAATTTAGATGTAAATTATATTGAAGTTTATTTATTAAAAGCCAAATTATTGTTTTTTAATGCTTATTTATTTTTGAGAGAGAGCGTGTGAGCATGGGTGGGGCAGAAAGAGAGAGAGGGAGACACAGAATTGGACGCTGGCTCCAGGCTCTGAGCCGTCAGTACAGATGAAAGCCAAAATTATTAAAATAGTTACTGTTAACTTTTATGCATACTGTTAATTATTCACTTAAGATTGGGAGAAGGAGATATCATTAGCACAATATCAATATTCTGAAGGGTTTTTTTTGTTTTTTTTTTTTAAAGATAGCATCAGAGAGTGAGAGAATCCCACGACAGGCAGAGGGAGGGAGAGAGAAAAATGGGGCTCACCCAAAGCGGGGCTCATGTTTTACCTAAAGTGGGGCTTCTGGTCACCCAATGCAGGGCTCAAGCTCACCTGATGTCTGCAACTCAAACTCACAAACCGTGAGCCAAAGTCAGATGCTTAACAACTGAGCCACACAGGCGCCCTGGAGTTCTTAATGATGTTTACTTACTTACTTCAGGGTATTCCCCCATCCTTAAACTCCCCCCAGATCAAAGTAGTATGTTACAAAGATAAGGCAGTTGAGATGTGCTTTTAACTGATTCACTGGTGATAAGTTGAAAAGGTGTATCTCTTTATTGAACGTCTTTTGAGTACCCAGCACTATGGTTCATGCTAACGAAACCAATACAAAACTAATAGTTGCTGTATTTGTTTGCCAAAATATAGATAGAACTCAGCATTTCCTAGAAAACCTATCATCAGAGATTATAGGCATCTCTAATTCATTTTTGGTCTTTAAAATGGCTTTGATAATAGAAAAATTTTTAAGTAAATCTATGAGCTAAAATTCAAGAAAAAGTTGATCACTTGAGATATTTACTGAAGTAACATTTTTCATAATTTTTTTTTCCTGAGGCTAAACATAGAAAAAAGATTAAAAGGTCAAATCAAAGATAGAGTTATTTATCTTGCAGAGGGGTTCCTAGCATACTGAAAACCTCTCTTCACAAGCACTTAGGAAAAATTAGTTGAGAAAGAATTTTGAATCTTCTTACCTTTCTCATTTCCTACCAAACCTTCTTCTCTGTTCAGTTAACTTCTCTGCAGCTTTTACTTCCATTTGATATATGACTTTTATCAAAACATAGCGAAATTCAGAACTAGAACAAATCAGCCTAAAATTTTTTTTTTTTTAATTTTTTATTAAATTGCATAGGGTTTCAGCTAAGAAATCAGAATGGTAGAGGGAAAATTATATTTTCTCCCCTACAACGCTCAAATACAAGAAAAGGACTCAAATACAAGAGAAGTTTGCTCCTTAGTTACATAACAAAGGTGATATTTGAGGATGGACAACTTTCTCTTTACATGGTAATTCAGGGATCCAGAAATCTCCCATTATCAGGGCTTCATCCTCTTGGACCGTGTTATTACTGTCATTGAGGCAGAAAAGGAAGAAGGGTTTGGAGGGGAAATCTCTATAAAGTTTTGGCACAGAAATGGCCCATATCACTTTTGTGTATGTTCCAGCAGATATACCCAGTTATAGGGACATACTTAACTAAATGAAGGGAAAAGTTGGAAATATAGTGCTCAGGAAGAAGAGAAAATGGAATTTTGTTTTCTGATTGTCTGCCACACAAAGGTCACTCCTGGAATCTCTGAAAGCCCAGAGTCCTTACATCCTAATAGGTGCACCAACTTATAGATGTACAATTTTACACTGTTCATAAGATCACATTTCACTATCATCTTTAAAGTTTCCCTTCTGTGTGACTAACAGTCTAAATATTTGCAAGCATTATTCTGCATTTGTCTTTAAGATAACTTTAATATTTGTGTTGCTGAATCTTCTGTTTTATTGAAATTATCTATAATTCTAACGCTCTCAAATAAGTGCTCCCTCCCTATCCATTGATGCCATTTTCTGGCTTTATAGATATCATCTAGAGACACATATTCATAGATTTGATGAAGAAAAAGATGCTAAATATTACTGGTCAAAGAATTAACTTTTCTGGCTCATGTTATATTCCTCATCTGGGATTAAATCCACCTGTGACTGTATGACATAGACCTTATTTATACAATTTGTTAAAGAGTAAATTATTCTAGACAATATCCTGAGTCCTGTGAAACTCAACATTTAGTATGTATCATTTATCATGACCAACACTCCTGAAAGAAATCAGACAACTTTAAGAGATTTTGTTATTCTAAAATCATTGCTGTGTTTTCTTTATAATCTGTAAAATGTTTTCTCAGTATTTAGAAAAATATGATAAATGGCATCTATGATAAGTACAGTCAACCTTAGATTTGTTAAAATAGAAATATCATACCCACTGCCAATGTTTCTCCTCCAATCTCTTAGCATCTCCTCCATTATTCATATTTTTATATTAGAAAAATTTTTAATGTTTGCTGTCGATTAAATATACTAAGGTAAAACATGCTTAGTTGGTTAAGACACATTATTAGTCAAAAATAAACGTGTCCACTTCTCAAAGATTACAACACCTACAACGGGGTCCATTTTTTTCCTCTCCTAGATTATTTTCCATGCCCCATTTCTTTTTTCAAACCTATGATACTGATTTTTTTTTTTATCATAGATTGCTTTTATTTATTTATTTATTTTTTTTAGTCTTCTTATTTTCTTTTTTTTTTCTTTTTTTTTTTTTTACAAATAGTTTATTGTCAAATTAGTTTCCACATAACACCCAGTGCTCATCCCCACAAGTGCCCTCCTCCATGCCCACCCCTCCTCCCCCCCACATCCACCAGTCCTCAGTTTTTGTCAGCATTCAAGAGTCTCTCATGGTTTGCCTCTCCCCTTTCCCCCACCATTTCTGCCCTTCTTCTCCCCCTTGGTCCTCTGTCAAGTTCCTCCTAATCCTCCTATACGTGCACACATATGATATTTGTCTTTCTCTGCCTGACTTAATTCGCTCAGCATCACACCCTCAAGATCCATCCATGTGGCTACACATGGCCAGATTTCATTGTTTCTCATTGCCATGTAGTAGTCCATGGTATAGATAAACCACATCTTCTTGATCCATTCATCTGTTGATGGACACTTAAAATCAGCATAAAATTTATATGAAACCACAAGAGACCCTGTATAGCCAAAGCAATTTGAGAAAGAAGAACAAAGCTGAAGGTTATCACAGTCCCAGATTTCAAGATATACTACAAAACAGTAGTAATCAAAGGAGTATGGCACTGGCACAAAAACAGACACATAGATTAATGGAACAGGATAGAGAGCCCAGAAATAAACTCTTGCTAATATGGTCAATTAATCTGTGACAAAGATAGCAAAAATATACAGTGGGGAAAAGGCCATTTCTTCACCAAATGGTGTTGGGGAAAATGGACAGCTACATGCAAAAGAATGAAACTGGACTTATTTCTTACACCATTTTCAAATGAATGCAGAATGGATTAAAGACTTAAATGTGAGACCTGAAATCATTAAATTCCAGAAAATAGGCAAGTAATCTCTTGGATATTGGCCTTAGCAGCATTTGTATGGATATGTCTCTTCAGGCAAGGGAAGCAAAAGCAGTAATAAACTATTAGGATTATACAAAAATGAAAGGCTTTTCCATAGCAAAGGAAGCCATTAATTAAACTAAGGGCACCTTATTGAGTGGGATAAGATATTTGCAAATTATATATCTGGTAAGAGGTTAGTGTCCTAAGTGTATAAAGAACTTCTGTAACTCAACACCAAAATAATGGTCTGATTAAAAATCAGGCAGGAGACCCAAATAGACATTTTCCCATAGAAGACATACAGATGGCCAACAGATACATGAAAAGATGCTCAACATCACTAATCATCAGGAAACTGAAAATCAAAACCTCAATGAAAAAAAAAAAGGCAGCTCAATTAAGTATCCTCATCTCACACCAGTCAGAATGGCTAGTATCAAAACAACAAAAAAATAACAAGTGGTGGCAAAGATGTGGAGAAAAGGGAACCTTTTTTGCACTATTTGTGGGAATGTAAATTAGTACAATGACCATGAAAAACAGTGTAATAATGATCCTCAAAAATTAAAAATAGAAATACCATATGATTTAGGAATTCCATTACTAAGTACCCAAAGAAAGCAAAAACACTGATTGAAAAAGATTTATGCGGGGCACGTGGGTGGCTCAGTTGGTTAGGCGTCCAACTTCAGCTGAGGTCATGATCTCACAGTTTGTGGGTTTGAGCCCCTTATCAGGCTCTGTGCTGACGGCCAGCTCAGAGCCTGGAGCCTGCTTCAGATTATGTGCCTCCCTCTCTCAGACCCTCCCTGCTCACACTGTCTCTCTCTCTCTTGGAAATAAATAAAACATTAAAAAAAAAAAATTTATCCACTCCTGTGTTTATTGCAGCCTTATTTAGAGTAGCCCAGATATGGAAGCACCATAAGTATCCATCAGTAGGTAAAGAAGATTTTGTGTGTGTATGTGTGTGTGTGTGTGTGTGTACACATACAATGGAATATTACTTAGTCATAAAGAAGAATGAAATCTTGCTTTTTGTAACAACATGGATGGACCTTGAGGGTATGCTAAGTGAAATAAGTCAGACAGAGAAAGACAAATACCATATGATTTTAGTCTTACGTGGACTCTAACAACCAGAACAGATAAGCAAAAACAGACTGATAAGTACAGAGAACAAATTGGTAGTTGCCAGAGTAGATGGGGGTAGATAGTGAGGGGTGAGATGGGGAGATGCATGAAATAAGTGAATAAAATGAGTAAGTCACAGAGATAAAAAGTGCAGCATAGGGAATATAGTCAGAAATACAATAATGTGACAATTTATTGTGGTGTTCATTTCATAATATATAGTATTGTTGGTCACTATGTTGTATACCTGAAATGAATATAACATTGATATGTCAACTATACATCAATAATAAAACTTTGTAGAAAAGTAGAGAAAAGGGTAATTTTTTATTAACTGGTGTATTTTATTTTTTAAAATTTTTTTGATTTTTTTTTTTAAATTTCTGAGAGAGGGAGAGACAGCGTGAGTAGGGGAGGGTCAGAGAGAGAGGGAGACAGAGAATCTGAAACAGGCTCCAGACTCTGAGCTGGCTCTCAGCACAGAGCCTGACGCGGGGCTCGAACCTACGAACTGTGAGATCATGACCTGAGCCGAAGTCGGACGCCCAACCGACTGAGCCACCCAGGCACCCCTTAACTGGTGTATTTTAAATTATAGCATCTGTCACTGTTACTGTTCATAGTGGGTATTTAGTAAATATTTGTCAGATGGAATTTCTAAGCCTTCTGTTTATTATATTACATAAATATGTTTGAATTCAACATTTTTCTTTGACAGTAAAAAACTATTTTGAATATATGTCTCACTTAAACAAATTTCCATTAGAAGAGAAATGTACATGATAAATTTTAAAAACTTTTAAGAATCAGAGAGTTGGTTCAGCACTCAGTTTCAGCATGTCAAGGCAGTCATTATTAATAACATTTTGGTACATTTACTTTTTAATATTTCCTCAATAGGCTTTGTTTTAAAATATTGCTACATTTAGTCTGTGTGTAAAATATTGTATATAGTCTTTAACAAAATGTTATAGTAATACATTTTTGATTTTGCAGATATTTTATAAGAATGGTAATATTAACATTCTGTTAGTGTATATGCCATAACTCACATACCTGTTCTACTATTGGGTAGATTTGGGTTGTTTTCAATTCTTCACCATTATAAAGTAAAATTAGGCCACAATGAAGACCTTAAAGGATAAAACTTTTTTTTTGTATTTAAGGTTTTTTCCCCTCTTAGTATTGTAATGCCAGAAGACTTTCTAAAAGGATTAAAGCAATATATATTATTACCAGTTGTGACAAGAATGCTTGCTTTATTAAATATTGACTAGAGTACCATTTTTCATTATCTTCAAGAAAAAGTGATAAGTAGAAAATAGTATATGTTTTAAATATGCATTTATTTGATAATTGAGAAAACTTCTTTTTTTTCTCTTCTTTATAGTAGGTTCTATAAATGTCTTTCAGGGGTACCTGGGTGGCTCAGTTGGTTAAGCATCCGGCTTTGGCTCAGGTCATAATCTCAGAATTCGTAGGTTCAAGCCCCGCACTGGGCTCTATGCTGACAGCCAGCTCAGAGCCTGGAGGCTGTTTCAGATTCTGTGTCTCCCTCTCTCTCTGACCCTCCCCTGCTTGCACTGTCTCTCTCTCTCAGAAATAAATAAAACATTAAAAAAATTATAAATGTTTTTTAGATAATTAAAATACTATCTTTTTTTCTTTTTTGAGAGAGTGTATGCATGTGTGCAGAGTAAGGGCAAAGAGAGAGGGAGAGAGAGAATCCCAAGCAGCCTCCACGACACAGGGCTCTATCTCATGACCATGAGATCACATCCTGAGTGAAAATCAAGAGTTGGATGAATGCTTAACTGACTGAGCCACTCAGGCACCCCAAAAAAGATCATCTTAATGTCTCTTCCAGTCATAATTTATTTCTAATTATTGTAGAAGTTTTGTTACAATGTAATATTACATTTCTTAACCAGAGAGCAGAAGTGACATTTCTCAGGTCACATGTCTAACAGTTCTTAAAGGTGGGATTAGAATTTAGATCTCCTTAGTTCAGTGTGTCATTTCAGAGTAAGACATTGTTCTTTCTTTGGGAGAAAATTGTGGTTTTGCTTTGTTAAAAAAAAAAGTACACTGTATTATTAAGGAGTTTATCTCCTATAAGATCATTGATTTGATTTTGCAGTAGAAATAAGAAAAGTACTTATTAGATGTTAAAGAAATCTCATTCTGTTAAGTATCTTTGGCTTTAGCCATCCATATGAGACA
Source organism: Proteles cristata cristata (assembly GCA_017311185.1). NCBI lineage: Eukaryota > Metazoa > Chordata > Mammalia > Carnivora > Hyaenidae > Proteles > Proteles cristata. Next base: position 168,074 of record JAESUZ010004853.1, on the reverse strand, counting down.
GAATTTTAAAACGCCCATAGCTGGTCATTTCCTTCTACACGATTTGAATTTTTTTTTTTTAGAGTAGTCTTTTTTTTTTTTTTATTTCTAGGGGAGAGAGAGAGAGACAGAGTGAGCAGGGGAGGGTCAGTGAGAGAGGGAGTCACAGACAGAAACAGGCTCCAGGCTCCAAGCTGGCAGTCAGCACAGAGCCTGACGCGGGGCTCGAACCCGCAAACATGAGATCATGACCTAAGCGAAAGTCGGACTCTTAACCAACTAAGCCACCCAGGCACCCCACGATTTGAATTTTTTTAAGGTTTATTTTTACTTTTTTTTTTTTTTTTTATAAATGTTTTTATTTATTTCTAGGAGAGAGAGAGCGAGCGTAAGCAGGGGAGGGTCAGAGAGAGAGAGGGAGTCACAGACCGAAACAGCCTCCAGGCTCCGAGCCGGCAGGCAGCACAGAGCCTGACGCGGGGCTTGAACCCACAAACCGCGAGATCATGACCCAAGCGAAAGTCGCACGCTTAACCAACTAAGCCACCCAGGCGCCCCTTAAGGTTTATTTTTAAATACACTTCTACACCTGATATGGGGCTCAATCTTATGATCCCAAGACCAAGAGTCACCTGTTCTTCTGATTGAGCCAGCCAGGCACCCCTACACTAGTTGAATTTTAAAATTAATTTTTTATGAATAGGTTTAATTAAAAAAAACTTTCTATGTTTATTTTTGAGATAGAGCGCAAGCAGGGGAGAGGCAGAGAGAGAGGGAGACAGAATCCGAAGCAGCACAGAGCCTGACATGGGAGTTTAACCCATGAATTGTGAGATCATGACCTGAGCCAAAGTTGGATGCTTAATGTGCTGAACCACCCAGGTGTCCATATGAATAAGTTTAATACACGGATTTACAAGATACCAAAATTTATAAGTGAAAGTCTCCTTTCTACCACTCTGCCTTAACTATCGGTTTCCTTTCCTAAAGAAAGCCAGTGTTAACAATTCTTGGAATACCTTTCAGAGATAGCTAGGTATGGTCTTTGGATGTCCTAGCAGATCTTTCCTCTCCCCTTTCAAGTACATACTAATTAACCCACTGTGTTTATTATCTTGGCAAGAACCACTTTTCTTAGTTGTTTCATCTTTTTTAATTATAAATCTGGATCATAATTTGTTTTAGTAGTCCTTTATTGATGAACATTTTAGCTATTCTGTTTTTCTTTTTGCTGTTAGAAAAAAAATGCTTTAGGGGCGCCTGGGTGGCTCAGTCGGTTAAGTGTCCGACTTCAGCTCAGGTCATGATCTCACAGTTGGCGGGTTTGAGCCCCATGTCAGGCTCTGAGCTGTCAGCACAGAGCCTGCTTCTGATTCTGTGTTTCCCTCTCTCTGTGGCCCTCCCCCACTCATGCTCGGTCTCTCTCTTAAGAATAAATAAAAAACATATTAAAAAAAAATGCTTTAATGAATGAACAACTTTGTACATTGGTACAAATATTTTTTAGCCTATAATTTTAGTATTGGAATTAGAGTTTGAGAAGAAATTTACATTTTTTTCATTTTGATGGGTATTACCAAATTGCCCTCCATAGAAATTATCAGTTTATACTCCCACCAGCATTTGAGTCTGTGTATCTCTGTTCTTTCCCAAGGTATTGTCGTAAAGGATTAAAAAATCTTCTAATCAAATGCCTTTTCATGTTTATGTTTTTATTGTGAAGTATCCATATATTTTCCTTTTTTATGTAGATTTGATGAAACTCTTTATATATCAGGAAAACAAACCTTTTGCCTGCAGTTTTTTTCTCCAAATGGAGGACTTTAGACTTTATGAGTGGTATATTTTTTCCACAGAGAAAATCAGTCTTTTTCTCTTACAGTTTCTGGATTTTGTTGTTAACTAATCATATTTAAAATAATGGAAACTATTTTGAATATTAGATGGGTGAGGCGATGGGTAAAATAGGTGAAGGGAAGTAAGAGGTACAAACTTCCAGTTATAAAATGAATTATGAGATGAAAGTATAGCATAAGGAATATAGTTAATACTGTAATAATATTGTTTGGTGGTAGATAGTGACTATACTTATCTTGGTCATCACTGACTAATGTATAGAATTGTTGAATCACTATGTTGTACACCTGAAACTAACATTGTGTATCAACTACAATTAAAAGAATGTTGAGGGACCACAGGGTGTCTCAGTCAGTTGAGTATCTGATTCTTGATTTCAGCTTGGGTCATGATCCCAAGGTTATGGGATTGAGTCCTGCGTTGGGCTGCACGCTAAGGGTGGAGCCTGTTTAAGATTCTCTCTCTCTCCACTCTCTGGCTCTCTCCCTCGCTAGTGCTTTCTCTCTAAAATTTAAAAAAAAATGTGGAAACTATGTGAGTTAAAAAAAATGGTTATTTGAATATATAAATCAAGGTATAAATGACTTATGATATGTCCTGAAAAATTAAGCATGTAATTTTCCTGTTTTGTACTATTATATGGATTTTATATGGTTTAATTTAAACTAGTTTTTTTAAACTTTTAAGTAATAAATAATTTACCTTGTTTTATAGATGCCTTCCAGGATGTCAAATTTGTCAGCAACTTGTCAGGTAAGTTTAATAACATAACTCTGTTGCACAGAGTTTAAAAAATAAAACTAACCTATCAGAAGCATCGGGTAGAATAAAGAGGGCTACAACTCACAGGTTGTTATGTCTGAGGGTTACTTTACTCAGAGTTGGGAGGTAAAGGATATAGCGTGAAACTCCAGTGAAGTTACTTGAGCAGAGTTCTAAAGCTGGATGTGAATTAGTTGGGTCAAGATTGAGCAAAAGCGATTTAGGCAGAGAGAACAAGATGTGGGAAGGCCTGACAGTGAAAGAGATTATGGTTCTGTCAGGAAACTGTAGAATGTATAATGTTATACGGACATAGGAAAGATGTGTTCTGGAGAAATAAGTAGGGACCAGATCATTTAAACTATGTGCTATGCCACATAGTTTTGATTTCATGTTAAGAGGATATTATACAGGGAAGTAAAATGCTTCGTTTTTCTTCTTTCTTTCTTCTTTCTTTTTTTTCTTCTTTGGTAAGAGCAGTTGGCATTTTGAGGAGATTGAATTGAGAGGAAAGATAGTTTGGAAAGTTTTGAGGTAATTTTGGAAAAAATTAGAGCTTGAATTATGATAAAGAGAAGGTAGACATATTTGAAAGGATGAATGAGATAAACTCAATAGGATTTGATGAATGTGTAGAGAAAGGAGAGATTTGAAGATAGTACCTAAATTTCTAACTTAGATAACTAAGTAAATAGTAATGTTCATTAAGATCTGATGAAAGATTAGAAGAGTAAGAATAGAAGGTCTCTGGTAGGCTAGGAAGAAAAGTACACAGAGTGAGTTCATTTTAAATATATTGAATTGTTTTACCATTTCCAGTCCTATACATTCCTTCATTTAGATGTGAAGTTCCATCTGGTATCTTTCCATTCAGACTGAAGAGCTCTCTTTAGTGTTTGGTATAATGCAGATAGTGGAGGTGAATTTTTCTCAGACTGGCTTATCTGAAAATAAGTCTTCATATTTTCATATTTTTCAGGTTTTCTTTAACTCTCATTTTTGAAGGGTATTTTCTGTACATGTAGAATGCTGAGTTGAGAGTTTTCTTATTCCAGCACTTTAATGATAACGTTAATTTGTCATCTGGCTTTTGTTTGTGGTAAGAAGTCAGTTGTTAGTAGTGTAGTTATTCTTTATGTAGTGCCATCTTTTTTCCCTCTGCCTACTTTAAAGGCTTTTTTTCTGTATCTTTAGTTTTCAACGGCAGATACATAATTTGCTTAAGAATGATTCTCTTTGTATATACTCTGCATTAATATTTGCAGGTTCATGTCTTTCACTGGATTGGGAAGTTTTTAGGCATTGTTTCTTAAAATATTTTTCTACCCCATTCTCTCTTCCCTCTGAGATTCCAGTTATACATTTGTTAGATTGCATGATATTTTCCATGGGCTACTGAGGCAGTGTTTTTCTTTAATTAAAATTTTATTATGCTGATTAAAGTAGAACATTTGTATTGATATGGCTTATGGTTTACTAATCCTTTTTTCTTTGATTACTATCATTTTATATATATATTTGTTTACTAATCCTTATTCTACGGTCACCAATATGCTGTTTTGCCCATCCAGTGAACTTCTCGTTCATTATATTTTTCAGTTCTAAAATTTTTATTTGATTCTTTATTACAGTTTCTAAGTCACTGCTGAGATGACCTATCTGTATCCTTGTTATCATATCGTCTATTTATACAAGCTTTGAACTTCTGTTTATAATATCTTCATTAAAATATTTTTTTACTAATTCCAACATCTGTGTCATTTAGGGTCTGTTTTTGTTGAGTCATTGAATTTATCTACTTTTTCTTGATTATGAGTCACTTTCTTTGCTTTTTCATATGTGTAGTAATTTCTTATTATATGCTGTGAGTTTCCATGATCCACTTTAGGAGTTCTGGGCTATGTTGTCTTCCTTTGAATAATTTAAATTTTGTTCTGACAGGTGATTAAATTATTGACAGATTCTTTAGTCCCATGAGGCTTGATTTTATTCTTTGTTAGTGCAGCTCTATTTTTATTTTGAACTTAGTCTTAGAATGTGGACTGTGCTCCTTAAGGTATAACCTTTTTAGGATCTCACCTGAAAGCCCAGGATGCCCAGTATCCACAGTATGTCTTTTCACTCTGAACTAAAACTGCAGTGTTTCCCAGCTCTTTTGATTTTGTTCTCAGACCCATAGTAGGTGATTTCTGTTAGGTGTCAAAGTTTGACTGACACAGATACAACTCAGTGTATTGGCAAAAACCCTTGGTGACTCCTCATGCAAGTTTCTTTTCTCCCTCTTTATAGGTCTCTCTTTTCTTGTACCCTGTTACAAATTCTAGCTGTTTCAGTAGTCTGGAATTCTGTTTGTTGCCTCCTCGCTCAGCTCTTGACACTGCCATTTTCTACCTGGGCATTATCTCAGTGCCCAATGGTTGAAAAATTGCCCCAGTGTGGTGGATTTATGGGACTCACCTCATATATTTTTCTTCATTTCAAGGTTTGAAGTCTCATTGCCTCTTGTTCAGTACTTAAAAACATTATCTCATATATTTTGTATACTTTTGTCAAGTGACCCAGTGATGTTTAAGGTTTGGTGATTAGCTAGAAGGACTCAACAGGACTCAGGATGTAGTGAGTAGTACTTGTGGCCAACATTTAATAAGTATGAGGATATTTCTGTTGAAGAATTTGTCTCTTTTCTGAGTTTGCTCAAAATATTTTAGTGAATAGATGTTGAATTTTGTTGGTCTTTTCAGTGAACAGACTTTTTGTGTGATTGTTTTTTCTCCATTGTTTTTCTTTTCATATTTCGTTATATATTCTTTATGATTTCTTCTCATCTGCTTACTTTGGATTTAATTTGCCCTTTTTAGTTTTTTAAGGTGGAAGTTTAGATAAGTATTACTTGCAGATCTACTTTTCTAATTTAAACTATATATTATAAATTTTTAACCTATATATTTTTGTAGTGTAAATATATAAATATACTAATTTGCATACTAAGCACTGTACAGTTATATCCTGTATGTTTTGATACTATTTTTATTTTTTTAAAATATTTTCTAGTTTCTTTGTGACTTTCTGTGATCCATGAGTTAATAAAAAGTGTATCATTTAATCTCCGAATACTTGAGAATTTTCTCAGTATATTTCTTTTATTGGTTTCTAGTTTAATTTCACTGTAGTGTGAGAACATACTTTTTATGATTTCCATCCTTATTTTAGTTTATTGAGACTTATTTTATGACACAAAGTATGGTTAATCTTGGTGAATACTTCTTGTGCACTCAAGTAAAGTTTTTCTGTTGTTGGGTGGAGTGTTCTATAAATGTCTATTAAACCACTTTGGATGGCTGATAGTTTTATTCCAGTCTTACAGGATTCTGATTTGATAGGAATTCCTCCCCCCCCCCTTTTTTTTTTTACTTTAAAGATGCTGTATAAACAAGTTGGGGCACCTGGCTGGCTCAGTTGGAAGAGCAAGTGACTCTTAATCTTGGGGTTGTGAGTTCGAAGTCCATGTTGGGTGTAGAGTTTACTTAAATAAATAAAATTACAAAAAAAAAAAAAAAGTAAAATGCTGTACCACAGTGACTGTGGATTGCATGATTTTTTTTTTAATGCTTATTTACTTTTGAGAGAGAGAGAACAGGAGAACAAGCACATGGGGGGAGGGGCGAGGGGGAGAGAGAGAGAGAGAGATGGAACCTGAAGCAGCCTCCAGGCTCCATGCTGTCAGCAGAGTCCTGATCTGGGGCTCAAACTCACAAAATGAAAGATCATGACCTGAGCCAAAGTCAGATGCTTAACTGACTGAGCCACCCAGATACCCTGTGTGATTTTTTAATAAAATGTCTGCTGTCATAATTAGCTTTGTTCTTCTGCACATATTGTGACATTTGTACTCTGCTACTTTTCTGCTTTTAAGATTTTCTCTATCACTGGCGTTCAGCAGTGCCTTAATGTGATTTCTTTAAGCTTATTTTCCTTTGTTCTTATTGAACTGCTCAAATTTGTCTTTCAAATAGTTTTCAGATTTTCGCCCAATTTTCCGATTTTTGTTTCCACTCCTTCATTTCTGGTACTTAAATTATGTGCGTATTGAGATAATTATTATCGTTCCACGGGTAGCTAATGTTCCACGGGTTGCTAATGTTTAATTCCTTTTGTTTCCCCCCAATCTTTTCTCTCATTGTTTCATTTTGGATAGATTCTGTTGCTGTTTCTTCTGTTGCTGGTTTTCTTTCTTTGTGGTATCTTATGTGTTAGAAATCTTACACTATGGCATTTTCATTTCAGTTATTATTTTTATTTATTATTTATTAATTTATTTAATTTTTATTTTTTTATTTAATTTTTTTTAATTTTTTTAAATGTTTTTATTTATTTCTAGGAGAGAGAGAGAGATAGCGTGAGCAGGGGAGGGTCAGAGAGAGAGGGAGTCACAGACTGAAACAGGCTCCAGGCTCCGAGCTGGCAGTCAGCACAGAGCCCGACACGGGGCTCGAACCCACAAACCGCGAGATCACGACCTAAGCGAAAGTCGGATGCTTAACCGACTAAGCCACCCAGGCGCCCCTATTTAATTTTTAAATTTACATCCAAGTTAGCATATAGTGCAACAGTGATTTCAGGAGTAGATTCCTTAATGTCCCTCACCCATTAAGCCCCTTCCTCCTTCCCACAACCCCTCCAGTAACTCTCTGTTTGTTCTCTGTATTTGGAAGAGTCTCTTGTTTTCTCCCCTTCCCTCATATGTTTGAAATCATATGATATTTGTCTTTCTCTGACTGACTAATTTCGCTTAGCATAATACCCTCTAGTTCCATCCATGTAATTGCAAATGGCAAGATTTCATTCTTGATTGCCGAGTAATGCTCCATTGTGTATATATACAACATCTGGATCCATTCATCCATCAATGGGGATTTGGGCTCTTTCCATACTTTGGCTATTGTTGATAGCACTGCTATAAACATTTGGGTGCATGTGCCCCTTCAAAACAGAATATTTGTATCCCTTGGATAAATACCTAGTAGTGCAGTTGCTGGGTCATAGGTTAGTTCTATTTTTAATTTTTTGAAAGCTTCCTGTCTTACATTTAGGTCTTTCATCCACTTTGAGGTTTTTTTGTGTATGGTGCAAGAAAGTGACCCAGGTTCATTTTTCTGCATGTCACTGTCTAGTTTTCCTAGCACCATTTGTTGAAGAGACCGTCATTATTCCAGTGGATGGTCTTTCTTGCTTTGTCAAAGATTAGTTGGCCATACATTTGTGGGTCCATCTCTGGGTTTTTGATTCTGTTCCATTGTTCTGAGTGTCTGTTCTTGTGCCAGTACCATACTGTCTTGATGATTACAGCTTTATAATACATCTTACAGTCAGGGAGTGTGATGCCTCCAGCTTTGGTTTTCCTTTTCAAGATTGCTTTGGCTCTTCAGGGTCTTTTCTGGTTCTATGTAAAATTTAGGATTCTTTGTGCTAGCTCTGTGAAGAATGCTGCTGTTATTTTGATAGGAGATGCTCAGATATTATTTGTAGATGTTCTGGTTGGGTATTTTATTTTATTTATTTGTTTGTTTCTTTGTTTGTAAGCTTCATGCCCAGTATGAAGCCCATTGCAGGGCTTGAACTCACAATCCTGAGATTAAGACCTGAGCTGAGATCAAGAGTAAGATACTTAACTGACTGAGCCACCCAGGTGCCCCAGGTTGTGCCTTTTTAAGAAAAGTGTTTTACATGGAAAGAGCCTAAGTGTCCATCAACAGATGAGTGGATCAAGATGTGGTTTATCTATACGATGGAATACTACATGGCAATGAGAAAGAATGAAATCTGGCTATGTGTAGCAACATGGATGGACCTTGAGGGGGTTATGCTGAGCGAATTAAGTCAGGCAGAGAAGGACAAATATCATACGTTTGCACGTATAGGAGGATTAGGAGGAACTTGACGGAGGAACAAGGGGGAGAAGAAGGGCGGAAATGGTGGGGGAAAGGGAGAGAGGCAAACCATGAGAGACTCTTGAATGCTAACAAAAACTGAGGACTGATGGATGTGGGGGGGAGGGGGAGATGGGCATGGAGGAGGACACTTGTGGAGATGAGCACTGAGTGTTATGTGGAAACTAATTTGACAATAAACTATTTGTAAAAAAAAAAAAAGAAAAAGAAAGTGTTTTACAGTGGTGCCTTGATGTCTTACTCAGTCAGTTAATATCCTACTTTTGATTTTGACTCAGGTCGTAGTCCCATGGTCATGAGATCAAGCCCTGTGTTGGGCTCTACCGGGCATGGAGCCTACTGAAGAGTCTCTCTTTCTCTCCTCCTCTGCCCCTCCCCTACTCACTTGTGTGAATGTCTTTGCACACGCGCTCACTCTTCTCTCTCACACACACACACAAAAATTTCCAGTTCCTCCCTGGTTGTGGTCTTGTTTTCATTCTGGTCACCTTCCGAAGCATATTTTTAATAGTTGGAGTTTATTTGTAGTAGTTCTTTTAGTTTCTGCTAATTCAACCATGTCTGTACAATTTTTGGGTCTTCGTGTAGTGATTTTTTTCCTACTTATTTTCCAGTTTCTTTGCATCCTTTATAATTTTAAAAAAATGTTTACTTTCAGAGAGGGGGAGAGAGAGAGAGAACGCGCATGTGAGCAAACTGGGGGAGGTGCAGAGAGAGAGGAGAGTATAACAAGCAGGATCCATGCTGTCAGCTTGGAGCCCAACACAGAGTTCAGTCTCACAAATCATGAGATCATAACCTGAGCCAAAATCATGCTTAACCAACTGAGCCACTCAATGGCCCTGCATGCTTTGTAATTTTTGATGGATGCTGCACATTGTGAATTTTATGTTTTAGGGTGCTGGATTTTGTCATTTTCTGTTAGGGAGCTTTGGACTTGTTTTAGCAGAGAATTAAATTACTTTGGATCAATTTGATCATTTCAAGTCTTGCTTTTATAGTTTGTCATGGCACATTTGGGTCTTGGTCTAATTTAGCTCTTCTAATAGACATTACCCTTCTGAGGACCGTTTTTATAGGTCTTGTATATTGAGATCTCTACTCTGGCTGGTGACAACCACAAACTGTTCCCTGCCCTTTATGAACTTCTGGAATTATTTGGCCTACTCTTGTCTAATGTTTGCTTTGGGTAGTTTATTCTTATTCATGTTTAAGAAGACCCTTCTGCAAAAATTTGGAACTCTCTCAAGTAGCTCCCTCCTCTTTTTGTTTTTTGTCCCAAAACTCTAGCTCCTTTTGTTTCTACAAACTGTGATTATGATTTTTTTATCAAATCATTGAGACTGCCTGGCTCCACTGGGTTCCTGCTTCCTACATAGTATGTCCAGTAAGTGCTTCTAGGTAGAATAGAATTGCTCTTTCTGCCCCTGGCCCTGTGTCACCAGTGTTGTCACTGTATAGGTTAGTTTGCATTTTCTTGAATTCTGTATACATGAAATCATAGAAATATGTTCTGTTTAGCATCTGGATTCTTTCATGCAGCATGATAATTTTGAGATCATCCATATTATGTTTGTTAGTCATTAATTCCTTTCTGCTGCTGAATACTATTCTATTATATGGCTGTACTACCTTTTGTAGGTGCCCCACACTAAATTTAGAGTATTACATCATTAAGAAAATTTATTTACACTATTTTAATGCTATGTTAAAGGTGTTAATTTATTGGTATTATAAAAATAAAGTTAAATTATTTTCATACTCTTCATTGGTTTATTTTAATTCACTTTTCCATTGACTAGTTTTTTAAAAGATCTTTTAAAATTTCTTTCCTTTAGGTGTTTTTGTGGTCGTTTGGTCAAGCAACATGCTTGTTTTACTGCAAGTCTTGCCATGAAATACTCAGATGTGAAATTGGGTGACCATTTTAATCAGACATTAGAAGAATGGTCTGTGGAAAAGCATACAGAACAGAGCCCAACAGATGCTTATGGAGTCATAAATTTTCAAGGTGGTTCTCATTCCTACAGAGCTAAGGTATGTCATGTACTTCACTTTTTTAAACTTCATTTAACTTGTTACCTAAATAATATACATTTGTTGTCTGAAGATTTATATAACAGTAAGTCAGAAAATTAGCCTCAGTTATTTCTTTATGTATTTTGAAGTTCTTTGTATAGGTGCTTATAAATATAGAAGTATTATATCTTCTTCGTGAGTTGAACTTTTTATCATTATGAAATGTCTTTTAATCTTTTGTTATTATTTTTTTTTTTTACAAAGTCTGGTTTTTCTTTTCTTTTTTTAAATGTCTTTATTTATTTATTTATTTATTTATTTTTTAATTTTTATTTTTATTTATTTCTAGGAGAGAGAGAGACAGCATGAGCAGGGGAGGGTCAGAGAGAGAGGGAGTCACAGACTGAAACAGGCTCCAGGCTCTGAGCTGGCAGTCAGCACAGAGCCCGACGCGGGGCTCGAACCCACGAACCGCGAGATCATGACCTAAGCGAAAGTCGGACGCTTAACCGACTAAGCCACCCAGGCGCCCCAAAATGTCTTTATTTATTTCTGAGAGAGACAGAGAAGACAGAGCACAAGCTGGGAGTGGGGGAGGGGCAGAGAGAGAGAGGGAGACACAGAATCTGAAGCAGGCTCCAGGCTCTGAGCTGTCAGTGCAGAGCCCAACATGGGCTTGAATTCGCGAATTCCATCTGGGCCACCCAGGGGCCTCCAAAGTCTGCTTTTTCTTAAATCAGCTTAGCTAAGTTTTTTTTCTTCCCTTTTACTTTTAACCTTTCCTTATGTTTAAGAGGTTTCTTTTCTTTCTTTTTTTTTTTTTTTTATGTTTTATTCACTTCTAGGAGGGAGAGAGAGAGACAGCGTGAGCAGGGGAGGTTCAGAGAAAGAGAGAGACACACACTTTGAAACAGGCTCCAGGGTCTGAACTGGCAGTTAGCACAGAGCCCGACGCGGGCTCGAACCCATGAACTGTGAGATCATGACCTAAGCAAAAGTCGGATGCTTAACCGACTAAGTCACCCAGGCGCCCCAAGAGGTTTCTTTTTAAGAAGCACATAATTTTTGGGGTACCTGGGTGGCTCAGTTAGTTAAGCGTCCAACTTTGGCTCAGGTCTTGATCTCATGGTGCATGGGTTCGAGCCCCATGTTGGGCTCTGTGTTGACAGCTAGCTCAGATCCTAGAGCCTGTTTCATATTCTGTATCTCCCTCTCTCTCTGACCTTCCCCTATTCATGCTGTCTCTATCTCAGAAATAAATAAAAAACATTAAAAAAAAAAAAACACATGATTTTTATTTTTATTTTTATTTTTTTTAATGTTTTTTTAAATTTATTTATAGGAGAGAGAGAGAGAGACAGTGTGAGCAGGGGAGGGTCAGAGAGAGAGGGAGTCAACAGACTGAAACAGGCTCCAGGCTCTGAGCTGTCAGTAAGCACAGAGCCCGACGCAGGGCTCGAACTCACGAACCGCGAGATCATGACCTGAGCGAAAGTCGGACGCTTAACCAACTAAGCCACCCGGGCGCCCCAAAACATAGGATTTTTAAATTTAGTTTACTGTCTCACTTTTTCTTTGTTCCCTTTTCTTACATGCTTTGGATTTAGTATTTTTTTTTATTATTTACTTCCTTATTAGCATGTTATTTATACATTCTTTTTCTGTAGATTAATCTCTTTTTATATGTTTGTTTATTTATTTGTTTTGAGAGAGAAGGAGAGAATGAGCAGGGGTGGGACAGAGAGAGAGGGAGAGAGAATCTCAAAGAAGCTCTGTGCTTGACAGTCCCAGTGTGGGGGTCAAACTCACGAAGCGTGAGATCATGACCTGAGCTGAAATCAAGAGTTGGAGATTTAATGGACTGAGCCACCCAGGTGCCCCTTTCTATAAATTAATCTTCCAGTAAACACTACAAAATGCATTTTAATATAAGTTAGTCCTTTTACTACTTTTGGACAGTGCAAGAACCTTTAGAATACTGTTTAACTGCATTTTTTCTTTCGTGACTTACGTGCTTTTGTTGGCATAATTTTAAACCCCCCAAACCTAATTATTACTCATTTAGATTACCAGCATCTTACCCCTTAGGTTGTTCTTTGTTCTGTCTGACTCCCTGCCTTGATGGGAAAAGCAGTGCTAACAGTAGATCCATCTCTCCAAATTTTCATATTCTTTTGGATCTGGATCCCAGTTTTTTGGCCTTGGTAGCTTTGTGATGCCTTCAGACATGTTATTTATGGGGCCCCTGGGTGGCTTAGTCATGTAAGTGCAGACTTTGGCTCAGGTCATGATCTTGCAAGTCTTAAGTTAAAGCCCTTTGTCAGACTCTTTGCTTATGGTGCAGAGCTTGCTTGGGATTTTCACTCTTTTCCTCTCTCTCTGCTCTTCCCCTACTTGCGCTTTCTTTCTCAAAATAAATAAATTTTAAAAATGTTACTTATCTTCTAGTTTCTCTATTCCTAGGGACAGAGTTAGTTGAAAACAGTCTAGTCTACTGTTGTCCAAAGTAGAATTCTTCACTTATTACTTAAATAATCTTTTTTAAAAATTTAACTTTAAGCTGTTTTCCAAACACTACTTTATGTACCCAAATATAATAATAACTTAAAACTAATGCAGGAAGACTTAGTATAGAACAAATCTTATTACATTCTCTAGAGTCTTCTCATTTTTGTAGAATTCTGATATTTTGGAATATTTTTCATTAGTATTTGAGCTCTGTAAAGCAATGGGCAATATATTGTTTTGCAAGAAACCTTTCGTAGAGATGATTAAAAATATTTTTCTTCTGGGACGTTTGGGTGGCTCAGTTGGTTAAGTGTCCAACTTGGGCTTAGGTCATGATCTTGTGATCTGTGAGTTTGAGCCCTGCATCAGGCTTTGTGCTGGCAGCTCGGAGCCTGGAGCCTGCTTTGGATTCTGTGTCTCCCTTTCTCTCTGCCTCTCCTCCACTTGTTCCTGTGTGTGTGTCTCTCTCTCTTTCTCTCTCTCTCTTTCTCTCTCTCAAAAATAAATAAACAGTTAAAAAAACCCTTTTTTAATGTTTTTTTTCCAACATATGAATATTTCAGATTTCTTATGAGCTAAATCATACAGGTGTATTAGAGAAAATGAATTAGAGTGGTAATGGCAAGTAAGTTCATGATACCACTTAAGACAAATATAATTTTCTTAACCTTTTATTTTTTTTATTTTTTTATTTAAAAAAAAATTTTTTTTAATGTTTTATTCTAGGAGAGAGAGAGAGAGCGTGAGCAGGGGAGGGTCAGAGAGAGAGGGAGTCACAGACTGAAACAGGCTCCAGGCTCTGAGCTGGCAGTCAGCACAGAGCCCGATGCGGGGCTTGAACCCACTACCGTGAGATCATGACCTAAGCGAAAGTCGGACGCTTAACCGACTAAGCCACCCAGGTGCCCCATTTTCTTAACCTTTTAAATCAGAGTATGTTACAGCTTATTTTCTATAGAATTTTTCAAAAATTAAACTTGTGAATCCATCTGAACACCTTGAAATACTGAGTGAAAAATATTTTTGTTATTTTATTGCATAATCAAAATTCTATTATAAATAGACTGGATCATTTGTATAACTTTCAAACAGATAATACAGTATTTATCTCTGTTAATAGCAAAAGTTGTAGAAGCTTCCATTTTTTTTTTCATTATTCTCTTTTTTTCCTTTTTCTCATCACCGTAGCTAGCCTTAGCAATTCCCACTACTGCAGATTCATCGTTATACCAAATCATTAAATACTGTGCATAGGTAAAGGGTAATTGAGTGTATATAAATAGGAGGAGAAAAATATTTATGTTTTAAAGGTTAAAAATTAGAGTACTACTGCTTCTGTAGCTCTTACAGAATGATTTTCCAGCTTTAAAATAATTTGTTATTGTTTATTCCTAGGAGTGTTAAGTACATTAAAAGCACCCTACTAGACTACTTCATAACAATCTGATCTAAATAACATTTTTCTAAAGTTATATAATGTTGCATTATGAAACCAATGAACATATTCAGTTATTTTGTCCTTTTAAAAATCTTTTTTAGTATGTGAGACTATCATATGACACCAAACCTGAAGTCATTCTGCAACTTCTGCTTAAAGAATGGCAAATGGAATTACCCAAACTTGTTATCTCTGTGCATGGAGGCATGCAGAAATTTGAGCTTCACCCACGAATCAAGCAGCTGCTTGGCAAGGGTCTTATTAAAGCTGCAGTTACAACTGGAGCCTGGATTTTAACTGGAGGAGTAAACACAGGTAATATGATGATTATACCGATTTTATTTAGTGTGTTTATAAATGTTTCATAATACCAATTAGATATTTTAAACAATAGTTAACACCAAATATCAGCATATTCAGTTTTTTCTGTTAAATAATTTATATGGTTCTTAAAGATAAGTGGTAAATGTAGAATATTTGATTTTCATTTAGTCTTAAAAATAATAACTGTAGAGCAAGTATTGACAAACTTGTCAGTATGGTCCCATGTACCAAATACAACCCACTCGTTTTTCTAAATAAAGATTTATTGGAATATAGCTAAATATAGCTACACTTACTTGTTTTTGAATTATCTGTAGTTACATTTGTGCT
This sequence comes from Proteles cristata cristata, assembly GCA_017311185.1. Lineage (NCBI taxonomy): Eukaryota > Metazoa > Chordata > Mammalia > Carnivora > Hyaenidae > Proteles > Proteles cristata. Next base: position 152,909 of record JAESUZ010004853.1, on the reverse strand, counting down.
ACAACAGCAGAGGTAAATAGTTGTGACAGAAAGGGTTTGCCTTGCAAACCCTAAAATGTTTATTATTTGACCTTTTACCAAAGAAGGTTGTTGACCCCTACTGTAGAGTCAGGTGTTATTCCTATCACTTTCTGACTACTGGCAAATTGATCCCAGAATGGCAATCCATTGCCTAGGCAGTGGTGAGAAGTAGCTTTCAAAATTAATTTTTAATATACTATGATTTTTCATCCCAAGTTTTTTCTACCACATATATAGGTTAGATATAAGAATGCTAAATTGACTTTAGTATCCGAAGTAAAATATAATTATTATTTAAATTTAGTTTGCAGACATTTAACTCATTATCAGCAACTGGTTTTTGAATCTCATTGTTTGTCAGGCATTCTTTTGGATGCTGAAGATATATCATTCCACAAAACAGAGAGAATATTTACCTTTGTGGAGCTTGTATTCTAGCAGGGGAGGTGCAAACAGATAACTAAATATGTTATTACATGTTAGATGATAAGTGCTATGGAGACACATGAAATATAGAGGAGAGATGTTGAGGGACGATGGAGGGGGCTTCATTAATAAGGTGACATCTAAGTAGAAAATGAAGGAAATGAGGGAGCAAGATAAGAATAATGTGGCGCAGAGCGTTTAAAAGAAAAGAAACTACTAGTTTGTTGGAAGAATGGTAAGAAGGGTTCAATGTAGGTAAGTAGAATGAACAAGCAATGCTAGGTGATGAAGTTGGAAAGGTATAGGGGTGTGGTGGGTGATGAGATGGGGTGAGGCAGCGTAGAGTGGTGAATAGCAGGGGCAAAGGCACATCATTATATAAAGCCTTATAGGCCATTATGAGCACTTCCACATTTACTCTGAGTAAGAAAGGAAAGTTTGCAGAGAGTTGACAAGAACAAAGATCATTTGGATGATATTTTGAATATAGAATATGAACAGGCAAGGCAGCAGTTGGAAGACCAGTGAAGAGGCTATTTCCATACTCCAGTGAGGAATGAGATCTAATGCATTATAAAAATCAAATTGAGTGATGCATTAGTTTTCTAGGGCTGCCATAACAAAATACCATGGGCTGGGTGGCTTAAGCAAAAATTTTCTCACAGTTTTGGAGGTCCCAAGATGAAGATGTTAGCAGGTTTGGCTTCTCCTGAGGCCTCTCTCCTTGGCTTTTAGATGGCCACTTTCCCACTATGTCCTCTTCTCTGTGCAGTGTGCATTCCTGGTATCTCTTTCTGGGTCCAAAATTTCCTCTTCATAAACGGAAACCAGACAGATTGGATTATGACCTCATTTTAAGTATATAACCTCTTTAAAGGACCTGTCTCCAAATACAGTCAACGTTCTCAGGTGCTGGGATTAGGATTTCAACATATAAATTTTGGGAAAGATACAGTTCAGCCCATAACAAGTGATAATGAGGAGTTATATGATCTTTGAATTATTTTCTCTACTTTTTCCCTTATTTTTGATTAGTTTGACAACTTTTGTAGTTGCTTGTTGTGTGTGTAGTGTGTGTTTTGCTTATGGTCCTGAGCCATACTCTTCATTTTTTTTTAGATGATGTGTAGAACAATAACAAAAAACTACAGTTACTTACATGAGGAATCTAAGAGAGGACTAGGCCTAACAACATGGTAAAAGTTACTTTTACGTGTGTTTCAGGCAGTTGTAGTGATTTGACATTGTGGGATTTTTTTGTTTGTTTGTTTTCTTTTTGGTCCTTGTGTTTTCTTTCATCAGTTTGTCTTTTGGACCTCATTACTTTTTATCTTCTTTGTGTAAAGAAAAATATCACCAATATAGTGTTATAGATTGAGCACAGGATTATTCTGAAAACAATAACTACTTTCAAATAAAGTGAATTAAATTTTGTATGAACAGGTGTGGCAAAACATGTTGGTGATGCCCTCAAAGAACATGCTTCCAGATCATCTCGAAAGATTTGCACTATTGGAATAGCTCCATGGGGAGTGATTGAAAACAGAAATGATCTTGTTGGAAGAGATGTAAGAACAATTTTAAAAATTGTTTATATTTGAACTTATGTATATAAACAAAATTACAGTAAGAATAGTGCAGGTCAGCTTAAACTATTCATGATCGTATTATACTTCTCAAATTATGTTTAAAAAGTATTTTCCTGAGGTGCCTGGGTGGCTGTCGGTTAAGTGTCTGACTTCGGGTTAGATCATGATATCATGGCTCATGGGTTATAGCCCCACACTGGGCTCCATGCTGACAGCTGGGAGCCTGGAGCCTGCTTTGAATTCTCCCTCTCTCTCCCCCTCTCTTCACCCCACCCCTGCTTGCACTCTCTCTTCCAAAAATAAACATTAAAAAAGTTTTCTAAAAAGTATTTCCTTGAGGTTTTCTTACCATCCTTTCAAAAATGCATTCATAGATATAAGTAATTGACATTATATTATTTTAAGGAAATTTTTTTAATGTTTACTACTTATTTTTTTTAGAGAGACAAGAGTTCAAGTTGGGGAGGGATGGAGAGAGAGGCACACACACAGAATCTGAAGCAGGCTCCAGGCTCCCAGTAGTCAGCACAGAGCCTGGCAGCGGAGCTCGAACCCACGAACCATGATATCATGACCTGAGCTGAAGTCACATGCTTTAAACGACTGAGCCACCCAAATGACCTGTATTATATTATTAGTACATTTTGGTTTCTGTCTTTTTTTATAACTCTCTCACACCTTTTCCAAATCATGCCAGTCTTTGAAATTAAATTTTTAATGACATTAAGAATTAATTTTATTGTCACTAAGAGTAGTAGTCATTTGCTAATGTTTTATTTGAATAGGTTAAGGACGTGAATTGGTTATAAATATTTGTCAAAAACTACAAAAAAGTAATTACTGAATAATAATCACTTTCAATTGTGATTATATTTGTAATATCAAATTTAAAGATTTTGCTTAGGGCTAGAAAAATAGCAATCTGACATTTGATTGCTGTAATTCAGTGTCCTTTGTATATTGCACTTTATTCACTAATAATCTAACGGTTTACTCACATGACTTATTTACTTACTTATTTTTGGTTTCCTTTGCATGTGATAATAAAATAGTATATATTCTAGGGGCGCCTGGGTGACTAGTTGGTTAAGTGTCTGACTCTTGGTTTTGGCTCAGGTCATCTCAAGGTTCATGGGTCCGAGCCCCACGTTGGGCTCTGTGCTGACAGGCTGGAGCCTACTTGGGGGACTTTCTCCCCCTGCTTTCTCTCTCTGCCTCTCCCCCCCTCAAAACAAACTTTAAAAAAATTATATTCTGAAATGAGTCAAAATACAGTTGTATGGTTCAACCCATTATTGATTAATCTTCAGCTGGTTAAAAGCTTGTGCTTTTTCACTGGGTGTGGTATATAATTGATGAATCACTGAATTCTACTCCTGAAACAAATATTGCACTGTATGTTAACTAACTAGAATTTAAGTAAAAACTTGATGAAGAAGAAAAAAGTTTTGGGAGAAAAAAACCATGAACTTAAAAAAAAACTTATGCTTTTTGACACCTTTTTTTTTTTACTTTTTCTGTGTGTTACTGTATTGTAAATAGAATTTTACCTCTTACTTGCCTTTATAGATTATTTCAAAGTTTATTTTTTCTTTATATTATAATTAATACTGCCCACTAACTCGTGTTTGCTATTGTTTAGGTGGTTGCTCCTTACCAAACCTTGTTGAACCCTCTGAGCAAATTGAATGTTCTGAATAATCTACATTCCCATTTCATATTGGTGGATGATGGCACTGTTGGAAAGTATGGGGCAGAAGTCAGACTGAGAAGAGAACTTGAAAAAACTATTAATCAGCAAAGAATTCATGCTAGTAAGGGAATTTATAAGTTTGTTATTTTGAAATCATTCTAGCCTATATTCTGCAAAGGTTCTAGAAAGGTTCTTTGGAGAGCTTATTTCCTTTTGTAGCAAGACAACATATGAAACAACCAAAATGACTGATCTTAGGCAAAAATAGGAAGACTTAGGGAAAGAAGTCTGAGGACAAATAGGGTATTCACATATTGAGGCCAAAGCCACAAAGATTCATTGGAAGCCTTGTTGCTATTGTAATCCCATAACAGCCTAAAGATCAGAAATATTCTTAATATGTGATATATTTTAATACATGATTTGAAGTTCAAAATTGAAGAGGAAAAAAGGATACTTTATTGCAAAGTAAGAATCGTCTTGTTTAAAGTTTATAGCTTGAATAGGTATCACTCTTTGGTAGATATGTCTTAAAAATTTATATTCTTGACACTGCTCTTCCTTTCCAACCATGGTCATTCTTTCTGGCTCAACATCTAGATTTCTCTTTCAAAAAGATGAAGTTTTGTAGTCCTAGAACACCAAGAAGGTGGGCCCTGTGACAAAGTGAGATAGAAATATAAAATTATAGAAAGGTGCGTTCAGATGGATGCATATCCTCTCCTAAAATTCAGGAATGTTTTAGAATCCTACAGTTGTATGTATTGGGATTCTCTCACTGCATTGCAGGTTACTATAAAAATAAAAATTGGTATTCCTCACTAAATCTTTTCTGCTACTCTCATAGAGATCTTGGAATGCTTTATCAGTTCCTTTTAAGTAGTCTTGACTCGTCATTAACTTTTATGTTGATGTCTTACTGCATTTGAAATCAGAAATACACATTTTGAAAATGAGTAAAAACCAATATACATTAGAAGTTCAACTCCTACAATATTAAAAAGGAAACTAGGAGTGTCTTGGCTTGCCCAGTTGGTGGAGCATACAACTCTTGATCTCAGGGTTGTGAGGTCAAGCACCATGTTGTGTGTAGAGATTACTTAAAAATTTTTTAAAAAAATCTTTAAAACAAACTAAGAACAAATTGGTGTTATAAATTACTTGTCAAGAGTTCCACTTAGTGGAATATATGAAGTAAATTTTACTTTTCAGTGAATCTAAATTCTAGTGCATGCCTAATCATAGATGTATTATATTTTGTAATTTTTTCATTTAGAACAGATTTTTTAAATGAATGAAAAAGTATTTTATTCAGTATTTAACTAACTTATGCAAGATTTGATATCATGTTGAATGAGTAAAGTGAAGTCAGCACGGTCTTATAAGAAATTATATTTTGGCTTATTTTTATTTTGGTTTTGATCCAGTAAAAAGTAAGATTAAATTACTGTATTTTGCCTGATATCTTATAATCTTTTACTTTGTTAAGGAATTGGACAAGGTGTCCCTGTGGTGGCACTTATATTTGAGGGTGGACCAAATGTCATCCTCACAGTTTTAGAATACCTTCAGGAAAGTCCTCCTGTTCCAGTCGTTGTTTGTGAAGGAACAGGCAGAGCTGCAGATCTGCTAGCATATATTCATAAACAAACAGAAGAAGGAGGGTAAGTGTGTGCTTACAAAAAGATTTTACTAACTATGTAAGTAGGCTTATGGTTTTCAAAATATTGGATTCATTTCAGTATTTTATGAAAATGAAAATTTAAAGTTTTGTGCAGTACCCTTTAAGGTTTGAAGAAATAGCTTGTCTTATACATTATGGGAATGAATTAAAATATAATAGTCTTCATAGAGGACAATTTTGTAAGATCTGTCAAACATACAGAGGTATGTATCTTTTCAGCCCTTTGTTCCATTAACTAGGAATTGTTTGTATACCTGTACTTGTACACGTGTGAAATACATGACATTATAAAAGGTTATTCATAACAATGGTTTTTGTAAAATTAAAAGATTGGAACAGAATAGAATGTGTATCAAGAGGACTAGATAAATACATTATGGTATATCTGTGTAACAGTATAGTTTGTGGCTCTTTTTTTTTTTTTTTTTTTTTTTAACAAATAGTTTATTGTCAAGTTGGTTTCCATATAACACCCAGTGCTCATCCCCCGAAGTGCCCTCCTCCATGCCTATCTCCCCCCTCCCTCCCACATCCATCAGTCCTTGGTTTGTTTCTCAGTATAGTTTGTGGCTCTTAAAGGTTGCTATCTGTACTAGATTTTGGAAGGTCACCAAAGTATATACATGGAAAAAGGAAAGCAGTTGAGGTGGACCTGGGCAGATGAAGATCATGAGACACTTTCACTATGAATTTTCACTTTTATATTTTATAATGTTTTATGTCATTATATTTTTGAGCCATAAAATGTATTACCTGTAGAGAAAAAGAAAAATGTGAATGTGCTCGTGTTTAAGACATCTTGGTAAAGTATTGCTTAATACATAGTAGTATCTTAAAATTATCTTTATATAGTATCTTATAAAATGTGAGTACTGATAGAGCAACACATGCCAAGTAAAACAATTAAAAATAATTCAAGGACAAAAATAACTCTCATTTTTGCCCCATATGACTTACAGTTGGGAGTCTCATGAAGGAGGGTTTTTCACTCCGGGTGAAGTACTTAATATTAATACAGTATGTTTAAAGGTCTTAACATAGATCCACCTATACTTCATATTAGATTCTACAAATAATAGAAATTGAAATTAGTGAATTAAGTTATGTTTCCTGTCACTCTAGCAGTCTTCCTGATGCAGCAGAGCCTGATATTATTTCAACCATCAAAAAGACATTTAACTTTGGCCAAAGTGAAGCAGTTCATTTATTTCAAACACTGATGGAGTGCATGAAAAGAAAGGAACTTGTAAGTAGATTTCACCAGAATAACCTTCTTTATTTCATTCAAAACACATTGTAAATTGGTGGGATGCTTTTGTTATTAATTTGGATCTAAAATTTTTAAATATTTTTTAAACATGTAAAGATGTCATTTATTGTTTTGTTCAAATGGAGGGATATCCTAAAACGATTATAGTTTTTATATGGTTTGAGACATATATTTTTATTTCTGTTTTAGGAAAAGTTTAATAACTAGGCCTCCACAAATTATGTCTAGAATCAAGGAAGAACTGTAAGGAATTGTTAATGGCTTCTCTAAAATATATCTGTAGGAGCTCCTGGCTGGCTTGGTCAGTAGAGCATGCAACTCTTGATCTTAGGGGTGTAAATTTGAGCCCGCATTGGGTCTAGAGATTACTGAAAAAGAAGCCTTAAAAAATGAAATATATTTAGAAAATATTTTATTTTACTCTGCTCAAATTAAAGATCAGCATTGCTTAATTTCATTCATCTAAACATGGGCTTAAGTTTTCAGAGGTAAAATTTTTAACTACTATAACAGGTAGATGATAACATGGTTTGATCTATTTCGTTTTATGCATTTCATTTTTGTGCACAATAAAGTTAGTTGAGAAGAAAAATTTATATGGGGTTATAATAAATCTTTTACGAAAAATGTTATTAAATGAAAATCTTTCAAGTGGTGTTTCCCTTCAAATAATTTAGAGGCATTTCCAGTAAAAGGACTAAAGAAAACATTCCTCATTCAAGAACACATATATATATTACTTGAATTAAATATTCATTCTGTAGAAAAAAACATCAAGATTTACTCAGATACATAATCTCTAGTCTCAGGCTGTAAGTTGCTTATTGTAGTAAAAGACCTAATATAGGCCAAAAAGTGAATATAATGAAACTAAACATTTTGAGTATACTTGCCATGTTTATTTGGTAGATGAGAAAGTTTTTTAATTTTGATTGAGTTTTTTGGTTGAAATGAAATTATTTCTGAACAAAACCCCAAAAAACTATATCTCGCATGTGGTTTGAAATTACTTTGTTTTATATATCTTATGCCTTAGCTTTGAAGTATAAAGGCATAATAATTATGAATTGATCTTTAAATAGATCACGGTTTTCCATATTGGATCAGATGAACATCAAGATATAGATGTAGCAATACTTACTGCATTACTTAAAGGTAAGATTTAAATTGTTTTATTTGTAAGATTTTATTCATAGCTTATTTATATAAGCTAGGACTTTTTAATTTGGCTAAATGGAAAATTTTTAATATTCTTTGTGAAAGACACAATGCTAGCTTTCTTTGACAGCAAATGAGCTTTTAGCTTTTGTTTTTATCTTGTAGAAAGTTTAAAAATTTTTTCATTTTTAACAAGGTTTATGCCACCAGACCCATTTGATTATCCTATTAAGAATGTGTCACATTTTTAATTGGCTGAAAAATAAATGTTTAAAGGTAATAAGGTGTTGCTTGATAGAAATTAAAACATTCTTAAACATGCTGTTTTCATTCTGAAAGGAAGTTTGGAAAGAAAACTAGTGGTATCTTTGAGGACTAAAGAGTTAATAAACATCACATTGAACTGTTGTCCTCTCAGTTATCTTGCCAAAGACATCCAACGGATAAAACAAACAGAATTACAGTGAAAACTCTTTCTTTTTTTTTTTTTTATTTTTTTTATTTCTAGGAGAGAGAGAGAGAGAGAGACAGTGTGAGCAGGGGAGGGGCAGAGAGAGAGGGAGTCACAGACTGAAATAGGCTCCAGGCTCGGAGCTGGCAGTCAGCACAGAGCCCGACGCGGGGCTCGAACCCACGAACCGCGAGATCATGACCTAAGCGAAAGTCGGACGCTTAACCGACTAAGCCACCCAGGCGCCCCAGTGAAAACTCTTTCTAAAAATTAGAAGCTAAAACTGTCTCATCTGGGTTGGTACTTGAAATTCCCAAGTATGCAGTGAAGTGGCAAGAGCAAAGCAAAAGAGCTAATCATTCATAAGAATTTCCCAAATATTAGACCATAATAAATTGCCAATAGATTAAACATTTTAAAAATACTATAGTAAAATAGAATCTATTTACATCTTGGGAAAAAGATATAATAAGTAATAGGAAATCCAGAAACCATAAAAGGAAAGATCAATAAATGGGATTGCCTACAAATAAAAAATAAAAAGAGAACTCCTCATATTTGCCATATAGTTTGAGCCCACATTGGGTGGGCTATTTGTGCTCGCCATTGTGTTTTAGTGGTTTACGTTCTTTATCATTTAATTTTATAACAACCTAAAACGCAGATTTCCTATTATTTCCTCATTTTATAGATGAGGAAATTCAGGAATAGGAATGTGGAGGAACCACAAAGAGTTGTTATAAATTAATAGTAAGATGATGAGTCCTCATGGGAAAATGAGTCTGAATTTATGCAAAAATGTTACCAGAGTAATATAAATGCTTGGGGAAAATGTGGAAAGCTGGTCAATATTATAATTAAAACAAAGTAAATCTTAATAAAAGAAGTGTTTTACTCTCCTACTAGGTATTCTTAATACATTGATAGGTTTTATAACCTTTCTGGAACATATTTTGGCAATATGTTAAAAGTTTTAAAGTATGGATTCTTCTTCCCATCATTTTGGCTTCTACAGAGTCATCCTATTTAAATAAGCATGTACCTAAAAATATGTTTACCAAAAAATTCAAAATTACCTTAATCCCCACTAGTGTGTTTGTTGAATCAACTTTAGTTCACCTTTAAAAGTATTATTAATATGTATATAAGGTTAATCTGTCTGTACTGTTATATGGAACTAAGGTATGATATTAAGACACATAAAGCAGGCTACTGAATACTCTGCATGGTAAGGTACACTTTTGTATAAACAAGTAAAAGTATATGTATTAATTTATATATGTTCAGGAAAGCACCTATAAGGATATTTTTCATAATCTTAACACAGTACTATCTCTGTGATAGAAACAGGTCATTTTTGTTTTATTCTTGTTGCTTTCTGAATTGTTTGCAATAAATGAAACTGTGTGTTTTCTATAGTTGGAAAATAAAAGTTCTCAGCCCTGGGGGTAGTCTTATCTCTGAGACTGGCTACCTCTGAACAGTGGCTGACATGAACTGTGTAAGTTAGTTAAAAGGCAATGGGAAGAGTTCATTAAGTGTTCACATTTTAATGGAGGTAAATTAATTGAACTTATCAGTTGTTCTCTTTATTCACTTAGGTACTAATGCATCTGCATTTGACCAGCTTATCCTTACACTGGCGTGGGATAGAGTTGACATTGCCAAAAATCATGTGTTTGTTTATGGACAGCAGTGGCTGGTATGTAAATTTATCCACCGTGTAATTCAGTTAAACTGCGTAATAACAAAGTGTTTGCTGGAAATGTGATCTGACTTGATATTTTACCTGTCTCTCAAAAAAGCAAGACTGGTTTAGCTAAACATTTCTACAACATGCAGATCCATTTAGGATTTCATAAGTTCTGTTTTGCTCATGTTAAGACCTTCTTTCTTACAGGGTATAGATCTCTAAAAATCCTAGAACTGAAAGAAGTCTTAGAAATAGTGCCCTTATACATCTTTGCTTACTAGGGATATCGGCCTGTAATTTTCTTGTGTTGTTAGGAGAATGCTAGCCTCATAGAATGAGTTTGCAAGAGTTCCCTCTTTATTTTTTGGAAGAAATTAAGAAGGATTTGATTGTTGGTAGAATTCACCAGAAAGCTGACTGGTCCTGCTCTTCTGTTTGTTGTTAGGTGGGTTTTTTTGTTTTTTCTAAAAAAATTTTTTTAATGTTTGTTTATTTTCGAGAGAGAGTATGAGCAGGGGAAGGGCAGAGAGAGAGGGAGACCCAGAATCGGAAGCGGCAGCAGGCCCTGAGCTGTTAGCACAGAGCCGTTGCGGGGCCCGAACCCATGAGCTGTGAGATCATGACCTGAGCTGAAGTCTGATGCCCAACTGACTGAGCCACCCAGGCACCCCTGTTGTTAGTTTTTTGATTACTGATTCAATCTCTTCACTAGTAATTGGTCTGTTCAGATTTTTCATTTCATCATCATTAAGCCTTGGGAGGTTTAATTTTCCCATTTCTTCTAGGTTGTCCAATTTTTTTAGTGTGTAATTGTTCATAGTAGTCTCTTAGATTCATTTATATTTCTCTGTTATCAGTTATAGCATCTCCTATTTTCTGATTTTGAGTCCTCTTTTTTTTTTTTTCTTTTTGATGAGTCTAGCCAAAGTTTTCTCAACTTTTTGTTTATCTTTTCAAAGAACTAGCTCTTAGATTTCATTGATCTTCTCTAGTATGGTTTTAGTTTCTGTTTCATTATTTCTATTCTAATCAGAAGTTTCTTGAGGTAAGCATCTATGGCTATCACCTTTCTTCTTAGAATTGCTTTCGTTGCATTCTACAAATGATGGTTTGTTACATTTCAAATTTTATTTGTCTCAAGGTATTTTTTTTTTTGTTTCTCTTTGACTTATTCATTGTTCAGTAGCATGTTGCTTAATCCTCACATTTTTTAATTTCCCCATTTTTTTCATGTAATTAATTTCTAATTTCATACATTGTTGGAAAGATGCTTGTTGATACCAGTCCTCATAATTGTATTAAAACTTGTTTTATGGCCTAACATATTATTGATCTTAGAAAATATTCCATGTGCACTTCACATGTGTGTTCTGTCACTTTTGGATGGGATGTGCTGTATATATCTATTAAGTCTTTGAAGGCCAGTTGTTTTAATTGATTTTTTGTCTGGATGATCTATCCATTGATACAAGGGGGGTGTATTAAAGTATCCTACCATTGTTGTATTGCTGTCTCTTTATCCCTTGTGTCTATAATATTTGTGTTACATATTTACGTTCTCCTATGTTATATATATTTATATATAAATGTTATATCTTCTTGTGGACTGACCCCTTAGTTATTATTATTGACCCTTTTTTATCTTTTATTACAGTCTTTGTTTTAAAATCTGAGATAAGTATACCTATTCTATCTCTCTTTTGGTTTCCATTTGCATGGAATATCTTAATTCTGCCCCTTCACTTTTAGTGTATGACTTTACATCTAAATTGAGTCTCTTATAGACCTAATACAGATAGTGAGTCTTGTTTTTTGTTTTTTTAATCCATTCAACCACTCTGTGCATTTTGATTGGAACATTTAGTCCATTTACGTTTAAAGTAATTATTATAGATAAGTACTTACTGCCATTTTGTTCATTGTTTTCTGGCTTGACAGATGAATGAATAAGGTAATTGTGTATCTATACATGGAATATTATTTAGCCATAGGAAAGAATGAAATCTTGCCTTTGCAGCAACATAGATGGATCTTGAGATCATTATGCTAGGTGAAATATAAATACCATATGATCTCTTTTATATGTGGAATTAAAAAAGAAAAATCAAGCTGATGGATATAGAGAACAGATTGGTGGTTGCAAGGGGTGGGGAGAGGGAGTGGGAAAAAATGGGTGAAGGGGGGTCAAAAGATTAAAAAAGAAAGAAAGAAAGAAAAGAAATAACCCTGTATGTACAAGAGAATTCAATACAGTGTTATCTCAGATGATTAGTTAGACCAGTTCCGTCAGTGGTCTTTCCCTTCTCAACCAAATGGCAACAACTTTTTCCCAGTTTTTGAGAGAAGAAGCCTTAGTGTCATTTTTTACTCTTCTTTTTTTCATATATTCCAGTTCAATAACATTTGTAAATATTTTCAGATCTACTTTAAGATATGCAATTTTTTTTATTATCCTGGTTCAATCTACTGTCACCCTTCTTTATTGTTTTAGTAGCATCCTACTTATTTCTTTACCCTCATTCTTCCTCTCCTATTACATAGAAGATAGATCACATCACATTTATGCAGAGAACAGTCCAGAGCCCTTATGATAGCCTACATGGCTTCACATCATTGGCCCCATCACTGCCTCTCTTATTTTACATATACCACTATTCCCTTTGCACTCTTTTATGTAGCCATATTGGACTTCTTACTGTTTTTAAAACATACCAAGAATGTTCCTGTCTTTATACTTGCTGTTTTCTTGGTTTGGAACAGTATTCTTGCTTCCTTTTTTTTTTTTTTTTTAATTTTATTTATTTAAGTCATTTCTACACCCAATGTGGCTCAAACTCACAGCCCCAAGATTAAGAGTTGCATCTTTTTCTGGATTCTAACCAAGCATCTTCTCAGTTAGACTTTTTACTGTCCACTCTATTTTAATAGAAGTCCCCTATGACAGCATTTTCTGTGTTCTTCTCTTTGATTTTTTTTTTCTCTAGCATTTATCACTGAGAAATCATATATCTTAGCTATTTATTTCTTTCTCTACTCCTGGAAAATAAATTTTATAGAAGAAATATTTTTGTTTATCTTCTGTATTCACAGCCTGGCACACAGTAATTGCTTGATAAATTTTTGTTATATGTCTGAATCAATAGGAAATTTGGCAAATTAAATGTTCATCTCCATCTAGCCTTTACAGAGGATGAGCTGCATCTTTCCTATCTATGGAATGTAAACATCAAAGTGTAGAAACGGCACAGCGTGAACTTTATTGTAGCAATTTTTGTTTTTGAATATACACACATTCAGGCATATCTACATGTATTATGTGGTCATAGAACCTTTCTGGAAACTGTTACTATGGGATATGTTTGTATAGAGTTGGGGGACAGAAGAAAAAGTTTCATTTTATACCATTTTTGGTATTTGATGGTTTTTTTTTTTAAACCATGGAGATGTATTTCCTATAAATAATAAAAAAGAATATTTAGTCACTTCCATTCTTACAGGACTTCAGAGGAAGAAATTAATGTTGATCAGTTTTGTGGTAAAACTCTAAAAGTAAACCAACCTTTCAGTTCCTTGAATAGCTTCATTTAATTTTTTATCTCCTCAAATGTAAAGACGTGGAAAAAGCCTTCATCTTCTGTATATATGTGATTTATCTCATGGATTTGTTAAACACAGTGTTATCTATTTGATTTTGTGCTTTCCTTCATACTAGAGTTTGCAGCACAATTGTTTTTACAGTTTTTCCTTTTCATTGTTAAGAGTTATGCATAGAGTATATGAAGAAATGTGGAACAAAGCAGATACTTTTTCTTTAACTAAACCTTTTTTTTCTCAGGTGTGGAAATTTTGTCAGGCTTTATTCTTTTGGGCAATGGTTATAAACTCAATTCAGATAGAACTCTTTTTTAAAATGTAAGTTTCGTTATGCCCTTCTTATGATATGAAAATAAAATTTCGTCAAGTACTTAATATACAAATAAAAAAATATTGGGAAGCTTGGGTGGCTCAGTCATTTAAGCATCCAACTCTTGGTTTTGGATCAGGTCATGATCTCTTGGTTCATGAGATTGAACCTTGTATCAAAGCTCTGAGCTGGCATTGCAGAGCCTATCTGGGATTCTCTCTCTGCCCCTCCCCTGCTTGTGCTCTGTTTCTCTCTTTCTCAAAATAAATAATTAAAGAAAAAAGAACAATATAATGCCCTATTGTGATAAAGACAAAGTCATTTATAATAAAAATAGTTATTTCAATGTGTTGATACTCAAGAATGGAAACCTATAAATGCCATAATAAGTAATTATATGCTTGCATTTATTTTATATAGAATCAGTGTAAAATGCTGCACTTGTGAGTATACAGTAACAGAGAAATGTTGGTAATTTAAATTCCATGGGGAGCAGAAAAATACTCATTGACAAGTACAGGACAAGGAAAGGGCAAGAAGAGGAACAAATAGGAATTAGAATAAAAGTAGTTAGAATAAGTAATAACATATGAGAATTACTTATATGTGATAAGAAAGAATCCTGAAATAAGAATAGCATGTCTTGATAAATCAGTGGCTATTAATAGGAGAAACTGAGTACATTTTACAATGCAGTTAATTAGTTTGGACTTATTTTTAAGTGGAGTGTCAAAATATTCTCCTTGTTATGACATAAAACTGAGTGATAAAAAATAACTGCAGAAAACGGGTGCCTGGGTGGCTCAGTTGGTTGACCATCCTGTTCTTGATTTCCGCTCAGGTCATGATCTCTTGGTACATGGGATCAAGCCCCATGTTGGGTTCTGTGCTAAGGGCCTGGAACCTGCTTGGAATTCTCTCTTTTACTCTCTCTCTGCCCCTCTTTCGCCTGTGCACTTACTGTTTCAAAATAAATAAATATACTTAAAAATGCAGAAAACAGATCTTTTTTTTTTTTAATGTTTTATTTATTTCTAGGAGAGAGAGAGAGACAGCGTGAGCAGGGGAGGGTCAGAGAGAGAGGGAGTCACAGACTGAAACAGGCTCCAGGCTCTGAGCTGGCAGTCAGCACAGAGCCCGACGTGGGGCTCGAACCCATGAACCGCAATATCATGACCTAAGCGAAAGTCGGACGCTTAACCAACTAAGCCACCCAGATGCCCCCAGAAAACAGATCTTCTATGTTGAAATCCCATCATGTATAAGGTGTGCATTTAGTCTGTATCCTTAAAAAGTTCTTGGTGACTAGATCCTTTGCAAAGAGATGGAAATAGAGGATAGATTGGAGAAAGAAATGGTAATAGAAGCTGTTGTAGAGAAGTTGTACATTTATCTTGTAAACTTCTGCAGGCAGAATCAGAATAAGATTGAAAATCAACAGGTTAAAAAAACCCAGGCAATCATTTTGGTATTGATTTCCCCCACAAAGTTTTATTTTATCATATGGTACCAAAATATTAAAAATGTACAGAAGCAATAATATGAGATATTTAAAATATCTTAATATACATATAAAATACAGTAATGTTAAATACATTAATATTAAATATATTAGTATTCTGTTAACAGAATCCCCTTTATGGGGAGCCTGGTGGCTCAGTCTTTAACCGTCTGACTTTGGCTCAGGTCATGATCTCTTGGTTTGTGGTTTCAAGCTCCTGTCACACTCTGTGCTGGCAGCTCAGAGCCTGGACTCTGCTTTGGATTCTGTGTCTCCCTTTCTCTCTGTTCCTCCCTTGCTTCTACTCTGTCTCTCTCTCAAAAATAAATAAAAGATTAAAAAATTTTTTAATAAAATGAAATACCCTGTTATTAATGATACTTAATGAAATTTCTATATTTGTGTCTCCACTAATTTAACAGCATTTGATTCAGAGTCTGTTGAAGTCTATAAAGAGTCCCTAAAAACTTCAAAGGGACAGCTTAAAAATACTGACTGACATACATGTTTACATTGAACTCAGATGGCATAGATTGTATTGCTATTAGGAGTTGTAATTTTTCTCTAGTGGTGAATAATTTATGTTAAAGTTCTAAAGAAAATTACCATCTTATGTAACTTATATGATGTTATATTTTTGGAAACTTCTTTGCAGAATAAACCATGACAATACTTTGTGTTTATATGTAAAGCAGAATTATTGCATTTTCACTCATGAACATCCAGCAGAATGAGAAAGTATATAAGATATGGTACATTCCTTTTTGAGTGAAATTGTCTAGCATGATGCATGACATCTGATATCCTTTGAATGTTAGTAATGGCCCCCAATTAGTGAAATGATCCCTCCAAAAAAACCTTTCCTAAACATTGAGAACCATTGCTCTAAGATGTTTTTCCCCCCAAATTTACTTGATGATGGATTCTTTCTTGTTTTTTCCCCCCACTATGTTAACACTTCATTCCTACAGAAATAGTGCTTATGGAATGTTCTTTGGGGAATGCTACTATAGAGAGGTCTTTTCTTCTATTCCCTTTATACCTTAAGTTCTAGCCTTTTATTGTTTTGCATCTTTTAAATTTTGTTCCAGAACTGTTCAGGAACAAATAAGTATAAATCCTATGACTTGCACTGCGAATGATTTGCATGGAGTGTGTAAAATACATTCATTAATTTTGATATTTTAGGTTGGATCCTTGGAACAAGCTATGCTTGATGCTCTTGTAATGGATAGAGTTGCATTTGTAAAACTACTTATTGAAAATGGAGTAAGCATGCATAAATTCCTTACCATTCCTAGACTGGAAGAACTTTATAACACAGTAAGTATGTGTTCAACTTCTTTGTTGACTAAACTTTATTATCTTTGGGAAGTATTATTTTACCTAAACATATCCAATTCTGTTGCTAAAATCTTTAATTATTTTCTTGATTACTTGGAAAAATTACATCCAGTCTTAATGTGCATTGGTTATATGACAATCTGAAACTGTTTCCTTGATTCCGGAGATCTTCTCTGTCAATCGTAGCCACACAGGGAAAAGGTAAAATGTTAACAAGCCTGTCTCCCTTTCCTTATCCTCACCCCTTTTTAAAACCCTAGTATCAGCTTCTTAATTACAGAGTAATTGTATTTTCTTCTTTTTGTTTTTGCTCCGTGGTCATTTGTTACACCAAATTTTTATTGATGCCTTTTTGTAATAAATTACAAAAAAATTTGGGGTTTTTGTTTATCCTTTTTGTTTTTCTATTTTAATGTTTTATTTCTGAGAGAGAGAGAAGAGAGACAGCATGAGTAGGGGAGGGTCAGAATCTGAAACAGGCTGCAGGCTCTGAGCTGGCAGTCTGCACAGAGCCCAATGCAGGGCCCGAACCCACAAACTGTGAGATCATGACCTGAGCCAAAGTCAGAGGCTTAACCGACTGAGCCACCCAGGCACCCCCCCTTTTTGTTTTTCCTATTTTTGACCTTGTGGTGTCCCCCTTTGAGCTTAGGTGCCATTTTTCATTGTTTTCTAAAGAGCCCCTGGAAAGTATTCCCCTTACAAAACTTTTCTCATTTCATTTCAGATTTCACATGTCTAGCATTGTAGAGATGCTACATACATTGTAGAAATGTAAATACTGCCCATCTTACTGGTTTTCCATGTGACCAACTTTAATTGAGCTATACTTTGAAGTGCACTATTACCAAATCCTAGCTTTCTAAATTTGACTTTTCTGCAAACCTGTCTGTTCATTCATCAGATTCTACCTATTTATCTCCATCTTTTCATACCTAATGTCTTTGTGCTTTGTCTTTATAGCAGTCATACTACTTAGTAATCTAATCTTATTATCCTTTTTCAAACTAGTTCTTTATTTTTTTTAGACCTGTACATTTCAGAAGGATTTTTTTTTTTTTTAATGTTTTATTTATTTTTGAGAGAGAGAGAGAGACAGCATGAGAGGGAGAGGGGCAGAAAGGGAGATACGGAATCCAAAGCAGGCTCCAAGCTCTGAGCTGTCAGCACAGAGCCTGACATGGGGCTCAAACTCACAAATGTGTGATCATGACCTGAGCCAAAGTTGGAGGCTTAACTGACTGAGCCACCCAGGTGCCCCTCAAATAAGTTCATTAAGGTAATTAATCTTACAATCATGTTTTTCACCATGTCTTTCTCCAGTTTAAAATTTTTGGATAGATCTGTGGGGGTGGGGAGTTAAAATGGTGGAGTAGTAAAGAGACCCTGGGCTTGTCTTGTCCCTCAAACATAGCTAGATCAACATCAAGCCATTTGGGGGAGGATTAACAGAACAATCTGAATAATTTGAGGGAGAGAACACGGCAGGTACATGGTATGGAGAGGTGAATTGGAGAAGAGAAGAGCCGTGGTGCTTCACAGGGCAGGGAGCTTTTTTCCCAGGGAGGAGAAAGAGGGAGAGAGCAGTGCCTTGGGTTTGCACAAGAAGTCACTCCCTGTGAAAGCATCTAGAGAGAAAGAGTAAAAACATGCACAGAGGACTACACAAGAAAACTGTTCCCCAGAACTACCAAAGGGGGAAAAAGAAGAGGGTTTCATTACTGCCAGTTGTTTATAAACAGTGGAACACAGAGTCTGCAGTTTCAGAGGTCAGCCCCTGGTGTTACTCCAGTGAGGAAGCAGGGCGGAAACATGGGAGCAGGCTGCCTAGTTTGAGGATCCCCTGGGTCGCATGGGGAGAAGTAGTTCCCCTCCTTGGAGTGTGTTTGTTAGAGGCGATTTGGCCTCTCCACAAGCCAAAGACCCATTGGGCGCCATCAAGCCGTATAGGAACAGAGGTGCTGCTTGAGGGCAGCAAACCCTAGCACCAGCTGTGTATTGTGATTTACCATAAACTAGAGCTGGTGCCAGTGTGCTGTGGCGTCACCATTTTCCAGGACAAGCTGGCCCCAGACACAGCACAGCAAGACCCTCCCCCAGAGGATGGCTTCGGGTCAAAGCTGTAGGGGTTTCTGAAATGTGGGGTTTTAAAACACAGCCATGCCTGAAGTAAGTTGGATGGATGCTCAACCGACTGAGCATCCCAGGCAGCCCTTTTATTGTTTTATTTTTTATTTAGATATTATTTCTCTTTTTCCTTTCAATCTTCTCTTAAGAAGCAGATCAAAACACATTTTGGATCTATCTTCCTTTATGTGACTTTTTTTTTACTTTTTAAATTTTTATTTGATTCTATTATTATCACTACTGTGTTTTGTCATCTAAAATAACAAGATAGAGGAATTCACCTCAGAAGAAAGAATAGGAAGAAATGACAGCTAGGGATTTAATCAAGGCAGATAAAGTAAGATGTCTGAACTAGAATTTAGGGGTATTTGGTTGGCTCAGTTGGTTAAGCATCCAGCTTCAGCTCAGGTCATGATCTTGTGGTCCATGAGTTCAAGCCCCATGTCAGGTTCTTGTGGTGACAGCTCAGAGCCTGGAACCTGCTTTGGATTCTCTGTCTTCCTCTCTCTCTGCCCCTCCCTCCTTGCATTCTGTCTGTCTCTCAAAAATAGGGGCACCTGGGTGGCTCAAGTCGGTTGAGTGTCCAACTTCACCTCAGGTCACGGTCACACAGTTTGTGGGTTCAAGCCCTGCATCAGGCACTGTGCTGATGGCTAGCTCAGAGCCTGGAGCCTGCTTCGGTTTCTGTATCTCCCTCTCTCTCTGACCCTCCCCTGCTCACGCTGTCTCTCTTCTCTCTCAGAAATAAATAAAAAAATAAAAAACATTTTAAAAAAGTAAACATTAAAAAATTTTTTTCAAGTGACTATAAGGGTATTAGATGGGCTTAAAAAATAAAAAGCATAGAAGACACTAGAGAATCCATTTCTGTAGAGATAAAAGACCTAAAATCTACACAGGCTAAAATTAAAAATGCTATAGCCAAGGGGTGCTTGGGTGGCTTAGTTAAGCATCTGACTCTTGATTTCGGCTCAGGTCTTGATCTCATGGATTGTGGGATTGAGCCCTGTGTTGTGCTGTGCGTGAACAGCATGAAGCCTGCTTGGGGTTCTCTATCTCCCGCTCTCTGTCCCTCCCTTGCTTGCTCATATGCTCTCTTCCTCTCTCAAAATAAATAAATAAATGTTTTAAAAACTGCAATAACCAATATGCAAACCCAAACAGAGGCCATAAAAATTACAATGGACAAGACAGAGAGGTGAATTAGTGATACAGAAGATAAAATTATGGAAAACAGTGAAACTGAAAAGAAGAGGGAAACAGTGGTCCGAGATTGTGAAGGCAGAGTTAGGGAACTCAGCAACTTATTATATGTAATAACGTTTGTATCCTAGGAGTCCCAGAAGATGAAGAGAGCAAAAGGGGCAGAAAGTTTATATGAGCAAATTATAGCTGAAAACTTCCCCTAATCTGAGGAAGGACACAGACATCAAAATCCAAGAAGCATAGAGAACCCCCATTAAATTCAACAAAAGCCAGCCATTGTCAAGACATATCATAGTCAAATTCACAAAATACACAAGGAAAGAATCCTGAAAGCAGCATGGGAAAAAAAGTCCGTAACCTACAAGAGAAAACAGATCAGGTTCACAACAGATCTAGCCACAAAATTTAGCAGACTAGAAAGGAGTGACAAGGTATTTTCAACAGGCTGAATCTGAAAAACACACAGCCAAGAATACTATATCCAACAAAACTGTCATTCGGAATAGAAGGAGAGATAAGGAGTCTCCCAGACAAAAACTGAGTGAGTTTGTGACCATTAAACCAGCCCTACAGAAAATTTTAAGGGAGAATTCTTCGAGTGGAGTGGGGGCACAGGGGACGCTATAAGCAACAAAGAGTAGAAAGGACCAGAGAGCATCACCAAAAACACCAACTCTACAGGTAACATAATGAGACTAAATTCATATTATAATATAAATTCATATTTCCATAATTTTATCTTCTGTATCACTTTCAGTGATTCTTTCAGTAATCACTCTGAATGTAAATGGACTAAATTCTCTGGAGAATCAGAAGACCTGTGGTATCAGAATGGATAAAAAAACAAGACGCATGTATATGCTGCCTACAGGAGACTCATTTTAGGCCTAAAGATACCTGCAGATTGAAAATGAGGGGATGGAGAACTGTATCATGCTAAAGAAAGCCAGAGTATTCATAATTATATCTGACAAATACACTTTAAAACAAAGACTGTAAAGGAGATGAAGAAGGGCATTATATTATCATTAAGGGGTCTATCCATTAAGAAGATCCAATAGTTATAAATATTTATGATCCCAACTTAGTAGTACCCAAAGTATATCAATCACAAATTTATAACAAAGAAACTCATTGATAATAATATTATAATAGTTAGGACCTCTAACGTCCCATGTACAGCAATGGTCAGGTCATCTACGCAGAAAATCAATAAGGAAACACAGGCTTTAAATGATACTGGACTGCATGGACTTACCAGACATATTCATAATATTTCATCCTAAAGTAGCAGAATATACATTCTTTCTGAGTGCACATGGAATATTCTCCAGAAGAGACCACATATTAGGTCACAAATCAGCCCTCATCAAGTACAAAAAGATTGAGATCATATCATGCATGTTTTCAGATCACAATGCTATGAAACTTGAAGTAAACCATGTGAAAAAATTTGGAAAGCCTTCAAATACATGGAGGTTAAAGAACATCCTACTAAAGAATGAATAGGTTAACCAGGAAATTAAAGAAGACATTTTGAAAAATACCTGGAATCAAATGAAAATAAAAATCTGACGGTCCAAAACTTTTGGCATGCAGCATGGGCAGTCCTAAAAGGGAAGTATATTGCAATTCAGGCCTACCTCAAGAAGCAGGAAAGGCCCTGAATACACAACCTAACCTACACCTTAAGGAACTAGAAAAGGAACAGCTTATAAATAAAGCCAAAGAGAGGAAATAATAAAGATTAGAGCAGAAATAAGTGATATAGAAACAAACACAAGAAACAGATCAACAAAACTAAGAGCTGGTTCTTTGAAAGAATTAACAAAATTCATCGGGGCGCCCGGGTGGCTTAGTCGGTTAAGCGTCCGACTTTCGCTCAGGTCATGATCTTGCGGTTCGTGGGTTCGAGCCCCGCATCGGGCTCTGTGCTGACTGCCAGCTCAGAGCCTGGAGCCTGTTTCAGTCTGTGACTCCCTCTCTCTCTGACCCTCCCCTGCTCACGCTGTCTCTCTCTCTCTCCTATAAATAAAGGGAAAAAAAACATTAAAAAAAAAAAAAGAATTAACAAAATTCATAAACCCTTAGCCAGACTTACCAAAAAGAAAAGATAAAGGACCCAAATAGATAAAATCATGAGGGAAAGAGATCATAGTCAACACCACAGGAATACAATTATAAGAGAATATTATGAAAATGATATGCCAACAAACTGGGCAATCTGGAAGAAGTGGACAAATTCCTAGACACTCACAAATTACCATAACTGAAACAGAAATAGAAAATTTGAACAGACCCATAGCCAGCAAAGAAATTGAATCAGTAATCAAAAATCTCCCAACAAATGAGTCCCAGGACAGATGGCTTCCCATGATAATTCTATCAGACATTTAAAGAAGAGTTAATACCTAGTCTTCTCAAACTGTTCCAAAAAAAATAGAAATGGAAGGAAAACTTCCAAACTCATTCTCTGAAGCCAGCATTACCTTGATTCTAAAATCAAGACCTCACTAAAAAGGAAAATTAAGGCAATGCTGTGATGAACCTGGATGTAAACATTCTCAACGAAATACTAGCAAATTGTAAAAACAAAAGAACCCCCAAACTAGCAAATCTAATCCAAAAGTACATAAAAAGAATTATCCACTGCGATCAAATGGGATTTATCCCTGGGCTGCAGGGGTAGTTCAGTGTTAGCAACTCAACCACCGTGATACACTGCATCAATTTAAAAAAAAAAAGATAACCATATGAACCTGTCAACAGATGCAGAAAAAGCATCTGACAAAATACAGCATCCATTCTTGTTGAAACTAAGTAGGTATAGATGGATTATCATACAGGCCGTATACAAAAGATCGAGAGCTAATATCATCCTCATTGGGGAAAACAGAGGTTTTCCTCTCTGGTCCAGAACAAGAGAGGGATGTCCATTCTCATCATTACTATTTAATATAGTACTAGAAATCGTAGCCTCAGCAGTCACACAACAAAAATGAAAGGCATCCAAATTGGCAAGGAAGAAGTCAAACTTTTCACTGTTGGCAGATGATGTGATACTCTGTGTAGAAAACCCAAAACACTCCACCAAAAAATTGCCAGAATTAACACATGAATTCAGCATAGTTGCAGGATATAAAGTCAACATGCAGAAAACCGTTGCATTTCTATACACCAATAACAAAGCAGCAGAAAATGAAATCAAGGAATTGATCCCATTTGCAGTTGTACCAAAAACAATAAGATACCTAGGTATAAACCTAAGGAAGTAAAAGATCTGTACTCTGAAAGCTATAGAACACTTATGAAAGAAATTGAAGAGGACACAAAGAAATGGAAAAGCATTCTTTGCTCATGGATTGGAAGAACAATCAGTGTTAAAATGTCTATACTACCCAAAGCAGTCTTCATATTTAATGCAGTCCCCATCAAAATACCACCAGCATTTTTCACAGAGCTACAACAATCAATCCTAAAATTTGTCTGGAACCACAAAAGTCCCCAAATAACCAAGGCAATACTGAAAAAGAAAAAACAAATCATGATTCCCTATTTCAAGCTGTATTACAAAGCTATAGGTGGGCTCCTAGGTGGCTCAGTCATTAAGCATCTGACTTCAGCTCAGGTCATCATCTCACGGTTCGTGATTTGAGTCGTACAAAAGATGAGCTCAAGCTCTGCTGCAGGTGAGCACAAGCCCTGCTTCAGATTTAAAAAACAAACAAAAATACACATGATTCCTGCTTCTCTCTCTTTCTCCCCTTCTCCCCCTTCCCTGTTTCTTTCTCTCTGCCCCTTGCTTACTTGTGCCCTCTCTCTTTTTATCAAAAACAAAACAAACAAAAAAACCCCAGAAACTCTAGTCATCATGACGGTTTGGTACTGGCATAAAATCAGACACATACATCAACTGAACAGGGTAGAAAACCCAGATATAGATCCACAACCGTATGGTCAATTCATCTTCAACAAAGCAGAAAAGAATATATGATGGAAAAAAGAGTCTCTTCAACAAATGGTGTTGGGAAGACTGGATGGTGACATGCGGAAGAATGAAACTGGACCACTTTCTTATACCATACACAGAAATAAACTCAGATTGATGAAAGACCTAAATGTGAGACAGGAAACTTCAAAATCCTAGAAGACAACATAGGTAGCAACCTCTTTGACCTCGACTGGAGTAGCTTTTTAATAGACATGTTGCTGAAGGCAAAGGAAGCAAAAGCAAACATGAACTATTGGGACTTCATCAAGATAAAAATCTTCTGCACAGTGAAGGAAACCATCAGCAAAATTAAAAAGGCAGCCTATGGAATGGGTTAAGATATTTGCAAATGACATATCTGATAAAGGGTTAGTATCCAAAATATTTAAATAACTTATCAAACTCAACACCCAAAAGACAAATAATTCTGTGAAGAAATGGGCAGAAGACATGAGTAGACACTTTTCCAAAGGAGACATTCAGGAGGCTGACACTCAAATAAAAAGATACTCAACATCACCGTCATCAGGGAAATGTAAATCAAAACCTCAATGAGATACCACCTTGCACCTGTCAGAGTGGCTAAAATTAACAACACAAGACAACAGATATTGGCAAGGATGTGGAGAAAGGGGAACCCTCTTGCACTGTTGGTGGAATGCAAACTGGTACAGCCACGCTGGAGAACAGTATGGTGGTTCCTTAAGAAACTAAAAATAGAATTACCCTACAACCCAGCAATTACACTACGAGGTATTTACTCAAATGATACAAACGGGTACATGCACCCCAATGTTGATAGCAGCATTATCAACAATAGCCAAACTACGGAGGGAGCCTAAATGCCCATCAACTGATGAATAAATAAAGAAAATGTGGTGTGTGTGTGTGTGTGTGTGTGTGTGTGTGTGTGTGTGTGTGTGTGTTAGATATAATGGGATATTACTCAGCTATCTAAAAGGATGAAATCTTGCCATTTGCAATGACGTGGATGGAGCTAGAGCATATTATGCTAAGCAAACAAGTCAGAGAAAGATAAATACCGTATGATTTTACTTATATGTGGAATTTAAGAAACAAAACAGATTAATAAAAGGGAAAAGAAAGGGAAGAGAAGAGAGGGAACAAACCACAGGGGACTCTCATTAATAGATAACAAACTATAGGTTGACAGAGGGAAGTGGGTGGAAGATAGGCTAGATAAGTGATGGGTGCTAAGGAGGGCACTTAGATGAGCACTGGGTGTGGTATGTAAGTGATCAATCACTGAATTCTGAAACCAATTTTGTAAGGCATTTTAACTAACATTTCAATAAAATTTAAATAAAAAAAATTTTTTTTGATAGCTCCCCAGTGTGTATAAAGTAATACCCAAATCCTTTGCTTGATTTTCAGAACTCTCCAGTTTTTGAAATTTTGCCCTAGCTCTTCTACGTAGCCTTTTATTCCCACCCCCACCTTCCCATAAATGTTTGTTATGTTGTCTTCTACTCTTTCTCAAAAACATAAACTTAACAAAAAAGCAGTTTTTGCTTACACACTGCACGTGTTTTTTTCTGTCAACTACTCTATTTACTGGGGTTTTATTCATTATTAACATAGTTCATATCCCATGCCTCTGCCTCCATGGGGCCAATTGACAGTTAGTTGAGGACAATTATATCTTCCCCTGTGGATTATAAATTTTTTTTGAATAGGGATTATAAAATTATTTCCCCCCATTTTTTATCTTTAATAATGTCTAGCACAGTTACATTGAACTTTGATGACCAACTGTTTCTAGTGAACAAATATAAAAATTAAAATGGTTATTCATTGTGCTAAAGGTTTATCCTTGAAATATAAACCAGATATAAAACAATAAAAATAAGTTATTTTTTTAGCAAGGCAAGTAATTTTTTAAATGTATAATTCAAATTATTAAGATAATAATTGCTTTTCAGCATCAATTACTGATAAGATTTGTAAGGTTAAGGGATTATATAATGTGATAAAGTAGTGGCTGTCAAACTTTTGGGTATGAGTGTCCTAGTACATAAAAATTGGGAACTTAAAAGAGTGTTTTCAAGAGGGTTTGTTTATGTTTGTTGATACTTGCCATATTATAGAATGTAAAACCAAGAACTTTTCAAAATATTAGTTTGTGTTTACATAACAATAAATCCATTACATGTTAACACAAAAACATTATTTGAGAAAAAAATTAGTGAAGACAATAGAATAGATGTACTGTCTTACAAATCTCTTTAATATCTAGCTTCATAGAAGACAGCTGGATTCTCATATTTGCTTTTGAATTTAATCTTATGATATATATCAAGCAACCTCTGGAAAATACTAATCACTGAGAGAATGAGAGTGAAAGAATGCAAATATCTTAACATGATTCTGAAAATACTTTTGATCTCGTGAACCTTTTGAAAGAGTCTTGGGGGCCATCAGGGGAAATTGGACCACACTTTGAAAACTGCTGTATTAAAATATATTTCCTATATACTAAGTAGTTAATATAATGTATAAAAAGTAATGGATTAAGATAAAATAGAATTCTAAATGTTGCATTTCTGTATGATTATATACTATTAGAGAAAATACAACAGAACTTGCTAATACTTAAAAAATATGAAATACTTTGTATTTTTAAAAATTAACATACAAGGAAGAATTGCCAGAGAAAACTTAGGTCCTTAGTGGATAGATTAAGTAGTAAAAAGAGGGGCACCTGAGTGGCTCAGTTGGTTAAATGTCTGACTGGCTCAGGTCTTGATCTCATCGTTTATGAATTTGAGCCCTGCATCAGGCTCTGAGCTAACAATGTGGAGCCTCCTTAGTTAGGGCTCTCTCCCTCTCTCTCTCTGCCCCTCCCCCGCGCTCTCATCTCTCAAATAAATAAACTTTAAAAAATATTGTAAAAAGAAAGCAAAAAAGTAAGGCTAAATACACAATATACACAGTATTAATTACAGTTATCTTTAGATATTATATAGAATTTTAAAATCAAGAAAATATTGTCGGGGCACCTGATTGGCTCAGATTATTAAGCGTCTGACCCTTTTATTCAGCTCAGGTCACGATCTCACAGTTCGTGGGTTTGAGCGCCACACAAACCTTTCATCACAGAGCTTTCTTGGGATTCTCTCTCTCATCCCATCTTTCTCTCTCTGCCCCTCCCCGACGCATGCTCTTTCCTTCTCTCAAAATAAATAAGTATTTTCACTGTAGTACGTTTCAGATGGATCAAAGCACTATCTAGAAAGTTTAGGATACATTTTTGATTCATTTACCTCAGCCTTGATGGGGGACATATACACTGGGTATTTTTTCAGAATACAGAATACCATCAGAATAAGATTACTGTAAAAATGACATTTGTTTTTATTTAATAGTATACATAAATGGAAGTAAGATGATAAGATACTTATGGATATAAGTATTCCATTTTAACTTCCTTAGGTGGAAATTAAGATAACATGTATAAATTTTAAAAGTTTGCACCCAAAGTATTTAAAGTATTGATGCAGCTTGATTTAGTGACAGAAATGAGGTACATTTAACAAGAAGAGAGTATACAGTTACATTATAAATGGAAGAAGTGTAGATTAAAGATACAGTTGTGAAATTTACAATGTTTGCATGATTATAAATTTCTGTTCTGCATAAGTAAAACATAAGAACATAACTTCTATATCTTAATGAAGGTAAATATGAGAGTACAAAATGGCTATCTTTTTCTTTGCTCCATTTTATGAACAGAACTTATTTAACTGATAAACAATATAATCTGGGCAAGAAGGTTAATAAAGTTCAGTAAGTAACAAAAAGAGAAGTTGTGAAATTATTTTAGAAGAAAAGTAATAGTTCGCTCTGATTTTTTTCTCTTTAAAGAAACAAGGTCCAACTAATCCAATGCTATTTCATCTTGTTCGGGATGTCAAACAGGTAAGAGATTATTTTTGTTTTTGAAAATGCAATTTAAAATTTTGATTATACTTCATCTGTTCCTAAAACACATTTAAGTAATGTACATCTCAAAAATAGCAATAAATGGGGCGCCTGGGTGGCTTAGTCGGTTAAGCGTCCGTCTTGCGCTTAGGTCATGATCTTGCGGTTCGTGGGTTCAAGCCCCGCGTCGGGCTCTGTGCTGACTGCCAGCTCGGAGCCTGGAGCCTATTTCAGTCTCACTCCCTCTCTCTCTGACCCTCCCCTGCTCGCACTGTCTCTCTCTCTCTCCTAGAAATAAATAAAACATTAAAAAAAAAATTAAAAAAAAAATAGCAATAAAGTGACAGTTTATAGGACCAAGTAAAATAAGGGCAACATTTTTGGTAATAGAAGTAAAAAGCATAATGCATCAGAAGTCAAGAAAAAAGGAAAGTTAATGATACTAAACCAAGTTTAATATCAAGTTTTCTGAGCTTCTAGTTATCTGAGATAGAGTATGATGAATTTCATAATGCTCATTGTTCCAAAAGGAAGATCATTGGTAAAACGTATCTTCTTTGTCTGTGTTCATAAGAAATTTATTTCCTGAGACTCTAACAGACTTGGAATAAAGACATTGAGGGAAACACTGGATGGTGATCTTCATGGCAGAGTTTGCCAAAAGTGCTGGAATATTCATGTTCATGTGTACATGCTTTCTTTCTTAATATTCAGTATTGGTCATTATGGAATACATAGCACTGTTGTATGGTTTAAAGCCATTCTGTTGGGACTAAACTTGATGTACTAAATATTCCCCTTCTCTTCCATTGGGATTTTTTCTTTGTGAATTAATAGTTTTAGACATCTGTTAAAAATTTTCTAGTCATTTAAAATATTGGTATCCGATAGTTTTATTTTCCTAGATGAAAAGGTATTCATTTAATTAATTGAAATATTTTTGTAGTTTCTGAACTAAAATGTTTTCTAGAATTTTTCAAACTTTTGTTAGTATGTGTAAGTGTACTATTAAACTAAAAAATTAAAATAGAAATGTCATTTTCTGTGTTCATTTTTGTGTTTTGTCACTTATTTAATACTAAACTAGCATCCCATAGGGAAAACTTAGACTCTCTTATACTTGAAAATATTTTTTTCTTCAATTCAGTTTTTTTGCATGTCATAAAATTCATTCAGAATGTTCATAATTCACAGTTGGGCAACTGCGACTACAATCAATTTTTTAAAAATTTTTTAAAGTTTATTTATTTTGAGAGAAGCAGACAGAGCATGAGCAGGGAAGGGGTAGAGAGAAAGGGAGAGAATCCCAAGCGGACTTTGTGCTGTCGGCACAGAGCCCAGTAGGGGCTTGAACTCACGAATTGTGAGATCATGATCTAGCAGAAAACAGGAGTCAGCTGCTTAACCAACTGAGCCACCCAGGCCACTCCTACAGTCTAATTTTAGACTAATCCTGTACCCATTTGCAGTCACTCCTCATTCCTGTTTCCTTGTCTATTTCCTGTCTCTTCTCCTGCCCTTGGCAACTGTTAGTCTACTTTCTATATGTCTAAATTTGCCTATTTTGGACATTTCACATTGTTTTGTTGTTGTTGTTAGAATAATTAAAGCTTTTTAAAATTTTCTTCCTAGAAAGTTTGAGTGATGGGAGAGAACTTCAGTCCATGGGTTTCTAATATTTATTTATTTTTGAGAGACACAGAAAGAGCACAAACTGAGTAGAGGCAGAGGGAGACAGATTTGGAGTCACAAAATCCGAAACAGGCTCCAGGCTCTGAGCTATCAGCACAGAGCTGGACACAGGCTCGAACTCATGAGCTGCTAGATCATGACAGATACTTAACTGATTTAGCCACCCAGATGTCGGTCCAGGAGTTTCTAAAATATACTTGTGTTGGGGTGCCTGGGTGGCTTAGTTGGTTAAGCGTCCGACTTTCGCTTAGGTCATGATCTCGCGGTTCGTGGGTTCGAGCCCCGCGTCGGGCTCTGTGCTGACTGCCAGCTCAGAGCTTGGAGCCTGTTTCAGAGTATGTATCTCCCTCTCTCTCTCTGACCCTCCCCTGCTCATGCTGTCTCCCTCTCTCTCCTAGAAATAAATAAATAAATATATTTTAAAAAAAATAAAAAATAAAAAAATAAAATATACTTGTGTTATGATTTACTTATGTGGTTAGCAGAAAGAACTGTAGTTGTTAATTCTAGAAACAAATATGAGATTTGATATATACTATCTTTACATTGATGGCTATACTAAATAAGCCAAATTTTATTTCTTTAAGTGAAAAATCCTAAAGTGAAGCCATAATTGACTATTCTCAATTCAAATTAATAAGTTGAGTGTTGTATTATTTGCATAGTTTGAGAAATTGCTTATTATTTTTTTAGATAATTCACATTATTTTCCTTAATTTTATTTCCCATTTAAGTGGGACCATATATCATAATGGCATTTGTGAAAGTTTTTTTTTTTTTTAATTTTGTTAATATTGATTTATTTAGTTTTGTTAATGAGTAGGTCAGGGGCAGAGAAGGAGGGAGAGAGAGAATCCCAAGCAGGCTCTATGCTCAGCATAGAGCCCTATGTGGGGCTCAGTCCTGTGAACTGTGAGATCATGACCTGAGCTGAAATTGAGAGTCAGATGCTTAACCAACTGAAGTGGCTACCCAGGCACCCTTGTCAAATTTTTATTTACTTACTTGAGTTTATTTATTTTGTGAAAGAGAAAGTGCAAGTGGGGAAGTGACAGAGAAGGAGAGAGAATACTCAGGGCTCGATCCCACAACCCATGGATCATGACCTGAGTTGAAACCAAGAGTAGGACTGAGCCATCTGGGCACCACTTTAGTTTTTGTTTTGTTTTTTTAATTTGATGGGGGCGTCTAGGTGGTTCATTTGATTAAGCGTCCCACTCTTCAGTTCAGTTCAGGTCATGATCACATGGTTGGTTAGTTCGAGCCCTGCATTGGGCTCTGCACTGATAGTGTTGAGCCTGCTTGGGATTCTCTCTTTCTCTCTCTCAGCACTACTCCCACTTACATGATCTCTCTGTCTCTCTCAAAACTAAATAAATAACATTTTTTTAAAAAAGCTTCCAACTCTTGATTTCGCCTCAGGTCATGATTTCAGGTGGTGAGATCAATCCCAGTGTTGGGCTTGAGCTGGGCAGAGCCTACTTCGGATTCTCTCTTTCCCTCTCTCTCTCTTTCCCTCTCTCTCTCTCTGCCCCTCCCTCATGTGCTCATATGCTCTCTCTTCAAAAATAAAAATTAAAAATAAAAATATCATACATGACATCCTTGTTCATAAAGTATATTTTGAGGTTGTTCAAGACAAGAAAAATCTTGCACTTAAGATGAAAATATTGTTTATTAATTTTTAAATCAGATTTAAAGAATATAAATATCTAGAAATTTAAAACTTCACAGATGAAACCAAATTATAAAAGGTATTAACATTTTTTAAAGTACTAAGTTTATGAGATGGTAATTAGGGAAATTGAAAGAATGGTGATGGTAAGAGGGCAGAATTAGTTGATAATATGTAAATCACCTTATAATTAAACCCTTTTAAGATTATTTAATTAGATTAACCAAATACTTGATTCTGAACAGGCAGTCTTTCCAAACTCACAAATGGCTCATGTTCCAGAAGTTTATTTGTAAATTGATACTCTAGGGAAATGAAGTATTAGTTCTAAACAGTGTTAAGTGTTTAGTTTAAATCT
This sequence comes from Proteles cristata cristata, assembly GCA_017311185.1. NCBI lineage: Eukaryota > Metazoa > Chordata > Mammalia > Carnivora > Hyaenidae > Proteles > Proteles cristata. The sequence continues at coordinate 121,184 of JAESUZ010004853.1, read as the reverse complement.
TAGATGAGGCTATAAAAACTTGTGTAATCTGTAATATAGCCAATATAATTTTGGCTAAAAAATACTTCTAACTACTTATGGGCCTATTTGGAAACATAATTAACATTTATAGCATTATTTTTGCAGAAAAATGCAATTTATGATATGTGCCACAGTGAAAATGGAATACTTGGCTCTTAGCAGTTCCTGTGCCTTAATGTGTGAAATATTAGGGTAGTAGAAACATAAGAGATCTGCTGCTATAAGCCTTACTTCTGTCCTGAGCACAGCTTGTGACTTCACAACTTCAGAATTCTCTCTTCTTACAGAAGGAAATGGTGGACCAAGTTACTCCCTTCTGCAAAGATAGCTGCTGGCAACCCCAGCTTCCAGTAACAAGTAAACATTTGTCATTTTGGAGAGTAGGTGTCTTTTTAGGCATGCATGGAAATATTGAGCAATATCCTGTCTATTAAAAACTAATGTTTTGTTTCCAGGGAAATCTTCCTCCAGGATATAAGATCACCCTAATTGATATAGGACTTGTTATTGAATATCTTATGGGAGGAACTTACAGATGCACCTACACTCGGAAACGTTTTCGATTAATTTATAATAGTCTTGGTGGAAATAACCGGGTATGTATTATTGGGAGGGTTTATATATGTACTTTATGTACTTTATACACTTTGTAAGTTAAAAACTCACAAAAATTCATATACTTTAAAGTTTAAAGCTACTAAATCTTAGAACAGTGGAAGTAACATTGTCTTAAAAATGGTATTTTCATCTATAATACATAGAAATATTTTGTAATCGAAATCTAAAACAAATCATTTTTTATGTGTGCATACACACGCATTTATACATGTATATGTATATTTACACATTTGTATCTATATATGAATTGATTCTTGAATTTTTACAGCATATCAGTATATTTAAATCTGTAAAAACTAAGAAGCTTTCATTTCCAGAGGTCTGGCCGAAATACCTCCAGCAGCACCCCTCAGTTGCGCAAGAGTCATGAATCTTTTGGCAATAGGGCAGATAAAAAGGAAAAAATGAGACACAATCATTTCATTAAAACAGCACAACCCTATCGACCAAAGGTATGTTTGCATAAATACTACCCTTTCTGAATTTTATTCTATCTAATTTACTAGTATTTATGAAACAAAAAATTACTTGTTTTAGTAAGAATCAACTTTTGTTGATATATCTTTGATTATTTTCCTATATACAAAAAGATACTTGTTATGAATTAACAATTCTATTAAATTTTTGTATTTAGCTATAATAATGAAAAATTTTAAATATTTTGATAAATGCTAAACTGCCTCCTCTTATTCCACTTTAACATAATTAGCAACATGCAAGACAAAGTGTCTTATCCAAGCTTTTCTTTCCTTAAAATTAAGTTTTATCAGAAACTTAGTTGAAATATTTAAGCCCTTAAATTTAGGAAAACTGTATTATAAAAACAATTTTTGATTATTTGTTCATTCATTCATTCAGGAATAGAATTTATTGATTCATCACTTACATATAATACCCAGTGCTTATCCCAGCCAATGTCCTCCTTAATGCCCTTTACCCCTTTAGCCCTTTCCCCCATCCAACATCCTGCCAGCAACCCTCAGTCTGTTCTCTGTATTTAAGAGTCTCTTCTGGTTTGTCTCCCTCTCTGTTTTTATATTATTTTTCCTTCCCTTCCCTTATGTTCATCTGTTTTGTATCTTAAATTCCACATATGAATGAAATTAAATGATATTTATATTTCTCTGACTTACTTCGCTTGGCATAATACACTCTAGTTCCAGCCACATTATTGTAAATGGCAAGATTTCATTCTTTTTTATTGCTAAGTAGTATTCCATTAAATATATATACAACATTTTCTTTATCCATCACTTGATGAACATTTGGAGTCTTTCCATACTTTGGCTATTCTTGAAAGTGGTACTGTAAATATTGGGGTGCATGTACCCCTTTCGAATCAGCATTTTTGTATCCTTTGGATAAATACCTTGTTCTGCAACTGCCAGGTGGTAGAGTCGTTTTATTTTTAATTTTTTGAGGAACCTCCATACTGTTAATGAGAGTGGCTGCACCAGTTAGCATTCCCACCAGCAGTGCAAAAGGTTACCCCTTTGTCTGCTCCTCACCAACATCTATTGTTACCTGAGTTGTTAATGTTAGCCATTCTGACAGGTGTGAGGTGGTATTTCAGTGTGGTTTTGATTTGTATTTCTCTGATGATGAGTGATGTTGAGCATTTTTTATGTTTGTTAGCCATCTGGATGTCGTCTTTGGAAACGTGTCTATTGATGCAAAGACATTTTTTTTAGAAATACCATTTCTATAAAATTTGAGCTATAATAAAATTAAGTATATAAAATTTTATAAAATTCTGAGATTAACATCATATGGCCTTATTATAATGAATCTTAGACATCTGTTTTCCCTTGAAGATTGATACAGCTGTGGAAGAAGGAAAGAAGAAAAGAGCCAAAGATGAAATTGTAGATATTGATGATCCAGAAACCAAGCGCTTTCCTTATCCACTTAATGAACTGTTAATTTGGGCTTGCCTTATGAAGAGGCAGGTCATGGCCCGTTTTTTATGGCAGCATGGTGAAGAATCAATGGCTAAAGCATTAGTTGCCTGTAAGATCTATCGTTCAATGGCATATGAAGCAAAGCAGAGTGATCTTGTAGATGATACTTCAGAAGAATTGAAACAGTATTCTAAGTAAGTTATATTTTATCATTTCATTTAAAAATACATCAAGATCATGTTTAAATGGGTGTTATAGTGTCATGCACTATATGGGTATATATATGCATAATTTTATTGGTACAATTAAAATGCATTTGTTATCTTTTAAAATCCAAAAGGAAACTGCTGTTGATGCATGAAAAAAGAGGTTTATTATATTGTTTACAATGCAAGAGTTAAATATTTTGGCAAGAAGAAATCCATAAGTCAGTTTATTAAATGCAGACACTAGCAATTAATTTGATTAGGAAAACTTTCGTTTGAAGTGGTAAGGAAAGGAAGAAAGTGAGGTTTGAGCTGTGTTCTAAGGAAATGAATTCAACTGGAAGGGCATTTCAGAAGGTGGAACTACATATAAGGAAGAGTAAAACAGTTCACAGAACTTTACACTTATAGGAATAATAGAATGCTAAGCTGAAAAGATACTTTATAGGAAACTTCATGATAGAAAATAGGACCTCCCTCTGCCAAAATGGACTGTCTTTGGAAGAGAGTAAGAGTTACACTGAAAATAACAAGCAGAGATCTTAGGATTGCTTACTGGGTATCTAAGGTTCAGATGTTTTTCATGATTTATGTTAGTCCCTATTCACATTATTCTTTCTCTCTACTGAGCACCAACCTCTTTCTCTGTTTGAAATACTATGTAGGTAATGACTTTTTGAACAGAGCATCTGAACATTGTCAGTTTGGGTTTCCTGTGAAACTGTAGGTTTATTTCCAAGATGAGGGGAAAGTGCTTTAGAGTCACCTTTCCAGACTTGTTCTTTTTTTTTTTTTTTTTTTTTAATGTTTTATTTCTGAGAGAGAGAGAGACAGACAGACAGCATGAACAGGGGAGGGTCAGAGAGAGAGGAAGACACAGAATCTGAAACCGGCTCCAGGCTCTGAGCTGTCAGCACACAGCCTGATATGGGGCTCAAACCCACGAACCGTGAGATCATGACCTGAGCTGAACTCAGACGCTTAACCGACTGAGCCACCCAGGCGCCCTGTTTTCGGACTTGTTCTTAATGTGACATTTTACTATTTTGTGATATCCATGTATTAGTAGATATCTGAAAACATAGAGCTACTGTAATTCTAATGCCTTACAGTTCCCTGATTGTGTGTGTGAAAATATTAAAAATTGGAACATGTTAGGAAATTATTTAAGAATAATATTTAAAATTGCAGTTTGATAGTGTGAATGTTTTGGCTTTTATCTTTTGATAGTGATTTTGGTCAACTAGCAGTCGAATTATTGGAACAGTCCTTCAGACAAGATGAAACCATGGCTATGAAATTGCTCACTTATGAACTGAAAAACTGGAGTAATTCCACCTGCCTCAAGTTAGCAGTTTCTTCAAGACTTAGACCCTTTGTAGCCCACACATGTACACAAATGTTGTTATCTGATATGTGGATGGGAAGGCTGAATATGAGGAAGAATTCCTGGTACAAGGTATACCTTAGAAACAATTTGATCTAAAGTGTGTGATTAGATAAACAGAACAGAGGAATTAGCCCAGATATATAGTAAAATGCCTTGATTTATGAGGGTGGTGGGGGTGGCAGTATTGGCATTTTATCTCAAGTGGCACGAATTGGCCTCTTTTTTCCTCCTGTTCTTCACTCTGAATCCTTTTCAGGTGTAACATATAATGATTATTGCCTCTGAGCCAGAGGCCTGAGGGTAACAAATGGAAGTGTTGGATTTCACAGCCCTGAGCAGCCATGAAGAAAAGTTGCTTCTTTATGAAAAGATAATTTCCAAATTCTTAAGTTCAGGACCTGACTTAATAATTTGTTACTTTTAATTTACTTGAAGTATATTGTATATACCTAGTTTTTATGATTAGAATTTGGATAAAATGTTGACTGGTACTTTGGTTTCATCACAGTGAGAGATACTACTTTAAATTTTCCTTTTCATTATCTTATATCTTGAATAAGGTACAGAAATGTAGAAGGCAGAAATCAGGCAAGTAGTTTAACCATTGTAAATGGATAACAAATACTGATCATCTAATAAAAATAATGGTGAAAGATTAACCAATAGAAACCCTGATACGCAATTATAATTTCTTTGTGCTTTAGGATATTTGCAGGTAATACATAAAGTTTTACAAATCAACCTGTTTGTTTATAGAGGCACAAGCTGAGTAATCCTGTTATGACATGGAATACTTGCAGTGAGATTCAGGATAAAATTATGTACATAACAATTTCCTAAGGCTTAACTTCTTTTTAAACAAAAATGAATTTTATGAACAGATTATAAACTTATTTTTTTAAAGGACACATCTATAATTATTAAATCTTTTCTCTATTATCATATCATAATACTTATATGCTTTGTTACTCCTTAAAATAATTCAGCCTGGGCCTCTTTAAATATAGTATATAAGTAAAAAATGATGTTTGAGTTTTTTTCCCTATACTAATGGGCAAACTGGCTAACTAATCAAGATATTTAATAGCTTTTTATTCTTTTTATTCTAGAAGATCATTAATTTTAAAATGTAAACTTACATTTTTCTAAAATTTTTAGGTCATATTAAGCATTTTAGTTCCTCCTGCCATATTAATGCTAGAATATAAAACAAAGGCAGAAATGTCTCATATTCCACAATCTCAAGATGCCCATCAAATGACAATGGAAGATAGCGAAAACAACTTTCAGAACATAGCAGAAGAGATTCCCATGGTAAGGAAGCAAAATATCTTTAAGTGAATATAAATTTTTGATGAATAAATGTATGATAAGTGTTAATTTTTATTTTAGGAAGTGTTTAAAGAAGTAAGAATACTGGATAGTAATGAAGGAAAGAATGAAATGGAGATACAAATAAAATCAAAAAAACTTCCCATTACACGCAAGTTTTATGCCTTTTATCATGCACCAATTGTAAAATTCTGGTTTAATACGGTATGTTGTATGTTTCTAAATTGTATGAACACAACATTTTTAAAGGCTAGGCTTTAGGGCACCTTTTGTCTAAAGTCCATATTAACTTTGATATAACTTAGATTACTGACAAGCCGTTTTCCATTTAAAAGAGCACAAGTTTAACTTAGTTTTATCTCAGTTGCCATCATAAAAAATGATAAACACTGACAAATCTTAGATCTGATTGAAATTAGAAATTTCTAAGCAAAAATGTGATAACCATATATGCCTTTGTTAAGTGGGTATCAAATACTAATTGTCCGCTAGAAAAATTGGTAAAAATTAACCAGAAGAGACACTGTCTCAGTATGTCACAAAGACATCTCTTTATGCTATAGGATTTTGTGGAGAATGTGTATACTTTTTGAAATGAATCTTTTTGCAGTGTTAATTTGAAGGTCAAAAGTAATCTAGATCATTCTTTAGTTGTATTTATCGGCTTATTTCCTTAGACCTATTATGGTACATGTTTTATTATCTAACACATAATTGGCTTTTCTCTTGATTTCTGAAAGAACAGTTTTTTTCTCCTAGATAAACATGTCCATAGGGAAGGGACTCACCTCAAGAAACACATGAGATTAACCCCAACTTTTAACCATGGGTTGAGTGAATGAGTTTTTATTCCCTTTCCCAGAAAAATTCTTAAATTGTATATTTTGTTATTATTTTATTGTTTTTCATTTTCATCACATTTGCATTCATATGAATGACTATTTAAAAATGGACAGCCTGAGGCACCTGAGTGCCTCAATCAGTTAAGCATCTGACTTTGGCTCAGGTCATGATCTCACGGTTCATGAGTTCGATCTCCATGTCGAGCTGTGTACTGACAGCTCAGAGCCTGGAGCCTGCTTCAGATTCTGTTTTCTCCTCTCTCTCTGCCCCACCCCCGCTCACTCATGCTCTCTCTCAAAAATACATGCAACATTAAGAAAAATAAAATAAAAATGGACAGCCTGGTGGCCAAATAGAGATTTCTCTTTCTCGTTATTTATTGGAGTTTACTTCCCTACCCTGCCATATCTTTAATTACAGTTATGACTTATTTTTAACACTGGTAGAGGCAAGGAGAGTGATGTGAGGATTCTTAAATACAGTTGTTCAAGGGTCACCTGAGTTTTGGTTTTCCTCCAAAATGAAATGACTTTTCAGATGTTATTTTACATAGATCTTGTCACTTCTCCATAATCTTTTCTGTTAAAAGAGTATCAAAAGTGGGTTGTTTCCTTACCTAGGGAAAATGCCTTTTTTTTTTTTTTTTTTTTTTTTTGAGACAGAGAGAGGGTATACATGCTATCAGGGAAGGGCAGAGAGAGGGAGGGAGAGAATCCCAGGTAGGCTCCATGCCATCAGGTCAGGGCAGATCCCAGTGTAGGCCTCAGTCCCATGAACCATGAGATCATGACCTGAGCCAATATCAAGAGTTGGATGCTTAACTATCTGAGCCACCGCTGTGCCCCAGGAAAATGCTTTTCATATCTGTTTTCATTTCTTGGGATTCAACCCCAGTGACTAGGGGCTAAGAAAATAACAGTTGTATTTCTGGGAATACTGTTTGGTTTGGGGAAGAAGGAAGCAGCTAGTATGTGTTTTTTGATGATGATAGTGATGAAGTTCTATAGTATATTTAATATATAGGTATAAGTTAAATGGAGTTCTGTGTACTATGCTGAGAACATAAATCTTGTATTGTAAGATTTTTCATGTGTGAAATACTAAAAAGTCATCAAATTCTAGAACAACACAGTTATACTCTGGGAACTGTTTACATTTTGATTGATAAAAAGTGTCCGCACTAAAGAGTTACTTCTAAAACTTATTGATTGAAGCTGGGAGATAGTTCACAGGGGTTCATTTCTTCTCTTTTTTTGTGTGTGTTTAAAAGTTTTGATAGTAAAAACATTTTACTTTGTAATTAATATTATTTATATTTTGCATTTTCTTTTTATTAGTTGGCATACTTAGGATTTCTGATGCTTTATACATTTGTGGTTCTTGTACAAATGGAACGATTACCTTCAGTTCAAGAATGGATTGTTATTGCTTATATTTTTACCTATGCTATTGAGAAAGTCCGTGAGGTATGTCTTTACTTTTTTCTGCCAGTAAGTTACTGTGTGTGTGGAAGGTGTTTTGTTTTTTGTGATGCATATGGGTATGTGTATGTGTTATTCATAATTTCAACAGGTGATGACATTATAGAAGTATAAAACATGTTTATTTTTACTATCTAAAAATTGTGGCATAAGAATAGAAATCAGTAGGGCTCTCTGGCTGGCTCAGTTGATTAAATGCCTGACTCTTGATCTCAGTTCAGGTTTTGATCTCAGGATCATGAGTTCAAGGCCCCACTTTGGGCTCTATACTGCGCAGAAAGTCTACTTAAAAAGGAATAGAGATCAGTATGTTAATTTTGTCACAATCACAAAGATAGTGGTATATCTCAGAAATGTAGCCTAGATCTCTTTATGTTTTATTTTCTCAACATTTATGCTGTTACTCTTCAGAAAGTATTAACTACACATAATAGCCAATCAGGTAGGTAAATTATGAATAGATTTTTGCTTTGCTGTTAATACCACATTTCCTACTGAAGTGTGCTGAATTGCCTATTGAACTGTCATTTATATTTAGATCTCTGTGTCTGTCAGTTTTCAGTTTATTTTATTTTTTTTAATGTTTATTTATTTTTGAGAGAGAGAGAGAGACAGAGTGCAAATAGGGGAGGACAGAGAGAGAGGAAGACAGAGAATCTGAAGGAGGCTCCAGGCTCTGAGCTATCAATGCAGAGCCCTATATGGGGTTCAGACCCACAAGCTGCAAGATTATGACCTGAGCCAAAGTCAGATGGTTAACCAACTGAGCCAGCTAGGTGCCCCAATCACAGTTTTCGGTTTAACTTGTAAATTTTCTTACATCTTGATTTTGAAAAATAAGTATTTTTTCCTTAAATGTTTATACTTTTTATTCACGGTAGTAACTGCATAAGTATAGTTTTATAACACACTGATTTAAGTACCTCTGAATTACTTGTGCTTTAGGTTTAGAGAATACATGATATTACAAAAGTAAATAGGAAGCATTATATTTCCCTTCCATTTAGATATTATAGGAATTAATCTTATTAAATAGGTTATTATGTAGTTTTAATTCCTCTGAGTGCCATGGTTTATATATTTATGAAATCTGTTTTACCAACATGTTTGAAAAATGATAAAAGTAGGTTGCAAGGAATTTTTTAAATGCCTGTTCATAAAACAGTTCTGTAAAGATTCATGAGATTATAGTAACAGTGGTTTCCTCTAATTGGAAGGGAAGTTAATTGGCTGAGGAACAAGAGTGGACAGGAGACTTTTCAGTACTCATTTTTTTTTTTTAATGTTTGTTTATTTTTGAGAGAGAGAGAGAGCAAGAGAGAGAGAGCAAGAGAGAGAGAGCAAGCACAAGCCAGGAAGGAGCATAGAGAGGGAGGGCACAGAGAATCTGAAGCAGGCTCCATCCTGACAGCAGAGAGTCCCAGGTGGGGCTCAAACTCATGAACCACGAGATCATGACCCGAGCCAAAGTCAAACGCTTAACTGATTGAGCCACCCAAGTGCCCTTTCAGTACTTATTTTTATATACACTATGATTTTGAAGTTGTAAATATATTACCATTCCCCACACACAAAAAAAAATTGTTTAATTTTTATATTTAAGGGAAGAGATAAGTACAGGTACTTAAACCACTGAGTTGTTTACTTTCTGCAAATAAGACAACTTTGGAAGATTCTACTAGGCTATTCTGTTGTTTTGGTGAAAAATAAAACAACTTTCAGAAGTATCTCACTTTCTAGAGAACTGTGTTCTAATTTAAGATTTTCCACTTATTAGTAAGATGACCTTGATTGAATAGGTCATTTATTTGTGGGTTTATACATACTAATATGAATGAGGACAAGAAGTATCTGTCTCTGATATCTTACTGAATTGTTTTGGTGGTCAAATACATTATCAAATGCCAAGATAATCAAATGTACTTTGACAAATACCCAATGACAAATACTGTATAATTTCACTTATATATGAGATCTAAAAAAGAAAGCAAACAAACACAAAAACAGACCTATAAATACAGAGAACAAAGTGATGGTGGAGGAGGAGAGAAGAGATTGGCAAAATGAGTGAAGGGGGTAGGAAGTACAGTCTTCTTCTAGTTATGGAAGGAATAAGTGTTGGAGCTGAAATGTACAGCGTAGTTGGAATATAGTCATTGGTATTGTAATAGCATTGTGTGGTGACCGATGGTAGCTACACTTGTGAACATAGCATAAGGTATAGAGTTTTTGAATCACTGTTGTACACCTGAAGCTAATGTAATGTGTTAACCATACTTCAGTTTAAAAAAATACTTTGAAATATTGAAAGATTTAAAATTCTACTGTGATAGTATAATTGAATGCTGGTATATGTTTTAATAGGAAAAAATTGATTTCTTAAACAGCTTAATTAGATTTTTTTTTTTTAATCCTTAGATCTTTATGTCTGAAGCTGGGAAAATAAGCCAGAAGATTAAAGTGTGGTTTAGTGATTATTTCAATATCAGTGATACAATTGCTATAATTTCTTTCTTCATTGGATTTGGACTAAGATTTGGAGCAAAATGGAACTTTGAAAATGCATATGATAATCATGTTTTTGTTGCTGGAAGATTAATTTACTGTCTTAATATAATATTTTGGTATGTGCGTTTGCTAGATTTTCTAGCTGTAAATCAACAGGCAGGACCTTATGTAATGATGATTGGAAAAATGGTAAGTTGAGAGGCATCTAATAATATTCATGGGTTTATTGATATGTTTTCTTAAAATTATAAAAACCTGTTATTAACATAGTTTTGCTTGAACTAGAGAATGCTATTTCATGTTTATTTGCTTCACACTTCAAATCAGCCATTCCTCAGGATATTAACTTTTGAAGAAAATAGTGATGGTATAAGATTATGAAGACCTTCTTTTTTGTTTTATCTTAAAATGTTTTAGTTTTTAAATGCTACTTTCTATGACTATTTGAGATCAGAATGAAAAAAATATAGGTTTATTAGCTACCATTTGTGAAGTTCTTTTCATCGTTACTACTACTACCCATCATCATCTGGCACCTACGGTAATCCAGTAAAATCTGTTTATTCATAACCACTGTGGCCTATTTTTAATCTCTATTATAGCTGTGTAGTCATTTCAAATGCATATCTGAATATGTCACTTCCCCTTCCTAATAAATCTAAAACTTTTTCATTATCCCTAGAGATCAGAATACTTAATGAAATCCTTAAGCCCTGCCCAGTTTGATTTCTTGCTTTTCTTTTTTACTTTTAATTTGGAGATAATTATAGACTCACATGCAGTTTTAAGAAATGATACAGAGAGAGTTTATGTGCTTTTTACCTTTTTTTTTTTTTTCTTCAGTAGAAACATCTTTGTTGCTTTCTTTTAAAGTCTCATCTCTTAACCATTTAAAAAAGTTTTTTTTAATGTTTGTTTATTTCTGAGACACAGAGAGATAGATAGCGAGGGGGGAGGGGCAGAGAGAGACGGAGACATAGAATCCAAAGCAGGCTCCAGGCTGTCAGCACAGACCCCAGCGCAGGGCTCAAACTCACAAACCATGAGATTGTGACCTAAGCCGAAGTCAGATGCTTAACCGAGACACTCAGGTGCCTCAACCATTTTTTGACCTCTTAGCTATGCTAGCAGTCATACAGGCTTTTCTCTATTTTCTTTAACATAGTCCCTACCATGGTACCATAGTTCATGTCCTCCTTTCTACCAGGAATGACTGCCCTTATATATTCTCACCCCTTAGCTTTTTAGACTGAATTATGTTATCCTACAATCTCCAATATGACTTTTTTAGAGGAGTTATTTTTTTATCTTTTCCTGCTAGATCAGATTTATTTGCTGAATAATTGTATGGGACCCATGTTCCTCTTCTACAGAATATTTATCTCTGTGTCTAACTATATCTTAAGCTACATTCTTACCAGTAAGAATACTTTATATTAATTTCTCTGGGCTATACTCCCGTAGTAGGAACCTTGTCTGCTTCTGGTCACCTTTACATCTCTAGTATTTAGCATAGTGTGTGTCACATCGTAGGTTTTCCTTAGTAAATATTTGCTGGTTGGATGGATAAAACCACTACAAGTAGAAAAAAACCCATAAAAATACTGAATATTCATTGTGTTTTAATAGGTTGATTCTTAAGTTTTTTTTTCTCTTAATTTTATAAGCTCAGCCTCAGATTATAAATTTTAAAATCTATAATCTTTCACCAGATGGCTTTTAATGTTTATTATATTCTCACTGCTCTGCAAGACAGTGTCTCTGAACTTTGTGAAACCACATTTCTCCTTTTTGACTTTATCAGCCCTGTATTTATTTTAAGTAATTCTGTAATCTAGTTGGGAGCTCATCTTACATAAGTATTTTAGGAGATTATATAAGGTATTAGTAAACTGTCCATGTGGTTTATTGATGAAATTGTTTAGTAGGGGATATAGCGCTTCATGGAAAGAAATAAATCTATGGAGGCTTTTTATTAAAGCAGTGGTATATGAGCCGTTCTTTGAAAGTTTTAGTTAGGAGTAAAAAGATACAACCTGACTGGAACTTCTATTATGATAAGGAGTATAGTTGGTTAGCTGTCAGATTGGATGAACACAGCCTTGCCTGGATTATATTAAACAATGAATTGAAAACTGGGACTTTAGAGAAGGAAAATATAAGGGAAACCATTGAAGAGTCTCTTGTCCACTAAGTTTGATTTTTTTTTTAAAGAGGAGTATGTTGACATCTTTCCTTATCATCATATATCATTTTGGAGGGACTTCTCAGTGTATGGATGCTGAAACCAGCTAGTCAGATTATTTGTTAGTTGATTTTCAGCCAGTGGGGATAGACTGAAAAAGTCTCACAAGTGTTTCTCTTGTGTACTTCCAACTCCCCACACTAATCATGTCTCACTATTATGCATTTGCAAGATAATGCTAGCTAAATAATACTATACTGCTTGTGATTTATGTCTTTAGGTACTTCTTTTCTTCTATCTTCACAGATCCAGACTTTTTTAAAGTCAGTCAGAATATCTCATCTTTTTCTGATATAATATGCTCAGCATCTTGCTTTTTTCCATAGGCTTAACCAACTGGCATGTTTTGTTTTTGAAATACAGAGGTCAGATTTAACATATGATTCCTTATGCATTGAACTGAAAATTTAAGGTGTATAACACCTACACCTGCCCTAAATTGCTTTTAGTTTTCAGTGATGAAAAAGGCAATATACTATTGCTTTTGTAAAAGTAACCTTTCCTTCCTTATTCTAAAATTACTATTCATTGTAGAAAATTTTAGTAAATACAAACTTTCATTGAGAGACCTCACTGCTAACAGTTTGTGTGATACCTTTGTATCCTTCAAGACATACATGAATAAATGTGTGTGTTAAACATCACACAAATACATGTATATAATAGCTTTATCAAAATAGGCTCATTATAGTTTGTGCTGCTTCTCAGTCTTTTTAAAGACCTGCCCCCTTGTAATAGAGTTTATGAAGCCCTTTTCCTTAATTGTGGAAAATCATTGTCTTCTAAAGTAAATTTATCTTCTGAGTAACCCCACTAGCTTACAGGATTATCAACATTATGAAAATAAGATTTTTTTTAGTTTTTTCAGTATAAAGTTTTATATTTGCTTCCTCAGGCTACACATTTCCCCTTCCAAAAAATGTGCCTTCTATTTCTAGTTATTACTGATTTACTGTTTATCACACCAAAGAAGTATTCATTATTTACCCATTTTGTATTTTTTCATAAAGTGGTGGTGTTTTCAGGAAAAGTAGAGGAGTTAAGGCTTTGAGGAAAGAATTGATTTTAGCCCAACATTTTAGCATGCAAAAAGGTGCTCCAACTTTCATTGCCTGCCAGATTATTTAGTGCCTTAGTTGTATCGGGTTAACTTAATGGTAGTATTCAGAAAAGTAGAGTTATAGGAAATACAGCAGTGAACAGCAACAATAAAGGATGGAGATTGGAAAAGTAAAGGGGGCCAAGAGAAAAAAGAGAAGTTGTGTGAGTTTCCGTCTGAATCTTGCTTCTTACGTGCTCCCAACACTCCTGCTAGTTCTCCGATTCAAGCTTGAATGTAGATTTCATTTTCTTCTTTATCTTGTGATCTTCTTTAGAACTACCGTCCACCGGGATTATGTCTTTTTCCTCTTCAGCTAGTCATTTATCACATCATTATCTATTTCTCCTAATGTCATTTTCCGTTTCTGTCCTTTTCAGAACTTAAAATGGTTAAGATGCTAATTCTCTGCTTAAAGTAGGTGCTGCGGAGCATAAGAAATCCTTCATTGAAGTATATCTTTAATGAATAAAGGAGATGAATTTTATAGTGGTAGATTTCTAGAGTAACTTAACATTGTTTCTTTTATTATTGTGTATCTGTTACATGCTATGCACTAAACTGAGCCTACAAAGATCAATAAAACATGGTCCGGATCCCCGGTGAAACTCAAAGTTTAGTATATAAGACAAGCATATGAACAGATAGATAGCTACAGAAAGAGATGATAAACTTGTGTGAAGATTAAGGAGATAGTACCTACCTAATAATTTTGTCATAAAGGCTTTCACAGAGAATATGGTATTTGAAAGTTTGACAAATACATGGGAACTTTTCTTGAGCAGGGAATTTCTAATCAGAGAAAAACAGCTTTGAAAAGCTTGAAGATACAAAAAGTGAAAATAGAAGAAACTTCCTCACAGTTGATATTATTAATAAAGATCAGACTAATGAAAATTAAATGGTAAATGGTAAACTTTTCCCACTCCATATACTGTACATTGAAGCTAGGAATCCTCATTTTAGATATGAGAAAATGGGATATTTAAATATTTCTAATTAAATTTAGATCAAGTATAAGGAAGGTTGTCAAATAGGCTTTATGTGAATCATCAGCCATAGGCCTTGAATAATTTTAGGATACTTCAGTACGTCTGGATTGGAGTTTTATTTTGAATATTTGACTTGGACCTTTTCTTTAGTATTTAGATTCCGTAGTGTATCAAATGTCATGAATAATGTTTTGATGGTTTGCCTTTTATAATCTTTTATCCTGAGACTTTATTGAAAACATACATTCTCACAGTATGTATGTTAAACACTCAAAGGAGGCATTGATTGACTATTTTACAAATAAGAAAACTGAATCTTGGAGAGTATTAGGACAACTCTTCAATTGCAGGTCACAGAGACTCAGCTGTAACTCAATTTAAAAAGGAAGTTTTTTGGCAGATCTAAGAATTTTAAAGATGGGAGGATCAGTTCAAAATGATTACATATAAATAAATATTTTGTAATATCTTTATGTAGTCTAGACTTATTGTCCTCTTTACTTTTCACATTCCTGCCTTCTATTGCTGTTCTCACAATATATTCATTTAAAAATATGTGCAAATGTCATAATAGTTTTTAGGTTAATTTATTATAATTGTTGGTTTACAGTAGATTAAAGTACAGATTTATTGTAAATGTAGTCTCTTAATCTGTGTGGGTCTTCACCCTGTAGATTATTATTTGTGGATGTCCTACATTGTTGGAGTCACTTTTTTAGATGTAAATGCTAAGCACTTGTACATTTACATAAGTAGATAGAAATTAAAGTTCTATTACAGCATTTCACTTAATGCTTAGAATTCTTTTTTTTTTTTAAAGGCACTTTGTCTTTTTTTTTTTTTTTAATGTTTTATTTATTTCTAGGAGAGAGAGAGAGACAGCGTGAGCAGGAGGGTCAGAGAGAGAGAGTCACAGACTGAAACAGGCTCCAGGCTCTGAGCTGGCAGTCAGCACAGAGCCCGACGCGGGGCTCGAACTCACGAACTGCGAGATCATGACCTAAGCAAAAGTCGGACGCTCAACCGACTAAGCCACCCAGGCGCCCCTTAATGCTTAGAATTCTTAAGTAATGATTCCAAAATTCACATTGTGATTTAATAGTAAAAAAAATTATTTTATTGATTTATTAGGTGATAGTTCAATTAGGCTCTTTTTCAACTTTATTGAAATTAAACAATTGCAGAGTACCTGATTTGTAAAAGGATTTTTTAACCATTTATTAGTATTTGTTTTTTCAACGTCCATGCTGATAATTCAGTTTATTGTTTTATCTAGCTCCTCAGACATTTTCACAGTCTAGGATAAGGCACTATATTTATTATTATATATAATAATTAATATATATATTAACCTCCTTGACGTTAAGGTTTATGTAGTGGTGAGATTTTTCCTGAATGCTAATACTAGGTAAAAAGAAATTTGAAGATTCTAGTTGTCTGTTAGAACATTAAAAGCTATTTAAAGATGAATAATTGTCATTGTTTTTAAATCCCATGTATTTTAACGGTGTTCATTTTTTAACAGGTAGCCAATATGTTCTACATCGTAGTGATTATGGCTCTTGTATTACTTAGTTTTGGTGTTCCCAGAAAAGCAATACTTTATCCTCGTGAAGCACCTTCTTGGACTCTTGCTAAAGATATAGTTTTTCATCCATACTGGATGATTTTTGGTGAAGTTTACGCATATGAAATTGATGGTAAGGGTCTATGTTTACAAATTCATCTTTTGGTTATTTTTGTTTTAAAGTTAGAATTACATTACAATAATATTACATATTGTCACAATTCAAACTATTACTTACCTAAGCCCTCTCAAAATACATTAGTTTAGTCCAGGAAAAAAAAAAACTACAGAAATTAATTGAAAAAGTATTTTAGAACTTTTTCAGTCACAAATGGAAATCTGGCCTAACCTGGCTTACACAATAAGGACATTTATTAGCTCCTGTAACACGAAATTCAGAGACAGAGTGGCCTTTGGAGTTTGTTAACTCATAGCTGTTAACATTTATTCTTTTTCATCCCACTGCTCTGTAATCACAATGTCTGATTCATACAGGTTTCCCTTATGATTGGAAGACTGTCACTAGTGGAGGAAAGAGATGGTGTTTTCTTTGGTTCTCTTAAGGGCAAAAAGTCCCTTTCCCAGAAGGCCCCCACTGAACCTGTTCTTTCAGTCTCATTAGCTCAAATTGGCTTCACCCTACTTATCTCCAAAACAGTTGGGGTAAGCGTAATAGGATTAGACCGAACATGGTATGTTGGATAAACTCTTGAATTACAAAATTCAACTGCATAAGATAATACATTTTTTTAAATTGTTTAAGCTAATGAGGCTAGAGAGCTTGTGAACATAGGTGATGCTGCCAGGTTTCAAGGATGTTCTGACCTCCCCATTTGCATTATAGAATTTTTATTTTGTTAGTTAGCTCTTGATCTCTTTTGCACTCTCATCTTTATTCTTCCCTCACCCCATACCTGTGTTGCTCCCTGGGCACCTGTTTATTTAGAGGATGGCTATATAGTGGTCTTTAATTGTTACCAGATTTTGCTTAAAACTGTGAGGTTTTACCTGTCTGGTCAAATTTTATGTTTAATGCTTTCCTGTTCGGTGCCCTTTTCAGGTTTTCATTTTCTGCTTTTTTTCTGATGTGGTTCTAGTTTTGTATTATAAAGCATCGGATATAGCTTTTTAGTCTCCTTCATTCTCTTCCTTGCATACTTGCTTTATCAAATGAATGTGAATAGAATAGAAATAGATTCCTAAAGCTTTAAAAAAAAAATGTTTACTTGTTGAGACAGAGTGAGCACATAAACAGTGGGAGGGGCAGAGAGAGAGGGAGAGAGAGGATCTCAAGTAGCCCCTTGCTGTTAGCACAGAGCCCAAGTCAGAGCTCAAACCCATGAACCATGAGATGGTGACCTGAGCCGAAATTAAGAGTCAGAGGCTTAAGCTACTGAGCCACCCTGGCGCCCCAAGATTCATAAAGCTTTTTAAGACCGAAAGAACATTGTGCATTTGAGTGTTTTAATGGTGTATATATTTTTAAATGATTACTAAACAAATGTTAATTATAATATAAACATTTATATAAAACTTGTCACTAATTCATGGTTATTTAATCCTTACTCCTACTTAAATTATTTTGCTTTATTCTTTTAATACCCTGGTGGGTACTAAAGGTCTTCCCTTCCTTGTTTTTATTCATCTGTGTTCTGGTTTCAAACAGAACTCCACATTCCTGATGGAGTTGATGAAAACCAAGGAGTTAAAATCTTATCATTGTCTATTTGAGAGGCACTTAAGCCACTCTTTCAACCGTCTTTTGTAACATAGTAAGATAAACTCATTAATCTTCACGTTTGTAAACTTACTATGAGTTTATCTTACCTTTTATAGTTATTTTTCTTACAGAAATACTATAGAGTGGTGAAATCTGGGAATTTTATTCTATTTAATGTTCCTTGAGCTAAACCTTGCCTTGAATTGCATACATAACACAACTATATACCTTCTCATCTAGAAAAGAGTGGTAGAACAGATACCCACATCCCTCACAAATTTTTTCTGTTGATTTTTTTTTTTTTTTGAGAGAGAGAGAGACCAGGAGAGAACACAAGTGCAGGCCAGGAAAGGACAGAAGGAGTGGGAGGGAGAGTCTCCAGCAGACCCCACAGTCAGCACAGAGCCTGATGTGGGGCTCCATCTCAGGACCATGAGATCATGGCCTAAGTAAAAATCAAGAGTGGGGTGCTTAACCAACTGAGCCACTCAGGCGCCCCTGCATTGGAATATTTTTAAGTTTGTGTTTGAGCTGCTTTCCCAAATGCTTTTACTGGAATCTGAAATGGATTTCTACATAATTGAAACTTCTTCCATTGTACATAAATACTAATTTAAAATAGTTACTGATGTGAATTACTATACCTAAATTTTTTTCTTCTTTCCAAAGTGTGTGCAAATGATTCCACTATCTCTCAAATCTGTGGTCCTGGGACATGGTTGACTCCATTTCTTCAAGCAGTCTACCTCTTTGTACAGTATATCATTATGGTCAATCTTCTTATTGCATTTTTCAAGTAAGAATTTTATTCAGTTGCTTATTATAATGAGATCATTTAATATATAGTTCTCATTCTGAAGAATTTCAAATCTAAAAATTTTGTAGAGCTTAAACTATTAAAATTATCTTTGAAAATTACAAATAGGAAGGCATGCTTTTTCAAATCAACATGCAGTTCTTTTATAAATTTAACCTTTATTTGGTAGTTTTGCTAGATTGCTGAGAATACACATATTATTATATAAAACAGAAAGGCAAATAGAGAATTCATTAGTAATCTCATTTATATTTTGGTGTACCTCTTTCTGTTATTTTTTATGAATATTTGTGAATTTTTTTCTCTTTAAAAATAATGTTCTTGTATTTTGTATACTGTTTTTAATTAAGCAAAACATGACTGTTATTCCACATTAATAAATATCTACCTCCATTTTTTTTTAATGTTTATTTTGAGAGAGAATGAGTGGAGGATCAGAGAGAGAGAGAATCCCAAGCAGGTTCTGAGCTGTCAGTGCAGAGCCCAGCATGGTACTTATACTCACAAGCAATGAGATATGACCTGAGTGGAAATCAAGAGTGGGACGCTTAATCTACTGAGCCACCCAGGCACCCCACCCAAGTTTCTTTTTATTGCCTACCTGGTATTCCATGATAGACTCTGGTTTTTCAACCAATATGTTACATTGTTCAGTTTGTCTACAATTTTTTTTATTTTCAAAAACCATGTTGTGGTTAAATTTTGATCAATCCTTAAGTATGCTTTCCTAAAAGTAGAACTGTTTGATATATACATTTTTAGGACTTTCTTCATTTAAACTAAAGTAGACCTGCATGCTCAAATCTCTGCCAACACTAGGTATTGTTAATGATTGCTAATTTGATAGTACATAAAAATATATTTTTATTTGCACTTTATCTCTACTAAGATTATTTTCTCATGGTTTTGTCATTTATATGTAATTTTAAAATCTTAGGATCATATTTTCTGCTCATTTTTCTGGAAGTTTAGAATTAAGACCTTCAACAGTGTCAAATTTGTGCTTTATACTTACTACATGTATTTTTTTTCCAGTTTCTCATTTGCCTTTTAGTCTTATGTATGGTAGAGTACTCTTTGGAATCCTTGTTTAGATAGAGTTATAATAAAATCTTTAGTATTTAAAACTTGAAAGTATGATTAGCTGTGTTTGTTTTATTTTTATTCTTTGTTATTCAAGCAATGTATATTTACAAGTGAAGGCGATTTCCAATATTGTATGGAAGTACCAACGTTATCATTTTATTATGGCTTATCATGAAAAACCAGTTCTGCCTCCACCACTTATCATTCTCAGCCATATAGTTTCTCTGTTTTGCTGCATATGTAAAAGAAGAAAAAAAGATAAGACTTCAGATGGACCAAGTAAGTAAAATATATTAAGCAAATATTTTTATTTTATCACTTATCAGTATTACACTGAAGGCTAAGTGTTAATTATGTTCAGAAGACTTAATTGGCTAATGTTATTATAAAAATTTTTGTTGAATTTGCCTGAACGTAAAAGAATTTTAAGTGTAATGTAGTATCTATAAAACTGAATTTAGTACTAAACTTCTTTTTGAATATGGCATGCCTGTTTGTTTTCATTAAAATGGTAATGGAAGCCATAACTTTCTCTTCTATAAACTGTTTTTGCTGCTCTGTGAACAGTAATACTTTTAGTTTATTCTGTATACTGTATAAGACTAATCATATCAAACTTTGCTTAAAGTTTTACAGTGGCTTTGTGTCCTACTAAATTAGTCCTTAAATTCCTCCATCTGGATAAACGAGGGAGAGGTATAAAGAGAAAGATAGGGGCGCCTGGGTGGCTTAGTCGGTTAAGCGTCCGACTTTCGCTTAGGTCATGATCTCGCGGTTTGTGGGTTCGAGTCCCGCGTCAGGCTCTGTGCTGACTGCCAGCTTGGAGCCTGGAGCCTGTTTCAATCTGTGACTCCCTCTCTCTCTGACCCTCCCCTGCTCATGCTGTCTCTCTCTCTCTCTCCTAGAAATTAATAAAAATATTAAAAAAAAAAAAAGAGAAAGATAGGGTAAGGGTATTTTATAGAAAAAGGAAAATTAGAAGAGGAAGAGATACCTGAAACTATTCTGCTGAAGGACAAAAAAGGAAATACCTGTCCACTGCTTTAGAAACACTTGAGTAAAAAGAAAAAAAAAACTATAGATGATGGATGTAGTCTTATGAACCCTGAATAATTCATAAGACCCATGAGCTACAATTTG
Organism: Proteles cristata cristata; assembly: GCA_017311185.1. Classification (NCBI taxonomy): domain Eukaryota; kingdom Metazoa; phylum Chordata; class Mammalia; order Carnivora; family Hyaenidae; genus Proteles; species Proteles cristata. Next base: position 100,218 of record JAESUZ010004853.1, on the reverse strand, counting down.
ATATCTTGATAGTCTTCATTGATTTTTTTTGTTTTTTTTCTCTCATTAGAACTTTTTTTAACAGAAGAAGATCAAAAGAAACTACATGACTTTGAGGAGCAGTGTGTGGAGATGTATTTTAATGAAAAAGATGACAAATTCCATTCTGGGAGTGAAGAGAGAATTCGTGTCACTTTTGAAAGGTTCAGAAACTTTTTAATTATAACTCATATGTCAGAGTGGGTTTTTTTACATCTTCTACATGGCCATTGTTCAATTCATGTTTGTCAAATAAGTAAGCTTAGTAAAAGTTTTACATATTGGAAGATAGTTCAGTTCTTTACTTCTTATACTTAGTGTTAAGTCAATTTCTGGTTATTTTTTGACCTTGTTATAGAGGACAGTGAAGTCAGTGAAGAAAAGTAAAACTATCCTTACTGTTTTAAAGCATTTTTTTTCATTGTCTTTGCTACATTCTGGAAGTAGATAGTATAGTTATAATAATGGTAATGTTCTGATATATGCAGCTTTATACATATCTTTGTGTGTGTTACTTTGATGTGTGGAAATCACAATAAATAGCCTATGGAACAAAAATGTTTCATGAAATCTTGCATTTTATTATAATAGAATTAGCACTGGATCCTTCTTAAACATTAAGTGTGCCTTTTATAAATAAATAATCATATTTTATTTTATATCTTACCTGTGTGAGTACATGTAAAAGTTCTTTTTACCATTGTCATTTATTGAGATTATAAAGAGAATCTTTAAAACATTAATTTTTAACATTTATAAAAAGCCTTTGTTTCCCCTACAGGGTGGAGCAGATGTGCATTCAAATTAAAGAAGTTGGAGATCGTGTCAACTATATAAAAAGATCATTGCAGTCATTAGATTCTCAAATTGGCCATTTGCAAGATCTTTCAGCCCTGACTGTAGATACATTAAAAACACTCACTGCCCAAAAAGCTTCGGAAGCTAGCAAAGTTCACAATGAAATCACGCGAGAACTGAGTATTTCCAAACATTTGGCTCAAAACCTTATTGACGATGGTCCTGTAAGACCTTCTGTATGGAAAAAGCATAGTGTTGTAAATACGCTTAGCTCTTCTCTTCCTCAAGGTGGTCTTGAAAGTACTAATCCTTTTCTTTGTAATATTTTTATGAAAGATGAAAAAGATCCCCAATGTAACATATTTGGTCAGGATTTACCTGTAATACCCCAGAGAAAAGAATTCAGTTTCCCAGAGGCTGGTTCCTCTTGTGGTGCCTTATTCCCAAGTGCTATTTCTCCTCCAGAACTGCGACAGAGACCACATGGGGTAGAAATGTTAAAAATGTTCAGTAAAAATCAAAAATTAGGAAGTTCATCTAATAGCATACCACATTTGTCATCCCCACCAACCAAATTTTTTGTTAGTACACCTTCCCAGCCAAGTTGTAAAAGCCCCTCAGAAACTTTAACCAAAGATCAAGAAACTATTTGCTCTAAAGCTGCAGAAGGAGATAATGTAGAATTTGGAGCATTTGTAGGTAAGTTTGGCAAACCAACATTTGTATATAAATATTATTTATTTTTTAATTATAATTATCACCTGGGGTGCCTGGGTGGCTCAGCTGATTGGGCTCTGACTTCAGCCCAGGTCATGATCTCACGGTTCGTGAGTTCAAACCCACTTCGGGGTCTGTGCTGACAGCTCTGAGACTGGAGCCTGCTTTAGAATCTGTGTCTCCCTCTCTGCGCTTCCCCTGCACATGCTCTGTCTCAAAAATAAATAAACATTTAAAAAATTATAAATTCTTTAAAAATAAGTAGCTAATTAATAAAACTATACACTTACGTGATAAGTAGACTACTTTTCATAGAATATAGTTCCAAAATTTTTAAAAGGAATCACTGCAGGAAATAGATTGAATCAAACTGTGATAGTTCTGTTGACACATAACTTCTTTGGTGAATTTACTGTAATAACAATCCTATGTAAAACTTAGTTGGGCTCTTTTGAATTTGAGAATCTTCTGTTGAATTCAGTTAACTAGTTGACAGAACCTGAGTGATTCATAAATGTTAAGTATTTGGGGAATAAAAGAAAGGTACAGAGGAGGCTAGATAGAAATAGCTGGAAAAGATCAGTGTCTTATAAATAGGTGAATGTATAATTTTTCAGCCCTACCAGTACACTTTTTGAGAGTGACCGGGTACAGTAATAATTACTTTAGGGCAATAGGGAAAACCAGGACTTGACTTGGAAAGTGGACGATTTATGGTCAACCCATTTGTATACCCAGAGAGAAAAGCATTTCAGAAAGAAATGATTCATTCTTTTTTTTTTTTTTTTTACAAATAATTTATTGTCAAATTAGTTTCCACATAACACTCAGTGCTCATCCCCACAAGTGCCCTCCTCCATGCCCATCCCTCCTCCCCCCCACATCCATCAGTCCTCAGTTTTTGTCAGCATTCAAGAGTCTCTCATGGTTTGCCTCTCTCCCTTTCCCCCACCATTTCCGCCCTTCTTCTCCCCCTTGTTCCTCCATCAAGTTCCTCCTAATCCTCCTATACGTGCAAACATATGGTATTTGTCCTTCTCTGCCTGACTTATTTCGCTCAGCATAACACCCTCAAGGTCCATCCGTGTTGCTACACATGGCCATTTCATTGTTTCTCCTTGCCATGTAGTATTCCATGGTATAGATAAACCACATCTTCTTGATCCATTCTTCTGTTGATGGACACTTAGGCTCTTTCCAGGTTTTAGCTATTGTGGAGAGTGTTGCTATGAACATTGGGGTACATGTGCTCCTATGCATCAGCATTTCTGTATCCCTTGGGTAAATTCCTAGCAGTGCTATTGCTGGGTCATAGGGGAGTTCTATTGTTAGTTTCCTGAGGAACCTCCACACTGTTTTCCAGAGGGGCTGTACCAGTTTACATTCCCACCAACAGTGTAGGAGGGTGCCCGTTTCTCCACATCCTCGCCAGCATCTAGAGTTCTCTGATTTGCAGAAATGATTCATTCTTATACTTCAAATAGCTAAAGTAAAATAAGGACTGAAAATATATTTATTTTGGCAGTAATAACAAATTAATGACCTTTGTGAAATCTGTTTCAGTGAAGTGGTTGAGGCAGAAGCCAAATTATTTATTTCAATAAAGTCCAAATGAGGGGAGGAAATGTAAAGAGGGAGACTGGAGAGGGGATGGGCAATTAGAAAGCTTACTGTAAAGGCAGGGCACCTGGATGGCTCGGTTGAGCATCCGACTTTAGCTTAGGTCATGATCTCACAGCTTGTGGGTTTGAGCCCCCACCTCAGGCTCTCTGTTGACAGCTCAAAGCCTGGAGCCTGCTTCAGATTCTGTGTCTCCCTCTCTGCCTCTCCCCCTGCTCATACTCTGTGTCTCTCTTCTTAAAAAAATAAACTTTAGAAAATAAGATTTTTTTTAAAAAAAAATGCTTATTATAAAGGTAAAAAGAAAGAAATAACTAATAATGTGGTTTGCATGTAAGGTTTTTTATTTGTTTTATTTATTTATAATTATTTTTAATATTTATTTTTGAAAGAGAAAGAGATGGAGTGCGAGTGGGGGAAGAACAGAGAGAATGGGAGACACAGAATCTGAAGCAAGCCCCAAGCTCTGACTGTCAGCACAGAGCCCAGTGTGGGCTCAAACCCACAAACCGTGAGATCATGACCTGAGCTGAAGTCGGACGTTCAACCGACTGACTGAGCCACCCAGCCGCCCCTTACTTGTTTTATTTTTAATGATGGGGAGACCTAAGCATATTAAATGTTGATAATGCATCATATGGAAGGAAAAGGTGAAGAGGGAACACCTCATAGAGCTAGCTAGTTCCCTAGTATTTGGGAGAGTATAGTGTTCTAACAGTCTTCCTGTTAGATTATTAAAGTGTTTAAAAACAAGTTCTTAAAAAATAACTTGGGTTGTTTGTGGACATGACCAGAGTGTTCTGAGGCATGAGTAATGCCCTCTGTCTCTTCAGGTTTGGATTTTTCCTAACCTTGTCTTAACACTTGTTTGAGCCTTCCCAGCTTAGAAATTTACCTAGTCGTGGAACATGTATTGAGATTGGTCAAAGAATATGATATGTCCATGTAAAATCTCCACGTGGAAGCCAATCCTGTAAGTTATCTAGGTACTGAGCATACTTACCTCTACTGCTAGGCTGTGTACAGTTCACTGTGGATTTATAGAGACAACTTTACCTACATAAAATCTATCCCAATGTATTTTGTAAAAACATATAACATTTTTTATAAAAATGTAACATTTTTACTATGTTAGTATATTGCCACTGGGATGGATATGTATAGATACTATATATTTATATATGATTTCTGTATGTATATAGTATGGGTATATATGTGTAACATACTTGTAATTTTATATTTGTTTTTTAAACTTTTTTGTTTATTTACTTTGAGAGAGAGTGGAGAAGGGGCAGAGAGAGGGAGAGTGAGAATCCCAGGCAGGCTCTATGCTATTAGCGCAGAGCCCGATTGGGGCTCAAACTCATGAACCATGAGATCATGTGACCTGAGGTGAAACCAAGAGTAGGATGCTTAACTGACTGAACCACCCAAGCACCCCAATTGATTTATATTGATTAATAGTAAAAATGATTGCTTCTTTCTTTTTAAATTTCAAGCAGTTCATGTCACATGTTGGATTCTTTTAGAAGGCCTTTGGCTTTTGCTATTGCTATAAACTGAACTCATCTTCTCCAACTTCTTGACAGATATTTTTAGTAATTATCAAAAGATCTACAGAAAACTTTAGAGCCATCAGAACTACTTGGAAAGCAGCATGAATCACTTGTTTTATATAGACTTTAAGCAATGACATTATTTAGATAAAAAATAAATGTTTTTTATACTCTTTTTTTTTCTCTTTAAGGACACAGAGATAGCATAGATTATTTACAGAAGTTCAAAGAAACATCAAACAAAATAAAAGAAATGTTATCTGTAAGTAAATCTTTACAATGGCACCATTCAATTTTATTTTCCTGTTTGGGGATTTAGTTCAAAATAGAATTAAACATTTCAATAAAAACGCAGTTTTAGCAGAGACTGTCATCAACATGATGGTCCCAGATACGTGAACCATACATCATTTAAAAAGGAGGAACAATTGAATATGAAAAATACACAAATAGTTTGCACTTGTTTATTAATGAACATAAAAACACCAATTTATTATTTCTCTTTTTTAAATTGCTTTTCCATATGCATTTCCCTTTGACTAAATACAGAGCTAAACTCTTTCCCAGGCCCAAAAGTTTATTAGAACATAATCATGTCTATCAGGAAACCTAGCCAATGAGTAAAAAGCTGAATATGCCTAACTACACTATTACGTCCAGGTGTAAGATAGTCAATAAATATTTGTTGAATAAATGTTTAAATGTATAGAACAGTGAGTGAAAAGTTATTTCTTAACTGTTGCTTTCATAAATACCCATAATGATGGACTCTTAATATGAGGGAAAGGAACCAGTAGGGAAATCAATGTTTTTTTTTAAGTTGTATGTCTTGTTTTATCTTTGAATTTCTTATAGGGAGGAAGAACTGACTGAGAATTATAATTTTAAAAAAGACCTAGATAGAGTGAAATTGATCTCTTAGATGATAATCTTAAGATAAAATGTATAACTTTTTTCAGATGGGAGGACTGACTGATAACAGAATTGTCACACAGATATTTTGAGTTGGAAAGAATGCTAAACTCTTTTTTAACTTACCCTTTAAGAATCTGTGTGCCTCATTGTATATAAATCACACAATTTTTTTTTAAACTTAAAGGGAATAAAAAAGTAATCTGGGGAGTTTGTTGAATCTTTTAAGGCATTTGTTTTTCCAGTAAGGCTAATGGAAACTTTGATGGAGTCCATGAGAAAGAGAAGGTTTAGAGTAACCATTGTGTAAAGTGATTAAGGAGTCAGAGGAAACCAAGAATATGATTTCTCAGCTATAAAATTGAAAATAGCATGAATTTCTTGTAGCCATGTCTGCGTTTGGATTTTAGCCAGGAAACTAAAGACTGTGAAGGGATAGGGGAGGTAAATCTTTGGAGAGATTTTGACTAGAGCACTGACATGACACCTCAGTAAAAGGTTAGAGCTGCTAACTAGTTGGAACTTGTATAGTTGTCACACTCAGCTGTAAGAACCTCAAATTCATCATCATCTTGCTCAGCAGACGTGTTTGTTCTCCTGTATTTCCTGCCTCTATCAGCAACATACACATTTTAATTTATCAGAGCAAAACCACACTCTTCTATCTATCTTCCAATCAACAGCCAAGTCTAACTCGTTTTGCTCCCTAAATATTTTTTTAGTATCTCTGCTTCTCTCAATCCTAAGTAACAATTACCTTTGACTTAGGCTGTCATCGACTAAGATGTATTTCATTGAACTTTTAAAATGTCTTTATAAAGTGTCACAATGGCAGTTGAAAACAATTGTATCAGCACATTCTGGTGGCATTATTTTGCTATAAAGAAGCACTTGATATACATAGGAAGTCATTTAGGATAAATGGATATTTTTTAATGGGAAACAATACCTGGCAAGGGTTCCCCACAGATTTTGCCTTTTAACAATGAACTTAAAGCAAGAGTATACAGAAAATTTTGAAGTGAGCAGGTAACTTCCTGGTAAAAGTGAGAAGAAATTACAAGTTTGTTTGGCTGTGTTTTGGATTAAACAATTTTGAGTAATTCACTTGGAGGAAAAGAATGCAAAATGTAAAAATGATAGTCTGAGGCTTTGAGTTCTTGAACATTTGTGGGTTATATACCCCTTTGAAAATCAAATGAAAACTGCAGACCCTTTTCCCAGAAAAATGCACATATACAAAATTTTATCTGTTAAGATATATGGAGTTTTACAAATACCTTGAAGCGCATCATCTATCCGACACTAGAATTTGTGTCATAGGTGGAAAATACTTAAATAAAACAAATAAGAAATAGCTAGAACTGGTTCCAAAAGAAACAACTAAAATCAGAAAGGAAATTGAAGTTGCTCTGTGACTACAGAAAAAATGGTAGCCCTCTCACTTGACTGTGTAAATCAGCTGTATATGAAGAGTACAGTGCATCAAAGGTAGAAAAACTTAGTTTTCTTGAGATATAAATTTTTTAATGAAACTAGTAGTTTATTGTGGTAGTAACATTTTTAAATTCATTCTTTCTGAGAGGTGGTAGAGGTTTGGAAGAATCTTAAAGTTCCATAATAGTGTGAACTGTTTATAGTTGAAAAGAGAAAACAATGTGAATTGTTTGTCCCCACATTAGTTGAATGCAGTTTGTTACTTCATATGGGAAAATATATAGGTAAAAAGAAGAAAAAGAGGGAGTATTTTACTATAAAATATTATACAGGTAGAACATTGGAAACATGAATATTTAGCTAAACATTTTGGTGACTACAAAATAACTTCTTTACAAATAAGAATTTAATAAGAGTTGGATTAGAAATTGATGATAAGGGAAATGCCTTTCAGTAAATACAAGTTGGATAATTGAGTAGAAATTTTAAAAAGTCTGTTTATGTTCTACTGTCACTTCATAAGCTCAGATGAATTCTGCTTAAAATGTTAAAGCTCAGTTCATGAGCTTAAGAAAATAAAAATATCAAGTTAGTAAAACTAGAAGGACGTTTTAAACATATGTGGAAGAGATGATATTAAAAGAAGGATGAGAAAAGATTTAAGCACCAAAAATGGAAATCATAGATAACTCAAAACAAATTTGGAAAAAATTGAAATGTGACAAATAATGAACAGATAGATCTTTGGTTATATAAACAACTAATAAAACCAATAAGAAAGCCACCCAGGGCACCTCTTCCCCCACCCCCCCAAAAAAACCCACTCTTCTACCCTCCAAATTGTTGTAATCTGTCAATATTAGTGTAAAATAGCTTTTTCTTTTTTGGGTGAACTGATAAATATTTTATTATTTTACACACAGTTTTTAAATATTTTTCCCTCAATTTTTAAATGAAATTGTATTACTGTGGAAAAGGATCCGTTTAGATGGATTTATGAACAATAAGCAAGTAGGATATTTTGATGCAGTTTTTCAAGAATGTCATTGAAGAAAATTAATTGTAATATACCCTTTAGTGACCAGGTAGGTTGAAGTATATTGAGCTAAATAGATTCAGAGTCTCTTATACTACTTAGAAGATTTATTTGAAATTCAGTTTGATTGTTTTAAAATTATGTATATGTATAATATGCAGAATGATATTCCTGAAAACACTTTGAAACATGTGAGTTCTCATGCTGGATTTACTGAATGTTGCAAAACTTCTATTCCTCTTCCTTCAGAACAAGGTAAGGTCTTTGACTATGTGAATTATGCTACCAGACATACTCAGTTAAGCTTTAAATATATTATTACTTATGTCACACACCTGAGCAGTGAATGTTTTGAGAGTCAGAAAATGATGATTCTGGTCCATCATTGTTGCTACACCCTCGAATAAAACACATAATCCTAGAATTCTGATATTTTTTTTTACAAATTGTTTAGTCCTAAAGATGAAATATAAAGACTTGCTTTTTATAAATCTATTTTAATTGGTAGTGTCAGTAAACATATTTTTCTAATTTAACTTTTAAAATAGCTAATACATTGGGGCGCCTGGGTGGCTTAGTCGGTTAAGCGTCCGACTTTCGCTTAGGTCATGATCTCGCGGTTCGTGGGTTCGAGCCCTGCGTCGGGCTCTGTGCTGACTGCCAGCTCGGAGCCTGGAGCCTGTTTCAGTCTGTGACTCCCTCTCTCTCTGACCCTCCCCTGCTCATGCTCTCTCCCTCTCTCTCTCTCTCTCCTAGAAATAAAAAAAATATATATATATATTAAAAAAAAATAAAAAAATAAAATAAAATAGCTAATACAACTCAGTCAGTTGAGCGTCTGACTTTGGCTCAGGTCACGTTCTTGTGGCTCACGAGTTTAAGCCCCATGTCGGGCTCTGTGTGGACAGCTCGGAGCCTGAAGCTTGCTTTGTATCTGTGTCCCCATCTCTCTCTGCCCCTCCCAAGCTTACACGCTCTCTCTCTAAAATAAATAAAAACATCAAAAAAAAAAATAGCTAATACAGGGGTGTCTGGGTGGGTCTACTGGGTAAGTGTCTGATTCTTAGTTTCAGCTCAGGTTATGATCTCTAGGTTCATGAGTGTGAGCCCCACTTCAGACTCCATGCTGGCAGTGGGGAGCCTGCTTGGGATTCTCTCTCTCTCTGCCCCTCCCCCACTCACCTCTCTCTCAAAATAAATAATAAACTTAAAAAACTTTTAATAGCTAATACATTTACTTAATTCAAAATTAAATATACACACAAGCATTTTGAAAATAAGTCTCCCTCTCATTCCAGCCTCACATGTAACTACTGTTATTTTTTATTTATGTTCATTTACACATCATATGTGATAGTAGTCTTTCCTCTCTCTTGTTTTTTACACAGAAAGTAACATACCATACATGTTGTTCTGCACTTTTGGTTTATCATTTGAGAATTAAATGGACCAGGGGTGTTTCCATATCTTACGTTTTTATAAGTCAGTTATATATGCATATAAATTTATTATTCAACATTTCATTAATGTTCATGTAATCTTTATATGGTTCCTTAAGAAAAACATCACTTAACCTTCAGTTCCCCTTCACCTTCACCATCATTTCCCCTTTAATTCTCTTCTGGTATACAACAATATCAAGTTGGACATATTCCAAGAGTGCGAGTTGGTTAAATATTAATATCAAAAATGTAATTGATGAGGGGCCTCTGGCTGGCTCGGTAGAGCATGCAACTCTTTTTTTTTTTTTTTTAAACTATTTATTTTTGAGAGACAGAAAGAGACAGTGTGATCAGGGGAGGAGCAGAGAGAGAGGGAGATACACAGTCTGAAGCAGGCTCCAGGCTCTGAGTTAGCTGTCAGCACAGAGCCTGACATGGGTCTCATATCCACGAACCGTGGTATCATGACCTGAGCCAAAGTTGGATGCTTAACTGACTGAGCCACCCGGGCGCCTCTGGAGCATGCAACTCTTGACCTCTGGGTTGTGAGTTGAAGCCCACGTTGGCTGTAGAGCTTACTTTAAACAAACAAACAAACAAAAAAATATATATATATATATAAAATGCATGATAGTAACAGATTAGAGGAGAAAAATCATTTGATCATCTCAGTAGCTACAGAAAGGCATTTGATGAAATTCAATATCCATTCATGATTCAAACTCTTAGTAAAGTTAGAATGGAGTTTTCTTAATCTGGATAAAGAGTTTTCTACCAAAAGTTATCACAGATATTCTACTTCATAATGATACATTGAAAGCCAGATGGGGAACCAAAGCAAGGATTCTGGCTGTTACCATTTCTCTTTCATATTCTTTTTTTGTTTTTTTTTTTTCCATGTGTGGCTTTTTTATTGTTGTTGTTGTTTGGCTGGTTGGTTTTGTTTTTGTTTTTTTGTTTTTTTGTGTTTTTTTGAGAGAGAAAGAGACAGAACCTGAGCAGGCAAGGGTCAGAGAAAGAGAGAGGGAGCCACAGAATCCTAAGCTGACTCCAGGCTCCAAGCTGTTAGCACAGAGTCCAATGCAGGACTTGAACTCACCAACCACCAGATCATGACCTGAGCCAAAGTCAGACACCTAACCGACTGAGCCCCCCAGGCACCCCTATTTAATATTCTCACTGAAAAAATAAAACAAGAAAAAGATGTGGTAGAAGGGTTAGGAGGGAAGGAAAAAAAAACATTATTTTCAGTAACATGGATGTTGTTTCTAAAGTTAACATGCTTCTAATTTTGCATCCTCATATTGTTTTAGACAATAATTATTGACCTCCCACTAAAGAAGACAAGGATCAAACTCTTCCTCTTCCTCATTCTGTTTCCAGAAGACACAAACACGCATGCACATGCACACACATTTACTCTTTTCCACTAGTTATAATTTTGACTAGATCAACAGTAGATTCTCTGCTATTGGACCACATTTCTTCAAGATATTCAGATACATAATGCTGTCAGTTTCATCATCTGCAAAAAGTTTTGCCCAGACGTTTCTAATGTACTTCAGTCTGGTCTTTTTGCCCTCTACACTTGGAATACAAATTTTATTCTAAGATCTCCCATCACCATTCATTCATTTTGAGGTTTTTCTTTACTGTGTCATAAAGTTGTGAATTGTAAGTTAACTTTAGAATTTAACATCCTTGGGCACCTGGGTGGTTCAGTTGGTTAAGCATCTAACTTTGGCTCAGATCATCTCATGGTTCATGAATTCGAGCCCCACATCGAGCTCTGTGTTGACCGCTTGGAGCCTGCTTCAGATTCTGTGTCTCCCTCTCTCTCTGTCCCTCCCCTACTAGTGCTTTGTCTCTCAAAGAATGAATAAACATTAAAAAAAATAAATTTAAAAAATAATTTAATATTCTGACTTTCTAAATATAGGTTTAATTCTAAAATTTATTTAGGATAAAATAACAAGATATGGCACAGAAGCCATTCTAAGTCATAGGAAAGATGAATTATTTTTTCCATTATTGTAAATCAGTATATGTATAAGACTATTAATATGTATAAGATGATTAATTACAATGTTAGAATGGCAAGAGATTGAAATCATACCAAATGTCTATCAGTAGGAGTTTGGTGGTTATTCTATATAATTATTGTATGGCCATAGTATGAAGTTCCATGTAGCATGAAAATAGAATAAAGAAATTTTCTGTGTACTGATATGGAAAGCTCTCTGAGCTTAAAGTTAAGCCAACAGCAAAACCCCCCAGTTATATTATATGTAATATATATTACTTACCATGTATGGTTAAAAAAAGTGGTGGTTGTGTACACACATACACAAAAAATTCCATGGTAGGATACACAAGAAATTTGGAAATAAGGAAGACTGAGACTTTTTCCTTCAGGCTCTTATTTCTTACTGCCTTTTTACAAAAATAAAATTGAATAATTTTGATGTTCTGCCGAGATACCTGTAGGCCTCATGTAACTATTAATGTTACTCCCTAGCAGTGTTAGGGAGAGGATAAATTCTCTTATGAAAGTTACACTGCATGTTGAAACACTTGTGTTTGGCTAGTTGGTATCAAAATATTTTAGTTGTATAACTTACTTTTTTAAATTTTCTTTAAGTGGAAAGTAGCAATAGAAGGCCATCTACTGAAGAAACTCATGAAGTAGATTCCAAAGCAGCTTTACTACCGGTTTGTACATTTCAGTTAATAAATGCATATTTTAAAATGCTCATTTATTAAAGAAGAACTAAAAGATGGTGATACTCTGAGGTTGTGTTTAGCTTTCAAAAAATTTTACATTAAAAAACTGACAGTAGTGCATTTATTCTTAGAATAAATTAGCAATTTATTCTTTGAAAAGAGTTTCTTCCTGTAGTGTGAATAGTTAGGAATGTGTGTGTGTGGATGTGTGAGTTATATTTTTTAATCATGTGATGTTTTTCATCATGATACATGTAGTCTTTAATCCCCATCCCCTAGTTACTCTATTCTCCCACCACCTTCCCTCAGGTAACCATCAGTTTGTTCTCTGTAGGTGAATCTGTTTCTTGGTTTGTGTCTCTCTGTTTTGTTTTGTTTTGTTTTTCATTGCTCATTTGTTTTGTTCCACATATGAGTGAAATTACATGTATTTGTCTTTCTCTGACTGACTTCACTTAGCATACATTTTCGTTCCACCCATGATGTTACAGATTGCAAGGTTTTATTCTTTTTTATGGCTAAATAATATTCCTTTGTGTGTGTGTGCGTGTGTGTGTACGTACGTACATACTGTCTTCATCTATCCCTGGACACTATCCTTCCAGTGTTCGACTATTACATATAATGCTGCAGTAAACACAGAAGTGCATGCATTCCTTTGAATTAATGTTTTTGTATTTTTGGGTAGATACCTAATAGTGCAATTACTGCATCATAGGTAGTTGTTTTTAACTTTTTGAAGAACCTCCAAACTGTTTTCCACAGTGTCTGTACCATTTTGCATTCCCACGAGTAGTGCAGGAGGATTCTTTTTTCTCCACATCTTCACCAACACTTGTTATTTCTTGTTTTTGATTTTGACCATTCTTATAGATGTGAGGTGCTATCTCATTGTAGGTTTGATATGTATTTCCCTGATGGTGAGTGATGTTGAGCCTCTTTTCATGTGTCTGTTTGCCATCTGGATGTCTGCAGTCAGTTCATGTCTTCTGCCCATTTTTTAATTGGATTATTTGTTGTTTGGGTAGTGAATTGTATAAGTTCTTTATATATTTTGGATGCTAACCCTTTACCAGATATGTTTTTTGCAAATATGTTCTTCTGTAGGTTGCCTTTTAGTTTTGTTGATTGTTTCCTTCACTGTGCAGAAACATTTTGATAAAGTCCCAATAGTTTATTTTTGCTTTTATTTTCCCTTGTCACACTCCTAGCAAAAAAGCGTTGCTATGGCCAATGTCAGAGAGATTACTATCTGCATAATAGGAAATTTTAAAGAAAAAATTTATTCAAAAGAAAGGCAGAAATCTCTGTATTGAAACTAGTTGTATGAAGTCATTCCCAGCCAGTTGAGGTAATATTTGATTTATAAACACTCTTTAACAGCATACTCCGGCATCAAGACAAATAGCTGGGAGTAGAAAAATTGCTCCTTTATAGTCAAGTATGGAAATCAGTATTCATAATTATCCTGGATCATCAAGAACATTTTAACTTACATTCTGGTATAAGGAGATAAATTATATTATGGAAAGTCATGTTATTAAAAACACTATTTCAATGAGGAAAGGGGAATAGTGAACAGAGTTTCACAGTAACAACTCATCCTTTTTAGAAAGACCCACCCTGAAACTAAGCTGCACAATTTTGCCACAAAAGTAAGTTCCATTGAAGATGATCTGACAATGCCAAATTACAGAACTTGTGGGATTCAAGTTACACAAACCTCTATTAACTAGAGATAGAATTATTGGTTATAAATTATAAAATATTATGATTTAAGTGATTAAAACCATAAAAGAGAAGGTATTACAAATAAGACAAAAAGAAAAGATACTACTCAAAAAGTCCTGGAAATTTAGATAGAAATCTAGAATAAAAAATAACTTGGTGGTGGTTATAATAATATAGATTAGGCACAGCTGAACAGAGAATTACTAAACTGAATCAGAATGTAATTATAGAGCTATAATTAGATGGAAAAAAATACAGAATAAAAGCAAATGCACATACACAGAAAAAAACTTCAGTGAGATATGCCTAGATGTTTTTAGTGATTTGTTTACAGTGTGCATGATTTTAACTTTACTTTTTCTACTTTGTTATGTTTTTCTTTTGACAATGAACACATAATTATTTAGAGTTATAAAAATAAATATATAATTTAAGAATATAAAATTGTCATCAGAAATATAGCCAGACTGTAACTATGTTATAGGAAATAGCACTCATGAAATTCTTTATTCTACCTTGTGGAATGATCTTATTGTATTATATCCCTTATTATTTTTTTAGTTGTATAAAACAAGGACTTCACATTAATTTTTCTGACTAGAAAACAAAACAGTTAAATAAACAGTTATGCTTCATCTAGAGAGATTTTTTTCTTTTAATTTTTGTTTGTGTTTGTTTTTGACTAAAGGATTGGTTACAAGATAGACCATCAAACAGAGAAATGTAAGTAAGCCTTTTCTCATTGTTAACCTGAAAAGTATCATAGTTATTGAATGTTTTTTTTTCTGTTCTGTGTGCTATCTTTAAAACACTCTTTTATCTGTGATGATGATTTTAATGTCTCTTGTCTTTACATAGAAGAGATTGGGGGAACTCATTTATTATGAGTTAATATATATACATTTAAAATTATAACTTTATATAGTTATACTGTCATTATGGTGATGCTATAATTACTACTCTACTAAAATCTTCCTTATAATGATACAATTATAATTTTATTTAGTCCTGTTTCCAACTTGTTGTGGAATAAATTTATGCAAAAAATTTATTTGACACTTTAGTTTTGCATTTGGCTAACTTTCTTTGCCCATCTTTGTAATTAACAAGGTTCACACCTGCTTTTGGAAAACACGTTGATAATTAGAGTAGTAATATACAAAATACATTAGAAAGCCTGGACACAGGGAGATCCACTACAAAGCTGATGTGGTAATCTAGAACTGAAAGTGGAAACAAAAGGCAGTCTGACAGGTAATCATCCCCAGAAAGTAAAAATTTTTAGTACAGATTGAACATAAAGAAGAATCAAAGGTAATTTATGTATTGCTAGACTGAGAATTAGTATTTTACGATTCCAAAGGACGTTTACAAAAGAAAAAGTCATCTTGGTTTTTTTGTGTGTGTTTGTTTATTTTTGAAGGAAAGAGAAACAGAATGTGAGTGAGGGAGGGGCAGAAAAGAGAGAGAGACATAATCTGAAGCAGGCTCCATGCTCTGAACTGTGAGCTTGTCAGCACAAGCAAAGGAGAGTTACTTTCTCATATGGACTATTTGATTAGGAACTGCTGTGTTTTCCCAATTTCTTTCTGTGCATCAGAAATGTATGTGAATATAAAGAGAAGAAAATAAACCATGTGCCACATGGGTATGCAGTGTTCAAGTTCTTTGGGTATTCTGGGCCTTGTATGGCACTTGGAAGATCAAACTGTAATCACGTCTCTTCAGAGTATACTATCTTTTATAACCAAAACCATAGGATGTTAATGCAGAATAGGTACTTGAAGTTGATGTTAACTCAGCTAACAAGAGAACATTGTCTTACAGAATGGTGACCCATAGAAGTTCCCAGAAAGGTAGAGTTGGTCAGCACTATTTGGCTGCTGAGAAAAGAGTAGTTTATCAACAGCAAAGGGATAATGCTAGGGTCAAAATACTTCCTATAATAAAATGTTTATGTTAAGATGAAAATCAGTAGGAACGATCAGATCAGATAGAAGGTAAGAGCTGGAAAGAGACTGCAGAGGTTCTCTACTTCAAAGATCCTTTCTGAATCGAGTCTTTTTTAGTCTTGAGCAAGGCCATAGCTGTATGATGGGAGAGCTAAGCCTCTAACCCATTTTACCTGATTCTCATTGCATTCTCTTCTCTATTATATCTGTCTCTTTAATTTGTGCTGGAATCCATAGGATTAATAGAACTTCTCTTTGGTACCGATGTGTATTCTTATAAATAAATACGTTCAACATTGGGGGAAAAAATTTTTTTTTCAACATTTTAAATTGAGTTTTACCAAATGACATTTGCTATTCTCTCAGTTCTTCACCCATCAATTTTGTTGAAGTATTTTTAGCATTCTGCAAAGTCATTTCAAACTATTCTTACAGTATAGTATAGTATAGTATAGTATAGTATAGTATAGTATAGTTTAGTATAGTATAGTATAGTATAGTTTAAATTTATCTCCATGAATAGAAAAGTTGGTTACTACTGAACCTTCAGTTTGACAGCAGTCTACTAATTAATATTCATGTAAGCATAAATTGGAGGTACAAGTTGTTGATAAAGTATATATTAATTGATATATTTATACCCGTGTATGAATTTGCCATTGGCTTTACAGGCAATAGCATGTATTCAAACAAAAGTGAATCTAGATCTCAGAATTACTTTAATGTTATTAAATAATCATAATAACTTTACAAAATAAATTATGTGTTAGCCAAAACAAAAATTGTGTCACAACTTATATTTTTTGGTGTGTTTTTTTAGGCCATCTGAAGAAGGAACGTTAAATGGTGAGTCCGTTTGGTAGATTTAATGCAAAAAAATGAGGATTATACATGATCTGTTATATTACAGTAAATACCACATTATTCGAACTAAGAAACTTGAGACTTTGTGTTTGAAAGAGCCATGGTGGTAAAAAATTCTTTCCTCAGCTTGTTTCTTTTCATTGTAGTAGTTTCATAAATACAAGAACTCATCATGTGAATGATAAATCTTTAATGTCACACTAGCCCCCTTCATCCCTGTGACCTAGCCTGCTCTTTCCCTTGTATACCCTGTTGTAGTGAATGATACTCTTTCAGTCAGCTAGGGAAAATCTGAGAAGGAATTATCCTTGACCCCCTTGACCTTGTACTCACAGAGTCCTCATTTTTAGACTCCATCTTCCACTATACATTGTTCTGCTGCTTTCAGTTCACACTTCATCATTCTTTAAACCTTTTATTGAAGTATATATAACATGCATACAAAAAAGTAGAAGTCTCTCAGTGAATTCTCCCTAAGCAAGTATGCCCCTGTAATAAACACCCAGGTCACAAAACAGAATGTTGCCAGTATCCCAGCTCCTCGTGTCCTCTTGTTAATAACCTCTGCCCCTGAATAATACATGTATAGTTTTGTCTCTGTGTTTTGTCTATGTAATATAAAAACGGAATCATAAAGTATGTACTTTTTGCCTGGCTTTTTCCTTCTAACATATGTTTATGAGATTCATCAATATTTTTGATTATAGTGGTAGTTTGCACATTCTCATTACTATGTAGTATTTCCTTGTATGAATTTATTGAATTTATCCATTCTGTTATTTGATGGGCATTTCAGTAGCTTCCATTGTATGATTACTATGAATAGTGCTGTTGTGAGCAGTCTTGTTCATATTGTTAGGTTAAACATGTATTTGTTTTTTATTGAGCATATACCTAGGAGTGCAATTTGTAGGTGGTAGGGTATATATATGTTCACATTTAGTTGTTACTGTGCCATAGGTTTTTAGAGTTGTGCCACTTAAGCTCCCTTCTAGTCTGTCTTTTATTCTGCCACCAAACTGACTCTCCTCTGCTTTACATTTTCGTCACTGTTATTGGTTAAATGATGTCCTTTCTTAGCATGGCGTATTTGGCTCCTAACTATTTGATATTCCCTGATTCTGTAGCTTTACCTCCTACAGGCATGCCTGTACTCTTGCTCATTACTTTACAGTCCTGGTTACATATCCAAGTACTTATGGAGAATCACCTTATGCTGACACACACCTACAGAATTAGAATATTTCAGAGAGAAATCTGGGTAGGTGTCCAGTGAAAAAGCCCCACAGGTGATTCTGATTTATGTTTATTATAAATTTATTTATATCTGTTGTACATGATATATATTTATGTGTATAAAATTAGTTTTGAAAACTGCTGCTTCTATTCATACTAAACAACTTGGAGTTTCTCAGGTGTAGCATGTGCTTTACAGTTCCATGTCTTTGCAAATGTTGCCCTCACCACACCACCGTCTTCCAGGCTATTTTCCCCTCCGCCCGCTTCTCTTTCTCTGAGACATCCTTCAACCTTTCCGCAAGCAGAATGCATTTAGTACCCCTCCTCTATAGCCCTGTGATGTGTTATATACATCATATATACGTGTATATATACAGTCCTATAATATATATATAATGTGTATATTTTATACTTCCTACATAGTATTAAAACTATTGACTGATTTCCTTCTCAAGACAGTAAGTTCTTTTTCATTTATATTCTGTAAACTTTACACATGGCAGATTCAATTGATTCTCCATTCTTCTCATTACAGTTAAAAAGTACAGTCCTCGGGGCGCCTGGGTGGCTTAGTTGGTTGAGCGTCCGACTTTCGCTTAGGTCATGATCTCGCGGTTTGTGGATTTGAGCCCCGCGTCAAGCTCTGTGCTGACTGCCAGCTCAGAGCCTGGAGCCTGTTTCAGCCTGTGACTCCCTCTCTCTCTGACCCTCCCCTGCTCACGCTGTCTCTCTCTCTCTCTCTCTCTCTCTCCTAGAAATAAATAAAACATTAAAAAAAAAATCCTCAAAAAAAAAAAAAGTAAAGTCCTCAAATACATTTAAATATGGAGGAGGGCTTTTAGGTATGTTTCACATTCCAGAAGCTCATCTTCTTATGGTCTGCCCACTAAAGTGGTTACTTAATTACAGGCTCCAGCTCCTAAACTTGAAGACTGAAAGATCTATTCTTTTTGAGTGGGGTTTGAGGGTATGGGAAAAACGCAGCTTATGACAGGAAAGTGTGAAATGTCACGTGCTTTTTCCCTTCCAGGTGGCTGAGAGCACAGTTAGAACTAATCTGGCACAGTAAAAAAGGATAATAGAACAAGCACATGATGAGTATATTTTAGTACTTGTTTTTTCTGTTCAGTGAAGAGAGCTTGTATGAAGGGAACTTAAGATGATTATACAAGAATGAGCAAAAGTTTTTATGCCACATTAGTACTTGTAAAAGGGTTTCATTTGTTTATTTGCCATTTTAGGTCTCGCCTCTCCATTTAAACCAGTTATGGATACAAATTACTATTACTCAGGTCAGTACTATTAAAAACAAAATCTAACAATATTTTGGGCTTTTAGAAAGGATTTCATTATTTTTCTCTCATTTTGTGCAGCTGTGGAAAGAAATAATTTGATGAGATTATCCCAGAGCATTCCGTTCACACCTGTGCCTCCAAGAGGTAAATCCAAAAAGTCAAGACATGAAGGAGAAAATAAACCTTTTGTTAATAATGTGATTTTTGGCTGTTATGTAGAACATGGGTGGTAAACAGAAAGAAGGGTCACGTTAAGTGTCAATTTCATATAAATTTTAATTAGCAAGAGTCAGGTATAGTATAAATAGAAGGAGTGATGTGTGTATTTCTAGCATATCCAGAAGTAAGAGTGTATTGTAAATAAGAAAGGGTCTTAAGCCATTGTTTAGTGTAGAAACCATAGATAAATTGACATCACAAAATTTGTAGAACAGTTGTTTTCTTAAAGTTTTTCTTGAAAATGGTCATAATTTCAAAAACACTTATCATTACTAATATACATGAATTTAGAAATATTAGTAGATTCTTGATTTGTGAGCATCTGTTGCCCTTAAACTTCCTTTATAAAATTATAACTTTGTCCGGTTCATTTTCTGTGTCTTAACCAGACACCTGCCAGTTTTTATTCATTCTCCTTTGTGATTTTAAAGAATCATAATTTGACCTTAAATTGTGTCCATTCATCTTGCAGGTGAGCCTGTCACAGTATATCGCTTGGAAGAGAGTTCACCCAGTATACTGAATAACAGCATGTCTTCTTGGTCACAGCTTGGTCTCTGTGCCAAAATAGAATTTTTAAGTAAAGAGGAGATGGGAGGAGGTTTACGGAGAGCTGTCAAAGTACAGTGCACCTGGTCAGAACATGATATCCTCAAATCAGGTCATCTTTATATTATCAAATCTTTTCTTCCTGAGGTGGTCAACACATGGTCAAGTATTTATAAGGAAGATACGGTTCTGCATCTCTGTCTCAGAGTAAGTGGTAGTGAATGTGTAACATTAGAACCTTAATTTGAGCTTCATGTTTTCACTTCTGAAGTATGTTAAACCAAAAAACTCTTAGTTTCAGTGTTCAACAAGGGTTTTTTTGTGTGTATTTTTTGTTGTTGTTGTTGTTTTTCTGTAGGAAATTCAACAACAAAGAGCGGCACAAAAGCTCACGTTTGCCTTCAACCAAATGAAACCCAAATCCATACCATATTCTCCAAGGTAAATCTTGACATTTTTCTGAGATCTTTCGGTTTTATATAGATAGCATTATCTTTTGACTTTCATTATTAATGCTGAATATTTAATTATTTCCTTATTTTAAAGCTTAATTAGAATTTTGTTAACAAAACTACTAGTAACATCTATAACTGTTTTTCACAAGGTTCCTTGAAGTTTTCCTGCTGTATTGCCATTCAGCAGGACAGTGGTTTGCTGTGGAAGAATGTATGACTGGAGAATTTAGAAAATACAACAATAATAATGGTGATGAGATTATACCAACTAATACACTGGAAGAAATCATGCTGGCCTTTAGCCACTGGACATATGAATACACAAGAGGGGAGCTGTTGGTACTTGATTTACAAGGTAAATTTATTTAAGTGTTGCTAAAGTGAAATTGTACAGTAGAGTCTCACCTATTCATGTGTTATGAATGATATATGGTAATCTTCTAACTTATAGATAGGTAAAACCTCAGGTCAGTAGAAGCTATTAAAAAAGCAAGTCAATAGCAGCCACGGCATATAGCCATTAGGGCCCCGAATAGTGGGATCTTGCTACCTTGATTGTTACTTACCTAATACATATGTTTTGATGAGCAGAAACACATGCATTCCACTATTCTACTCTTAGATGTGTATGTAGCCTAAGTCTTTTAAAACTATAAAGGCTGTTTTATTTAAAACAGTAGTATGTGTTCCTTTTGTTCCTGGTGTTTGAACTAAACACCTAAATAGTTAATGGATTAAAATTCCCATTTTATTTGCTTCCAGTTCTTTGGTTCAGGAATTTGGATGGGACATAGTGGGGATGGCTTATCTCTGCTGTCCCCTCAGAAGGCTCAGATGGCTGGAGAACAAGTGTGTACAGCTTGACTAGAGTCAAATGACAGAGGTTTCTCTTCACTGACATCTGAATCCCTCAGTTCACCAAGTGATCTCTCCACATGGCTATTTAGCTGTGGCCCTTGTCATAGCATGGTAGTTTCAGGTAGTTAGACTTATACATAGCAGCTAGTTTCTGAGAAAGCAGAAACTCTGAGGATTATGTCCAGAACTGGACCAGATCTCTTACTCCACATTTTGCTGATCAAAGCGGGTAATAAGGACAGCCCAGTTCAAGAAGTGGGGAATGGATTCTAGCACTTGGTGGGTGGAGTAGCATCTTTACAAGGAAGGAAAAACTGATCCTAACCATTTTTGTAGACAGAATCTGTCATACATGGAAAAGAAAAAAATGGAAATTGTGGCTTGGAGAAGGCACATTTGTGTAGAGTATTGTCTGTCTGCAGGATCAGAAGAAAATAAAACCAAGCAAGTTGCCAGCTCTGCCTGAATTGTACTTTCTCATCATAGCTTCCATGATTTTTTTCCTGAAAGAGCAGCCTTAATTTCAAATATCAACATAGACTACATTTCAAAATCACATTAAGAATGGTTATTTAGAATGTTTATCCTATGATGACTTTTTTTGTTACATACATAGTCACAGATGTAAAGGATTTTGCTGAAAAGCAAAAGGCATGGATTCAAACTCAAGAAAAAATCTGTGTAAAAATAGCTACCTTTTTTTTCAGTAGTTCATCGTTTTACATAAATGATTTAATAGTATATAAAGTAAAAACTGATATATATATTATGAGGACAATCCAATTAAGTAAAAAGGATCTTAAAGTATATTCTTAAATAGTATCATTTAATTATCTTCAAACATGCATATGAGGTAAAGCCAAACAGATTTTGTCTGAATTCTTAATTTAAAAGATGGTAATTAGGGTATCTGGCTGGCTCAGTCAATAGGGCATGCAACTATTGATCTCATGGTCATGAGTTCAAGCCCCATGTTTTAAAAAAATAAATGAAAATAAGGGTGCCTAGGTGACTCAGTCAGTTAAGCCTCCAACTTTGGCTCAGGTCATGATCTTGCCGTCTATGAGTTCGAGCCCCACGTTGGGCTCTGTGTTGACAGCTCAGATCCTGGAGCCTGCCTCACATTCTGTGTCTCCCTCCCTCTTTGTCCCTCCCCTGCTAGCACTGTGACTCTCTCTCAAAAATAAACTTTTAAAAAATTATTAAAGGGGAGCCTGGATGGCTCCATCAGTTAAGCGTCCAACTTCGGCTCAGGTCATGATCTCATGGTTCGTGGGTTCGAGCCCCACATCGAACTCTGTGCTGACAGCTAGCTCAGAGCCTGGAGCCTGCTTCAGATTCTGTATCTCCCTCTCTCTCTCTCTGTCCCTCCCCTACTCATGCTCTTTCAGGAATAAATAAAAAAACATTAAATAAAATTAAAAAATAAATAAAATTATTAAAATAAATGAAAATAAAAGATGGGAGTTATTTTCAGTAAACAAAGTAGTTGTGATATTCTTTACATCACATTATTACATTAATAGGTTTCTGGAGCCATTTTTAATAGAAATATTTTACATAAGAGGCACCTGGATGACTAGGTCAGTTGAGCATCCAACTCTTGATTTCACCTCTGGTCATGATTTCACGGTTCATGAGTTTGAGCCCCATGGGCTCTGCACTGATAGTGTAGAGCCTGCTTGGGATTCTTTCTCATTAAAAAAATACTTTACACAATTACCACAAACAAATAGTATGGAAATACATAAAAAATAAAGTTTCCCCCATTTTATTGTTTCTCTAACTTTGATGAAGACAAATACTGTACACAGAGGGTTTTTTTTTTCTTATTTTTAATCATTTTGTTTGTGATTTTCCTCCAGCTGGGATGATACCGAGTGTGTGTGTGTGTGTGTGTGTGTGTGTGTGTGTGTGTGTGTGTGTGTGTGTGTAAGAGAGATTTGCTTTTGTCTACCTAACAATATATCATAGACATCTTTTGGGTTATTACTGATAAATCTGGGTTACTGCTTTTAATAGGTGCATGCATGACAACCTATAGTATGAAAGAGTAGCATGATTTATCCCCCATTTTTTTTTCTTTTTTGCTAATATAAATAGTGTTGCAGCACATATACTCATGTGCTGCTACTTTCATTTCCATAAAGTGGATTTCTCAATTGGCTTAGTAAGAAGAGATGAATGTGATTTTAACAGCTACTGGGATACTTTTCCCATAGTTAGCACTATATATTAGTGCCCATTTCTCTACAGACTCTCTAGTACTGAATATTCTTAATCTTTGCCAATCTGACGAGTAGTAGGTCAATAGGTATTCTTTTATATGTATAAATAGATAAGAGAGACTGAAAATATTTAACCACACTTTTAACACCTCTGGGGAGGGATGGAGGTAAAGGAAGATGTCACAATCTTTTTATGTAATCTGAATCTTTTGCAAGAATATAAATAAATGTGTTAGTGTATGATTTTTAAAAATCAAAAGCACTTTAAAAATGGCCTATAAATTATACCCTCATGTACCAGAATGTTCTTTGCTAACTAAGGTGAAAAAAGGGAGGTCATGTAGACCGTTTACATAAGCTGTTTGTTTGTAGCTTTGTCCCTGTTGCATCAGAAGGAATTGACATCAGGAGCCCACCTGCTTGTCTACCAGCTCTGTCAGTTAGCTCTTAATTCCTGGTGTGGGAGCTATGTTTTTCCTATGTGCATTGTTAAGGTCATAACTTATGAAGTATCAAGAGAGAAAAACTATACTCTTGAATAACTTAACATGTGTAATAATTGCTGCTATAAAGGGTCTCATAACTTTATTATGCAAATGTCAATGTTTATATCAATTATATGATATAAATTATCTTTTTTTATATATACATGTAAAGGTGTGGGTGAAAATTTGACTGATCCATCTGTGATAAAAGCAGAAGAAAAGAGGTAATAAGTTTTTAATAATTTCACGAAGATATTTTTTCATTTCAAATTTTACATTTCTCTTTGCATAAACTGCCTTTTTTTCCCTTTTTTTTTTAAACTACCAATTCCACAGATCCTGTGATATGGTTTTTGGCCCAGCAAATCTAGGTGAAGATGCAATAAAAAACTTTAGAGCAAAGCATCACTGTAATTCTTGTTGTAGAAAGCTTAAACTTCCAGGTAAACATTTTCTTAATCGGTATAATGTATAAATTGTTAGCACATTTGATTACTACATCTTCATAAAGCTGAGGGCATAAATGCACATTGTTTAATAAATGGATCTATGTTTTAAATGCTTTTAAAAGTACAAAGTTCATTAATATATTTATTATGTGTCTGCTCGATGCCAAGAATTATGCTAGATGTTGACAGTACAGTAGTGAACTAGACAAACATGATCTCTGACCTCAGTGGAATTTAGTCAAATCTTAGATACTGACAGGATTAACAGGTAGGGCTGTCATTAATGCCAAATAGAAGAGCTAAGATGTCAGGGAGTGCTACCTGAGGAACTGACAGATTGCCTAAAACTGAAGGTTAAATTAGACTTTAAAGTTAGCCTGTCAAAGAGTTGGAGAAGGAGTATTCCATGAAGCAGGAACATGAACTACAGATATAGTCTCTCAGGATTGTAATTTCATTTTATATTTGAAAAATTACAAGTTATTATTGAATATAAGTTATAGCACAGACCAGTGGTTCTCACTCTTGGTGTGTATCAGCCTACCTGTGAACCTTTTTAAAAACTACGACTTACTGAGGGGCGCCTGGGTGACTCAGTTCAGTTAAGCGTCCGACTTCAGCTCAGGCCGTGATCTCTGTGAGTTTAAGCCCCGCTTCAGGCTCTGTGCTGACAGCTTGGAGCCTAGATCCTGCTTCTGATTCTGTGTCTCCCTCTTCCTCTGCCCCTGCACCACTCACGCTCTGTCTCTCTCTCTCAAAAATAAACATTAAAAAAAACCAAAGTTTAAAAGAATTACAGCTGCCTGAGACTCACCCTTGAACTGTGTTTTTTAAAGTCCCTGTCATTACAACCGAAAGATAACACAGTAGTTAACAGGTTGGAGTTAGGAGCCAGGCTGCATGGGTCCAGAAAATACCTATATTACAGAGGTATGGGGGTTTTTTTGGTGGCTTTTTTGTTTGTTTTCTTTTAGAATTAAATGAATTCGTATTTGTTAAGTACTTAGAACAGTGCCAGGCACATATGGTAAGCATGTAAATGCTACTGTTTTGTTTTTGTTTTTTGTTTTTAATATTTATTTATGAGGGAGATACAGAATCAGAAGCAGGCTACAGGCTCTGAGCTGTCACCACTGAGTCTGATGCGGGGCTCAAACTGACAAACAGCATGATCATGACCTGAGCCGAAGTCGGACACCCAACCAACTGAGCCACCTAGGCGTCCTAATGCTACTGTTTTTAATTGTTGATTGTTAGTATACAGAAATAACCTTAATTTTTGTGTTTTTCTTTTTTTTTCTTTCTTTGTTGACCTTAGTTTTTTGTTTGGTTTGGGTTTTGTTGTTATTGTTTGGGGTTTTTTTTTGTTTTGTTCTATTTTGGTTTTGTTTTTTGTTGACCTTGTATCCTACGACTAAACTAACTTAATTCTAGAAGTTGTTTTGTAAAGTCCATGGAATATTCCATATAGATGGTAAAGACAGTTATATTATTTCCTTTTCAACCTATATACCTTTTTTTTTTCTTGACTTTTGCACTGTCAAGGAATTGCAGTACAGTGTTGAATAGTGAAAGCAATAGCCAGTAGTGACAGTAGAATCTGCTTTGTTCATGGTCTTAAAGGGAAAGCCTTCGGCCTTCCACCATTAACATAATGTTAGCTTGTAAGAGTTTTTTAGATGTTGAGAAAATTTTCTTCCACTTCTTGTTTCTTGAAAATGCTTATCCCAGGGGCGCCTGGGTGGCTTAGTTGGTTAAGCGTCCGACTATCGCTTGGGTCATGATTTCGTGGTTCGTGGGTTCGAGCCCCGCGTCGGGCTCTGTGCTGACTGCCAGCTCAGAGCCTGGAGCCTGATTCAGTCTGTGACTCCCTCTCTCTCTGACCCTCCCCTGCTCACGCTGTCCCTCTCTCCTAGAAATAAATAAAACATTAAAAAAAAAAAAAAAGAAAATGCTTATTCTGAATTGGTGTTAAATTTTGTCAGATTTTTTTTCTGCATGTGTTTATATGGTCATTTGTGTTTCTTTCTTTAATAGGTTAATAGTACATTTTATTACATTGATTTTTGAAAGTTGAACCAGTCATGCATTCAGGACAGGCTACTTTGTCATGATATGTTATCTTTTTTTATGTATTGTTGGACTCACTTGATTCGTATTTTGTTAAGGCTCTTTGCATCTGTGTTTATGAAGAATATCGGTCTATATTTGTTTGTGGTTTTTCCCCTTGCACTCTCTTTCTCTTCTCTTGCTGTCAGGGCAATATTGAACTTAAAAATAAGTTAGAAGGGTTCACTCACACCTCCTCTGTTTTGGGTAACAGATTGTATAGAATTGCTACTGTCTCCATTTTAAATATTTGATAGAAATGTCAAGTAAAAACTACCTCAGTCTGAAGTTTTGTCAAATGATTCTTAAATAACAGTTTAATATTTTATTTGATGTAGGATTGTTGGGATCATCCATTCTTAAATTGAGTTTTAGTAGTTTGTGTCTTTCAAGGAATTGATTTGTTTTACTTAATTGTCAAATTTATGGGCATAGGGTTATTTATATACTAATCTTATTTTATAATGTCTGGAGTCTAGTGAAATCTCTATTTTTATTTATTTATTTATTTGTTGTTTTTTTTACAAATAGTTTATTGTCAAATTGTTTTCCATATAACACCCAGTGCTCATCCCCACAAGTGCCCTCCTCCATGCCCATCTCTCCCCTCCCCCCCACATCCATCAGTTCTCAGTTTGTTTCTCAGCATTCCAGAGTCTCTCATGGTTTGCCTTTCTCCATTTCCCCCACCATTTCCCCCCTTCTTCTCCCCCATGGTCCTCAGTTAAGTTCCTCCTAATCCTTCTATACGTGCAAACATGTGATATTTGTCCTTCTCTGCCTGACTTATTTCGCTAAACATAACACCCTCAAGGTCCATCCATGTTGCTACACATGGCCATATGAAATCTCTCTTTAATTATGATAATTTGGTTTTTGTTTCTTGGTCATTCTGGCTAAGGTATATCAGTTCTCTTGATACCTTCAGAGAACCAGCTTTTCTTTTCATTGTTTTACTCTCTGTTTTCAGCTTCATTGATTTATTCTATTATTTCTATCTTTCTGCTTGCTTTGAAAGGTCATTTGTTCTTTCTCTAGTTTGTTAAGGCAAAAAGTTGGATTATTGAATTGATGCCTTTTCTAACAACATTTACAGCTATAAATAAATGTTTTTTTAATTTTTAAATGTTTTTATTTATTTTTGAGAGAGAGCGTGCAAGCAGGGAAGGAGCAGAGAGAGAGAGGGAGATACAGAATCTATAGCAGGCTCCACGTTCTGGGCTGTCAGCACAGAACCCAACATGGGGCTCAAACTCGTGAACCATGAGATCATGACTTCAGCCAAAGTTAGACGCTTAACTGAGTCACCCAGGCGCCTCTCTATATGTTAATTATATTTGAAGTGGGCTTCTAGCATACAGTGTATAGTTGGGCCATGGATTTAATTTATTTTTTGTGGGTTTTTTTTTTTTACTTAACAACTTCCATTTTTAACTGGTGTTTCAGACCCTTTACATTTAAGATAATTATTGATGTGATTAGATATAGATCCTCTGTTTTATTGTTTTCTGATTAATGCCTCTTTTCCCCCCTCTGTTTTAGTATTCAATTTTATCTTTATGTTTATTTTTTTAGTGGTTGCTTTTAGTTTTTCTTATCAAGAATGTGTATATTTTGCCTTCATTCTTGAAGGCTGGTTTTACTGGATCTAGAATTTTAGGTTTATACTTATTCAGAAACATTTAGAAAATGTTCGCTGTCTTCTGGCCTCTGTTATCTCTGATGAAAATTCTACACTCATCTGAATTGTTCTTCCCCTATATGTAATGTATTGTTATAATCTAGCTTGTTTCAAATTTTGGATTTTCTGCAGTTTGATTCTGATATGTCTAGTTGTAGCTTTCTCTGAGTTTATCCTGGTTCAAGTTTACTTAGCTTCTTGAATTTATAAATTTATGATTTTATCAACCTGGGGGAGTTTTTTAGCTGTTCTTCAAATATTTGTCCTGTATCAATCTCTTTTCATCTCTTCGTGAAACTCCCATAATAATAATATTAGACATTTTTATATTGTTTCCCAGGGACTTAAGGCTCTGGTTATTTCCTTAAAAATTATCTTTTGTCTATTGTTTAGGTTGAATAATTTCTATTGATCTATCAAGTTCACAGACTTTTTCCTTATTCTTCATTTTTTCATTCTGCTTTTAAGCCCACACACTGGATTTGTTGTTTCAGTTATGTTTTTCAGTCCTATAAACTTCCTTTTGGTTCCTTTATAATGATTATTTCTGTATTTAAAAGTTGTGTTTTCATTCATTTCAAGTTTGTCTGCCCTACCTCCTGAAGTATGGATATAATAGCTGGCTTAAAGTCTTTGATCATTCCATCTGAATAATCTTGAAGTTGGCATCTCTTGTCTTTTTCTTTGAGAATCTTTGAGATGTTTCTAGTTCTTTGTATCTCTAATAATTTTAGAATGTGTCCTGGATATTTTGAATAGAATGAGATTCTCATTCTTACTAAAAATCCTCTAGAGAATGTTGATATTTGTTAATTTGTGTTAGTAGGCTGTCAGCTCAGTCAAGCTCAATTTACAAGTCCTAGTCGACCTGTTATAGCTGTGATTCCAATGTCAGTTTAGTTTTCAAAGCCTTTTCAGTATTACTTAGGTCTGCCTCACTGTGTCAGACATAGTCACGTCTGAGAACTGAGTGATGGTCTGCACATAGTTTAGTCTTCAAAGCCTATCCTATGCTGTCTTTTCATATATGTGCCACTCAGAGGTGAACTTGGGATTTCACACACAAATTTATGGTGTCCCTCTCTCCATTTTTTTTCCTTTACATGATTCCATGTTTTGTGATTTTCAAGGGCTTCTTTTTGGTTGGAGCGGGGCAAGGGCCAGAGATGCAGGTGGGGGACGGATGAGGTACTCTGCTGCCACTGCCTCAAGAGTGCCTCTTCATGACTAGGGCTTGTTGTAGGTAAGGGCCAGAGGAACAAAAAGACGGGATTCCCCTCAACAGTCTCCATCTGATCCTCTGGCCAGAAAGTCTTAAGAGCTTTTTCTGTCCATGCTACTATATATTTCTGAGATCAAGCCAGTATCTGTAAGTCTGAGCTTAAAAAGTAAGAGAGGGGAAAAAAAACCAGGAAATTCCCCATCAATCTAGTCCATTCTTCAGCTTTTGACCCCCGTCCTCAATATGTCTGCTCTTACTTTTCAGGAGTCTCAGATAGTGGCGTTATGCTTATCTGAAGGATTCTTACTTCTAGTCAGTGGGAGAGATTGAGTTGAATATGCTTAGTCCATTTTAGCCAGAACTAGAACATAATAGTGGTGAATTTAATAGCCCAGATATAATATTTGGTTTTGGACCTAATAATATTTTAAATAGCATATCTATTTTTTAAATTAATTTTTAAATTACTAATATAGTCAAGATTTCATAGCTTAGAAGAGACAGATCCAAATCTGTCATTTTCTAGAACATATTAGAAGTCAGATGATTTGTCCATGGTTACACCATAAATTAACATTTTCAGGACTTGAATTATAATTGGGTTTCTCTCCATTGTTCTTGGTGTACAGTACAACCAGAAATTAATTTGCGCTCCCTAAGGCCACACTAGCACGGTCTTAAATTTTTCAAAATGTACTCATATGGTAGCAAATATATATTTGGATCATTGAATATAGGCTGTCACTCAAAATGAACAGTTAATATTCTGAGTGTTAGCTCTCTTTTATATGTAGATAAAAGTATAAGGATGTATGCATGACTACGGTCAGTTTTAAGTTAAGTTAAAGTTGGTATTACTGCATTGTTTTCCACTTCTGCAACTATTGTCTATAGCTCCCGAAGTGATTTTCATCCTGTCCCATAGTTATAAGTGTAATCTACGTACTGATAGTACCATCTTTAACTGAATGAAAACTTACTGTCTTTCCTGAGTTCCTGTTTCTATATGCAGTTTCCTACATCTCTACTGGGTTACCCTAAAGTATCTTTATAAGTAATATGTCCATTCCAAAACTCTTTTTTTTTTTTTAATATATTTTTTTTTTATTTATTTCTAGGAGAGAGAGAGAGAGAGAGAGAGAGAGACAGCGTGAGCAGGGGAGGGTCAGAGAGAGAGGGAGTCATAGACTGAAACAGGCTCCAGGCTCTGAGCTGGCAGTCAGCACAGAGCCCGATGCGGGGCTCGAACCCACGAACCGCGAGATCATGACCTGAGCGAAAGTCGGACGCTTAACCGACTAAGCCACCCAGGCGCCCCCCATTCCAAAACTCTTGACTTTCATTTCCCACCCCTCATTTCCAACTCAGGTTTACCCTGAGTAAACCAATGTTTACTCAGTTGCTTAGACTCCAAACCTAAAAGTTAATTGTTTTTTTTTCTCTCACCTTTCATAGTCAACCTTTTGAACACGGTCTACTCTGATTCTGAAATCTTCCTAGAATTTATCTATTTCTCTTAATTTTCATTGTCACCATTTCTTTCATGTGTTCTTGCAAAATGCCCATAACAAAACTTCACATGACAATGAGAATAGTCAACTTAAATTTGATTATGTTCTTTCCTTAATGTTGCTTAATACCTTCTAACAAATTTTCATTGTAATCTGTACCCCTTACCATAGTTTGCGGCCCATAAATCAGAGGTCAACAAACTTTGCTGTAAAAGGCAAAGTAGTAAATATTTTAGGCTTTGTGACCCATATGGCCTTTATCTCAGCTACATGGCTGTATGATGGTAGTGCAGAAATAGCCACAGAACATCTTTAAACAAATGAGCATAGCTGCATTCCCATAAAACTGTTTACAAAAACAGGCAGCAAGTGAGATTTGCCTCACTGACTATAATTTGATAACCCTTGGCCATTAACTGTTGCTTGACCCCTTTTGCTACCTATGTTTCCATTCTTACATGAGTTATTGACTCATGGTCAGAGCAGAATACTTAATTTGCTCAATGAATGAATGAATGATTTCATTTTCGTATGTATATATTTTGTGACTTTTGAATTTAAAACTACTTCCTAGAAAATAGATCTAGCACATTTAGAGGAAAATTGATTTAGAAAATGTTCCTGACTTTTTTATTTCTAAGAAATACTGACTTTTTTTTCTTTTTTTGTTTGGGGTGTGAATATAGATCTGAAGAGGAATGACTATACACCTGATAAAATTATATTTCCTCAGGATGAACCTTCAGATTTGACTCTTCAGCCTGGAAATTCCACCAAAGAATCAGAATCAACTAATTCTATTCGTCTGATGTTATAATATTACTGAATCATTGTTTTTTTGCCTACATCTCACAAAAATGTTACCTTGTCATTTTTCCTTCAGGAGGAAATTGGTAATAGAGAAAAGCGTGTACAAATGAATATGCTGATTCTGGCACTGTTAAAAGGTCGATATTCTTTTGACCTGATTAAACTAGTCAGTCAGGAGCTCCCTATAGGATACAGCTGGCAGCTGTTAAATTTTAAAGGTAAAGGAAAATTAGTATTTATAACTTTTTAAAGGGCTCTTTTAGCAGAAGATTTCATTTGACTTTGTTCTGATGAGGGTGATACCCTCTCTCATGTGGTGCAATACCATTAACCAAAGTTAAGTGTCCATGCAGATTTTATTGGCAGCTGGTTTACTGCCATTCAGCTAGTGAAATGAAGAAATCGCCCAGCCTTTTGGTTAAATGGCAGACGTCTTCCTCAGTATGTTTTAGTGTGTTTAGTGATGATGTCACTCATCCCCAGCTAGATGCTTGTTGGTCACGGGAAAGGAGATGACTTGTGATAGTAGATCCATAGGGATACAAGAAGCCTGAGCTGAAAACTGTTTTCAAAGAGGGACTTTATGAATCAGGATTAGGCTCCATATTTAAAGATGGAGCCAATTTTTTTTTTGTTGTTAAACAGAGCCCAAATTGTGCAAAAGTATTAGTGTTTTTTTTTAACATTGTTTTATCAAGTCATTGTTAAGTAGAAGAAAGCCATGGTAGACTGCTATAACCTAAATATATCAGAGGAGAAATTTAACTCGCTGTTCAAGAGAAGTTACCTTGAAAAAACAGTTAAAGTGCTTTTTTCCCATAACTAGTGACAGCCTGGAAGCTACACACTTCTCCAGAGATCTTATTGACAGTGTATTAGATCAGAATGTAAACATAAATTCTTGCATATAGTTAAAATTGTGTAGGAACACCTGAACACGAATATTGTTTGTGGTACTTATTTAAGAAGTTGAGTTGGATTATCATTATGTGATGTCGGGAGATTGCAATGTAACTTTATGCCAATAAAATGTACTTTAACTGCCCCAGATACTGTTGAATACTCAACAACAAGAAAAGCTTTCATCTGACTAAAGTTTTACTATTTGATTTTTTCTTTTTGTTTCCTAGGTACTAATTTTAATTTTTATTTAGGAAGGAGCAGTGTAAATCTTACTTGTATTCAGTAGTGTATCTCATAGATACAGACAAGGCAAGAAGAGATGAGCTGTTTAAATAGTGTTTAATATTAATGGGGGGGGAAGAAAACCTGTATTAAAGATATTATTACTATATACATTTTGTATATCATTAAATCTTTAAAAGAAATTAAATAAATTTATTCTTGTTTACAGATGTTTAGTGGGTTTAATCATTCTGAAAAATTATCCATGTTTTCAGAGCATTTTATTAATTTCAGAGTATCAGCTTTTTTTAAATGAACCATTTTGTACACCTAAGCCTTTTACCTTCTGACCTGTGTATTATTTAATGTGGTCTTGGTTTCCTCTTCTCTCTCCTTCTCTCTTTTTTAAATCTGTTTCTTGTTATGTCAGAAAATGGAGATATGGGTTGTCTATTGATGTTTAGTTTTAGGTTGATTATTTTCATAACACGTTAACTGTAACCAGCATTTATATAGCACTTAATATGTGCCAGGCATCACTCTAACTGCTTTACATATAAATTAAGATCCATTTAATCCTTGAAAAATATTATGAAATAGATGTTATTATCTTGTGTTGCCAACTAGAAAATAAAAGCATTAGATAAAATAACTTTCGTAAGATTCTTAGAATGTAGCAGCACTAGGATTCAGACCCAGGAAACTGGCTTTTGTGTGTGCTCTAGAGCCCCATGTTATGTTGACTTTCAAGCATAATGATGATTGGTTTCTTTACAGTTCCTGGTTGCTTTTCTGAAATAAATCTACCCTGGTTGCCTTTTTTTTTTTTTGGTTGACTCTGGAAGGTAACACTTTACCTGAAGACCACATTTCTCATTCCAAAGAAGTATAATCTTTCCTTAGATTACTAAATTTCATTATTATTACTCTGGTCTGAAAGTATCATTTGCATAATCTCTTTAGCATTTTCTTCACAGTGTCATCCTGCCGAGAACAGAGCTCCATCTCTTTACCAAATTACTTTTCTTTTGAGAGAGAGAGCAGGCAGATGAGCAGGGGAGAGGTACAGGGAGAGGGAGTAGAGCCCAACGTGAGGCTGGATTTCAGGACCCTGAGATCATGACCTAAACCAAAATCAAGAGTCAGACACTTTAACCAACTGAGCCACCCAGGTGTCCTCCAAATTACTTCTTAAAACCTCTTCTGCAGATGTTCTCCGATCATTTGCCTTCTTTGAAAGTAATACATGTTGGTTGTGTTGGAACATAAGGTAAATATTTTTAAATGTAAAGAAAAATATAAAAATTACCCTTGTTTCCCAGCCTTAATTCCTTGGGAATTCCAATGAAGAAAAGAGGATGGCAGAGAATAGAGAAAATTCTGAGAGTGATTTCTCTTTACAAAGAACTTCTCCTGCTGCTTCTTCTGTTAGTTAAAATATGAGCACATATTTATGATACATGTAGATGTGTATAATTTGCATCGAAGTGCATAAGTATGCTCCATTTTCATCTCTTTTGAAGGCACTTTTAGGATTCACTTTAAGAATGAAGTTAGAACAACGGATATAAAAAGTAGCTGTGAGCACAAATGTAAAGCCAAAACATCAAGATAATTCAAATAAAGTAACTTTTGGGGCACCTGGGTGGCTTAGTCGGTTAAGCGTCCGACTTTCACTTAGGTCATGATCTCGCGGTTCGTGGGTTCAGCCCCGCGTCGGGCTCTGTGCTGACAGCCAGCTCAGAGCCTGGAGCCTGTTTCAGAGTCTGTGACTCCCTCTCTCTCTCCCCTGCTCACGCTTGCTTGCTCTCTCTCTCTCTCTAGAAATAAATAAAACATTAAAAAAAAAAAAAGCAAATAAAGTAACTTTTGCAAGTGCTCAATCATAACGTGTAAGAAAGTTAAAACAATGGAAGATACGTGGAGTTGAAAGCCCAGATAAATCCAAATGATCAATATATTGTAAGCTATATGAAGATAGAGAATTGTATTTTATGCACTACTAAACATCGAGCACAGTGACTGACATGAAGCTGATGCATAGTAGGTATTTTCTTGATTAATGAATTAGCTACAACAACTATGTAATAGGAGTTCCAGAATGCAAGACCTAGAAAGGAAAAAACAGAAGTACCTACTTCATGCCACAGTTTGGTATCTCTGAAAATAAATAGCAAATAATAATGTTTATGAAGGAAAATCACATTAACAAAAGAAT
Source organism: Proteles cristata cristata (assembly GCA_017311185.1). Lineage (NCBI taxonomy): Eukaryota > Metazoa > Chordata > Mammalia > Carnivora > Hyaenidae > Proteles > Proteles cristata. Next base: position 64,958 of record JAESUZ010004853.1, on the reverse strand, counting down.
TTTCGTCTCATATAGTATCCAGGAGGCAGTAAAGCAATTTTTTTAGGAGAAAGGGAGGACTTTGAGCCCAGCCACCTGATGGCATTCTCAGAAAGTTCACCACTTTCTTGGAAAATGTTCACAGATAGACTCAAGCAAAAAGAAGGAATCTAAATAGGAAGACATGAGAGAAAAGATACAGAGAAAGGCAAATGTTCATAAAATATATAAATTCAAATGCTGGCAAATATCTATACATAAAATTTTAAAGTAAACTAGAATAAAACATTTTTAAATATTAAAAGAAGATTCAGAGGAATACGGTAGTTAAGCACACTAAAGGTCTCATCCAGTTGGGTAAAGTTACAGATATTAATTTATCAAAATGTAATTTTAAGTATGAGTAACCCTTGCTGTCCTGACTCACTGTGTCAGGAGCCAAATCTCAAGGAGCCAAATTTTCACACAAAGTCATGACTAGCCATCCAGATCTTAAAAACCAAAGAGTTTAGGGATGTTGGGGTGTCTCAGTTGGTTAGGTGTCTGACTCTTGATTTCTGCTCAAGTCATGATTTCAGTTTGTGAGTTCAAGCCTCACACTGGGCTCTGAGCTGACAACGCAGAGCCTGCTTAGGCTCTCTCTCTGTCTCCCTCCTGGTCTCTGTCCCTACCCCCACCCCACCCCCGCCAAATAAGTAAATAAAATTTTTTTTTAATTATTTCTAGGAGAGAGAGAGAGAAAGAGAGACAGCGTGAGCAAGGGAGGGTCAGAGAGAGAGGGAGTCACAGACTGAAACAGGCTCCAGGCTCTGAGCTGGCAGTCAGCACAGAGCCTGACGCGGGGCTCGAACCCACGAACTGCGAGAGCATGACCTAAGCGAAAGTCGGACACTTAACCGACTAAGCCACCAAGGCGCCCCAGTAAATAAAAATTTTAAAAAATATGTTGGGATAACAATGGTATCCCTCGCTATTCAAACTTTAGACCCAGATTAAGATAACAAGGGCTACTTGAATATTTGTTGAAATGTTTAAAGGAAACAACCCAAGAATCTAAAAACAATGTACAATGTCTACACAATTAGAAAAAAAAAAATGTCTGAGGGGAGGTTTTAAAAAAGTAATCCATCAAAGCAAGCAAGCAATAACAGCCAGATTCCTTTCTTTTCTTCCTTTATCCATTCACAATTTAGAAGCCATTAGTTGAGATCAATTTAGGTAGGCCTGGTGTGAGGTGTCAGAGAAGCAGAGTGGCTGAGGTGTGTGTGGTGGTGTGTGTGGTCGGGAGGGCAGCAGTAACAGATGCTGCATGTGGAAGGGTTGATGACATAAGGAAACACTGAAGATGATGGGGCTGTGACACTGCAATAGCATGAGTACATCAAGCTTCTACATCTTGGCTTCTAAATACTATTCTTTAAAAGGAACCAGGACTCTGAGAAATGACTAACTTCAGGACTGAGGCAGGTAAAGTCTGGAAGATCTCACTGTGCCAAAAGTAAGGCAGTGTTCAAAGAATGACGGGGACGGGTCAAACATGTACAGAAAACATCTTGAAGAGCCTTTTGCCGGCTAATCTTGAGTTACTTTGTATATCAAAAATAAATAATGCTAAGATGATCCATCGAATAAAGTAGGAATTCATGAGTCCACACTGATTAAAAGAATAAACAGGGAAAAGAAAAAACTTGTCTTTAGAGCAGGATACCAACTGATGACAGCAGTTGGAATAATGGTACTAGAAAGCCACCATTTGGCAACTACCATAGTTATAATTAACCTAACCAAGCAACATCAATTAATGTTAAAACTAGCATGTGAAGGTTTGATGAGGAATGGGTCATTTACATTGTCCCAGAGTTCTCTCTACAACATACTGATTACAAAATTGGGGAAAGTAACCACAGTAAAACTTGGCAGACCCCACTTTTTTTGAGTGATTACAGCTAATATCACTAGTGTTGGTACAAGTCAAAATTGTGTAGCACCTAGTACAATGCAGTAAAAAACAAGAATTACTTTTGTGATATTCTTACTAGAAATGCATAATATGATTCTTAGGAAAGATCCCAACTGAAGGATATTCTTCAAAATAATTAGCCAGTAATTTTGAAAAGTGTCAAGTTCTTGAAAGTCCGGGAGATGCATAAGAACTATTGAAGGACCCTAAAGAGACATGCAACAAAATGCAACATGCGATTCCAACTAAACCATGTCTAGACTCAACTTCCAGAAACTATGAGATAGTAAAATGTGTGTTGTTTTAAACCACTAAGTTTGTGATAACTTGTTAGCACAGAGCACTCATGTAAAAGTCATTTTACTCATGAGCATAGATACAAAAGTCTCGAACAAAAGATTAGCAAATAGAATCCAGCAATTCATGGGGCGCCTGGGTGGCTTAGTCGGTTAAGCGTCCGACTTTCGCTTAGGTCATGATCTTGCGGTTCGTGGGTTCGAGCCCCGCGTCGGGCTCTGTGCTGACTGCCAGCTCGGAGCCTGGAGCCTGTTTCAGAGTCTGTGACTCCCTCTCTCTCTGACCCTCCCTTACTCATGCTGTCTCTCTCTCTCTCTCCTAGAAATAAATAAAACATTAAAAAGAAGGGGCGCCTGGGTGGCTTAGTCGGTTAAGCGTCCGACTTTCGCTTAGGTCATGATCTCGCGGTTAGCAATGCAGCCTGAAAATCACTAACATTAAAAAGAAAAGAATCCAGCAATTCACGAAAATCACTAACAGATAAGTTTATCTGAGAAAGATTGGTTTAATATGTGACCATCATCATCAGTTATTAACCACAATAGCAGACTAAAAGAAGAATGCTTTCATGATTGCCTCAAAAGATACAGAAAAACCTGATCTGTCATGATGACAACTCTCAAAAATAGCTATGCCTTTAGCAGACATCATATTTAATGGTGAATTATTCAGAGCTTAGTTCAGGAATGAGCTAAGGATGCTACTGTCCCCACATCTATTCAGCATTTTACTGGAGGTGCTAGCTAGTTCACAAGGTAAGAAATAAAAAGTATTAGGATTGGGAAGGAAAAAATAAGACTGATTTTTGGCAGTTGGCTTGAATGTAGCAGAAAAGGACAAATATCATATGTTTGCACATATAGGAGGATTAGGAGGAACTTAACGGAGGACCATGGGGGAGAAGAAGGGGGGAAATGGTGAGGTAAAGTGAGAGAGATAAACCATGAGAGACTCTTGAATGTTGAGAACAAACTGAAGACTCATGGGTGGAGGGGGAGGGGGGAGATGGGCATGGAGGAGGGGAAATGGTGAGGTAAAGTGAGAGAGGTAAACCATGAGAGACTCTTGAATGCTGAGAACAAACTGAAGACTCATGGGTGGAGGGGGAGGGGGGAGATGGGCATGGAGGAGGGCGCTTGTGGGGATGAGCACTGGGTGTTATGTGGAAACCACCTTGACAAACTATTTGTGAAAGAAAGAAAAAGAAAGAAAGAAAGGAAGGAAGGAAGGAAGGAAGGAAGGAAGGAAGGAAGGAAGGAAGGAAGGAAAGAAAAAAAAGAAAGAAAAGAAAGAAAGAAAACCCAAAAGGAAGGAAGGAAAGAAAGAAAGAAAGAAAGAAAGAAAGAAAGAAAGAAAGAAAGAAAGAAAGAAAGAAAACCCAAAGAACCTTTATAAAAATTAGACTTTGAGTTTAGAAAGGTCCTTGGATATAATATCAACATATGAATATGTGTTGTGTTTTTACCTACAAGCATCAATCATAAAATGAAATTTTAACAAGACTCCACTGATGAGGAGAAACAGAAGTATTTGGGAGAAGTACACTGACCAAAAGAGCAGATGAACAGGATTCAAGTCCTGCAGAATTACCACTCAGGTAGCTTCATGAACCCCTTTGTAAACAGACCACAAATATAAAATAGTCCTAAGACTTAACACCTCCCATTGCCAGGCATTGAATAATAATTTTTTTTTTTTTAGTGTTTATTTAATTTGAGAGAGAGACAGAGAGCATGAGTCAGGGAGGGGCAGAGAGAGAGAGTGAGAATGAATCCCAAGTAGGGTTCGTGCTATCAGCACAGAGCCCAACGTGGGGCTTGATTCCATGAACCATGAGATCATGACCTGAGCGAAATCAAGGGTCTGACACTTAACCAACTGAGCCCCCCAGGCACCCGGATGAACAATCATTCTTAATGTTTTTGTGTAGCCTGAGCATATATGCATTTGAAGATAAATGGGGTTTCTACTGTAGACAGACTCTTCAGAACTTTGTTTTTTTAACTTACCAATAATACTTCCTGGAGACAAATCCATGTTAAAATTGTGTTTACTACATATTTGGGGTTTTTTTAATGTTTTTAATTTACTTTTGAGAGAGAGAGCAAGCAGAGAAGGGGCAGAGAGGGAGACACTATCTGAAGCAGGTTCCAGGCTCTGAGCTGTCCGTACAGAGCCTGATGCAGCGCTTGAACCCACGAACCATGAGATCATGACCTGAGTCCCGTAACCGACTGAGTCAGCCACCCAGGTGCCCCTTGTTTGTTTTTTTTTGTTTGTTTGTTTGTTTGTTTTTTGAACTTTTCAGTTTGAGATAGTTTCGAACTTAGAGAAGAACTGCAAGAAATGTACAAAGAGCTCCAGTTAACCTTCACCCAGATTTACTCATTGCTGACATTTGGCTGCATTTGCTTCAGATTTGCTTTATCACTTTATCCCCTCCCTCTTTTCCTCCTGGGTGCCTGTGTCTTTGTGTGTTTCCCTGACCATTTCAGAGCAGTTTATGTATATCAGGCCCCTTTATCCCTAAACCTTTCACTGTGTATTTCCCAAGAACAAGGAGATTCTCATCCATAATCAGGGTACAATCCTTATAAAATTCAGAAGATTCAACACTGTTACAAAACTATTCATATGTAATCCTATTCAGATTTAACAATTGTCATAATGATGTCCTTTTATAGCATTTTCCTCCCTGATCCAGTCCCCTATCCAGGATTATATTTGTCTTGTTTCTCCTGTTTATTTTATTTTTTATTTTTTTCCTGAAGTTTATTTATTTATTTTGAGAGAGAGAGAGAGAGAGAGAGAGAGAGAGAGAGAATCCCAAGCAGGCTCCATGCTGTCAGCACAGAGCCCAATTTGGGGCTTGAACCCATAAATCATGAGATCATGATCTGAGCCAAAACCAAGAGTTGAACACTTGACTGATCCACCCAGAAGCCCCTCTAGTTTATTTTCAATCTGATATGGTTCTCAGCCTTCTTTATCTTTCCTGATATTTACATTTTTGAGGAATTTTTCTTTTATTACTTCATTCATTTTACTTAATGCAGAATTGAGAAAGGACAATTGGATTGGCCCTAAAGGCCCTTTCTTGACCTTTATTCACAGATTCTGAGTTAGCTTAAAGAAAGAACAAGCTGGTACCAGGTTTGGAGCTCCAGAGGCTCCCCTTTCTAACAAGACCATTTCCCTAACCAGGTTGCTTTCATTGCTACATGGTTACACCTACTCTCTGACCTCTTTTCATCTAGATAGAACATCGTTGGGGTGAGGGGTGGAGGGGGTTCTTTGCTGAAGGCTTTCTTAAGAACAGTTCTCCATGAAGACAATGGGATGAGAGCTCAGGAGAACATGTGAGCGTTGCTACCTCTCAGCTTATAAATCCTTCTATGATGAACACTTATATTTGCTCTGGGTGGCCCTAGTGGTGTGTGTGTGTGTGTGTGTGTGTGTGTGTGTGTGTGTGTGTGTGTGTGTGTGTCTATATCCTCTTTGGACTGTAATTGGTGACCATGAAGAGAAAGACTCCAGTCTATCCCAATGCTATCCATTTTAGAAGCAGGACAATCCAACTGCCTCCCTTCCCATGTATGGGTGCCCAAAGGAGGCAGAGCTGCCATAATGGACTATATGAAGGTAAATCTTCTGTGTATGCATGTAACATGTAATATATATGTATGTATATATTACATACATATGTACACAAGAGAAACTGAGTGATAGGGGAAGAGAGGTTACATGTTCATTCTCTGAACATGTCTCTGAAATTTAATTTCTTTAAATTTTTAAGTAGCTGAGTAACAGTATCTCGTGGCAACATGCTAGAATCCTGAGGGGGAATGGAAATGATTATGATGTATGGAAAATCTAAATTGGAATGGACTTGAAGTACAAATGAAAATCAGTTTACAGCTACTGAAAAGGGAGGGAAACATACAAATTGCTTATTACAAACAAAAAGAGCCAAAGTAACAGGCTCGGAGAAATGAAGTTAAAAGGATTAGATGTAGCTCCTGAATAGAAGTGAAAGTCCATCGTAGATGCACTAAAATGGCTTCACAGCGGCCCTGCCCTGCAGATGACTTCAGTATCTACTATGTCCTGTAAGCCACTATCTACTATAGCTTTCTTGATAAGTTCAGTTAGGGGGTCAGGGGAGGCCATGTCAAAGGAGTTGGGGATATGTGCCACCTTTGGGAGGGATCCCCCAGGTGTGACCCAGTGGAGAATTCCCCAAAGGAAGAGAAGGTGTTATTTAATATCTAGGCAATAGATGCTTCTAAAGAGGGGCAGTCCAGGGCCTCCGGTGACCCCAGTCAATAAACATGAAAATGAGCATCATGTAAGAGTGAACACCTTTCAAACCGGCAGAATTATAAATAGAGGTACTGAGGTAACAGTCTCATGGAGACCCAATTTTAGATACTGTACATGGGAAGGAAAATCAGAAAGGACCAAGATGCTGGGCTACCAGGAGCAATAGCCACATCACAAAAGGAAGCTGTGTTTGGAGAGAGGAGGACTCCCAGGGAGGCTGTTGTCTCCTCCATGTTGGGCTGTCTATGCACATGAATTCTTGAATTCTATACACTTACTGTTAGGAACATGCTACATCAGTCACTTATTCAAAAATATTTTTAGGTTGTTATTTATTAACTATGCAATCCGTGCCATGTGCCTCACATCATGTAATCTAATCCTCCCAACAACCCTACAAGGTAGCATTGTAGATGAGAGACAGACGTAAGTGTCCCAGATCAATTAACTAGAAAGTGGCAGAGTCAGGACTTAAACTAAGATCTGTTCTTTACAAAGTCTATGTTCTCTCTGTACCTGTGTGTTTACAGGAACATATACAAATATATACATATATATTATACACACATAGATGTGCTCTTAATATATGTTTATATGCTTAGATAAGCTCTTAATACATGTTTATATGTATATATGCTCTCATTATGTACATATGCCATACATATGTATGTGTACACATACACTCTCATAATAAGTGATATATAAATCCAAATAACTCAGTAGTTAGGTAGATACTCTCTCTACATATCACTGCACATACTTACAGGCAAATGACTAAACCATTTAAATGTGGTATCTCCTCTGTAAAACAGGATTTAAAAATGGTTATACCTACCCTATAGAACTGTTGAAAGGATTAAATGGGAAAATGCATATTAACCACTGACCAGTCTCAATACATGATAGCTATTATTTTTATTAACTCCTATCTATTGCCATTATTGTTACTACTAATAATAGCTAAATTATTTGCCCAGAAAAGAAAAAAAAAAGAAAGAAAGAAATACTTTGGTATTCCGCGGGAAAGGTTGCATTTTTAGCCAAGCAAATCTAGGTCTCTGAAAGGCCAATATTTTCTGTCCTCTTGCTCTGGTTTCAGGAAGAATCTTCTACCTCAGCCTATTTGGCCACAGGCACTGTTCAGAGTTCCAGAATAATTAATGCAGTTTTAGATCTTGAGTTTGAACACTTCTGTCCTGGGTAGGGAATGTATCTGACAGAAGACTCATTGAGGACTCTTCTTTGTGACTGTCACTTGCACATATTTTGTACCCTCAAACTGCTCTCCTTTCTCCACACGGCCCCAACACAGTGCAGAGTGCGCAGATCGCTATGATAGCTCTCCAGTCAACGAGGTGGATGAGAACCAGCCCCATTTCCAGGGAGTGACAGGCCTGCGGAACTTGGGCAACACGTGTTACATGAACGCCATCCTTCAGTGTCTCTGCAGCATTTCACCACTAGTGGAATACTTTGTCTCGGGAAAGTACATTACTTCTCTTCAAAAGTAAGACCATTTGCCTTCCCTGCAGCCCAGCCCCCACCACCTCCTCCCCCAAGGTGAGGCGAGGGAGGAAGCCCTCTGAATCCCTACTGAGGGCTAAACAAGTCAGTAGAGGCTACAGAGCCCCAGAGACCGGAAGTTCAACCAAGAACGGAGCTTTACGTTCTGTCTGATGCCACGCATGCTTGAGTTTTTAGGAGCTTTCTTTTCATTAAATCAGCCAGAAACATTCTCCATCCTTCTTCCAAGGGATTGCAGTGAGGTTGCCACTGCGTTTGCCTACGTGATGACAGACATGTGGCTCGGAGACTCAGAATGCATCTCACCAGAAATATTTCGGTCAGCTTTTGGCAAACTCTACCCAGAATTCATGAAAAAAACACAACAAGATGCTCAGGAATTCTTGATTTATGTCCTGAATGAACTTCATGAATCTCTGAAAAAGGTAAATAGCAGTAATGGCCTTGAAATAAGACAGACCTTCAGCTCTATCGGCAACTTTCATTTTTTATTCTTTCATTTCTTCTGCCAATATTGCCCACTCTGTGCCGAGCAACAGGTGCTGGGGATTAGTAGGGAGCCATTCAATTCGTATTTGAATTGGGGGTTATTCACCAAACTTAGCAAATCATCAGAATCACCTGGGAAAAGCTTTAGGACACAGATTCTAAGACCCTTACTCCAGCGTCATTGAATGAGAACATCTCGGGCTGTTATTTGGAAAAGCTCATTTGGTGTTTCCAGTGATTGGCAGGTGCGGGAAACACTAATTGGTTCCCTTTGCAAATAACATCTGCACCGACTAGTTTTCTGAAGTGAAAATCGTATTTTTATGCAAATATATTCCTCATGAGATATAACATAAGAGCTTTACAACTTAAGGTATATGTTCTTGGTAACTACAAACCCAAGAAAATATTAAGCTCGGTATTAAAGGGCAGACCTAAATACTGCAAAGTTTCATCTTCATGCCAAGCATTTCGGACTGGAGTTCTTTACTGGATCAGGACATACTTTTAATAAAACATGAGATCGCCAGTTATGAAGGGTTTTGCCTTTATCTGTGAGACACTGCCTTCAGCCTTGATCTGAGATGCATACTCCACAAAGATAGGTCCTTGTTTTTAGGCGGTGTCCTTGTGCTAATGTTAGATTACTTCATAATGTCAGAGATCACAAACTATGGCCATTAATCCCTCTCATCTGCAATCCCTAGTTCCATTTTTCAGTTTTACTAATAAGATATTCATGGCAGCACTTGTTTGTTTGTTTGTTTGTTTGTTTGTTTGGTTGGTTGGTTTTAGCCAGAGGGGAGGGTGGTGGTCAGTAAAATCACTTAGGTCCTCATCTGCAGCCAGTCTGAAAGAAATAGATTCTCCTTCCCAAGACCAAAGTTGAAATTAAGGACATTAAATTACCATCAGGTGGAAGAGCTTGCCAGCAGGGCATGATAAAAAGAGGAAAGCCAAGAGGAGGAGCGTGCATCGCTCTGAAGTAAAGCTGGCCGTGGAGACAATGCGTCTTCCAAAGGTATATTCTACTGAGGCCCTAAAACCACTACAAAGTCAGGCTGTGCTCCCAGAAATGCTATTCCTGAGTATGAGTTAGATTCAAATCAAGCTGTTAAGTCTAGTTAAATCGGGCTGCCATAATCTGAAGGGGCTCGAGAAGAGGTCAGTTTCTTTATTTTACCTTTACATCAGTTTGTATGACTGAAAGCTAGTTCCAAAGCTTCTTCACTTTCTTCCCAAGAAGAACTGTCCCCCAGACCCTGTCTCACACCTTCGTAGTCTGTCAGCTCATGGGGCACACACATATGCCTTACCAGGGAGTCATCATTGCTAGGTGTCACTTTAGGAGGAAAATAACTGAGTTATCAGAAATCACACCTACTAGATACTCTTAAGAAGAGCTCTATTATCGGAATCCAAAACTAAGTGGTTTCTGGTAGCAATGTGTCATTCTGATAGAAAAAAATGAAGTGATTGTATTAAAAACTTTTAAAAAATAACCAATAGTTGATTCAGGGCTAATTTGTTTCTTGATTCAGTGCCATCGAAGATCATTTGAGAAAGGATCTATCCCAAGGTGCTGTAGGAAGATGATTGCCAATGAGTCCTCCATCATCACCCGGCTGTTTGAAGGGCAGCTCAACTATAGCGTCATGTGTTTGAAGTGTGAGAACTGCACCTACAAGAATGAAGTCTTCACCGCCCTCTCCCTCCCCATTCCATCCGAGTATGAGTGCTCTCTTCAGGTAGGGGTGGTTCCTCCTGGATCCCACTTCTCAGGGCTTTTACCTACATTTTCTGTTATGATGGGGGTTGCTTTGTAACTTAAACCAAATTGGAAGCCCATGATAACAACATTTGATAGGAAAGAGATGTACAGCCAAAAGTTACTGTGAATTCATTGTATTTCCAAATGTACTCCATAAAACAGCCTCATTGTAAAATTGAAATGACAGGTGGGGCTTATTCAGCCTGCTAAAATGGCTTGGTGCATGTAGGGAATTCATACTTTTTTGCAAAACTTTTATGACCCTTCCTCACCCCCGAGGTCTGCAGATGCAGATTGGTAACTAGATATAGAAGATTCTGACTTTTAGTTTTGAGTTCTTGTGTTTAGATAGAAGCTGTGTGGAATATGTTGGAAAGATAGAATGGAATCTAGTGCCTTAGTTTACCTCTTGAATTTTCTTCACCTTAATACCAAACACTAATTAATCTGTAAATAGTCGGGGCGGGGGGGGGGGGTTGGGGAGGGATGATGGTAGAAGGCAGGGGACAGCTAGAAGGCAAGGAGGAATAAATTCCCTTGCAGAATAATACATATTTACATTTTTTCTACCAAAATTATGGCCGCTTAACCTCAAACACATTCTTTAGGCATCTTTAGCCTAATGGTTTGCAGGGCCAGGGTGCTGGCCCCATTGAGGATGGCCCCGGTGGGTATGGGATCTAATTCTGAGTGTTCTGTGGTCTTTATTATCCACAACACTGGACATGGTAAATTTTCAGTCTCCATATCACTTTTGTGATGAGATGAATCCCATAAAACAGCTGCCCGACTTGCTTAGTGGAAATTGCATAGTAAATATTATTCTGATAGAAATTAGAAAGGTTAAAATGCGGATCCAGAGATGAGAAGTGAGATGGGCACTTGGATCCATTTCAGTAACTAAGTGAGAAAGAGGCATGTCCTTTTTGGGTAGATTTCGCACCTTTCCAGGCAGCAGCTGGAGACACTAGTACCTCACGGATATGTTGACTTTGAGCAGAGCAATGAGGGTTACATTTCCACAACTCTTGCAAAGTCCTGTTTTAAATAGAGAGCCCAGGCTGTGGCCCATCCAGTTTGGTTACCCCATGACTTTTTTCCTCAACAGGACTGTCTCCAGTGTTTTTTTCAACAAGACACACTGACCTGGAATAACCAAATCCACTGTTCCTTCTGCGAAACCAAGCAAGAAACAGCTGTAAGGGCCATTATTTCCAAAGCACCAAAAATAATTATCTTTCACTTAAAAAGGTAGGGATTTTGACATTTTGTGAGATTTTTTTTTTTCTGAATGGCTTTATCGAGACAATTCACATACCATGCAATACACCCATTTAAAGTATACAATTCGGTGCTATTCAGTGTATTACATTAATTTTTAAAAATTTGTGATAAAATAAGTGTAACATAAAACCTGCCATTTTAACCTTTTTTATTGACCTCTAACATAACAGCATTACATTAGTTTTAGGTGTACCATATAGTGATTCAGCAATTCCTTTATGTTGGTCTGTGCTCATCACAATAAGTGTATTCCTGATGCCTTTCCCCCATCACACCCATCCCACTAACTTCCCCTCGGGTAACAGTTTGTTCTCTGTATTTGAGTCTGGTTTTTGTCTCTTATTTTTTCTTTGTTGGCTTTGTTAAATTCTACATGGGAAGAAATCATATGGTATTTGTCTTTCTCTGACTTATTTCACTTAACATTATACCCTCTAGAGCCATTCATGTTGTTGCAAATGGCACGATTTTCTTCCTTTCTATGGTTGAGTAATAATCCTTGTAGATCCATACAACTTCTTTATCCATTCATCTGTTGATGGGTAATTGGATTGCTTCCATATCTTAGCTATTACAAGTAATGCTGCAATAAACGTAGGGGTGTGTGTCTTTTTCAAATGAGTGTTTTTGTATTCTTTGGGTAAATACCCAAGAGTGGAATTACTGACCAAATGGTAATTCTATTACTGATTTTTCTGAGGAACCTCCATACTGTTTTCCATAGTGGCTGTGCCAGTTTGCCTCCTGACCAACACTGCACGAAGGTTCCTTCTTATCCACATCTTTGCCAACACTTATTGGCAAAAAAAATCCCTACCTTTCTTATCTTTTTGATTTCAGTCATTCTGACAGGTGTGAGGTGATGTCTCCTTGTGGTTTTGATTTTGCATTTCCCTGATGACAAGTGATAATGAGTATCTTTTCAGGTGTCTGTTGGCCATCTGTATAACTTCTTTGGAGAGATGTCTATTCAGGTCCTCTGCCCATTTTAAAAATTGGATTATTTGTGTTTGTTGGTTTTGTCTTTAAGTAAATTCTACCCCTAGTATGGGGCTTGAGCTCATGACCCTGAGATCAAGAGTCACATGTTCTACTGACTTAGCCAGTCAGGGCCCCGAGGTTATTTGTTTTTTGGTGTTAAGTTGTAAGTTCTTTATATATTTTGGATACTGAGCGCTTATTGGACATATCATTTACAAATATCTTCTCCCATTCAGTAGGCTGGCTTTTTGTTTTGTTTCCAAAGCCAAATATTATGGGACTCTTGTTTCCAGTGCAGGTCTGTGTCCAGGGTGCCTGCTGTGGGGTCAGCTCCTCTGCCTTCATGCATGTGGTGTCCCTCCCCTGTGTGGTTAGTTTCCTGAAAAGTTTGGTTCCTCACTGGGACTCTGCCTCTATTCCCCTTTTACATGTGGCCTCTTCTCTATGATTAACTGTGGAAAGTCTATAAGGCCAGGCTTTGGGTCATTTTGTGAGTTAGTTGCTCCGATATGGCTGTTATCTAGGTGTGTCCAGGAAACAAAGTGAGCTTTGGATCCTCCCTTTCCACTATTTTCCTAGCAGTCTTCTCATTTTGATGAATGTAGTGATCACGTTACAGTTTTGTAGTTAGAAGGCTAACTTGGGTCTGGCAAGGCTAAAATCAGAGTGTCTGTAGGGCTGCATTCCCTTCTGGGAGGTTTCAGAGAAGAATCTGGTGCCTTCTCCCTCCAGCTGATTGAAGTGAGAGTCAAGCTAAACTTTTTTTTTTTTCTTTTAAGCAAGTCCAGCCCAGGTGATGTTCTCTACTTGTTACCACATTATATCAGGAGGCACATGGTGAAAGTCTGCCCCACTATTGGTGAGATGTTGTTTGATCTGTAGATAAGGTAGTGACTGTAAGATCCTACCATTTAAAGGTATAGTTTCCCTCTGTAATTAGCATACCTCTGGACTCATGGATATCTTTAAACTCCATGTGCTTAATATCATTATTATCATCATTCTTCTTAAGTTCAAAATTGGCCATTGGGAGCCCCTTCAAGCCTGTTGCTCTGAGCCCATTTAGGCTTATTAAAGTATAATTGCAAGTATAAAATGTATCCTTCTTAGGTGTACAGTTCTTTGAATCTTGACAAATGCACACAGTCACTAACCATGATAGCCAACATATAGACTACATCTATCACCCCAAAATATTTTCTCATAATCCACCCCTTCTCCCACCCTCAGCCCCTGGAATTGTCTGTTCAGATTTTCATCTTTATAGTTTGGCCTTTTTCAGAATGTCCTGTTATACCATGTGTGGTGTTTTTGAGTTTGGCTTCTTTGACTTAGTGTAATGTTTCTGAGATTAATTCATGGCATGGCATGAGTTAGTGGTTCCTTCCTTTGTATTACTGTGTAGTACTCCCTGTCATGAATGTACCACAATTATTTATCCATTCATTAGTCAATGAACATTTGTTGATACCAGTTTGTAGCAGATATGAATGTAGCCACTGTAAACATTAGCATATACGTTTTTATATGTATAAATCTTCATTTCTTTTGGTATGGTATGTAAGCATGGGACTGCTGGGTCAGATGGTATCCCCTTAGATTTTACAAACAAGGTTTCTTGCTTTTTGGCACGAGAATATCTCCGGGTCATGCAGGAATTGTCCTGCCCCAGACTTAAATCAGCCATTTTTCCAAAATAAACATAATTTTTGAAAACACTCCAGAGTGATTCTGATAGGAGTTCAGGTTTGGGAACTGCTGATCTATATAACAGAGAATGTGACAAGATTTTCAGAAAATTTTATCTTATTAAGGATCTATTAAAGCCTCAGAGGGGAGCCTGGGTGGCTCACTTGGTTAAGTGTCCAACATCAGCTCAGGTCATGATCTCACTGCTTGTGAGTTCAAGCCCTGCGTGGGGCTCTGTGCTGACAGCTCAGAGCCTGGAGCCCACTTCTGATTCTGTGTGTGTGTGTCTCTCTCTCTGCCCCTCCCCTGCTCACATCCTGTCTCTCTCTCATTAAAAAAAAAAAAACCACCACCCTCAGAGCTGGAGGGGTACCTGGGACACTCCGTCATTTAAGGGTCTGACTTCAGCTCAAGTCATGATCTCATGGTCATGGGTTCAAGCCCCAGGTTGGGCTGTGTGCTGACAACTTGGAGCATGGAGCCGGCTTCAGATTTGTAAGGTTTTTGAGTGAAAAAAGACTCCAAAGCAAAAGGCTCCACAGAAGGAGTTTTATTGTATGCACCCTTGGGCGAGGTTCTGTGACTCAAGAAAGGGAGTCAGGGAAGTTGCGCCCTGGTTGGGTGGTGGTGGGGTTTTATAGACTGTTAGTGGGGGTTCAGATAACAGGGGCAGTCTCTTGACTGCAAAGTCCAGGATTGGAAGGTTTAAATTTCTGTTTGCTGCCAATGTAGTAACAGTCACCGATGTAGTGGTGGGAAGGTCAGCCATCTTAAGAAGGTCTGCCATTCTGTGGCATCTCTGCCCCACCTCTCAGCCGGCCCAACATTCCGACCTTTTGTTTTAAATATAGATGGAAGGGGCGTCGATTCAGTTCCGGCTACTTCCTGCTGACGGGTGGGCGTCGTTATAGGGGTAGTCGGAGGTGGGCAGGCGAGAGTAGGGCTGCAGGAGGAGTTGATTTACTGAGACTCGGGACATTTCCTGGAGCCGCTCCCACAGATACCTAATAAGACAGGGGGCAACCGAGATTGATAGCAGGATTAAGCATAGGGGTCCCGCCAGGGGCAGGAGCCAGGTTACCCAGGCATGGGGGTCTAGACCCCATATGTGGGAGTCCTGGCGCCTTGCCTGGATTCGGTCCCTGAGTTCACGAACTTTGGATGTGACTATGCCTGATTGGTTAACGTAGTAGCAACACTCCTCCTTCAGATAGAGGCAGGTTCCCCCTTTTTCAGCCGTCAGGAGGTCTAAAGCCCGTCTGTTTTGTAGGGCTACGGCTGCAAGACTAGTAATCTGGGTCTGTAGAGCAGTGAGGGAATCGGCGATTCGTTCCATGTCCTCATTGAGGGCCTGGGAGAGTTTGTAATAAAAATTTATGGAAGTTCCGAGGCCTGCCACCCCGGTGGCGATGCCAGTGGCTAGGCCTGCCCCAATGAGTAGGGGAACGAAAACCGCTCGTTTGGCTCTGTGTGTTGGGAATAAGAGAGACAGGAGCTGAGTATGTGAATAGATGTTGGTTGAAGGGGATAGGAGAATAAAGATGCAGTTTAGGGAATCACTGGCAGTTAGGCAGCGGTAGATCCCCTCCGGACATGAGAGAAATATTCCAGGAGGGGTACAGTAAGGGAGGGAGGAGCTGGCAGATGAGGCGTTGAAGGTGAGAATGTCCTGGGTTGATGAGAGGTTATAGATAGGTATTGGTTTTCCCAGGGCCCCCGTGTGGACCGTTTGGTTAGTAGTAGTGATATTGGGTAGGCGCCACGTTGTTGGGATGGGGATTCCGATGATATTGGTAATGGTAGAGAAAGGGAAACAGACCCAACAGTCCCGGTCGCCAGTCAGGTTCTGCCAGAGGTTGTAACTGGAGTTTATTAGAGTATTGGTCAGTTGGTCAGTGGGGAGAAAATTTTGTAGGGTATCGAGGTTGAGTCCCCTGTAAGTAGGGGTGGTCTGGGCCTGTCGTTGGGTATGTAGGTTTTGGAGCATTTGTTTGGTCTGATTGTGTTTAGCTTGGTCTTGGACTCCTCCCCCGTCAGAGAGTCCTATTTGGGCTAGGTAAGTCCAGCAGACGGTTCCTGTCTTGGGGTATTGGTTGCAGGGAGCTTTTGTTGTCCTCTGGGCATTAAGTTCAGAGGCCCAAAAGGTTTTTCCTGGGGCATGAGTGGAGGTACAAGTGACTGGGGTTTTTCCTTCGTAGCATATTTTGGGCATATAGGTATAGGATTGGAAATACCTTCTTTGTCCACTGCCACGCATACACCGGTTACACTCAGTTGCCCAGACCAGGGGGTGTAGAAGAACCAGAATTAGGAGTACGTACCAGCCGAAGTTGGGTTGGGCCCACCATCTGGGAGGTCCAATCATCTGATTTTGGCGCCCGCTTAAGGTTATTGATGTGTACCCAGGGCTGATGCCCCAGCAGTTTTGCTGCAGTTGAGGTGGTGAGGATGACGGTGTGGGATCCAGACCACCATGGCTGGAGGGAACCTGGTTGTAAGTCCCTAAGGAGGACCTGGTCTCCAGGGAGTAAGGTTTGGGTGGTGGCCTCCCCTTCACCATGGGTGTCTTGGGCTGGTATGACCGCGTCAGCATGGGCTCGTAAAAGGGCCCGGAGGAGGGTCAGGTAGGGCAGGTATGAAAGGAGGGGTGGAGGGGAGGCCGGGAGGTTGTGAGTTAGGAGAAATGGCTGCCCATATAGAAGTTCGAAAGGACTTAATCCCGAGGGCCCGCGGGGTAGTCGATTGAGGGCAAGGGGTAGTAAACTGGGCCACGAGAGGCGAGTTTCTAAAGTTTAGTGAGTTGGGCCCTCAGCAGCCCGTTTGCCTTTTCTACCTTACCCGATGACTGGCGACGGTAAGGGATGTGGAGTTTCCAGGTGATGTTAAGGGTTTCTGCCACCTGGTGAGTGATGCTGGAAATGAAGGAAGGTCCGTTGTCCGACTGCAGAGTTCGGAGCAGTCCAAATCATGGAATGTTGTGTTCGATGAGGAGAGTGGCCACTACATCTGCTGTCTCCCGGGCAGTGGGAAATGCTTCAATCCAGCCTGTAAATGTGTCTACTATAGTTAGTAGGTACTGAAAGGATTTGTGGCGGGGCACGTGGGTAAAGTCTAGCTGCCAATCCTCCCTGGGTTGGTGTCCACGGAGTTGGTGGTTGGGTCCTGGCCTACGTATCCCACCCTGTGTGTTGATAGTTGCACAGGTTTTGCAGGATCTGTGTACTGTCTCTATAACCTTAGAGAGAGAGGGGTGATGAAAGAGGGGTTGAAGGAACTGGAAGAGAGCCTTTGGGCCAATGTGGAGGGACTGGTGAATTTCAGCTGTTAGTGTGCAGGCCAGATTGCCCAGAAGGGCGATTTTGTCCTGAACATAGATCCATCCTTTGTCTCCTGTTTTTCCTCCCAAGCTTTGGAGGGTTTGTACTTCTTGTTTAGACTATGAGAGGCTGTGAGGGGTATTGAGGAAAAGAATCGGGGCCAGGCAAGTGTTTAAGGCCATTTGTCTGGCCATTGAGTCGGCCTTGTTGTTTCCCAAAGAGACAGGATCTTTGGAGGCCTGATGTCTGCGGCAGTGGACTGTTGCTACCTCAGCAGGGAGTTTGAGGGCCTCGAGTAGTTTGGCGATAAGTGGCCCGTTGACTATGGGAGTTCCTTTAGTGGTTAGGAATCCCCGTTCCTGCCAAAGGATGGAGTGGGTGTGAGTGATGAGATAGGCGTACTTAGAGTCTGTGTATATTGTAACCCGTTGCTCCTTTGAAAAGTGGAGGGCTCGGGTAAGGGCTCTAAGTTCGGCCTTTTGAGAAGTGGTTCCTATAGGGAGAGGGGCCACCTCTATTACTGAGTCTGAAGTGACCACCGCGTAAGTGGCGTGCCTTTGGCCGTCTGGGGTTAGGAGGGAGCTCCCATCTACAAAGAGGATTTGGTCAGGGTTGGATAATGGCTGGTCAGAGAGTCCTGGGAGGGAGGGGGTTAGTTCCTCCAGAAGCTGCAGGCAGGAATGGGAGGGCTCAGGGTTGGACGAGGGCAGAGGCAGTAGAGTGGCGGGGTTTAGGCGAGGAGAGGTAGAGAGGGAGACCAGGGGATTCTCGATGAACAGCAGATGGTATAGTTGGAGACACGAAGGGGTGAGTTGAGCCAGAGATCGGTCACTGACCAGATCTGCGAGCCGATGGGGAGAGTAGACTGTGAGAGAGTTTCCTAAGATGAGTTTAAGGGCCTCCTTGGTAAGAGTGGCGGCCGCTGCCAGTGCCCTGAGGCAAGGCTGCCAGCCTTGGGCAGCGGTGTCTAGTTGTTTGGATAGGTAGGCTACTGCTCTATGGGCGGGCCCCACCGATTGGGTTAGGAGGCCAGTAGCTGAACCAGAGCGTTCATCAGTAAAGAGGTGAAAGGGTTTAGAGGGGCCCAGCAATGCCAGAACTGGTCCAGTGGTGAGGCAGTCCCATAGTTTAGAGAACAGATGTCGGACGGAGGTGGGGTCGGTTAAGGGTCCTTGGGGTGTCTCCTTTGCCGCCCGATATAGGGACCGGGCCAGAATGGCAAAACTGGGGATCCAGTGTCTGAAGAAGCCCACTAATCCCAAGACGGAGAGAATTTCCTCTGCGTTCTGAGGGGGCTGAAGTTCCTGGAGGAGGCAGATGCGGTCCCCGGTGAGGGATTTGGATGTAGGGGTCAAGGAAATTCCAAAATAGGTGACTGAGGGGGTACACAGTTGAGCTTTGGAGGGTGTAACTCGATACCCTTTGGCTCCTAAAAAGTTGAGTAAGGTGGTTGTGTCCTCTTGAGATAGAGAAAGGGACGGGCTACAGAGGAGGAGATCATCTACATATTGGAGGACGGTGCTGGCCTTAAGGACGCTCTGCTGTAAGCCGGTAGCCAGGGCCTGGCCAAAGATATGGGGGCTATCCCGGAACCCCTGAGGAAGGATGGACGGTCCATGTCAGTTGTCCTGAGACATTGGTATCGGGGTCCTCCCAGGTGAAGGCAAAGAGGTAGTCGGAGTCGGGATGTAAAGGGATGGTAAAAAAGGCGTCCTTTAAATCCAGCCCCGTGAAGTGGGAGGTTCGGAGTGGGACGTGGGATAATAGGGTGTAGGGATTAGGGACGACGGGGTGGAGTGGGACTACGGCTTCGTTAATGAGCCGCAGGTCCTGGACTAATCGGTAGGCCCCTGACGGCTTGCGGACAGGCAAGATAGGCGTGTTGTAGGGGGAGCTGATGGGGATGAGGAGTCCCTGCTGTTTTAGGCGGTCTATGATAGGCTTAAGGCCCCTCTGATGGGTTAAGGAAATAGGAAAATGTGCCCGGGAGGGGAACTGTGATCTGTCCCTTAACTGTATCTTTACAGGAGAATGGTGAGACACAACGACCGGTTTAGAGGTGTCCCACACTCTTGGGTCCACTGCAGGGAGGCATTTTGGGGATGGGAGGGATGGGGTGGAGAGAAGGGGTAGGATGAGACATTCCGAAATTGAGGGAGAGGGCGAAAGCTGGATGGTAGCCTGTAGTTTGTGGAGGATGTCCCTTCCCAGTAGGGGCACCAGACAAGAGGGGATCACTAAGAAGGAGTGTGAGAAGGGAAAGCCATCCAGGCTGCAGGGGAGGGGAGGGGCCACCCTAGGTGAGGAGGAGGTCCCATCGATTCCCATAACGGTGACCGGTGAGGATTGGGTTAGTCCTGAGTAGGAAGGCAAAACTGAATAGGTAATCCTCGTGTCCAGCAGAAAGGAGATGGACTTACCCGCTACCTGGAGCATGACCCTGGGCTCGGCCTGGGTGAGAGGGGTGTCCGAGTCTGGGCCCCGTCAGCCCTCCTCTAATCCAAGTAGCTGGAGAGCAGGACTTACTGTCTCGGTGTTTCCCCCACGTGGAGGCGCGGAGGATCCCCCGAGGCTTGGGAAGGCGGGTTTCCAGTGTCCATCAGTCGGCACTGGGGACAGGGTCGGGGGTGGGCTCTTGGATTGGGACATTGACGGGCCTAGTATCCCTCAGCTCCGCATTTGAAACGGGCCCCCGGAGGGGTGCGGTTGGTTCCCCTTTTATGTTGGCTCCAGGAGCCGGCCGGCCGCAGGGCTGCCACCAGAGCAGTTTATAGCTGGACCTTTTGCTGGAGTCTGGCCTGTCGTTTCAGCTCAGCTGCCTCCTCCCGGAAGTTAAAAACTTTAAAGGCCATTTTCACTAGGTCGGAGATGGGAGTCTGTGGTCCCTCCTCCCCTTTTTTTAGTTTTTTTCGAATGTCTGGCGCTGACTGGGAGATAAAGTGGGTAGCCAGGGCAGTCGCCCCGGCCAGCGAGGCCGGATTGAGGCGAGTATATAGAGCTAGAGCCTCGGTTAATCGGTTGAGAAACAGCCGGGTTTTCGTCAGGGGCCTGCATGATTTCTCTGATTTTATGATAATTGACTGCCTTGTTAGAGGCTGCGCGCATACCGGCAATGAGGCATTGAGCCATGCGGCCGCGGCGCCGGCCGCCATCTTGCCCGTTCTGGTAGTCCCATCCGGGTTCTATGGCTGGGGCCGCCTGAGCGCCAACAGGCAGGGTGGCGTCGGTGAGATGGGCCTGGTCAGCAGGTTCTCGGGCAGCAGCCTGAATGCGTTCCCTCTCCTCAGTAGTGAGAGGGGTGGTCTGGACGACGTGGAGGTCGTGCCAGGTTAGGTCATAGGCCTGGGCCAGGTATGGAAACTCTTTGATGAAGTTATCTGGGTTGGCGGAAAAGGAACCCAGGCGCTTCTCTATTTGGGAAAGGTCTTGGAGGGAGAAGGGCGCGTGGACCCCAACAACACCCTCGGCCCCCGCGACCTCTCGCAGCGGGCAGACCAGGTCTGGAGAGGGGTCGTGGGACCGCGTGCGGGCGGAGATAGGAGGGGATGAGTGGGGGACCCCCTGGGGGGCAGGTTCTACCGCGATCTGCGGCTGATGAGCTCCAGGAGCCATGGGGGTAGGTAGGGCCGAGGTTGGAGTCGGGTCAGAGGGTTGTTAGTGAGAGGTACGGGAGGATGGGGGATGGGAGCGCGGTATGGCGGAGGCGGGAGCAAAAGAGGGGCCCTCACAGGAGGGCCGCACAAGTTTTGGGGAGGTTCGGAAAGGGGGAAGAGTATAGAGGGTTCTGGATCTTTAGGGACTGCAGGTGAGAGGGCCGAAGGTGGGGGGTGGGGGGTGCGAGCCAGAAGAACCTGAGACGTAGAGCAGCGAGAGCAGAGTGAAGGACGAGAGCGCAGGGTCCAAAAGGCTTGGACGTAAGGAACCTCAGACCATTTGCCTTGGCGTCTACAGAGATTATCAAGGTCCGTGAGAATTTGGTAGTCAGAAGTGCCTCCAGGAGGCCATTGTGACTGGTTGTCCAATTGATACTGAGGCCAGGCAACAGTACAGTAATGTATAAGGCGCCGCCTGCGCAGGTCCTGGTCCAACTCTAAGGTTTTGAGATTGGCCAGAAGACAACCCAAGGGCGTTTTTGGATCAATTTGGGACTGGGAAGTTCCCATAGCCGCCCCACCCACCAGTGCAGATCACGGAAGAAAGCGTCCTCTCATCCGTGTGCTGGACTGCAGATCAGAGAAGAGACGGGTAGCTGCCGCCGAAAGGGGACGTCTCCCGATTCTTTGGAGCTTCGGAGGCTACCTGGTAGCCGGAGGGAGTTTGCCCTGACGCGGCCGCGGTTAGGACAGGGCACCGCGGACGGAGAGGGCTGGGGGCTAGGGACACTCACCGCAGTCTTGAGAATAGCGCTTGGAGAGGCAGTCCCCGGTCCGGATATGGAGAGGAGAGAGCTTCCTCACCGAAGTGGGAGCTCAGTCTCCTCCCGGGTTTCGGCACCAAATGTAAGGTTTTTGAGTGAAAAAAGACTCCAAGGCGAAAGGCTCCGCAGAAGGAGTTTTACTGTATGCACCCTTGGGCGAGGTTCTGTGACTCAAGAAAGGGAGTCAGGAAAGTTGCGCCCTGGTTGGGTGGTGGTGGAGTTTTATGGACTGTTAGTGGGGCTTCAGATAACAGGGGCAGTCTTTTGACTGGAAAGTCCCAAGATTGGAAGGTTTAAATTTCTGTTTCCCGCCAGTGTAGTAACAGTCACCGATATAGTGGTGGGAAGGTCAGCCATCTTAAGAAGGTCTGCCATTCTGTGGCGTCTCTGCCCCACCTCTCAGCCGGCCCAACCGGATTCTGGGCCTCTCTCTCTCTCTTTCTGCCACCCCTCCCCCAGCTCACAGTCTCTCTTTCTAAAAAATAAATAACCATTAAAAAACCCTCAGAGCTGGAAAAAGGAAACTGCCAAGACAACATGTGCTAAATAAAATCAAGATAAGGAAGAGCGGAGTCATTCAATGTGATTTTACTCCCTGATGTTAAACATGGCTTTGTCCCTGTCTCCTCTCACTGATTGATTCTGTAATGTCTCACCCCCTGACCCATACCCCTGGCCCAACCAGTCTCAGTTCTGGTGACACTTAGAAATGTGGAGATTATAAATACACATAGATGAGGAAAAAAATTGTGTACAGGTCTGTGCCAAATTATCTTTCCAAGAAATTATGTTTAATTGGAATTTACCAAGATATGTAGGCTTCACTAATGACTGGTTTACAAACTTACTCTGTATTATTCTCGTTCCAGATTTGACATTCTGGGTACAATGAAAAGGAAACTGAGAACAGATATTCATTACCCGCTCACAAACTTGGACCTTACTCCTTATATTTGTCCAGTTTTTCGGAAACACCCTAAATATAACCTCTGTGCGGTAGTGGTGAGTAAAATGCTGAAATTCTTTAAAAATAACATACTTTTAAACAAAACTGTAGAATTATCCACTTAAATGCCTACTCTTTTTCATTTTTTTAAACATTTGTTATTGAGAGAGAGAGAGAGAGAGAGAGAGAGAAAGAGTGAGTGGGGGTGGGGAGGATGGGCAGAGAGAGAGGGAGACGCAGAATCTGGAGTAGGCTCCAGGCTCCGAGCTGTCAGCACAGAGCCTGACGTGGGACTCGAACTCCCAAATGGTGAGATGATGGCTTAACCGACTGAGCCACCCAGGTACCCCTTGAATGCCTCCTCTTATCTTTCTCTCACTTCTCATATTCTTCTTTCTAAATCAAAGTATAGAGCCTGGACTTAGAACAGTAGAATAACTAAAGAATAAAATGTCCTGTCCACTGCCTGCTTCCTTTCCCTTCACTCATGGGCTATTTCATATCTGGGCGCATTCTCAGCTTGGGCTGTGGGGGCAGCAGAAGTTAGTTTCAGTAGCTTTGTGTTGGATATTCATGAGCCACTGTATAGCCAAAGCTCCCAGACAATTGGTACAGGATAGTCACATAGTCACTGCCTGTGCCATCTGGTCCTCGGGGAAACTCTAGGGGTTCCTTTTGACTCTAAGTCAGCTGTCACTGAGGATTCCCTGCGGGAAGAGAAGCATGGAGTATAATTCAGACCAAATCATCCAGAGCTTCCCACAACGTCAGCCATCCCCACGCACCAAGCCATTGTCTGGGTTTCTCATCTGGATCACGGTGTTAACAGTTTTTAGTATACCCTCTGATTTTACCTTGAACCTGGAGCAGGCTCCAGCCTCTGGGTCCAGAGCACATGAAAGAGCTCCCAGCAGAGCCCATTATGCTTCCCCAGGTTCCTTTGATACACAGACGTCTAATTTGCCTATTTAGCTTGTTGCATTAATACATTATAAAATGTCAGTTTCACTTTTTAACCTGTTGAACATCTCAGAACCAAACCTACGAACTTTAAAAAAAATGATCCTTCTTTTCTTAAAAATTTTCAATATTTATTTATTTTCTGAGGCAGGGGGGAAGGGGCAGAGAGAGGGAGACACAGAATCCAAAGTAGGCTCCAGGCTCCCAGCTGTCGGCACAGAGCCCAAAGCGGGCTTGAACTCACAAACCACGAGATCATGACCTGACCCAAAGTCAGATGCTTAACTGACTGAGCCACCCAGGCACCCCTCAAGTATACATTATTAATTTTTCTCCACTAATATTAACTTGATTACAGTGCTTACAAGGTAGACTAATCTAATATTAATATTGCAATATAATAATTTTGAATTCTATGAGCAAATATTTATTGTATGGTACAGAACCCCCCTTTCCTTGCTTCCACTGCAAGTGTCCACTATGTTGCTTAATTAAAAAATTATAATAATGTTATAGTATAGAAAATATTTTTATTATTAATTTATTATAATAAAAAAGTCCTGGAGGAATTAATTAGATCAAAGTCACACAGCTAAAAACTAATGGGATCAGGATATACATTCAGTTCTGATTCCAGAGTATATTTTCTTTCTTTCTTTCTTTCTTTTTTTTTTTACCATTTTTTATTCAAGTATAATTAACATAGTGTTAAATTAATTTTAGGTATACAATATAGGGATTCAACAATTCTATGCATTTCTCAGTGCTCATCATAAGTATATTCTTAATCCCCATCACCTATTTTACCCAACCCCCACCATTCTCCCTGCTGGCAGCCATCAGGTTGTTTTCTACAGTTAAGAGCCGTGTGTTTTGTTTTCCTTATTTTTTGTTTTTTTCTTACATTCCACAGGAGTGAAATCAGGTGATATTTGTCTTTCTCTGACTGATTTAGTTCACTTAGAATTAAACACTCTAGATTCATCCATGTTATTCCAAATGGCAACATTTCGTTCTTTTTTATGGCTGTGTGTGTGGGTATGTGAATTTATATATATTTTATATATAATATATATATCATATATATATCATATCCATACCACATCTTCTTTATCCATTGATCTATGGATCGATGCTTGAGCTGTTTCCATATCTTGGCTGTTATAAATAATGCTACTTTAAACATAGGGGTGCAGATACCTTTTTGAATTAGTGTTTTCATTTTCTTTGGATAAATAACCAGTAGTGGAATTCTAGATCATACAGTAGTTCTATTTTTTTGTTTTTGGGGAACCTTGGTACTGTTTTCCACAGTGCTACACCAGTTTGCATTCCTACCAGCAGTGCAGCAGGCTTCCTTTTTCTTACGTCCTCATTAACACTTATTTCTTAGGTTTTTATTTTAGTCATTCTGCCAGGTGTGAGGTAATACCTCATTGTAGTTTTGATTTGTATTTCCCTGATGATTAGTGATGTTGAGCATCTTTTAATGTGTCTGTTGGCCTTGTGTGTCTTGTCTGGAACAAATGTCTCTTCATGTCTTCTGCCCATTTTTTAATTGGATTATTTGTTTTATGCTATTAAGTTGTATATGTTACTAATGTATTTTGGATACCAACCCTTTATCAGAAATGATATTTGCAACTCCCTTCTCCCATTCAGTACACTGCATGCTAGTTTTGTTGATAGTTTCCTTCCTGTGCAGAAACTTTGTTGTGACAGCCGATGTCAGCAACATTACTGCCTATGCTCTCTTCAAGGATTTTTATGGTTTCAGGTCTCACATTTCGGTCTTTAATCCATTTTGAGTTTATTTTTGTGTATAGTGAAAGAAAATGGTCAAGTTTCATTCTTTTGCATGTGGCTGTCCAGTTTTCCCAGCTGTTGAAGAGACTGTTTCCTACTGAACATTCCTTCCTTCCTTGTCAATTAATTGATCATATAACTGTGGGTTGATTTTGGGGTTTTCTGTGCTATTCCATTGATCAATTGTCTATTTTTATGACTGTACCATACTGTTTTGAATCCTACTGCTTTGTAACATAACTTGAAATCTGGAATCTTGTAATATGACTTGATATTTCCAGGTTTCTTTCTTTTTCAAGATTGCTTTGGATATTTGAGATCTTTTGGGTTCTCTACAAATTGTAGGATTGTTTGTTCTGGTTCTGTGAAAAATGCTGTTTTGATAGGGATTTCATTAAATCTGTAGATTGCTTTCAATTGTATATTCATTTTAACAATATTTGTTTTTCCAATCCATGAACATATGTCTTTACATTTCTTTTTTTTTTTTTTTTAATGTTTTTATTTATTTCTAGGAGAGAGAGAGAGAGACAGTGTGAGGGGAGGGTCAGAGAGAGAGGGAGTCACAGACTGAAACAGGCTCCAGGCTCCGAGCTGGCAGTCAGCACAGAGCCCGACGCGGGGCTCGAACCCACGAACCGCGAGATCATGACCCAAGTGAAAGTCGGACGCTCAACCGACCAAGCCACCCAGGCGCCCCAGATTTCTATGTGTCATCTTCATTTTCTTTCATTAGTGTTTTATAGTGTTCAGAGTACAGGTCTTTTACCTCTTTAATTGTTTATTCCTAGATATTTTATTGTTTTGGTGCAATTGTAAATTGAATTTTTTTTCTTTTTTTTTTCTTTTTTATTTATAGGAGAGAGAGAGAGACAGCATGAGCAGGGGAGGGTCAGAGAGAGAGGGAGTCACAGACTGAAACAGGCTCCAGGCTCTGAGTTGGCAGTCAGCACAGAGCCCGACGCGGGGCTCAAACCCACGAACCGCGAGATCATGACCTAAGCGAAAGTCGGACGCTTAACCAACTAAGCCACCCAGGCGCCCCAATTTTTTTCTTAATTTCACTTTCTGCTGCCTCATTATTAGTGTATATGAATACAACAGACTTCTGTATCTTGATTTTCATATCCTGTGATTTCACGGAATTTTTTATCAGTAGTAGTAGTTTTTTTTGGGGAGTCTACATATAGTATCATGTCATTTACTTCTTCCTTGCAAGTTTGGATGCCTTTTATTTATTTATGTTGTCTAATTGCTGGGGCTAGAGCTTGCAGTACTATGTTGAATAAAAATGGTAAGAATGGACATCCTTGTCTTGTCCTGACCTTAGGGGGAAAAGCTCTCAGATTTTCCTCATTGAGTTATGATGTTGGCTGTAGGTTTTCATATAATGGTCATTATTATTTTGAGATGTGTTCCCTCTAGACCTACTCTGCAGAGAGTTTTTATGATGAATGAATGTTGTATTTTGTCAGATGCTTTTTCTACACCTATTGAAATGATCACGTGGTTTTAACCATTTCTTTTATTGATATGTATAACATTGATTTGCAAATATTGAACCACCCTTGCATCTCACTATTAAATACCACTCGATTGTGATATATGATTTTTTTAAGTATACTGTTGGATTTGGTTTCAAAATATTTTTTGAGGATTTTGCATCTGTATTTGTGAGATATACTGGCCTGTAGTTCTCTTTTTTTGTGGTATCTTTATCTGGTTTTGGTATCAAGATGATACTGATCTCAGAATAAATTTGGAAATTTTCCTTTCTCTTGAATTTTTTAGGAATAGTTAGAGAAGGGGCGCCTGGGTGGCTTAGTCGGTTAAGCGTCCGACTTTCGCTTGGGTCATGATCTCGTGGTTCATGGGTTCGGGCCCTGCGTCCGGCTCTGTGCTGACTGCCAGCTCGGAGCCTGGAGCCTGTTTCAGTCTGTGACTCCTCTCTCTCTGACCCTCCCTTGCTCACGCTGTCTCTCTCCTGGAAATAAATAAAACATTAAAAAAAAATTAAAAAAAAAAAAAAAGGAATAGTTAGAGAAGAATGGTATTAACTCTTGTTTATATATGTTTGGTAGAATTAATCTGTGAAGCCATTAGGTCCTGAACTTTTGTTTTGGGGGAGGTTTTGATTACTGTTTGAATTTCATTGCTGGTGATTGGTGTGTTAATTTTCTATTTCTTCTTGCTTTAGTTTTGGTAGGTTATTTGTTTCTAGATATTTATCCATTTTTTCTAAGCTGTCTAGTTTGTTGACATACAGCTTTTCATAACATTGTTACAATTGTTTGTATTTCTATGATGTCATTTCTCCTCTTGCATTAGTTTCTTTATTTGGATTCGTGGTGGTTTTCTTTTTTTCTTTTTTTTTTTTTTAGAATGAGTCTTGCTAGAGGTTTATCAGTCTTATTCATCTTTTCAAAGAATCAGCTCCTGGTTTCATTGATCTGTTCTATTAATTTTTCAGTTTCTATATCATTTATTTCTGCTCTAATCTTTATTATTTCTTCCTTCTGCTGGTTTGGGGTTTTGTTTGTTCGGTTTTTAGCTCCGTTCAGTGTTAAGCTTAGATCATTTGAGATTTTTCCTGCTTCTTGAGGCAGACCTATATTGCTATAAACTTGCTTCTTAAAACCACTTTTGTGGGGCGCCTGGATGGCTCAGTCGGTTGAGCATCTGACTTCGGCTCAGGTCATGATCTCACGGTTCGTGAGTTCAAGCTACACATCGGGCTCAGGGCCTGGAGCCTGATTTGGATCTGTGTCTCCCTCTCTCTCTCTGGCCCTCCCCTGCTTATGCTCGGTCCCTCTGTCTCAGAAGTAAATAAAACATTAAAAAAAATTAAAAACACATTTGTTGCATCCCAAAGATTTGGGACTATTGTGTTTTCAATTTCATTTGTTTCCACGTAATGTTTTGTTTTTTAATTTCATGCTTGACCCCCTCATTATTTAGTAACATGTTAAATAACATCCATGTTACTTGTGGTTTTTACAGATTTTTTTCTTGTGGTCATAGCATTGTGGTCAGAAAAGATGTATGGTGGGCATGGAGGAGGGCCCTTGTTGGGATGAGCACTGTGTGCTGTTGGAAACCAACTTGACAATAAACTATTTATAAAAAAAAAAAAAAAGAAAGAAAAGATGTATGGTATGACTTCAGTCTTCTTGAATTTGTTGAGGCTTGTTTTGTGGCCTCATATGTGATCTATTGTGGAGAATGTTCCATGTGCACTTGAAAAGAGTGTGCATTCTGCTCTTTGAGGACGGAATGTTCTCATGTATCTGATAAATCCATCTGGTTCACTGTATCATTCAAAGCCATTGTTTTCCTGTTAATTTTCTGTTTAGATCTGCTCATTGATGTAAGTGGGTTACTAAAATCCCCTACTATTATATTATCAATTAGTTCCTTTATGTTTATTACTAACCATTTTATGTATTTGGGTGTTTTTGTGTTTGGTGCATAGCTATGTATAATTATTATATCTTCTTGATGGATTGTCCCCTTTATTATTATATAGTATACTTTGTCTCTTGTTATAGTCTTTAGGTCTAATATGTCCAATAAGTATTGTTACCTTTTGGCATCCATTTACATAATAAATGTTTCCCTATACCTTCACTTCCAATCTGCAGGTCTCTTTTATCTGAAATAGGTCTCTTGTAGGCAGCATATGGATGGATCTTCTTTTTGTTTTTTTTGTATTTTTATTTTTTTAACTGGAGCATTCACTTATTGATAGATACATATTTATTGACATTTTATTACTTGGTTTGTGGTAGTTTCTATAGATGTGCTCTAATCCTTTCTTGGTCTCTTTCATGTTTGTTGGCTTTCCTCAATGATATACCTGGATTCTTTTCTTTCTTTTTTTTTTCCATATATATTACTGGTTTTTTATTCATGTTTACCATTAGGTTTGTATATAATGTCTTCTGCATACAGCAGTCTATATTAAATTGATAGTCACTTAAATTTAATCCCATTCTTTACTCCTCTCCCCTGCTACGCTTTAGGTGTAAGTTGTCCTGTTTTGCATCCTTTTATTTTATGAATCGTTTGACTGATTTACAGAAATACTTACTTTTAATGCTTTTGTGTTTTTTGCTTTTCATATTCTCACTTATGGTCTTTTTTTCCACTCAGAGTTTCCCCTTTAATATTTCTTGCAGGGCAGGTTTAGTGGTCATAAACTCGTTCAATTTTTGGGTGGAAAAACTCTTTATCTCTCCTTCTCTTACGAATGATAAGCCTTGCTAGAAGATTAGTCTTGGCCTTAGATTTTTCCCTTTCAGCACTTTGCAAGTCTGGAAGAGAGTGGTATGATAACATTCAATGTTTCTGCTGAAAACTCTGCTTATAGCCTTATGGGGTTTCACTTGTATGTAGCAGTTTCTTTTCTCTTGCTGATTCAAAAATTTTTTTTATCACAGCTTTTTGCCATTTTAATTACCATGTGTCTTGGGTAGACCTCCTTGCATTGAATTTTTTGGGGGAATCTTTGTGCCTCCTGGATCTGGATATCTGTGTCCTTCCCTAGATTAAGGAAGTTTTCAGCTATTATTGCTTCAAATACATTTTCTGCTTCATTTGTTTTTTCTTTTTCTGGGGTCCCTATACTGTGGATGCTATTACACTAGATGGAGTCAGAATTCCCTATGACTACTCTCATTTTATGTAATTTTCTTTCCTCACTTTTGCTAAGCTTGGTTACTTTCTATTACTCTGTCTTCCAGGTCATTAACTCATTCTTCTACTTCATCTAGCCTGCTATTTATTCCATCTAGTGTTATTTTTAATTTCATTTATTGTGTTCTTGATATTTGTTTTTTTTTCTCTTTGTTAAGGGTCTGATGTCCTCCACTCTTTTTTTTTTTAATTTTCAAATGTTTTTTATTTATTTCTGAGAGAGACAGAGAGAAAGAGAGAGAGAGAGAGAGACAGACAGAATCTGAAACAGGCTCCAGGCTCTGAGCTGGCTGTCCGCACAGAGCCTGATGTGGGGCTCAAACCCATGAACCGTGAGATTGTGACCTGAGCCGAAGTCAGAGGCTTAACTAACTGAGCCACCCAGGCGCCCCTGATGTCCTCCACTCTGAAGTTCACTGAGTATCTTTGTGATCATTACTTTAAATTCTCTTATGTTCATTTCACTTTGGTCTCTCTCTGTGGTTTGGGCCTGATCTTTAATTTGGGAGATGTTTCTCTGTCTCCTCATTTTGTTTACCTCTATGTCTCTTTCTCTGTTAGGAAAGTCAATTACTTCTCTTGCTCTTAATGATAATGGCCTTATAAAGAAGAATTCCTACAGTGCCCTGAAGGGTAGTGTCCCCTTGTGACCTGGTGCTTAAAAAAAAAAAAAAAAAAAAAAAAAAAAAAGGCTCCTCTGTGTGTTGCATGTGCTCTGCTGTTGAGCACTGGCCTCTTTTTCCTTCAGTCCAGTTGTCTACCGAGGCTGGCTGTTGTGGACCATGAAGTGGTTTGTTTGTAAAAACGAGACCTGCCTCCCACACTGCTGGAAGTGATGTCTTGCAAAACATGTGGTTCAGGAGATGAGTTAACAAGGTGTGCACTGGTCTTCAGGGGGAGGGGGCCTGTAGCACCAGGACTGAGGAGGGAGCATGACTGGAAAGGGCAGACTCACCAAAGCATGAGGGGTTGGGGCTTGGTGCAAGCAGTTTAGGTAAAGATTATCTGTGCTTCACTCTTTCCTACAGGTGGCCATTGTTTATGCTGGGGCTGGGGGTTGGAAATGGCTTCTGCCAGCTCCCTTTTTCCTGGAAGGGTCTCCCTGTGCTTCCTGTCTCTCTAGGCCACACTCCAAGATGAGCAAATCGCTCTTCCTCCCATCTGCTCCCCAGTGTTTTTCAAACTGCTGTTCTGCACAGTATGGTACAGGCTGTTTGTCATGCTGTCTCTTTAGGGGAGGGAACTCTGTTTCTTAGCACCCTCCAGTCTCTCCCAGAGCCAAGACTCATGATTTTTAAATTCCAGGTTAAGCCCCATTGGTTTTAAGAACTTAGGAAATTCAGCCCCTCTCACATTCAAAGGCAAATATCCCTAGCGTGAAACCGTTTTCCACCCTTCTCCATGTCATTGGCTGCCTCTCCACCACATACAGCCATGGTCTATTGCTTCCAGACCACATCTTAGCCACTCCTACCTTCTTCAATGTAGCCTCTTCTCTGTCTTCAGTTGTGGTTTGTTCTGGCAGTCCCTGGGTTGTTTTCTGGGTCATTTATGCAAATATGGGTGTTATCTAGTTGGATCTGTGAGACACGGCAAAGTTAGTGTCTTCCAACTCCAACATCTTTCCAGCCCTCTGGGTATTAATTTTGTATCTTACAACTTTACTGAATTCATTTATTAATTCTAGTAGTGTTTTGGTGGATCTTTGGGACTCTATGTATAGTATCATGTCATCTGCAAATAGTGACAGTTTAACTTCTTTACCAATATGGATGCCTCTTTTTATTTTTATTTAAAAAAAAATTTTTTTTTTAATGTTTTATTTCTAGGAGAGAGAGAGAGACAGCGTGAGCAGGGGAGGGTCACAGAGAGAGGGAGTCACAGACTGAAACAGGCTCTGGGCTCTGAGCTGGCAGTCAGCACAGAGCCCGACGCGGGGCTCGAACCCACGAACCGCGAGATCATGACCTAAGCGAAAGTCGGACGCTTAACCGACTAAGCCACCCAGGCGCCCCTGGATGCCTCTTTTTAATTTTTGTCTGCTGCTATAGCTAGGACTTCTGATACTATGTTGAATAAAAGTGAGAGTGTGCATCCTATTCCTGGCTTTAGAGCAAAAGTTCTGGTTTTTGATGTGTAACATTGGGGTTCGGGAGTGAACAAATAATTCTTGAGACGTCTTTGGTGCAAAAAGGGTGGTTGTAGCTGCTCTGAGGTCATGAGGAGTGGAATACCTTCAGGTTGGGAGGGGGTTAGGAAAAGGATAAGTCTCTAAGGAATTTGGACCTTGAGCAGCTAGCTGTTGTTAGGAAAGGTCATCTACCACTGTCTAGTAAACTCCTAGTCATGAGACTCTTCAGATGTATATCAGTGGGCTATCTATTTGGAGAATGATTGCTAACATATATCTTGAGAGAGTAGAGATAAACAAAGTTTCCAAGGGGATTTTTACAGGATCGTGGAGGTCCAGCTAATGTCAAGCTAAGGTTGGCTTTCTCCTCTAGCAAAGTATTAACATCGAGGCGGCTAAGCTCCTTGAGAAAAGGTCACTCTAAGTATTTGCTCAATATTTTTTACATTTTTTTCCCTCTATTTCTTTTGCCTTTGCCCTCCACATCATTTTTCATCACTAAATGTGATGTTAGCTATGGATTTGTCATATATGCCTTTATGTTGAGGTATGTTCCTTTTAAACCCACCATTGAGGGCTTTTTTAAATGTTTATTTTGAGAGAAAGAGGGAGAGTGGGCACATGAGCAGGGGGAGGGGCAGAGAGAGAGGAGAGAGAATCCCAAGCAGGCTGCCTACTGTCAGCACAGGGCCTGACATGGGGCTCAATCCCACAAACTGAGATCTTGAACTGAGCTGAAATCAAGAGTCAGGCACTTACCTGACTGAGCCACCCAGGTGCCCCTGTTGAGAGTTCTTAAAATGAGTTGTACATTGTCAAATGCTTTTTCTATATCTACTGAAATAATCATTGCTTTTTTATGCTTTTATTGATGTAGTGTATCATATTTATTGATTTGGGAATATTGAACCATCCTTGCAGCCCGAGAATAAATCCGACTTGATTGTGATGAATTTTTTAATATGCAACATCACAAATTTGAAGGTCATTCTTGCCCATGGGCCATGCTAATCTCTGCATCATCCCAGTGTTAGCAGATGTGCTGTTTGAGGTGAGCATGGTGAATGATCCTTTAACATATAGATGAATGCAGTTTGTTAATAATTTGTGGAGGATTTTTTGTATCTATGTTCATCAGGGATATGTGCCTGTAGTTTTCTATTTCTGTGGTGTCTTTAGTTTGGGGGTCAGAGTGATGCTGGCTTAAGAATAAATTTAGAAGCTTTCCTTCCTCTTCTATTCTTTGGAATAATTTGAGGAGAATAGGTATTAAGTCTTCTTTAAATGGTATAATTCACCTGTGAAGTCATCTGGTCCTGGACTTTATACCTTTATTTCTGTTCTTTATTATTTTCTCCCATCTACTAATCTTGGGTTTTTGTTGTTGTCTTTCTAGTTCCTTTAGGTACAAGGTTAGGTTGTTTGAGATTTTTCTTGTTTGTTGAGATAGGCTTGTATTGCTATAAAATTCCCTTTTAGGCACATACCGTATGTTTGCACATATAGGTGGATTAGGAGGAAGTTAACGGAGGACCACGAGGGAGAAGAAGAGGAAAAATAGTTGGGGAGAAGGGAGGCAAACCATGAGAGACTCTAGAATGCTGAGAACAAACTGAGGGCTGATGAGGGTGGGGGAGAGGTGAAGGGGGGTGAGGAGGGCACTTGTGGGGATGAGCACTGGGTGTTATATGGAAACCAACTTGACAATAAACTATTTAAGAAAAAAATAAAATTCCCTTTTAGAACTGCTTTTGCTGAATCCCAAACATTTTGGATCACTGTGTTTTCTTTTTCTTTTGTTTTCATGTCTTTTTATAAGTTTTTGGAGTACTTCGCTGACCTTTGGTTGTTTGTATCATGTTTTTTAGCCTCCACATGATGGTGTTTTTCCGTTGTTGTTTTTTTTCTTGTGATTGATTTCTATTTTCATACTGCTGTGGTCAGAAAAGATGCATGATACGGTTTCAGTCTTCTTAAATTTACCACCACTTTGCCTAACATGGGATCTATTCTGGAGAATATTCTATATGTACTTGAACATATAGAATATCTATTCTCCTATTTTTGTATGGATTGTTTGTATTTATCTTTTACGTCCATCTGGTCTAATGTTGCATTCAAAAGCAGTTTCCCTATTGATTTTTCTTCCTGGGTGATCTATCTATTGATGTAAATGGGAGTGAGGCTTTTTTTTTTAATTTTAAAAAATATTTTTAATTTTTTATTAGAGAGCAAGGGAGGAAAGGGGGAGAGAGAATCTTAAGCAGGTTCTACACTCAGCACAAAGCCCAGTGTGGTGCTTGATCCCATAACCCCGGGGTTGTTACCTGACCTGAAATCAAGAGTTGGATGCTGAACTGACTGAGCCACCCAGGGTCCCTGATGTAAGTGGGGTTTTCACATTTCCTATTATCTATTTTAATAAATAATAGATATTATTTATCTCTTTACATCTGTTAATATTTGCTTTATATATTTAGGTAATCCAATGTTGGGCGCGTACATATTTACAATTTTTAGATCCTCTTGTTGGATTGATTGCTTCATTGTTATGTAATGCCCGTCTCTTCTTACAGATTTTGTTTTAAAACTGATTTTATCTGGGGCACCTGGGTGGCTCAGTTGGTTAAGTGTCCAACTCTGGCTCAGGTCACGATCTTAGCGTTCATGGGTTCAAGCCCCACTTAAGGCTTTGTGCTGACAGCCTGCTTCAGACTGTGTCTCCTTCTCTCTCTACCCCTCTCCTGTTCACACGCTCTTTTTCTCTCAAAAATAAACATTAAATTTTTTTTTAAGTTTATCTGATAGAAACTTTGCAATTTTTTTCACATCCATTTGCATGCTTTTTCCACTTTGTAGATGTCTTTAGGTGTGAGGTGAGTATGTCTTGTAGGCAGCATCTTATAGATGATTTTAAAAAGCACACACACCAACTCCTCCACCCTATGTGTTTTGATGGGAGCATTTAGGCCATTTCCATTTAATTACTGATAGGTATACTTAGTGCCATTTTGTTGTTTTCTGGTTGTTTTTGTAGTCCTTTTCTGATCCTTTATTCTCTTGCTTTTTTTTTATCACGATTGAGGATTTCTGTAATGTTATGTTTCACTTCGTCTTTAATTTTTGTGCATCTCTTAGATGTTTTGAGCTTCTGGTTACTGTAAGGTGCATATATAACATCTTAAGCTTATAGCAGTGTATATTAAGTTGCTGCTCATTTAAGTTCAAGAACATACTAACAAACTTTTTGCTCCCTCCTACACATTTTATGTATATACTATCATATTTTATCACTGGGGTTTTATATGTGGGTGTCCTGTACAGCCTGAATGAAAGCATCTACCCAGAAACAGAACATAGTTCTCTTTGCTTTTGCCGAGCACCCCTCAAATAATTAATTTTTGAGAGACCGTGTAAGCAGAGGAGGGGCAGAGAGGGAGGGAGACACAGAATCCAAAGCAGGTTCCAGACTCTGAGCTGTCAGCAGAGAGCCCAAAGCAGGTTCCAGACTCAGCTGTCAGCAGAGAACCCAGTGTGGGGCTCTAACTCACGAATCGGGAGATCATGATCTGAGCAGAAGTTAGACACTTAACTGACTGAGCTACCCAGGCACCCCTCCCCCATTTTTTAAATGTTGTTTATTTTTGAGACATAGAGCATGAGTGGGGGAGGGGCAGAGGGAGAGGGAGACACAGATTCCGAAGCAGGCTCTGAGCCGTCAGCACAGAACCCGATGCGGGACTTGAATCCACAAACCGCAAGATCATGACCTAAGCCAAAATTGGACACTTAACTAAGCCACCCAGGTGACCCATCCTTACCCCCTCTTAATAGATGGGGGAAATTAAAGCTCATACTGGTTAATTTCCTAAAATCATCATGTAGTGTTAGAACTGACTTCAGTCAGAAGTGACTATAAAAGTCCATCTTCTGCCCTCTATACCAGGGGTCAGCAAACTTATTCTGAAAATGGCCAGAGAGTAAATATTTTAGGCTTTGTGGGCCATCTGGTCTCTACTGTAACTATTCAGCTTTACTATTATTGTATGAAGGCAGCCACTAAAAGATATAAACCCAGTAAGCATGGCTGTGTTCCCATAAAACTTTGGAGTTTCACATAATTTTCATGTCACAAAGTATTATTTTTCTCAGCCATACAAAAGTAAATGCATTAACTCACAGGCCACACCAAATCAGGCCCAGGGACAAATGGGTTGTTGACCACTGCTCTATACCATATCACCTTCTGAGAAGTGAGGTTCTCCAGTGCCGGTTTCAAATGTTCCCTTATAGGGTTAGGAAAGACAATGGAACAGGTTCTTTTTTGGACGCTATATGACTGAGGCGGTTTTGTCGCATAACTAATCCCTCAAATTGTGTATGACCAATATGCAGTTGTTTAACTGTCTTGTCCCAGTTTCAATGTCTTTTTTTTTTATGTCTATCTTGAGCCTATAGCTTAATTTTGAAGATAGGTTATTTAGGAAAGAGGACTATCTTCTTACCTTAAAATCCCCTTTTTAAAAAAATTTTTATTAAAATTTTTATTTAATATTTACTTTTGAGTGTGCACGCGCGAGAGCAAGCAGAGGAGGGGCAGAGAGAGAGAGGGAGACACAGAATCATAGGCTCTGATTGGACAGCATAGATCCCAATGCAGAACTTGAACTCAGGAACCGTGAGATCGTGACCTGAGCTCAAGTTGGATGCTTAACCACCCAAGCCACCCAGGCACCCCATCTCCTTTAATGTTTAATAGTCTATGTATAGTAGGTGCTCAGTATTCGATCGTAAATATTAGATGCTGCCAATACTAAACTATTTCATTCATAGATTCTTTAGTCAATGGGCACAACGTATAAACAGTTCAGTCGATGAACTGGCATTCAGGCCATATGTATCATTTAACAACAGTACCATCCTTTTAATTTAGTGTAAGGGACAGCTGTGAAAAATACTACTTGGCTCCACCTTTTTTTGTTCCAGTACAGTTACCTGCATGTGAATACTAAGTCTGACATTCGTTCTTCCCTTAGAACCACTTTGGTGATCTGGACGGTGGCCACTACACTGCTTTCTGCAAGAACTCAGTGACCCAGGCCTGGTACAGCTTTGATGACACACGAGTCAGTGAGATTCCAGATACTTCAGTTCAAACTGCTACAGCCTATCTTCTGTTCTATAGCTGCCAGCCCTTTTCTATACCTGTAAAAAAATGCTAGAGCTAGGAAAATGGTGTTTCCTGAAAACTGCAAAACAAGCAATCAGAAATTGGCACTTAAGCTTTGCTTTGTCATTAAATTCTTGCAATTTACTTACATCCAACATAATTTCCAGTTATTTTCTTTCTGCTATATTATGCCCTCTTTTTATATAAGACTCTAGCAAAGACAAGAGGTCCTGGCCTACTGAAAAAGGTAGCAGGATAAAATGCTAATGGATGGGGACCTGCAAAGCACTGCAAGTACATATTAATTTTGGGTTTCAAAATTCAGTGTTTATTAGGGTGGATTTTTAAAAAATCTAAAATAGCTCAATTATATATATGCAACAAGGTATTTTCCCAAAGATAGTTCAGGGAGCTAAACCAATGTATGTTTTGTTCAAGTGGCTCTGTGACCTTAAGAATATGATTGGAAAATATTTTATTTGATAATTTAGCCAAAAACTGATTCTTAGACCAACTGCAGAATGTGAAAGTTGCCAGGTTCACAAATCAAGACTAACCTTTACTCATGGTGGCATCTTTCAGAAGCATCCTTTAAAATCATAGTTTTTATATGGAGAGTTTCTACTGACTTCATCTATAGCAACTGAGTCTGTGAAGTAAATAAATAATAGATTTTCAGCTCCTCTCTTGTAATACATCACTTTGTAAAGATGTGGTTCTTAATGTGGTTTACCTTGCAGTCATGCCTGACCCCTATCTCTCTTTATTTTAATCCTGACTCTCAACTCTGAGTATCCTAATTAAGTGCTTTATGCAGTTCTGGGTCAAGTTGAAGGAAGAGTAAAATCAAGTCCTAATGCAACAGGGTAAGTGAACTAAATTTATGTCAAGTAGTAGGATAAAATGTGTGTGTATATAAAATGGTTTGATAAAAAATTAAAGACAAGGTTTTAAATTATTTTTCTCATTAATATTTTAATGTAAGTGTAAATGAAAATTCTCGTTTTAAAAAATTAAAGAAAAGTTTCCATTTATTTTTTAGAATAAAGATTTAGTGCACAAATACAGCCCAAAGCCAACAAAAAAATAGCTTTGCCCTGTCATTTCCCTAAGAAAGCACTGCAGTTACTCAGAATAGGCCAAAAGAAAAAAGAAAGAGTCCTTTGAGTTCTAGGCTTCACAAAAGGACCACATATTATACTATGTACATTGATTTGATGTGCAAGTGTGCAATAAATATATACACATACATTCCTATCTGCTTTACATCATTCTAGAATATTCATAGATCGAGCTGGGATTTAGAAATGTGAAAAGGCCATAACAGTGAAAAGGAAAAGAAAGGATATAATGGTTTTTAGACCAGGAGAAGAATAATGCTTAGCTAGTTAATTATTTTAACTTTGGAGCAAACTATAAAGATCTTTGAAATAAATGGTACCTGTAAGGAGTGCTTAACTGCAATACTCGTTAAATGTTATTAGTCAGTTTTTCAATAATAGCACTGACCTAAAGTATATGGTGATAGGTACACAGCTCACACTGCCTTAGAATTCCTCTAAATGGCCACCTGTAATTGTCCAGTATCTTTATAACCATGTCAAGAGTTGTGTTGCTCAGCTTCTTAAAAGATACCTAGCTTAGAACCTACTTCTCCTTACGTGGCTACATCTGTTGCTCGTGGTCCCAATGAAGTATAAAAGAGGATATAAGCTGCCGAAGACTTCACAGAAGAAACGGAGATATCAGAAACTTCATGATCATCAAATTTAAACCACCGCTGTCTTGCTGCATTTTTACAATAGGCAGTGTAGTGGCCTCCATCCAGCCCGCCGTAGTGATTCTGTGCCAAACAAGATAGAAAATCAGTTCAAACTGAAATTATTGACATATTTTAAATAATTTGAAGCTTTATGTTCTTAGTTTCCTGTGAGGTAAGGAACCACATGAAACTCTTAGTTTGCTTAGAAAAAGAGAAAGTATTTAGTTCCAACAGCATACTTACTGAAACAGAAAACAAATTGTATTTCTTCAAATTGTTCTTTGGACCAATAACATACTGTGACAAGTCAAGATTCTCTAACGGAAAATCCACAGAGGTCTGTAGTTTTTGCTTCCATCTGCCATCGTAGGAAAAACTGCAGAGCGAAACGTGACAGTGATTATCCTGACAGACCACAAATGGAATGACTTGAATTCATTCATTAACATTATAGATTTGTAGCTGGGACCAGAAAATCCATTTCAAACACACTCAGAATTTCAGGAGGGGAGGGACCTGGAAAGACATTTGGCTTCATTTCCATTTTACAAATAAGAAAATGAAGGTACATGCAGATAGCTGTTTGATGTAGGACAAGTCATTTCCTAAGGACACAGAGACCCCGGCTTGACCCCTAAGCCAGCGACAACCATTTGATGAGTCTTCTACGAAGGTAAAACGTTATGAAGACCCAGGTTTATACTGCTAACCACCGTAGGACTACAGAGGAAAGACTGAGGAGAGCTGCTCTAGCTGTTAAGATTGTACTTTTGGGGAAACTGTAGCTGGAAATTGTGAGCACACAGACAATACAGGTATCCCCTGCTTTTCAAAAGCTGGTGTTCCACCATTTCATTTTTATAAAAGACTTCCACCAGTACCGGTTTCAGCTACCTAAAAGAAATCCAAAGAGGGTTTCTGCTTTTAAGAAAAAAGGTGAAAAAGGAAAACAGCATTGGCAGCAGTCAGTTTGCAGTAAGCTGCTGGAGGCAGCGGGTGCCCTGCTGAGCAGCGAGAGTGGCACCACCAAGCTCCTTCCCAGAATACTCAGCATCAAGCTGCCACAGCTTTGACTCATCTGCTAGTGTCTGTGTTTTATCTTGATTTGCTCTCTGCATCTGTTAAGCAAGTTGTGTCCTAAGGTATTAGAAAAGCCTAAGAGAAGGTTATTTTTGGGGTCTGGGAATACTGAAAGATTTTCCATATAAATTAATGGTAACAGCTTCTTTGCTCTACACCATTCTGGCTTATGAAAGATTTCGCAGGAACACTGTACTTTTGGATAGTGGGGGAAAACTGTAATGGCATTCTATTATTCTGACATACTCTGCTCCTTTAAACACCAAAATACTGGTAGTTTGGTTGGTGTGAAAAGATTATTTAAGAATTAATTTTCAAAAACTGAATTCTGAACCATTTATATTTTTAGATACTTGTACTCTCCAAAGAATTAACATGCAGCATTAAAAATTTTAACATAACATATGTGTAATCATTTATAGAATGTTTATCTGTACCTCACAATCCTCAAGAAGAGAAAAACTGATGGAACAAGCTTCTGGTAGAAAATTTACTTGGAAGAATTTGAACACGTCAGTGTTGAAACTAACAAAAGTAACTGCCTAGGAATTTCAAGTAATACAAAATGGAGCAAATAATTAAAATAGAAAGGCTTTGTTTGAAACAAAAATTACAGCTCTCACTAAAAAGAGGATACCTCCTTTTAAAAAGTTTTTCAAAATAATGATTTATAGTTATTACTCCATGAATGCATTACATAAAGACAAAAGAATCAAAACACAAGCCATGGGAAATATTTTACAGCTCTCTTGCCATTATCCTTTCGATTATAGGGCCAGACCTTTTTCACAGGCTGGAAAAATCTGGACAAAAATGTCTGCACCCAACAATGACATCCTTAACATCTTCTCTTTAAGACTGCATTCTCATTTTCAGAACAGGATTAAATCTTTTCTTATCATTTGAGTTACACTGTGTGATTTTATACATTTTCACTTGGATGCTTTATGATGTAAAATTATATATTTGAAATGTAGTAAATTTCAGTGATTTTTTTTTTAAGCTGAAATGACCTGAAAGCATCATGTTGTCATTTTGCCATTCTTGCAAACACTAAGGTGAGGAACTAGAGTCTCCCCATTTCTGCCTTGTTTCTCTAACCAATCTTCCTACGTAATACATCCTTAGCAGACAGTCCAACAAAATGACTTAAAATGAAGGACTTAAGACTCTTTCATCTAAATTGTAGAAAAATGTGTTCCTTTTACCGCTTCAGATGCACTAAAAGCACAGGTGGCAACTTCCAGATCTCTATCTTTTTTAGAGAGTCCCGTCGAGTTCTGCAATGGCTGCAGTAAAACCTGTTGTTGTCTGTGAGCTTTTCTTCTTTGGAAAATAATCTAAGGCAGTCCTGGAGGCAAAAACAAGTAGTAGTTACTTACTAATTCATTTCTTCAACACCGTATCATTGAGCAGGAAGAAAGACACGGCAGGGAACTAGCAGAACAGTTTCGTCATAAAGTTTACGACCTAGTGGGGAGCTGACAGTAGCCGGTGCAGGGAGCGGTGGGCGCTGCCCATGACAGAGGGAAGCAGCACTGCGCCTCCTGAATACACACAGGAGCCACCTCCACCTTATGCCTTGGGAAGTCTTGCTGGAAGAAACAACATTCTCAAGGGAGCGAACACTAACGGTATCAACAAGATGGCTAAATCACACTATTTCTGGGTGGAAAACAGACTATTTATGTGATCCCCATGTAGAGCAAGTTCTTATAAAAAGTGAACCTAAAGTCAATATGCAACTTTCTTATTAACTTTTAAAATACAAAAGTTTGGGGTGCCTGGGTGGCTTAGTCGGTTAAGCATCTGACTTTTGCTTAGGTCATGATCTCGCGGTTCATGGGTTCGAGCCCTGTGTCGGGCTCTGTGCTGACTGCCAGCTCAGAGCCTGGAGCCTGTTTCAGAGTCTGTATCTCCCTCTCTCTCTGCCCCTCCCCTGCTCATGCTGTCTGTCTCTCTCTCTCTCCTAGAATAAAACATTAAAAAAAAAATTAAAATAAAAAGTTTTATTTCTCCAAAATATAAACTTTAAAAACATTTATCGATTCTGAAAAAGTATTTAAAATATTTTTTAAAATTCTGTAAGTTAATCTGGAAAGAGAGTGAGCAAGTGGGGGAGGGGCACAGAAAGAAGGAGAGAGAGAATCCCAAGCAGACTCCATGCTGTTGGCACAGAGCCCAATGTGGGGCTCAAAATCATGAACGGTGAGATCATGACCTGAGTCGAAATCGAGAGTTAGAGCTGGATGTTTAACCAACTGAGGCAGCCAGGTGACCTAATTTTGAAAAAGTATTTCATAGAAAAAGTTCTTTAAAAAATTTTAATTCTCTACTATACGTTTAAT
Organism: Proteles cristata cristata; assembly: GCA_017311185.1. Taxonomy (NCBI): domain Eukaryota; kingdom Metazoa; phylum Chordata; class Mammalia; order Carnivora; family Hyaenidae; genus Proteles; species Proteles cristata. The sequence goes on along the minus strand of JAESUZ010004853.1, from coordinate 22,029 downwards.
AGGAAAATTTCTTTAAAAATTAAAAAAAAATTTCTAATATATAAACATAATTAAAACAAAATTTATGTAAGAGTTTTACTGACAACATTTATAGGGGTAAAGTACAGACTCTGCTGAATAAAGTATATCTTTGTATGCATATAAACACCATTTATTCAGCAAACATTTTCTTTCAAACTTACCTGTAATGTACATTTACTTGTAGAAGCTAATGGTAAAGATAAATACATGAAGGCCTCAAATGTCCTAGATTTTTTGTGACAGGTGAGGCACTGTACTGTGGATTTGAATTGACCCTGAAAAAGCGCAACAATAATAGATTCATTGAGCTGCTTATGTTTCTGCCAAGCATGTTCTGCAGCTTTAAAGTCATCAAGGTGATCATTATTTTCTTCTTTATGTCTCTTCCGATTATCAGCCTGGAAATAAGGTTAATATTAAAAAATGTATATTAATATCTCAAAATCATCACTATATAGAAAATCGAAAGACTATATTGAATACACTTTGCAGATTTAGAAAGATTTCTGGTTCCTTTCATGAAGGAGTTCTAATCTCATTCAGAGCAAAAAAAATTCCAGCCCAAAATCCTCCCCCCAACCCCCACTTTATCAGAAGGGTATGACTTATTTATAAGTCATAATTAAGAAATTAATAAAATACTTTTTAGTTGATGGGGACTGAGGAGTGGACTTGTCACCACATGCTGTATGGGTGATGTATGGAAATGCTGAATCACTTTACTGTACACCTGAAACTAAGATTGCACTGAATGCTAACTAACTGCAATTTGAATAAAAACTTAATAAAAATACTTTTAACGTTTTTAAAGTTGTAATTCTGGCTTTGAAAAGTGAAGACATCCCATACACAGCCTCAAGCTGTTTGTTGTCCTAGGTTCATGGATGGATATACACATACTATATATATTTTCACACATACATGCACGTGTATATCCTTGTTTAGAAATGTATGCTCACTGGTAAGCATTGGGGATCAATTGGGGATTGATCAATTGGGGGGATCATTGGGGATCCCAAAGGTATCCAAGATATACATGTCTCAACTTTTCACATGAATCCTTGTTCCATGAGGTAATTTTTATTTTAGAAAAAAGTATAAAACTGATAAAACCTATAAAATATTTCTCTGCCCTTCTCCCACTCATGCACGTGTACGTACTCTCTCTGATAAACTTTCACATACATGTGGTCACAGAGTATCTCTGACAACTATTTCAACATTTACACTTTCTCCCAATACAACCTACCATTTCAGTAAGCAAATATAAATATTAAAAAATTGTATATACTTTTCAAATATTAGACATATCTGATATATTTGTTTCATAGTTCCTTACCTTAGTACAGAGTCACTAGATTTGAATAAAATAGCACTGAACAATCACCAACTATTTTTTTTTTTTTTAAACATTTTGCTTATTTAATTATTGAGAGGGAGAGCACATGCTTAACTCAAGGCAGGGAGTGGGAAAGAAGGAGAAAGAAAATTTTAAGCAGTGCAGAGCCTGACATAGTGTTTGATCTCATGACGTAAGCTGAAACCAAGAGTCAACCCTTAACTGGGCCATTCAGGCATCTCCGCTGAGTGACATTCTACTGTGTGTGTGTCTGTGTGTGTGCATATACTGCATTTTAAAAAATTCATTCACCCATGGATGGACACTTGGGCTGCCTCCATATCTTGGCTACTGTAAATAATGCTGCAATAAACATAGAGATGTATATATTGTTTTGGATTAGTGTCTTCATTTTCTTTGGGTACAGATGCAGATTGGAATTACTGGATCATAAGATAAACCTATTTTTAATTTTTTTTTTTTTAATTTGAGAGACTCTAGAGAGCAGGGTAGGGAGAGAGAGAATCCCAAGCAGGCTCTGCACGGTCAGCGCACAGCCCAACGTGTGGGGCTTGAACTCCTGACTGTGAGATTATGATCTGAGCCAAAACCAAGCGTCAGATGCTCAACTGACTGAGCCACCCAGGCACCCCACCAACTATAAATTCCTATAAAAATTACAGTGATGAGCAACCCTAAAGAGCCTTTACAACTTAGAAAAATCAAATTTCTTACTTTATTTAGATCTTCATGGAGACCATCCATTAGGAACAGAAGTAGTTCTTGTGAATCTTGCTGGCTATATCCTGCAAACTGGTCATTGATCTTCCCAATGGTGATTTTAAAGTCTTTTGGACTGATATACCTGTACTGTCCTGTCCACAGGGCTTTCATAATTATGCCAAACTCTTCAGCCACTTCACCTTTATGCCCCAACAAATTTGACCTTTGCAAATAAAGTTAGAAAACAGTAGTAAAGGAAGTTTTAAAAGGTCAAGGTTCAGCGGGTTCTTGAGGTCAACATTAAACTCTTCATGTACTGTAATCCAACAGTAAAATATTTATTTTGTCACAAGTTTATTACCAAATACTCCTCTGAATCTTACTTTGATTACACCCCACCAACTTGCTTCTTTTGGGCTCCAAATCCTGTTGTCTCCTCCTCCTCAACAGGCTCAGTTTATATGAGGTTCTGCCTTCTTCCACTGCTCCTCTCCTATCTGCCTTTACCAATTAGAGGGGGCTTTTCACACATTTTTCTTTGCGCAGGGGCCACGCTTCTCTGTATCATTCCAATTTTACCATATGTACTGCCAAAACGAGCACTCTCACATTTTTCTTAAAGATATTTTCCCCCTTTCCTAATTTGACTTCTCTCTGGAGCTGGGCGGTAAGGAAGTGTAGTTAGATCATCCTTTTAATATTATATTGCAAAAAGTATGAAATTTCTTTACCTGTTAATATCATCCTGGTAACAGTTTCGGTTGAAATAATCAGCCAAATGTGGAGCATTACAGAGGCACTGCAGTATTGAGTTCATATAACAAGTATTTCCTAAATTACGAAGTCCAGTAAGAGCTGGTCCAGATCCTCCAAAAACAGGATTGAGGTTCCGAATTTGAGAAGCAGAAAGCCTTGTGATTTCAGCTTTAGGGTAGCATGTTGGCCTGAGGAAGAAAAAGTGTACACGATGCCTTAAAATGCACAGGATCTATAATTAAGGTTCATACTTAAAAGTGGCAGTAAGCTCCTCCACTGGTACCACAGTAAACAGTAATCTTGGAAAGAGTTAATAAGTCAAAAGGTACTGGGTCTTATAGGACACTTACTATCTAGGTAACACGGGTTCTATTTTGTGACCCTCCCATGAAACAGTACACTTAACCTCTAATGGGGGTCTATGGTTATTACACACCCTGAGATAGAGTCCCTGGGTTCTCATCAACAGGTAGAGTCTTCTAGTAGGGAAGACTCTTTCAAATTCCTTTAAGTAATCCTAGGAAGTTCAGCATTACCAAATGTTGAACTCAACCAATATACCAAACAAAGAATAAAGAATGTATTAACAGTAGAAGAGATGTCAAAAGAGGCATGGATTATTTGGGTACTATTACCTGAAGTGCAGAGATATGCTGACAAATGTGATAGCCAGTAGCCCTAGGAGGCTATTTAAATTTAAAATGAGGGGTGCCTAGGTGGCTCAGTCGGTTAGCTCTGATTAAGCTCCGACTCTTGCATGATCTCAGTTTGTGGGTTAGAGCCTTACATCAGGCTCTGTGCTGACAGTGAGAAGCTTGCCTGGGATTCTCTCTCTGTCCTACCCCCACTTGTGTGCATATACTTGTGCTCTCTCTCTCTCAAAATAAATAAATACCAGTTTTAATAGTTAGCCCTAACATAAACCCATTTATTTATATTTCCATCTATACCCCTGCCCCAAAAACTAAAGAGTAGAGTAAGTAGACGTGACAATTATTTCCTCATAATCCTATCAGTCATAAGCCAGGAATACATCTAAATGAGATACTGGTTTGGGAAACTTAATTGAACCTACTGATAACTACATCTAAAGAGAATAGCAGAAATGCAATGAAGAAAAAGGGAACACAATAAGGATTAGGAACTGGTAACACAATACTTATTATTTTAACACTAAGTTTACTCCCACAGTATTAGGCTGAGTTAAAAAGAAAAATTAGAATTTGAGAGCTGCAATAAAACAAACTCAACAATCCTACAGATTATGGTTCTCGAAGAGCGAATTTAGGGACCATAGGGATTTATGAAAAACTTCCAAGTAGTCTATACCATGCTGCCCTAAAATATAATTATGCATATTCTTTTATACCTACATTAATACAGATTATGATAACCTTCCTGATAAATTTAAGTTAGCATTTGGGATAAAAACCAAGGAATTTAATCCATTCATTTTTTCCCTCTGTGCTACATAACGATGGCTGGAATAGCCAGCCTCAGAAATTTCTGATTTCCTGATCTTAATAGGCTGATATGTTTTCAAAGTAGAAGTTTTCAAATAGAGCAGATTATTCTAGTTCTAAGAGTTAGGACAAACTTACTTATTTTCCCGATTAACTGTCGGAGTTACTGTTGGCCTCCTCTTCTCTTCCTCTTGAATGGCCTGGGTTATATCTGGGGAGGAGTAGGAGCGCTTCAGTTTGGACGGTTCCCTATCCCGCTCAGCAGGAATCTGTGGCTTGGCTTTATGAGTTGGAGGGGTGGAAGGAGGTGCAGATGAAGGAGCCATTTCCGGTGGATACATATGAACAGTGTTGGTGGGTGAATGATAATAACGAAAAGTTCCAGTGATTGGGTCAAGAAACTTAGATGAAAAACAAAAACAAAAACAAAACAGGTCAAAAAACAATGACCATTACGAACAAAAGAAAATCACTCAAAAGTATTCTACTGCTAAGTTTACTTTTGGATTACAATAATTTGAATATGATGCTAATAATCACTTGTATGATTAAACTTCCAAAGAACTTTAGGTATTAGAATAATACACTGTTTCTAAATGACAAATGCCAGAAATGTTCATATACAGTAGCCAGCATCTCAGATTGGATATACTGAGAAATCCAACCCTGCTGTAATTAGGGAAATAGGCTATGTCCTCCACCATGAAGAAATTGAATTGACTGCATTAAAGAAGACACAGAATAAACAAACAAAGCCTTTTGAAAAAGAACACATGACCATGTTATTTATTGATGTGCTAATTTTGAGTTTTACCTTGGCCCAGCCTGAAGGCAGTCCTGGTACAATCCTCCCCATTTCTTCACTTCGTGCTCTTGTCAAAGGTTCTCGAGCCTAGTTAAAAAAAAAAAAAAATCAATTAAATTTTGCCATACACAAGCTTAAGCTACTTGTACCAAAACACAAAAAAGCCTGTGTTGGCTACCCTGAATACTTTTAAAATCAAGTTTAAAAACGAATAACTCTATACACGTTGTCTCAAATCCAAATACTGCCACAGCAACGGGAAGAGGAATGTGTATACGCACAAGACTATAATGATGACTTTTTTAAAGTTTCTTTAAAAAAACAGAAACAAAAACACACACACAGACATTTCCACTGCTAGGTATTGACCCAAAAGAAATGAAACATTTGCACACACAGACTTGTATACAAATGTTCACATCAGCATAATTCATAGTATCTCAAAAGAAGCAGAAGCAATCCAAAAATATTCATTAACTGGTGAGCGAAGAAAATGTCGCATATCCGCGTGAGGGAATACTATTCAGGAAATACAAAGGAATAAACTACTGATACATGTTACAACATGGATGAATCTCAAAAAATTACACTACTTAAAAGACCAATGCAAAAGACCTATGTATGTGTACACAGACACAAACACAAACACGATTCCATTTACTTGATATGACCAAAAGAGACTTAACTATGAAGATAGAGTAGGTCACAGCTGCTTATGGCTTTAGGGTAAGGAAAGGGAGTGACTACTATCAGGCACTGAGATCTTTTTGGTATGATGAAATGTTCTAAAACTAGATTGAGTAAATACTTGTTTCACAGCTTTGAACTGAAATCACTGAGCTGTACACTCAAAATGGTGAATTTTATGGTATGCAAATTATACTTTAATAAAGCTCTTAAATAAAAACAAAGGCAATGGTGTCTTACATAAGACCTAAATATTTCAAAAATTGTGATGAAGTACACACAAAATAAAATTTGTTGTCATTTTAACCATTTTTAAATGTATAGTTTAGTGGCATTAAGCATATTCTGAGTGTTGTGGAACCAATTTCAAGAACTTTCTTCATCTTGCAAAACTCCATCTGCACACATTTCCATCTACCTGACAACTACCATCCACCTGGCAACTACCCTATAAAAATGGAATTATACAGTATTTGTCTCTTTGTAACTGACTTATTTCACTTGCAAAAATGTCCTGGAGATTCACCCATGTTGTAGCCTGTGTCAGAATTTCCTTCCTTTTTAAAAAGGTTGAATAATACACCACTGTATGTATATATCACACTTGTTTATACATTCATCTGTCAATGGATATTTGGGTTGCTTCCATCTTTTGGCTAGTTGGCCACTTGAATAATACTGCTATGAACATAGGTGTGTAAATCTCTCTTCCAGGTCCTGCTTTCAATTCTTTTGGGTATATACCTAGAAGTAGAATTGCTGGATCATGTTGTAAGCCCTAGGTATTTTCTAATTTCATAAAGTGAGAAGAATATACTACTGTATTAAAAAAATTTTTTTATGTTTATTTATTTTTGAGAGACAGAGCATGAGTAGGAGAGGAACAGAGAGAGAGGGAGACACAGGATCTGCAGCTGTTGGGCACAGAGCCCAACACGGGGCTTGAACCCATGAATGGCTAGATCATGACCTGAGCCGAAGCTGGACGCTTAACCACTGGGCCACACAGGCACCCCTATACTATTGTACTTTAAATAGGAAGACAAACGTTATTCCCTTTAGCATATAAATGGATCAATATATAAAAATGAACAAAAAATAGCTATTAAAGATTGCAAAGATTTCCTCAGAAAGTAGATCTCAAGATGGAGGATGACGATATGGTAAAGACAACCAGGTGGTTATAATCCATGTTTTCCCTCCACCCAATGAACTACTACTTACTTTATTTCTTTCAGTGTCTTCTGTATTCTCTCTGAAAGTTCCAGTCTTTAGAATTCCACTTTCTGGTTGTCCTTTAATCTTAACAGGCTGTAAAAATTATTATAATTTCAGAAGTGAAGGAAAACTTTAACTTTCCTCCCAATAAAAACTTACTCATCAATCACTAGCTAATACAAGTAAATCCATCCAACTGAAAATATAAAAGGAGGGAAAAAAAAGAGACCTCTGAAAGTTTATTTGAAAAAGAATTTTTTTTTACAATCGAATCCACACCCAACACAGAGCCCAACATGAGGCTTGAACTCATAACTGTGAGATCAAGACCTGAGCTGAGATCAAGAATCAACTTGATCTTAACTGACTCAGGCACCCAGGTGCCCAAAGTTTTTTCAACTTTATTGTCAAAGTCTAGATATTTTTAATGAAAGGTGATAGAGTCCATGTGGAATTTCCTGACACTAAAGATAAAGAAGAAAAGAAACTCATGAATCAATTGAGTGGGGTTGGGTGTGGGCTGTAGATCACAGTGGATTGGGAAGCAAACACTGATTCCTAATACATGATGTTAGTCATCAGTGTATAGTCCCCATGGGCTACTTTGTACACTATCCTTTTATTTTAATCTCACATGATTTGGTTACCTTTGAAGTAGTCACGTCCTCCCAAAATAAACATCTTGAAGAGAATGAGGAGATAACAGGAGTTTCATACAGAAAAATATGTAAAAGTACAAAATGTATTTTTATATCCTCTTGGAACCTATCATGGGTTCCTTAAAAATTCACTCTGGTACACCTGGGTGGCTCAGTCGATTAAGTATTTGACTCTTGATTGCAGCTCAGGACTTGATCTCACAGTTCACGGAGTTTGAGCCCCATGTTGGGTTCTGTACTGACAGTGTGGAGCCTGCTTGGGATCCTCTCTCTTCCTCTCTCTCCTGCCCTTCCTCTGCTCTCTCTCTCTTAAAAATAAATTTTAAAAAATTCACTTTAATTTTATAGTTTATTTAAAAATTAACTACAGTAAAAACTTCTTTTTTTTTTTTTAATGTTTTTATTTATTTCTAGAGAGAGAGAGACAGCGTGAGCAGGGGAGGGTCAGAGAGAGAGGGGGACACAGACTCTGAAACAGGCTCCAGGCTCTGAGTTGGCAGTCAGCACAGAGCCCGACGCGGGGCTCGAACCCACGAACCCTGAGATCATGACCTGAGCGAAAGTCGGACGCTTAACCGACTAAGCCACCCAGGCGCCCCAACTACAGTAAAAACTTCTAAAACTTTGTGATAATTTAATAAAATTTATTCCAGGATAAGTTACATATATTGCCTACTTTAATTAATTTATTTTTTGGTCTTAAAAATGCTTTTGCTTCAGTTTTTTTTTTTTTTTTTTTTTACAAATAGTTTATTGTCAAGTTGGTTTCCATATAACACCCAGTGCTCATTCCCACAAGTGGCCCCCCCCTACAACCATCAGTCCTCAGTTTTTGTCAGCATTCAAGAGTCTCTCATTATGTTGCCTACTTTTAAAAGGAGAATACAATAAATATAATCTTGTTTTCATTGTGTTATGTATCACAGGAAACATCAAAAACTACTATGATAATCTTGGGGCTACTTTGATTTGTAGTGCTATTTGGCATCTACTTACTAAATGACCCCAGAAATATGAATGCTTTTAGTTCTTTATGAATGACTGCGCCTAGGTGAAGCAAAACAAAAAGGAAGTGGGGCTTTGGAATCTCACTGAATATGGGCCCTCAGGCAAATTATTTAACCTACAAGCTTCAATTTTATTTGTAAATTTAATACCTCATGGGCTTATCATTAGAAGGATAAGATAAATATAAGAAAGATAGTTGGCGTATAGTAACTACTATTGAGAATTATTTAATGAATAATATTTAAATTGGAAGACCTCAACAATTCTGAGTCCCTCATGAGTCCTATAATAAAGTGAGAACGTTTTAGTACATGAGCTTCATTTCTCTAACTTTAGGTGTTTAGAAGGTTCATATATGAGGGTTGTATTTTTGGTAGTTAAGGTTACTAGATAAGTGTTCCTTGGATAAGTGTGCCATTAATATAAATGTTAATTTTGGTATATGCCTGAATTGCTGCTTCAAAACTTATAAAGGTTGACATTCTGTAAAGATACAGCATTTGTGTTCCATCCAAAGTCATTTTCACACTAACCAAAAATGTATTTCCATTTATATGTATGTAAAAAGGGCTATAACTGTTCCTGCTATTATAAAAACTTATTTATCATTCAAAAGGGAAAGGCATGGTTAATTGTATAATAGAGGGGAAAAAATAAAAAGCATGTATATTATTAGGTTAAAGGAGAATAACAATAAAAAAATTTCCCCAAAATTATGGGAATCAATTTTGGGAAATAGCCAAGGGCAGAAAAAAGCAACATTAATGAGATTACTGCCAATATTATTGATTAGATGAAGCAAGAAACAAAATGACATAGATGTAACCAAAAAAATCACTATACATAAAGATAAATGCTAAAAAATATTGCATTTCATAGACAAAAAAAGCAATTCCATTCCCAGTCAACCAAAGGAGAGTAGGTGAGCAAAATGTAGATAGATCAGTATAAATCTATCATCCACTAGACAATTACTAAAAAAGTCTGCCTTTCTCTAAAGAGTGCTAGTGGAGTCATCTTTTTACATACAACATTTTATTTCCCTTACTTGGCAATCTGTACTGTTTGTTTCTGCTTACCTTGCCTGAATTTGAATCTCCTGCCAGAGAGGCATGAGGACTATCCCCCACTGACTTTTTCTGCAATTCCGGGGTGGGACATCTTTTGCCCCTGTCTTCTGCAGATTTCTTGGCATCAGTAGTTTCATGTTCGCTTTTACTTTGTCTTTTTACTCCTGTTATTTCTCTGCCCCTTTTTGCTGAGGTTTCCTTATCTTCTTTCTTGGCCTGTTCACTTTCTCTCTTTTCCATTTCTTCCTTTGCTTTTTGTTGTTTCTCAGTGATTTCATTTTCTTCAGCCTCTTGTTTCTTTCTAACTTTTTGTTCTTGTTCTTCTCTCCTCAGTTTCTCTTTCTGTTCTTCTTGCTGCCTTTCTCGAAGTTCTTTTTCTTGTTTGTTTTTCTCCAGTAGAAGTACAGTTTCTGCATGAATACGAGCTTTTTCTTCATCTGTTAACATGGCAGTTGGAGGGGGAAATACTGGCTTTGTGGAACGATCAGGAACAACTTTTCCATCCTGAGAAGACTGTTGCTCGTGATCTTTACTTTCAGTTTTTATTCTTTGATCTTCAGGCAATTTGACTGCTGGTTTTTTAGTACGATCAATCTATATCAACCAAAACAGAGCCAAGAATATTTTTGTCAAAATCCAGGAATGTAACCTCAGTTTTTAAAATCAAGTTGTTATAGAAGAACCATCACTTTGTGGAGACAACATTTGCCAGAACACCTATTTGTAAGTTACCCTACGTCAACATTTCTCTTAAGGTACTTGGCACAAATTTCCTCTTGTTTCCACACTTTCAATACACCATGATTTGTTCTGTATATGGAAATGGAAGAGTTAATCTAAAACATAAAACTGAGACCTGGCCATACCTAAATTCCATTTCCACATATCCAATTGCTTATTCAGTATCTCCATGTCAGTGTCTCACATATATACCACAAACCTAATATGGCCCAAACTGAATACATGCTATTTCCCCTAACATGGTCCTTATCTTGTGGATGTAACCAGAAAGCTGGGTTTCATATGTCCTCTCCTGCCCTTATGCAGTCTGCTGATTTTCTTCTTCTGTCTGTCCCTCTCCATCAGCACCAACCAAGTCCATGCCAACATCCCCTCTAAATTGTTTCCAACTAGTGGAAACTGTTTAAAATCTTTCTTCCCTCCTAAAATATAAACTCCAAGAGGGTAAAGACTGTGCTTGACATATAGTAAATAAATACGTTGTTGAGGGAATGAATAAAATAGTTCGTAACAGTTTTCATAAAAGATAAGTTACTAAATACAAACTGAATTTAATAAAGTATCTAAATTCCTGAATTAGTGAGTTCAAATGTGCTATTACCTCATTTTAACAGCATACTAGCTCTACAAAATTGTTAGAAATAACCCTAACATCCTTTCTTGAGAATATAATTTACTGAAACATTATAACAACTACTAATAAGAATATCTGTCAGTAATAACCTGCATGGTGTTCTTACAAAAGAATTGTATATTTTGCAACTAGAAAATAATACCATAGGAAGATTTTAGTGAAGAAGAAATCATTACTGGGGCGCCTGGGTGGCTTGGTCGGTTAAGCGTCCGACTTTCGCTTAGGTCATGATCTCGCGGTTCGTGGGTTCGAGCCCCGCGTCGGGCTCTGTGCTGACTGCCAGCTCAGAGCCTGGAGCCTGTTTCAGTCTGTGACTCCCTCTCTGACCCTCCCCTGCTCACGCTGTCTCTCTCTCTCTCTCCTAGAAATAAATAAAACATTAAAAAAAAATACATGAACTTTAAAAAAAAAAAAAAATAAGAAGAAATCATTCCTTTGCTCCTCACTTCTCTTTTTGCCTCTTCACTTTAAAAATCTATTGCCTTTTTTTCTACATTTGGGAATGAAGTGTGAAGAACCACTACGTGGGTAAGGATAATACAAGTTCCGTGGAAAGGAACCATAATAAGTTTCCATCTACATTTTAACAACTTGATCCATTTTCTCCCTAATTTTAAAACCATAACTATGATCATGTTACTTTTACCTTTAACATTCTTTAAGCTTCCTTTGCCTACAGGATAAAATTCCAATTTGATCCAAGTATCTCTTGATGACTCTTGCCCATCCTTCCAATCTTACCTACTCTCACACTTGCCTGTCTCCAACAGAGACCTGTATCCAAACATATCAAAATTACTCACTGCTTCCAGAGCATGCTTTGTTCCTTTAGTCACAAAATCTTCGACTTGCCTCTTGCATCCTCAAATCCTACTGAACTCATAGCCCAGATAAAAATACTGCCTCTCCATGAAGACCTCTCTGCTACCCTATCAAAATTTCTCTCCTTCCTCTGTGCAGTGGTGAGCAATGATGACATTCTGCCTTATACTTTGTCTGATTTTATACAACTCTCTCCTTCTAAACGTCACACAGAATCTATAGCTTAATCATATCTGTAAACCTTCATGATGTCTTTCACACAGAAAATGTTAGAATACATTAGAATAATGTCAGAATATGTTAGACAAATCACACATATCTCAGAAAGTCAAAAAAGGATTCTGGTTCAAATATGCTGATTAAGTTTAAAGGAAGTACTATAACATAAGCTCTTTTTTCAATTTCTTAAATTTATGTTTTAAGAAACGTTGCTTAATCACATACTGTTTAGTCTTAAGATTTGCTCTAAAATATTAAAAGCAGAACACGTTTAAAAAATGAAGAAATAAACCATCTCATTTGATATAAAAAAATGACTACGTTTTCTATTCATAGTCTACTGCAAAAATCAAATGACATCCATTTCAAATGTGAAACACTGTTGAAATATATCTGGAAAAAATAAAAAATAAATGCTATAAAAAATCTTATTGGAAAAACCATAGGGGAGAATGTTTACCTTCCTTTGAGTAAAATGTACAGAAAAAAAGCCACATTTTTACTCGAATACATTGGTTATTTAAAATCATTTAAGTAACTTTTGTTAAAACACGCCTGCTGGAGAGATCAAGATGGTGGAGTAGGAAGATCTTGAGCTCACTTCCTTCCAGAGACACACCAAATTACAACTAAATATAGACAAATTCTCTGAGAATGGCCTGAAAACTAGTGAAACTAAAAGTATAAATAAAAAAATATAAATTTCACATCTAAAAATATAAATAAAAAGTCACATTCAGGCAGGTAAGAGGGGCAGGGACAGTCTAGTCAGTACCTTGTGCAGCAATATACAAATGGCAGGAATAATCACAAATGTGGAGGTCCTTTCTGAGGATGGAGGGCTTTAAGTCCCACATTAGGCACCCTTACCCAAGGGACCTGTATAGGAAGGATAAGCCCCTGAAATGTCTGGTGAAAATCAACTGGGCTTATCTCCAGGAGAGCCAGAGAGCTATAGGATACAGAGACTTCACTCTTAAAGGGCAAACCCCAAACTCATTTGTTTTCAGACCCAACACAGAAGCAACAGTTTGAAAAGGACCTGGGCCATAGGTGAAGGACATTTATTAGTTTTACGGTATGTGCAGGAGGGGCAGGGATCTATAGGGACTTTCTCCAGGAATAGAAATGCTAGTATGTGCCACTTCTGATACTCTCCATGTGCCTGTGTTCACCCCACCAGGTAATCTCCTATGGATCAGCCCTGCCCAATGTGCATACTCTGCCAGGTACCCATCCAAAGCAGTTCAAGCTCAGCCATACCTCATGGGCAGCCTAAGCCAAGACAGCAGCGGCCCTAAAGAAGCTCTGCTGGGAGGAGGGAAAGTGTTATTTCTTTCCAACAGTATGCCCTAAACAATTGTGATTGGGCCTCTAAGCCATCCACACCAGGGCCCACACAGCCCACACACGAAATACCCCTGAAGTGCCTGCTTCTGATGACCTAGAGGAGACTGTACATCTTGGCCCCACAGGACAGCTTCTATATAAGGCCACTCCTTCAAAACTGGGAGATGCAGCACACCTACTTAATACACAGAAACATAGAGAGTCAAAGAGAATGAGAGCCAGAGGTGTATGTTCAAAACAACAAACAAAACCTCAGAAAAAGAACCAGAGATAAGCAATCTCTCTGATAAGGAGTTCAAAGTAATGGTCATAATGATGTTCACCAAACTTTGAAGAATGGATGAACATATTAGATATGATGTTCTGAATGGGGGTGGGGCAAAGAGAGAGGGAGATGTTCATCTGAAAAGATGAACATATTCAATAAAGAGGTTGCAAATATAAAAAAGAACAACTCAGAGCTGAAGAATAAAGTAACTGAAGTGAAAAATACAGTAGAAGGAATCAAGAGTAGATTAAAAGATGCAAAAGAACAGATGAGTGATCTGGAAGACAGAGTAGTAGAAATTATTCATGTTGAACAACAATAATACATTTTAAACAAAAGAGGGTAGTTTAAGATATGACTGGGACAACAAGTGTACTAATATCTGCATTATGGGGATACTGGAAAAAGGGAAACAGAGAAAGGGGAAGAAAAACTTATTTGAAAAAATACAGCTGAACACTTTCTTAACTTACAGAAGAATACAGACAATCCAGGTCCAGGAGGCAGAGAACCCCAAACAAGATGAAAACAAAGAGGTATGCACCAAAACATAATAATTAACATGTCAAAGGTTAAAGGTAAAGAGAGTTTTTAAAGAAGCAAAAAGCCACCTATAAAGGAAACCCTATAAGGCTATCAGCTGATCTTTCAGCAGAAAATTTGCAGGCCAGAAGGGATTGTCAAGATATATTCAAATTACTGAAAGGAAAAGCCTACAACCAAGAATAATGTACCCAGTAAGGTTATCATTCAGAATTAAAGGAGAGGTAAAGAGTTTCTCAGATAAAAGTTAAAGGAATTCATTATCACTAAACCAGTCTTAGATAAAAGGTTAAAGGGACTTCATTAAGTAGAAAAGACCGTAATTAGAAGTAAAATTTTAGAAGAAAAAATCTTACTGGTAAAAACATAGTAAAGGTAGGGGATCAACCAATTCTAAAACTACTATGAAGATTGAAATGAGGGGCGCCTAGGTGGCTCAGTTGGTTAAGTGTCAGACTTCAGCTCAGGTCATGATCTCACGGTTCATGAGTTCAAGCCCCACATCAGGCTCTGTGCTGACAGCTCAGAGCCTGAAGTCTGCTTCCGATTCTGCATCTCCCTCTCTCTGTGCCCCACCCCCATTCATACTCTGTCTTTCTCTCTCTAAAAAAAATAAACATTAAAAAAAAAGTTTACATGAAAGTAGTAAAACCAAGTATATTTATAATAGTTGGGGAAATATAAAAATAAAAAATGTAAAATGTATCAGAAATATAAAATGTGGAGGGGATGACTAAAAATGTAATGGTTTTAGAATGTGTTTGAAGTTAAGCAACCATCAACTTAAAATAGACTGCTATATACGTAAGGTGTTATAAATGAACCTAATTGTACAAAACCCAAAAAACTGTACTAGATACACAAAAAATAAAGAGAAAGGAATCCAAACAAAATGTTAGAGAAGGTCATCAAATAACAAAGGAAGATAGCAAAGGAAGAGCAAAGGAACAGAAAAGAGCTACAGAAACCATTAGAAAAACATAAACAAAATGGCAAGAAGTACATACCTATCAACAATTACTTTGAATATAAATGGACTAAGGGCTCCAATTGAAATACACAGGGTGCCAGAATGAATTAAAAAAAAAAAGACTCAACTATATGCTGCCTCCAGAAGACGTCAGAGATAAAGACAAATACAGACCAAAAGTGAAGGGATAAAAAAAGACAGTCCATGTAATGGAAGCAAAAAAAAAAAGCTGAGATAGCAATAGACAAAACAGACTTTAAAACTTTTTTTTAAATGTTTACTTATTTTTGAAGGGAGGACAGAGTGTGAGTGGGGGTAAAGAAGGGGCAGAGAGAGGAAGACACAGAATCCAAAGCAGGTTTCAAAGCTGTCAGCACAGAGCCCGATGCGGGGCTGAACTCATGAATGACGTGAGGGTATTATATGGTGACAAAGGGATCAATCCAATAAGAGGATATAACAATTATAAATATCTCTGCACCCATCCTATTTTTTACTTCTATCATATATATTTATATTATTCACCCATCCTGAATATAAAAAGCAAATATTAACAATACATAAAGGAAGAAATTGATCATAATACAATACTAGTAGGGGACTTTAACACCATACTATCAGTGGATAGATCATCCAGACAGAAAATAAACAAGAGATATAGCAGCTTTGAAGGACACATTAGATCACAATGATCTAATAGACATAGTACATTCCATTCCAAATCCACAGAATATATATTCTTTTCAAGTGTACACGAAACCTTCTCCAGCACAGATCACATGTCAGGCTACAAGACTTTTTTTTTCTTTTTAAAATTTTTAAAAAAATGCTTATTTATTTTTGAGAGACAGAGAGAGAGAGACACAAAATCCGAAGCAGGCTCAAGATTCTGAGCTGTCAGCAAAGAGCCCGACACAGGGCTTGACCTCACAAACAGTGGGATCATGATCTGAGCTGAAGTTGGACGCCTAACTGACTGAGCCACCCAAGTGCCCTAAAACAAGTCTTAATACATTTAAGAAGACTGAAAGTATATCAAGCATCTTTTCCAACCATAACAATATGAAACTAGAAATCAATTACAAGAAAAAAAATCTGTAAAGAACACAAACATGGAGCAGCTAAACAAATGATCAGCCAGAAATTTCCCAAAGAGGAAATTAAAAAATAACTGGAAACAAATGAACATGAAAACACAATGATCCAGAATCTTTGGGATGCAGCAAAAACAGTTCTAAGAGGGAAGTTTAGAGTGATATAGGCCTATATCGAGAAACAAGAAAAATCTCAAATAAAAAAAAGTCTAACCTTACACCTAAATAAGTTAGAACAAAGCCCAAAACCAGCAGTAGGAAGGAAATAAAAAAGACTAGATCAGAAATAAATGAAATAATAAAAGAATAATAGAAAAATATCAATGAAATTAAGAGCAGGTTCTTTGAAGATATGAATAAAAGTGAAAAACCCTTAGCCAGACTCATCAAGAAAACAAGAGTGTACTCAAATAAACAAAATCAGAAATGAAGGAGAGAGATGGGGCACCTGGGTGGCTTAGTTGGTTAAGCGTCCGACTTTCGCTTAGGTCATGATCTCCCAGTTCGTGGGTTCGAGCCCCATGTCCGGCTCTATGCTGACTGCCAGCTCAGAGCCTGGAGCCTATTTCAGAATCTGTGTCTCCCTCTCTCTCTGACCCTCCCCTGCTCACGCTGTCTCTCTCCTAGAAATAAATAAAAAAATATTTAAAAAAAAAAAAAAGAAATGAAGGAGAGAAAGTAACAACTGACACCACATAAATATAAAAGATTATAGAAGATTATGGAAAATTATGGAGTGCCTGGGTGGCTCAGTTGGCTAAGCGTCTAACTCTTGATTTCAGTTCAGGTCATGATCTCACAATTCATAAGATCAAGCCCCACATTGGGCTCCGTGTGTTGACAGCACAGAGCCTACCTGGAATTCTCTCTCTCACTTTCTCTGCCCCTTCCCTGCCCATGCTGTTTTCTCTCTCTTTCTCTCTCAAACAAACAAACAAACAAAAGATTATGAAAACTTATATGCCAAAAAATTGGGACAACCTAGAAAAAAGGATAAATTCCTTGAAGTATATAATCTTCCAAGACTGAGTCGGGAAGAACAGAAAATCTAAACAGAATGATTACAGACATTCTTTGTTTTACTGCACTTTGCTTTATTTCACTTCACAGATAATGTGTTTTTTAAACATTAAAGGTTTTTGGCAACCATGAGTCAAGCAAGGCTATTAGTGCCATTCTTCAACAGCATCTGCTCACTTCATGTGTCTCTGTCACATTTAGGTAATTCTTACAATACTTCACAAACTTTTTATTATTACTATATTTGTTATGGTGATTTGTGATCACTGATATTTGATGCTACTGTTTTGTTTTCTGGTGCCAGGAACCACACCAACACAATTTAATAAATGTGGTATATGTTCTGACTGCTCCGTGGACCAGCTGTTCCCCCATCTCTCTCGCTCTCCTATTCCCTAAGACACAATATTAAAATTAGACCAATGAATAAATAACCCTGCAACGGCCTCTTGTGTTTAAGTGAAAGGAAGAGTTGTGTATCTATCACTTTAAATCAAAAGCTAGAAACAATGAAGCTTCATGAGGAAGGCATGTCAAAAGCTGAGTTAGGCCAAAAGCCAGGCTTTATGTCAAAAAGCCAAGTTGAAAATACAAAGGAATTCTTCACAAAATTTTATTTTATTTACTTTTTTAACAAATAGTTTATTGTCAAATTGGTTTCCACATAACACCCAGTGCTCATCCCCACAAGTGCCCTCCTCCATGCCCACCCCTCCTCCCCCCCACATCCACCAGTCCTCAGTTTTTGTCAGCATTCAAGAGTCTCTCATGGTTTGCCTCTCTCCCTTCCCCCACCATTTCCCCCCTTCTTCTCCCCCTTGTTCCTCAGTTAAGTTCCTCCTAATCCTCCTATACATCTTCACAAAATTTTAAAGTGTTGGTCCAGTGAACATAGACAAATAGTAAGTGGAACAGTCTTACTGCTTGCATGAAAAAGTTTTAGTGGTCTGGGCAGAAGACCAAATCAACCACAACACTCCTATAAGCAAAGCCTAATTGAGAGCAAGGCCCTAATTCTCTTCAACTCTATGAAGGCTACAAGAGGTCTGGAAGCTGCAGGGAAAAAAAAAAAGGATACTGGCACAGGTTGGGTCATGTGATTTAAGGAAAGAAGCTGTACATAACATAAAAGTTCAAGGTAAAGGCAGCAGGTGCTAATGTAGAAGCTTCAGAAAGTTACCTAGAAAATCTAGCTAAGATATTAATATAGATGAAACAGCCTTCTATTGGACAAGATGCCATCTAGGACTTTCAAAACTGGAAAGGATAAGCCAATGCCTGGCTTCAAGGCTTCAGAAGACAGGCTGATTCTCTTGTTAAGGGCTAATGCAGCTGGTGACTTTCAGTTGAAGTCAATGCTCATTGACCATTCTGAAAATCCTGAGACCCTTAAGAATTATGCTAGATCTAATCTGCCAGTGCTCTATCAATGGTATAACAAAGCCTGGATGATAGCACATCTGTTTACAACATGATTTACTGAATATTTTAAGCACACACAGAGACCTACTACTGCTCAGAAAAAGGACTCCTAAAATATTACTGCTCACTGACAATGTACCTGGTAACCCAAGAGTTCTGACTGAGATGTATAAAAAGATTAATGTTTTCATGCCTGTTAACATTCCATTCTGCAGCCCACTGGTCAAGAAATCATGTTAACTTTCAAGTCTTACTACTTAAGAAATTCATTTTGTGAGGCTAGAGCTGCATGGAGAGAGATTCCTACAATGAATCTAGGCAAGGCATTCGAAACTTCTTGGAAAGGATACACCATTCTACATGAAATTAAGAACATTAGTGATTCATGGAAGGATGTCAAAATGTCAACATTTAACAGGAATTTGGAAAAAGCTGATCCCAGCCCTCATGGATGACTTTGAAAAACTTGAATGGATGAAGAGTTGCTTCTTTTGAATGAGTAAAGAATGTGGTTTCTTGGAATGGAATCTACTGGTGAAGATGCTGTGAAGACTGCTGAAATGACAACAAAGAATTTAGAATATAACATAAACAGTTGATAAAGCAGCAAGCAGCAGGGTTTGAGAAAACTAAGACCGATTTTGAAAGAAGTTTTATTGTGGGGGAAAATACTACCAAACAGCACCACATACTACAAAGGAATCATGTGTGAAAGAAAGAGTTAAATAGTATGGCAAATTTCACAGTTGTCTTATTTTAAGAAATTGTGAAGGCTACCTCAAACTTTAGCAACCACCCATTATCAATAGTGAGTAGTCATCAACAGTGAGGCAAGACCCTCCACCAGCAAAAAGATTATATCTTGCTGAAATCTCAAATGACGGTTAGCATTTTTTTAGCAGTAAAATATTTTTTTAATTAAGATGTGTACACGGTTTTTTCAGTCCTAATGCTACTATAAACTTAGTAGCCTACAGTATAATGTAAATACAGCTTTTATATGCACTGGAAAACCAGAAATTCATAGACTTGCTTTGTTGTGATATGCACTTTACTGCAGTGGCCTGGATTTGAACCAACAGTATCTCTGTACACCCGTACTAGTAATGAAATAATCAGTAATCAAAAGCCCCCAAGAACCAAAAATCCAAGAACAGATGGCTTCACATGTGATTTCTACCAAAGAAGGGTTAATACCTATTTTTCTCAAACTATCCCAAGAAATTGAAGAGGAAGGAACACTTTCAAATTCACTCTGCAAGGCCAGCATTATCCTCATACCAACGGCAGACAAAACCACTACAAAAAAGAAAATTACTAGCTGATTAACTGAGCTGCAAGAATCTTCAACAAAATATCAGCAATCTGAATTCAACAATACATTAAAAGGATCCTGTATCACAACCAAGAGAGATTTATTCCAAGGACAGAGGGATAGTTCAATACCTGCAAATCAATAAAGAAAATGAAAGATAAAAACCCTATGATCATCTCAGTAGATGTAGAAAAAGCATTTGACAAAATTCATCATCCATTTATTCTACAAATCATAAAAATCCCTCAACATATAAGTATATGACAAACCCACACCTAACATCATACTCAATGGTGAAATGCTGAAAGATTTTGCTTTAAGCTAAGAAAGAGAACGATACTCACCCTTGCTACTTTGATTCAACACAGCACTAAAGCCCTAGCCATAGCACACAGATGAGAAAAAGAAATAGAAGGCACCCAAATTGGTAAGGAAGAAGTAAAATTGGTACTATCTATAGATCATATGACAATCTATGTAGGAAACCTATTAAAACTAATAAATGAAGTCAATAAAGTTGTAGAATATAAAATCAATATACAGAAATTTGTTGTTTCTACATACTAATAAGGAAGCATCACAAAGAGAAATTAAGAAAATTATCCGATTTCTAACTGCATCAAAAAGAATAACATTTGTATGAATAAATTTAACCAAAGTGAAAAACCTATACCCTAATAACGTTA
Organism: Proteles cristata cristata; assembly: GCA_017311185.1. Taxonomy (NCBI): domain Eukaryota; kingdom Metazoa; phylum Chordata; class Mammalia; order Carnivora; family Hyaenidae; genus Proteles; species Proteles cristata. The sequence goes on along the minus strand of JAESUZ010004853.1, from coordinate 1,196 downwards.
AGACACTGATAAAAGAAACTGAAGAGGAAACAAATGGAAAGATGTACTGTGCTCGTGGACTGGAAGAATTAATATTGTTAAAATATCAATGTTACCCAAAGCAACCTACGGATTTAATCCAATCTCTGTAAAAATACCAATACAATTTTCACAGAATTAGAACAAAAAAAATCCTGAAGTTTGTATGGAACCACAAAAGACTCCCAAAGCCAAAGCAATGTTGACAAAGAACAAAGCTGAAGTGTTGCAATTCTAAACACCAAGATGTACTACAGAGCTATACTAATCAAAACAGTATGGTACTGGGATTAAAAAACAGATGCACAGATCAATGGAACAGTATAGAGAACTCAGAAATAAATTCACACTTATTGTCGGTAAGAAAATAACTCAAAATGGATTAAACACCTAGATGTAAGATCTGAAACCATAAAACTCCTAAAAGAAAACACAGATAGTAAATTCTTGGACATTGATCATAGCAATATTTTTGGCTCTGTCTCCTCAGTTAAGGGCAACAAAAGCAAAAATAAACAAATGGGACTCACTGATCACACTAAAAAGCTTTGCACAGTGAAAGAAACCATCAACGAAATGAAAAGGCATCCTACCGAATGAGAGTATATATTTACAAGTGACATATCTGATAATGGGTTAATATCCAAAATATATAAAGAACTCATGTGGGGTGTCTGGGTGGCTCAGTTGGTTTAGTGTTCAACTCTTGATTTCAGCTCAGATGGTGATCCCAGAGTTGTGGGATTGAGACCTGCATCAGGTTCAATGCTGAGCGTGAAACCTGCCTGGGATTCTCTCTCCCTCTTCCTCCCTTCCCCACTCATATGAACTCATGCAACTCATGCAACTCATGCAACTCAAAACAAAACAAACAATCTGATTTAAAAATGGGCAGAGGACCTGAACAGACATTTTTCCACAGAAGACATACAGACAGCCAAGAAACACATGAGAAGGTGCTCAACATTACTAATTATCAGGGAAATGGAAATTAAAACCACAATGAGGTATCACTTTATCAGAATGGGTAAACTCAAGAACAAAAATAGCAAATGCTGACGAGGACGTGATGAAAAGGAACACTGGCCCACTGTTGGTGGGAATGTAAATTGGTGCAGCCACCAGAGAAAACAGTATGGAAATTCCTCAAAAAATTAAAAATAGAACTACTATATGAT